>CM031244.1:643092243-644292243 GCA_018340775.1 Taxus wallichiana var. yunnanensis
AAATTTGGTGGGGGCATGATCTCATCATCATCCCTTATTTTATCAATATCACGTAGAATTTATAGCTTGGTGGATGGCTAGGAAACACCTTTTACACCGTCATACACACCGTTTGACTACGAGCCATTTAACTAAAATTTTGTGTCTATATCTAGAGCATAAAAGCTCGACTACCCATTGTAGCTAGGGTTTACCAAACCCTTCTCCTTCCCACCCCCTCTCTCTATCTTTATTCTCTCATCCTTTTATGACCATTTACCTTTTATCCAATGATTTCATCAAACACATTAGAAAAGAAAATAATTTAACAAAAATATGTTAATCGCCAAGGTCTTTGAAGTCTAATTCAAGAATTCATACCCCTTGTTTCCCACTTCCTCTCCCTTTATTAACCTCTCTGCAATTAATCTTCGCCACTTTATCCGGATCCCATGTTTTAATAGGAAAATAAAAATGAACTTTGATTTACGTGACCCAAGAGAATGTAATGGTGCGAGATGTGGTTATCCCATTCCCTTGCCTCTAATCAAGATATTTGCACTTAAAAAGTAACATGTTTGTATTAAAGGTTGGTAACTTCCATAGTTACCTAAGTCTCGGGGAGGGGCGAGGCGGTACGGAGGGACGGGGTTACGGGGACGGTGGGGATGGCGGGGGACGGCTTTTAAAATAATACATAAAATTAATATTTCAATATTTTAAATTTTTCAATGACATTTAGGGATTTAATGTATTTTAGGTACTTCCAAGATTATAATTTGATGTTCTTGGTAAAAATAGCATCTTTTAAAAGTTAAAACATCAGAAAACTTTTGAAAGATTTAAAAAAATTGGGGATGTCCCCTCCAAGTCCCCAAAACATTCGGGACATCACCAAAATCTAGGGGACGCGTCCTGGGTAATCTTAGTAACTTCTTCATAGATGAACTAAGCATTCTTACGAGTCTTGCCTATGTATTCTTTGTTCGAGTCCTCAAATGCTTCATTTTTTGTTTTTATCACAAAGTAAAGTCATTAATCAAGGTTTCTTTATATATTTGAATGAGTTTTAATATAGCATGTCGTAGCACTTTAAAAAAGTGTACTTCCATCACCGACTTTCAACCAAGTCATCTTGGACTTGAAGTAGTTTTCTTGCTTCAAAAGTGCCTTGAAAATTTTGGAAGTAATTTGTTGCTCTTGGGGTTCAAACTGCGTATTTATCCCTACTATTCAAATGGGATTTTATTTTATTAAAATTTATCGTTGAAAACACTTCTTTCTTCATTGGGATCTTTTTAACACGTTCTAATCCAAGAATTCATATTTTTCTTGAGCGTTTTAATTATTTCTATACGAGATGAATTAAGGCTATAGCTTCCAACTAGTTGTGCTGTTCAAGTAAATTGTTTTGTCAACCCCGATTCCTTGTACCAGTCCAAGATTGTCTCTAAAGCGGGTGGGGTTGGTGTTCACCTTAAACAGAATTTCCAAAAAGATCATATAGTCCAAGTTACAAAATAATATTAACCATTGGATTTCTTCAAGATGAATCATCAAGAGTTTCATCTACCTAACCTTCATTTCTTTTTTACCTTGACCAAGTAAAATAACCTTAACTAGGCTCTTGGCGGAAACATATCACATTTAGAGATAATGTTCTCAATATATTCCTGCAAGGGTTCCTCTCGTAGATTCATTATTTTATTTTTTCTAGGGGATAAGTATAAGATTGAAATAGTTATTTTCCGATTCTGTGAAGATGCTTTTTAATATCATATATTTGTTGAAAATTGAAAGCATGCTATACATTATTTGTTTGATAAATGGACTGATAATTATTAGCATGTGGTCGAGATAGAATTATCAAACAATGCTCTTTGAAAATTTGTAGCATTGATTTTTAGGTTGACTAATGCTCATTCAACACAACATTTATGGCTTCAACATAATGCTTGCTACAGCGTGCAAATGATCCATAGGGATCCAAAAATGAATCTACTTCATCAAAACAGTCAGCACGAAGAAGGAAAAATGATACACGGAGGTTATGTCTTTTTAGTAACATGACCGCCGCTCATGCGAGCGGCGATTCTGAGAACCGCCACCCACCCGGGCGCGGCCCTAGCTCTTTCGGACAGAAAACAAAAATATGGAACGAACAACCCCGAGAATTTGGACGATTGTTCACGTCTCTTCTCCTCCATGACCTTTCCCATTCTCCAGTGCACGGGAGGACATGAAAAGGGCTATAAATACATGTCTGTAGAGAGAGAATAAGATCATCGAAGCATGAAAACAAGTGAGCAAGAAGTTCTTAGTGTTGGTATTGTGTTTTGTAGAAGAAAGTGTGTTGAGACAAGAGCAAACAAGTATTTGGGAGGAAGTGTGAGATATCATCTACTTCTCTTTCATACTTATTGTAAATTTTGTACTTGTTATTTTGAATTGGCCAATAAAAGTGGGAAGAAAGAACAATTGCCCTTCCCGACTGGGTTTTCCTCTGGAGGATTCTAGGATAAAATTTGTTGGTGTCTATGAGCTTAAATTCTTTCATTTCCTGCAATTGTGGATTCTAAGCATAAGCATAATTCATTCACTAGCTATCTCTGTCATTTTCTAATAGAAAGTAGAACAGCAGCGTTTATTTGTGTTTCTGTGGATAATTCCAAAGTTGAAGAGTTTACAGATCAGCAAACATATGTTGCAGTTTGTGTTGCTAATATCATGTAAATCAACAATTCACTTGAAGGTCTAACCAACTCAGAAAAATTACATATAATGATTAACAATTATGTTCGACATAAAGGAAAATTTAACAGTATCATCATATAGAGTTACTTGACAAGCTATATTTTGAGAAGAACGTGGTTCTTAAATGTTTTAAACCACCAAATTTAGCTGCAATTACTTACAAACAAGAAAGTTGATCTATGCTTCTAATAGAGTATTCATATCATAATCATATGATGTGGTAAAGAATAGTAGACTAGGAAATGGCTAAGCAGTTTCTTAAATTTTTGTATTGAAAAGGACAACCACAAGCAATAAAACTAAATGCGCATAATAACAATCAGATTCATCAACTCTGTTCTTTGTTGTTGTAAATCCTCCACATTCTGATTTAACATAAATTTACCTTTTGTCAAAAATAATAACAATCACATTGAACCACCATAGAATGGGTGTATACCAAGTGATCTTCCAATACAATACATGATTATTTTCCTTGATATATCATACAACTGAAAATCAAACACCATATGAATTCCACTGTTTACTACCTCATTGGTCTCGACTTGGAGTCAAAACTTTAGCCAGCATCGTTAAGATTCATACTTCAGGGCCAAAACAAATGCAGTAACACAGTCATAAAAGTGAATCACAGCCTAGAGTACAGAAAGAAGCAAAAGCTTTAAGAAATACCAAAATGATTTTTCTAAATTATGATAATTTTATATCTGGAAAACTGACGGTGACATACCACATTGAAAAGACAAGTATACTTATCCTCACAAATCAACCACATCAGAAGTTTAATATTGTTAGGACTGTTGTAGAACAGTAACTCTTTTAATTCACTGCAGAAAATGTTGAGAATAAAAGAACAAAAAAATGATAATGCTGAAAATTTGATGGTAGTTACCTACTGTGAAAAAAACACCAGGGTCTATGTGTACAGGTCTCTCTCAGCCGTTATAATGCTTAGTATTTTTAGCAAGTTGTGCCAAGCCTTCTTCAGTCATAACAATATAAAGGATTTTAGAATTTCTACTGAACCTGTAGCCCCCTATAACTGATACAGATATTTCCTCTGAAGTAGAAATATAACTTCTTCGGTGTTGCCATTGAGAACCCAAATCTACAATATTATGTTACACTCAGGGATGGGGTACAGATGCCATGTTTGCCATGCACTTTCAGTTATTCAAAGCTTGAACATGCATTCTGCATATTAATAAAATGGCAGATTCCATATATCTGTCCCGAATATATAATATATAATTAACTGTGTAACCAGTTACAGTGGCTCCCATGATCTTTCAACTATGTAATGATGTCATACATAAATACCGAAGAAGATACTCATTGGAAGAACAGGTATCTGCAAGATCTTGATGCAACCTAGTCAAAGCCTTTTGTAATGACCTTAATGCTGGAAGATAATCTTTGCAATTTTGTTGAATTGATTGGCCATGGGATTTACAAAGCTCCTACAAAACAAACCAACAAAATAAGAATTTGGAATTGGCATACACCACAAATTTTCATCTTAAATATACTCTGCATCAAAAGACAAACCTGGCACCATCGAAGAAGAAATTCAAGATGGGGAGTCTTCCAAATACTCTGCAAATGCTTCAATTAGCCTACGCAAGTACTTTGATGGAACTGCAGCAGCAACAGGGCAACATCCTTTGGTTGCACTGAGACAACACACTTCCTGATCAAGCTAGCTTCATTCAGACGAAGAGCGAGAACTAGTGCCCTCAGATGTTGACCTTGGCTAAGTGCACCATCAACTGCCTGAAACAGAAGTAAAAAATGACCACCTGGTCAGATTCAATTTCCAACTGTCAATTATTTATGGGGTTGTTCATTTTGCCAGAAAGAGAACAAAACAAGCAGTGATAAACCACTTTATAGGATAAACATCCTACCTGCTACTATTACTAGTTTGTAAATAGAAACAGGGTGGTACCAGATAAAATTACAGTATCATGCAGTGCTAAATTTTAATCTAACTTAATCTTCAAAATGCTATATTTAGTTATCAAAGAGTAAAAACAATGTGTAAAGCAAAAAAGCGCACCAATTTCTACTACAACAGATAAGACATCTCCTCTATGTTAAAAAAAGAGATTGAGCAGTCATATTGCAAGTTCAAAAAGTAAATTTAAGATGGGAATTGAGCACAAGTTTTTTTAAATGGGTCCACAATTACAATTTTATGGGGCTTAAGAGTCTTACCACTCGATAACAGACAATAATGAAGCGGATAATTTTGGTTAAGTGTCGTGAAGAAAAGATAGGCTCGATGATAACTGGGTAATCTTCATAAAATTGCCTTTCTTGATCTATTTAGTATAATTTAGGAGCAATGCTTCGTCCCTTCATTTTCTTCGGTTACCTTGCACCTGGCCTGATTTTTATTCTAAGCCACCACATTAAATTTACTTTCCAATTTCATATCCGAATCATTCCATCAGAATGTTATAGAACCATAAGGACCTCTTCCTACTCCATTTTGAATGTGAACTACCTACAGAAACCTAGAAAGAGGGTCCTTAGAGAACCCCAAGTCAGTGAGGAGCTGCCCAAACCAATTGCAAGTTCTGAATCCAGTAATGCCAGTCCAAGTTCCTGCATTTGAATTTGTGTTCGAATTAAATCGAGGATAAAATTCATTAAAAAATCGCTGCTAAAAAAATTGTCAATAAAATCCGTGATTAAGTTCGACTAATAGAAATAAACTTTTACTATTTAGATTGAATATTCAAAAAAATTATCATATATTAAAAGAATTATATTTTAAACGTATAAATTTATATATATTCATAATGTTTTATAAACTATAACACTTCATGAAGTTTACAAGTGTATAAAAACATTAAAATGATAAGATCCTAAATTATTTTAAGATTTCTTGAAATTATTAAAAATATAAACTATAACGATTCATGAAATTATTAAAATCCAAAATATAAAGATTTTATTAAAGTTATAAATATATAACTTTATAAAGTAATTAAAAACAAAGACAAACATTAAAAAAAAATCTAAACCTAACAAACTTGTAACATGCGAATAATACCTGCTGCAACTACACAATACCCACAGCAGAGGCTCATTCCTTCATGCCGACACACTAGTTTTCCTTGGAATTGCTTCTACCACTCTACAAATCCTCGTTAAAACACAACACATTGATTTTCATTCACACTTAGCACAGTGGTTTGTCTACACAACGGTGGTGGCTCAATTTCATCAGAGCCCCTATTTTCCAATTTCTGGAGGCTTTGCACCTTCACAGCAAGGGTTTACAATGTCAATAAGACTCCATGAACACTCAAAAAAGCTTCCATGTTTCCCCATTTGAGTAGGGCGAATCTCAACAATTTTTTTGCTGCAACTATAGATTTGGCGAACATGGCAGCACAGATGCCGGTACATTGGGGTGAGCAATACATTGTGCTCAACCCAAATCTTGCATGTTTTAGGAAAACTCCAAGCCTCACAAAACTTTCACTATCCTTTGTTTTGCCTTTAGCTGTGTATAAGTATATGATCTCAATTTTTGCCTTAAGCACCATATAGTATATGATCTCCAAATAGTTTTCCCAAATTTGTATAAATAGTTGTCAAAACCTTTATATTGTAAGCAAAAATAGACTCCAAGGAAACATTATGCAGTAACTGACATTTAAAGGAAAACCCTAGCAAAACTGAGGTTGTCTCTCATAAAATCTGTAAATAAAATTCCAAGAATTCTCTCAACTTGTCAAGGCTATGCAATGCCTACAAAATCATCAATCAGGCTCTAACTTGATGTAGATGTTGCACCAGAGTCTATTTGTCAGAACATGCCTTCAACCCACTGTCATTGATTTCTGTCCTTGTAAAAGCTTCTATAGTTGTATTCTCTATTCTTATCAACCAAATTTGCAGCCACCCTCACTACTGGAGAAAACAAACTATGCATGTAATGATGGCTACATTCTTCAAACATCAAAAAATTGGTTCCTTATCTCAATGTGATTGGAGAATCTGAACAACTGTCAAAGAGTCTAAACACGATTTATATGATGATCTCGTACCTAATAAGCACCAATGTGTTGAACACACCAACATTGGCAGAGAAAAATATGACTACCTAGTGCTTTGTTCTGACATAATAATTCTAAGCATAGTTACCTAAGTCTCGGGGATGGGGGGACGGGGTTTCCGGGACGGCAAAAAAATTGACGGCTATTAAAATAATATATAAAAAACTAATATTTTAACTTTATTCAATGCAATTTAAGGATATAAATTTTATTTAACATATTTTAGGTACTTTCAAGATTATAATTTAATGTTCCTGGTAAAAGTAACAACTTTTTAAAAGTAAAAACGTCAGAATTTCTTTAAAAGATTATTTAAAAATAGGAGACATCCCCTCCAAGTCCCCAAAACGTTCGGGACGTCACCAAAATCTAAGGGACGCGTCCCCACATAACACTGATTCTAAGTGACATAAGCTTTAACTTTGATAACAAAAGTAGAACTTACAAGTAAACAAATGTGAATTACATGTTATATCTGGAGAGACTTATGACAAACTTGCCTGTTTATTTTCTTTACATGGTCATGGTCACAAATTATCCAGGAGAGATTATCCGGCAATCAACAAGCAACTTTAACAACATTTCAAACCTTACATTGATCTGTCACGCATTTCTGCCTGAAACTAGCTTATTTCAGCCATCAATTCTCTTGTATTATATATAAATTACTGTTCATCCTAGTTATGTGTCTGAGCAGATAATAGATAGTCAGAGGTTCCCTATAGAGCAAAGAATCTTCTCTACTTATTCTGAAAAGCATGCCATAGATCAAAGCACCTGTGACTATATTTGAACCCAAGACAACAAACAATTTTTGTTAGCATGCAACAAGTTCAAAGAAGATTCAATAACCTGTTTCAAAACTAAGTTACTTGTCCGCCCTTTACTTACAAGATAATGACAGTCTTCTTACTCTGTTTCTCACATATTTATTTCTATTTAGATGATGGATTCTGTGAAATTTCCAAAGGAGGGGGTAGCCCAAAAGATGATCACATCTTTCTTTCAGCTTCTTGTACGTGGTTACAACTTCCAGTGTTCCATACTTACCTTTGTAGGACCCAAATGACAGAATGGTGCACGTAAAGGTTTAAACAGATTCGACAGTTCACAAAACTTTTGGGAGAGATATCAGAGAGTAGGCAGCTCTGAAGTAGCCACTCTGAATGTCAACAAAATTGTTAAAGAGTTTCTTTCTAATTATTCTGAAAAATATGCTATAGATCAAAGCACCTACCACTATACTCAAACCCAAGACAAAAAGCATTTTTTTGTTAGCATCAAGGGAGATTGAACAACCTATTTCAAAACTAAGTGGCTTGTCAACTCTTTACTTCTAAAGACTATGACGATGTTCTTACTCCATTTCTTACATACTTGTTTCTCTTTAGATTATGGCTTCTGTGAAATTTCCAGAGGGGATAGTGCAAAGGATGGTAGCATATTTCTTTCAGCTTCTTGTACATAGTCACGTACTTCCAAGTTCTATGGGAAATCACATCACTGTTCCATCCTTCGTGGCACCCAAATGACAGAATGGTGCACCTAGCGGCCTAAACAGATAAGACAAAAATGTTGGGGGAGCTATCACAGAGTAGGACACTGGGAAGTAGCCAATCTGAATGTCAACAACTTGTTAAGAGTTTCTTTCTATAGCTGCACGACCACAATAGTATCACTGAATATGTTGGTATTGATCTCAGCTTACACTGGAAACATGAACACCAATGGGCATGGTCTGTATAGCAAAATTGCTATCATGGCTTTCAGTCATTAATCTCACACTTGTATATTAGTTACTTTTCAGATTGGTAGTTTAGTTACAACTTTGGGTGCCACAGATCCATCCAAATTTTTCGATGTCAGTTATTTCTATAATTATTTCTTTCCTTCTGTCTATCAAAAATATGAATTTTCCCATGTTTCTTTATGGTAACTTGATGTTGATTTATGATAAGGGCATCTCACACTCAAACTCAACCTCTATTTGCAGATCATAGTGCAATGAAGGCATTCTTCTGCACACACAATTGCTATTTGTATCTACCTCCACCCTGTTTCTTCAAGATTATATGGGAATTCAATAGGATGAAAGCAAGAATACTGCTGACTTGAGGAATATGACGCTCATTTTTAAAAAAAAGTGCAAAACATTTATCAATGAACTCTAAAAGTCAATTCAGTTTTTAAGTTCCATGTCAATGCCAAGTACAGCACAATTTTCCTCTCGTGCCATTCAGGATTTCATACTAGAATTCAGGCATATTATGACCTCAAAAAGAATGTGCAGATTATTATCTGTGACACCTACACTAAACTACATATTACCTCTGGTGTGACATCCATATCAAGATCAGTTGGATCGAAGACAAAAGAATCATCTAATGAATATATCAAAACTCCTTCTGTGGTCGCTGCTGCCCATGATCTCCCAGTTGGTGAGATTCTCAAGCATTTTGTATAAACAACAGGTCGGCCATGATTAGTTGCAGTTCCTGGTAAATCCTCTCCTAGTTTTCCCCTTTCTTGTCTATCCAGTCCTCCTTCCATGTCACTATCTTCATCATCAATCAGACCCATTGGGCCTGCATCGGTCATGTTTTTGAGTTCAAAATCTAGAACACCATCAAGAGAAAGGTTACTGGATATTTGAAATCTCCGCAGTAATACCTGGCATACAGTAGAGATAAACAGTAAAGTGGAAGTTCAGTATTTTATTGATTCAAGCAGGGCATTTGTATTGCTTTACACCTTCAATAAAATGTTTAGTATGCAAAAATAAGCACTCATAAGTTGGCTTTTTAATCATTTACATTTAACCATCAGAACTTACATATTTAAGATCGTTACAAAAAGGCAATATAATCATCATTGAAAATCATATACATAGCACAACTCTGCATTTTTCAGAAAAAGGGATATAAAAAGCAGTCTGTATGAAATCCAGGTAGTAATTTACATTTTTGCGTAACTGAAATTAAATTGAATACAAGAAGTCAAAGATGGAGGAGGTTATGTTGGAATGGTGAATATATCATTACCCATCATGAGGAAGGCAATGGGGATGCAGGGTGTTAAAGGCTTAGATCACAGATAAAGAAGTGAATACAATGTTGAGGTATAGTGGGATTGAGGCATCGTGGGATGACAATTATGCTGCCAAACATGAGATGAGGAGGTTTTGTTCAGTGTTACCCTTGTGATGAGCAGTGTATATATACACCCCTGGACAAAGCAGTGTTGTGCTTCATCACTATGCATGGGCAGGTTCATGCCACCTAGCTACTGTGGCCCACCAAATTTTACTGGGTGGTGCAAGATAGATTTACTAGACCAGACACTTAAGGTGGCTTGGACTAAGCAAACTAGTCTAGAAGGGAGTCAAGTACCATCTAAGCTAATACAAAGAATGTAAAGCTAATTATCATGCACAGAATATAAAGAACAATTTACTAAAAGAAACTACATCTATCTCTTTATAAACCAGAAATGAGTGGAAAATACACAGAAATTGCATATATGGCTTTGTTTTGCTTAGGGAGGTGGCCGAGGTGGCGGTGGCCCTCAAATTACAGTGCTACGCAGGGATGTGTCCCCCAAACCAGCATGTCCAGGACGTCTGGGGCGTCCCCGGGAAGGGCGGAACGTCCCCTCCACATTTCCTACTAGTGGAAAACATCCCCAGGACATCCGTAATATCTGGGGACGTCTTGGGGACATCCCTGTTTTGGGGACGTCTAAGCCTTTTTTAAAACAAAATTATTATTCTCTTTGTTGTTCTCTTTCAAAACTAACTTTTTTGAAATAAAAAAGATAAAGTAAAGCTAATATTGTTATTTCAGATGATCATTCACCTTCTCCGCAAATTTCCTGATGTCTGGTTATGCATGGCCTCAATCTAGCTGCACCATTGTGTTGGGTTCAAATACACTTGAAAATGAAATAAATTTGGGAAGAACCTATTGTACTCATGCTAGACTGTCTGGAAACGCCTAAGGCCCCCCCGTACCAGCCTGGAAACGTACCAGGTACTGGTACGGGGTACGGTACGCTGTGGGTACGCTTGGAAACGTACCCACAGGGGACAGGGTACGGTCTGGGTACGTTTAACCGTACCCAGACCGTACCCTGTCCCCTGTGGGTACGTTTCCAAGCGTACCCATCCAAAAAAACATGCCAAAGACTGTTTCTTTCCTTTTTTGGCAATTCTTTCCTTTTTTGGATTTTTGGTGGAAAAATCACAAGGATAGAAAAAAATTTGCCATTTTTGGAAAGGGTCCGAGAAGATGTAGCAGCAAAAACTTGCATGTGCCATAACTTTCATTCTGTGACTCCGTTTCAAGTGTCGTTTTCTCTAAAAGTGTATATTTTCTCGAGCTCTACGCATTGATGGCAATATTTTTCTTATTTTAATAAAATCCATTTTTGCACCTTTTTGGACCAAGCAACTTCTTGCAATCTTCTGAAAGAATCATGAGCTTTGATCGCCTGTAGACAGATTAGTAATTAAAAATACTGGATAGCTTTCCAAAACTCAGCGAGTATTCTCCCGTGCTCGGACTAATCGTCCCACCTGCCAGCTTGGATCCATATTTTTCCTGCTTAGTTATGATGTTTGGGAAATATGTCAGACAATACTATCGTGCTGAGTGGATCAAGGAAGGTCACCATGAACAATCAAAACTCCTTGAATCTTATCACAGTCACTAAGATAAATAACTGTGATAGAGAAATAATAAATTTCAATAAGTATGCAATGTATGAGAATTAAATTTCAATAAGTATGCAATGTATGAGAATTAAATTTCAATAAGTATGCAAATGCTTCTTTAAATTTATAATTTATATACATATTTATATATTTATATATATATATATATATATATATATATAAAAACGTACCCAAAAAACGTACCGTACCCAAGATTTTTAAAAATTTGCCGTATCGGTGTACCGTACCGGTACCGGTATCCGTACCCGTACCCGTATCCAGACTGTCTAGTACTCATGTAGTGAAGATTGTTTTGGAAGCCACTCACATCTATTCGAAAAGAAAGTCTGTATGTATAAATATAATTAAAAATTTAAAATTCACTTCGAAGCTCCTATCACTTAACAAACTTACAAAGCTATAATATATATATATATATATATATATATGAAGAGAAAGGTTGTGTAGATGATAAAAGCAGTAAGGCATAGATCAAAACATTTACTTGTTAACCATAACCCGACTGTATTGACTTACAAAGACATAACAAGAATCAAGAGTGATATATAAATACAGAAATTTAAAATTTTCGAGCACAGTGTGGATGGTTGACTGTCACAGACTGTGCTATTCATAAGTTTTTAGAATATATTTGTATATTTTTAATATTTATAAATTTATATATTATTTTAATAGCCGTCCCCCGCCATTCCAAAATTTTGGAAATTTTTGACATCCCGAGTCTTAGGTAACCATGTCAAATTATGGTTGGCTTACTCTCACAAAATTGGCACAAATGCTTTCTCACCATTGTCAGCTCGGACTTCCTAAGACATCACTAGAAATGGCCTTGTGGAGCTTCATAAGAACTCAACAAAGTGCAGGAGCTTGTTTTTCCTCTTTTGTAATAGCTACGCTTTCTTGAAATCAACTTAAAGAAGCTTTCTAGACAATAGATTCAGAAAAACTTAATCTTCGCTATGAAAGATGTGCAAGCATGTACTTCTCCAAATGGGAATCAAAATGAATATATGGGTATGTTTCAACTTGGATTGGTATGATCAAATGAACGGGGTCACCTCCTTCTATACTAGCAAAGGTGAGGAGAATTGGGGACAAAACTGGTTTGCATGAGAATAAATCAATAGTGGAGTATTGTTGCTACATCAGTTATCTTGATCAACCTAGGATCGGACTATGTAGGCTTATTGCATGATTCTGTCTGGACCAGTTAAGTTCAACCCAATTATCTCCCATTTAAATAATCACCTAGCAATGCAAACTTTGCATCTCTTGTGCAAGGGTTGGATAAGATTTTGCATAGCATGTCAAACATGCAGTTTTGGCACAATTTTTGAGGCAAAATCTATGTGTTAACCCAAGGGATGCAAAAAGTTTACTTTCGTACATCCCTTCAATTGACCTCAAATTTGGGCATCATTCAATGCACCTTTGGGTCCAAAATGGGGCATTTAGCACCCTAGATGGTTACAAGTGGCTAAAGGGTCTCGACTACCTTTAACAAGCATGACTAAGGGAGATGGAAGCCTCAACTGTTTATCCAAAGGGCATAATTGAGGGAAATGAGCATCTCATTGTTCATTCTAATCCAACAAATGCTTCCTAAGATTTCTGGATACATTTTGGTTAAAATTAGAGATTTTTGTTGGCAAACAGTGGCATTGGGTCATGCATGTGACACAAGTAGGACATCTCTTTCATCATTGAGCCATTCGGGGTCAATGAATGACGGCTTCTTAGGAGTATGACTAAGGAGATGTGTGCCTCAATTATTTATTCAAAGGGCATAATTGAGGGAAATGAGAATCACAATTGTTCATCCTAATCCAACAAATGCTTCCTAAGCTTTCTAGATACATTTCGGTTAAAATTGGGGATTTTTGTTGGCAAATGATGGCATTCGGTCATGCATGCATCACAAGTAGGACATCTCTTTCATCATTGAGCCATTCGAGGTCAATGAATGACCACTTATTAGGCTTCTTCACAGTCAGAAGATGTAAACAGACAAAGAATGAAGAGGAACGCAAATGCACACGATAGTTTGTGTGTCCGTCATTTTATTATGCAAGAGATAGTTACAAAGTGGTTGAGATGGTTACAGCTGAACAGTAGTTAATATATAAATAATAATGATTTAATTATAAAAGGTGAGTCTTATTTTCTAATGCCCCCTCTCAAGGCTTACACTACAGAAAGCAAAAATAAACATACTTGGCAAAAAATTAAAATAACATAGCCACACATTTTTCAGAAGCTTTCTCTTTGAATAGGTTGAACTCCATCAAGCTGCCTCATAACCCTTATAAAGGTGTAGTTCCCGAGTTGAATTCCCGAGTTCCCAAATTCCACCTCCCCAAACTCCCAAATTACAAACCTCCCAAATTATTGGACAACCATCCATATTGAGCTACATCCACAGTGCTCCATCAAGTTGTCTCATGACCCTCATAAAGGTATAATTCCCAAGATCCACAAACTCCCAAACTAACTAGACAGCCATCCATGTTGAGCTTCATCTACACTAGATCCCTTCCTATCTTTAAATTGTGGGCTTCTTAAAATATGTATTCTTCATCAGCGAATTTTCCCCCATTTGGTTTGTCTTTGAGCTTTCCTTTGCTATATTTAGAAGGTAGGTTGTTTAACAAAATAGCTTCGCATCTTGGACATCTACCATTGCATTGACTTTTGCTAAGTAATTGATGAGACACCTCAGATTGTTTTTGTGGCTAGACATAGTGACTTTGTCATCCATTTTACATACTATTTGATTATAGATCCGTAAATTAATGCAGCAAAATGAATGTTACAGTGTATATATATATATATATATATATATATATATATATATTCTGAATTTCTCACTTCAGGCATGGAAATAAATGCAACAGTATAAGTACTATAACCTGATTTTTACTTGGAAATTGCACAGCAGAAATACACAATTTATATTATGATTTCTAACTGCTGATTTCTTACCTACAGACCAAAATATCACAGCACGAAATTAAAACGTTATGTTCTGGTCTGGTCTGGTCTGGTCTTCTTTCAACAGTCCTGCCCTAAATGTGTAAATTTGCTTGTGCCTTGGACGTCATTCAAACTCAGACGATAAACCCTGAAAATCACAACTTCTTTCCTGATTTAATTCATGCACTAGTTGTCTATGAATTACAACTTTAATTCGTGCCCTAGCAGCCTGTAAATCATAACTTTTTATCAATTCGTGCCCTAGAAGGCTGTTTGAAATTTCCTTGAAATCTCACATTATATCTGCTGAAACTTGTTATCACTGTAGAAATCATGACTCGTATGTCACAACTATCATTCTCCTCCACACGACCCTCGAAAACTCTAGTTTAATCTTCAAACACAGGTTTTTCATGCCCAACGACTATGAACAGACATGTTTGAACCAAAAATGTGACTGGGTTTTGCACGAGCTCTTCAAAAACGTGCCCTAGAAATGATTGTAGCCTTCAATATTCTGCAACTTGTGATTTTCAGACTATATTAATGGCGTCAAGTCTGCATTTCATCTGGAAATTTGTGAGCCTCACGAACAGCCTCACGACCTCTCTCTTCGATCTACTACATGGCTTTTTACAATCTTCTCCTCTATGTTCATACTATACACAGAGCTTCCTCGAACTTTGAGCCCCTTCGAGCACCAATGGCTCTGATACCAATGTTAGAAAATGTGAATAGGGACAGAAAGAAGAGGAACCATAATGCACACATAGTAGCAGTTTGTGTCCATCATTTTACTATGCAAGAGATAGTTACATAGTGGTTGAGGTGGTTACAACCGAACATTAGTTAATACATCTCTGATAGTGAATTAATTATAAAAGGTAAGTCTTATGTTCTGATAGCTGAAAGCTCTCCATTACACCAAAACCCGCAAGTGTTAGTGAACTTCCAAACCCGGCTCATGAGCTCGAGTGGACAATCAGTCCCAGGTTCCTAGCATGGCAATTAGTCCATGAGATCAATTCACAAAAGTGCGGCAATCAGTCCAATACCCCCCCCTCTGACATAACTAAGCAAAATCGAACATAGGTTGAGGCTCTAATAACACTATAAGCTTTCCATTACACCAAAACCTGCAAGTGTTAATGAGCTTCCAATCCTGGCACATGAGTTCAAGTGGGCAGTTAGTCCCAAGTTCCTGGCAGCTAGTCCACGAGATCAATTCCCATATCCAACACTCAACACACTCAAATGTCGCTAAAGTAGTATTTGACCATCATTGAATTCTCCTATTTTGGCTCACCTTCAAAGGTCATATGAATTTGCGGGGTTACAACCCTCAATGTTTCCATTGGCAAGATCAGCTTTGGCACTGCATGGCCAACGTGCTTCTAACCATTGAACGTGTCCTCCTTTCATGGAGGGGATCTTGATGTATTCAATTGGGTTGGTGATCATGTGCAGAACATGAAACAAATCTATGATATGTTGAAAGGCATGACTAGAATGATTGTAAAAGACTCCTAAGCACGGCAAACATAATTTGAGGTTAAAAGGAATCTTGCTTCAAGAAGGTGGACACGTGGTCAAACAAGAAAGAGGGAAATACGTGAATTCAAGCTAGATTTGACACATTTGATGTTATCTCACACACCGCTACTTTACCCTTCAATGACAAAAGATTGATGCAACCAAAGTCATATCGCTTTTCTACCTCTACTTATATGATTATTTTATTGTTGTTCAGGTTGATATCCCTCTTTCAATCAAATTGAACCCTCTCTTCTAGAATTGTATGAGCGCTTACTGTCTATCATGTGAGATTGGAATTTGGTACATCCACCAGTAGGGGCACAGCGTAGATCCTTTGGGGAAGTAACAATTCAACACATGACAAGGTTTCTTTAAAAATGGGGTGAATATCTGCCAGAGTAAAGGAAGTTCAAATGTGATTTTTATTTCCCATATTTGAAGATTAAAAAAATGAGAAAGAATACTGGTCTTCTGAGATCCCCGAGGAAATCTAACAGATAACAAGCACCAGAATCTGCAAATGTTCCAGGATCTTTACTCCTGTAAGTACTGTTCCTGTATGGAATATGTCAATTTATCAGGTCAACTAGGTTCTTTCCCATTATGTGGAAAGTTATGAAAGGGTTTATTTCTTTAGGGAGTTAGAGTAGGATGAGTCAATGCAGCCATGAAGGAATTGAAATATGAGAATGCCATTGGACTGTAATATGCCATGTATTTTAAAATGCGCCGCAAACCTCTCCAAAGTGAAATATGGAGGAAATATCAAATGGGTTGTAGTCCAATGGTACATATGATGATGTAAAAGGTGTGCCTAGCCATCCCCCAGGGTAATAAATAAGGGATGAGGCCGGGATCATACCTCGGCAAATTTGGCAAAAATGGATACCCATCTGTTCTTAGCAGCTAAGCCTAAGAATTATGTGCACCTAATCCATGCAAGCTTCAAATTCAATAAAAAAAATGCAGGAAATGATTAATGCAAGATTCATTTATCTCACTCCCTACAAAAAGGCTCCATTAAAGACATGACTGGAAGTTGACGGTCTATTACACTTTAAGTTGCTGCGTTTGAATTTGTGAAAGATAAATTTTGTAAGAAAATCGTTGCTAAAAGAATCAGTCATAAAATTCATGATTAAGTTCAACTAAAAGAAATATATTTTTTAAATTGAATATTTTAGAAGGAAAGATATTTTCAACTTTCATTTAAAAACATGTCAAAACAACTTTCTTACTATATTAAAAACACAAAATTATAAAATCTTACAAAACCTACAATGATATAATATTAATTAAAAAATTATGATTATACAAAATTATTAAAAAATATGATTTTAAAAATTACAGAATAATATAAATTTATAACCATAATAAAATAATTAAAAAGTCTAAAATAATTAAAACATAAAATAATAAAATAACTTTGGAAAATAATTTTAAATTCAAAACAAACATTATAAATTTATAAACATATATAGAAGTTAAAAAAACTTGTGGCTGCTTGAACCCTTCACGGTACTTCAACTTCACAGCAGTTGGACTACTTCACGATTGCTTACGGTGGTTTTTCTGCATGGTCTTCTCTTCACAGCGGTTTCCTATAGGGAGTTTTACTCACGGCTTTTCCTCGCATCTGCAGGGTCTTACAAGTCAAATGGAAGTTGCGAACACTCAGCAGAGAAAATAAACTATATAGAGACTAACCCGAAAGAGCCCTGATGTTAAACGACTTTATTCACAAATTTCAACATTTTTTCCCTGTTTTGACATATGGCGAATTTCAAAGTTTATATTTGAGATTCAGCAAATGCGGCAACACAAATTACATTCTATGACGTCCCTATAAAATCCTAGAAAAAACCTTATGACAATTTGGGAGGGCCTCAAACTGCATATTTATTTCTTATTGCCTCTACAGAGACTCGGGCAACACTTTTTTACTTTCTTCAGATATCCAGATCAGCAGTGTTTGGCTCTTTATTTTTGCGAGGCCATCACCCTTCAGGGAAAATCCTTACAGTGGGAGCCTAGAGGCTCTAGAGCCCCATATTGATCACCTCTTTCTTCCAGCCCATCCAGGCGATTGGCAGCACTAAGCCGCATTTGGACACAAGTACTCCACACATCAAAGCTGATAGATCAATTAGGTGGCACTACTTTCAACTCACCATTACTGCTCAAATTAATCAAATCCCTGAGCCTACTCTTTCTCAACATCATCGCTCTTCTCCTTCCTGTTGATGTGGCTCTGCTCCTTCCCAACGACATGGATCTACTACTTACCAGCCATCCCCAGGACAAAGGGGAAAACTCATATTAAAAGTTTCTTTTCTACTATGGAAGTTACACTAGCCTTGGATATTAAGGGAGATTTTAGAGAAAGTGCTTTGCTTTCTCCTAGGATCCCCCAACTTGACCCCTCCAACATCGGGTACTCCTTGATGTGCACTATTAGATCTTTCACAATGATCAATGATGGCTCAAACAGCTCCTCCACTTCAGGCGTAGACAGAGATATTCGGTGAAGTTTCCTTCCCGTCTTCACTGACACATGCTTTTGAGCTTTATTTTGTCTTTTGTACTCATGTTCCTTTTTTGGCTTCTAGGATTCTCTCTTCTGGAACTTTCCCTCGTTAACTGTTGTATCCTCAAGTCCCATTGACCTACTTTTGGTCATCCATGGACATTAATACAATTTCTTTTCTTCTTCTTTCTTTCATCCTTGGCAATCTTTTAAAGAGCAAATTTATTCTTGATACCCTTATGAAAATTTGCAAGGGCTCACAAATCTGGTCAAACTCTCACGAAACATAAATTTTGATAGGGCTTATGCAAAGCTCAAAAGTCAAAACTCAAGAAGGCAGGTATATCTGATGCTTTCTGCATTCTTTAAGAGAAAGAGGAATGATGTTTTCCTCCCCACTTTTCTCGTGATGTTTTCTCATAGGGGATACATGGATGATTAGAGATAGTTACAAAGAAACATGGCATAGGAATTGCTTGCCATTGCTTTCCTTTGGAAGACAAGATGCAAGGAAACCTTTCATGAGGGCAATACTCCTCTAAGATTAGGGGAGTTACATGTATACATAAGAAGGCTTTGACTCTGCATATTAAACTCAAACAGCTTGTTTTTGGAAAGACACAGAATATTTACCTCTTGTAGCAAAGACACAAATGTTCCCTTTCTCGCCTTTATAGGACAAGATTTGTCATGTAATTGTATTGCTCGATGATGTAACAGTTCTTAAACAATATTAAGGGGAGAAATACCGTCAAGATCGGGTTTCCATATATGATTACAATTATTTTCTACCCTCCACAATTATTCATGTGAAATTACTTTGTTTCTATCCTACCAATCAATCTACTTGTTGCTTGGCATGCAAGAATAATTTTTACCACCCATAGTATTTTTCTACATCAACTGCTTCGAAAAGAGCAAACTGCCACGCTCCTCAGTACAGAAAAGAAGACAGGTTCTTTATTAGATGATAAACATCCATATTCTTGGTCAAAACCAGGAAAAGATGATAGAAGCAGAACATGTCATGGCATGAAAGATTGGGAGAATCAAATAATGAACTATGTGGAGAATATCTATGTTCACACTCAGAGAGCAGTTACCAACTCTTAGAGGTTAGTCGCATCTCTCGTTACCATATCTTACGTGTCTGCACTAATTTGAGTTTTATTTATAAAATTTGGCATCGACTCCTCTATAGGTATTGACTTTCATGTTTTTGTTTGTTGCCCACATGTTAGCTCCACCATACAGTTCAATCATACATGGATCACAGTATTGGAGCAGAAAAGTGATGTACCGCATGGAGAAATAAAAAACAAACTAGTTAAAACAAAACAAAATAAACAATGCCTGGAAGCAAACACGGTAGAAAGGCCTTCCTACATCAGTGCTTTCAAAGGTGATTATAATTGAACTACAAATAAAGATCACTTTCCGGATGTGAAGGACCTTACACTAGTCTAGAAAAAGCAGAACCATATAAATAGAATGCAATATATGAGAAAATAAACTCAATATGAAGCACACTATGCTGATCTTAAAGATGACGACAAGAAGCATCTTACCCTCACAAATAGTAAGGATGCAACCCGTAAGATATTGACAGAGAATTCTGACTGGGACTTGTTATGAAATGGGAACTATTTTGTTGATAATTGTAAAATATAGAACATTATATAGCATGTAATGCAGTTATGTAGTTATGCATGTAACCACCTCTTCCTATTTAATAAACGCTGTCACACTTGTTTGAGTGTGCATTCAGCCTTCTCTGAATTCTTTCTTCTCTTTGCATATGCTAACATTGGTATCAGAGCGTCGAAGGTTCACAGTTCGAGGAAGAAAGAAGCCATTCAGTCTGAGGAAGCTCTTGGTGGAAGAGTACAAACAAAGGAGAAGCCTGTGAAGGTCGTACAGACCTGGAGCATCTAGTTCGAGGGTGTGAAGTCGTGGTTCGAGGCCCAAAAGTCGTGATTCGAGGGCAGACAAGGGCAAATACCAGTCATTTTTGTTGCAGTCGTTTTTTTTGTTGCCCAAATGCCAATAGAAGAGTTGTGGTCGTGTGAACAAAGATTTGTGGGCAGAGAGCCCAATGGCAAATCATGTAAAGGAAAGGGCACGAATCGTGGGCAACAAGTACCCAGCCGTGTGAAAGAAAAATAAATCATGGCACTTGAAGG
The DNA here is from genome assembly GCA_018340775.1 of Taxus wallichiana var. yunnanensis. Classification (NCBI taxonomy): domain Eukaryota; kingdom Viridiplantae; phylum Streptophyta; class Pinopsida; order Cupressales; family Taxaceae; genus Taxus; species Taxus wallichiana. Next base: position 643,113,001 of record CM031244.1, read on the forward strand.
AATGCAAACGTCCAAGAAAGACGTGTGGGCAAATAATCAAGTCGCAAATCCACAGTCGTGAGGGCAGAATCGTGGACGAAACCCCAAGGAAAAATGAGGGCAAAGATTTCATATTTCATACAGTCGCTGCAGTCGTGATTTCAGCAGTCACCATTGAAATCGTGAAAAGCCAGCAGTTGCTAGGGCATGGCAAAGGCAGAATCGTGAGAGTATTCTCTTAAAACGAGGAGAAAAGAAAGATTTATTTCTCCATTTATGAGGATAGCAAAAGTTCAAGGGCAGATTAATATTCATTTTTTTCAACAAAGGTATTCATACTATTTGCTGGAAAAAGTAATATTGTTTTATTAAGTGTGGGGAAATTTTTATTTTATTATTTCCGTTACTTTGGAATAATAAAATGGCAAATATTTCACACTTGACTTTGCCGAAGACATAAAAATTAACAGGCGCTAATTTCAATGTAAGGAGCCATACGATTCTAACGCTTGCGGACATTCGTGATTGTGATAAAATAATCACGGGTAGTGAAAGTTGACCAACGACAAACTTTGTGCATTATGACAAACATCATAAGGAAGCGTTATTGCTCCTCAAGTTATCGATGTCGGATGATATGATACCGGAAGTGCGGAATGTTATTGTAGCTAGCACGTTGTGGACTAGTCTGAGGGATAAATATCAGACGTCAGAAAAGAGTCGGGTTTTATACCTGAAGAATATGCTCTTTTCCGTAAAGTTACAAGAAGGTGGATCGCTGTCCATCGAGCACCTACTTTGTATGAGTCATTTGTGAGAGGCACTCCATTTAATGGCTAAAAGTCAAACACTCATGTTTGACAAGGTGAGTTCCTACCTGTTGCAAAAGGAGCGGAGACAAATTCAGGCAAAATCTAATTGTGACCAATCAGAGAGTGCTCTTGTCACTCAGTCAAAGGGAAAGTGGAGACATCATTTTGGTGAGTCTTCCACTCGGTATCAAGTCACATGTTATTACTTGTCACAAGGTTGGGCACCTTAAGAAGGATTGTCGGAAGCGGAAGTATGGTCTTTCACAATAGAATGAGAAGCCATATGATGAGGAACATGTGGCAGCAGTTGCAAAAGAATGGGATTCGAATGACAGCATGCTCTTTATTGTCTTACGACATCATGCTCACATGACAGTGGTACTAGTTGTTGGATCATTGACTCTAGTGCGTCCACACACTTTTCATGTCGCAAGGACTGGTATGTGTCATTTACTTTGCAAATATTTGTTTTGAATCGGTAGTACTAATTGATGGAGAATCACTTACAGAGAAGGGATAGGAGATATATGCATTGTATTGAATAATACTCATAAACTATTGGTACGGAATGTTAGATATGTATGTTCTTTACAAAAGAATTTTCTATCTATTCCTCAATTAATTGAAAATCCCAATATTTCTGTGGATTTATGTGGGAAGAAGTGTATTGTTTCTGATATGAAACAGAGATGGATGATTGCCCTTGGTATTGGGCAAGGTGGCCAATATCGACTTTTGATCCTACTACGATCAACATGAGTGCATGTGTAGAGAGAAACAGCTCCACCATATAGGATATTCAAGAGGTCGCAATGCCTTGGGAGGAAGCCATTCCTCACAGATCTATTGACTTGGATACAATCAACCTACATGCACCTATTGTGGAGGGAGTATCCACTATACCAGATGTACGAGAGGCGGACATGCCTTGGGAGGATGGATTTCCTCATTCTAAAGAATAGTTTGTTGTGGATGGAGACTCCACTATTCCAGATGCATTGATAGTGCATGGTGAGATGGCATGCCAAGCCACTCACTCAGAGGTACTTGCTTGAAGGACAGTAGAGCATGAACAATTTTCTCATTGTGTTGTGAAAGATCTTTCCCAATAGGGGGATAAATGAGCAAATAGATGAGGAGTTGGTTCTCACTCCTACTGCGGAGATGGTTATTTCTCCCACTTTCTAAGACGGAGATGGTTATTTCTCCGACGGAGATGGTTCTTTCTCCTATTATTGTGGAGTTGGTTCTACTCCTACTACACAGATGACCACATTTACTCGAAAAGGTTGAATGAGCACTACATGGTGTTGCAAGGACATGATCGAGGTGACTTCGATTACAGGATAACTGAGTCTCTGTACAAACTCCAAGAGCTACACAAGCCTAAAACGGATTTTTCAATCCACCTCTCCAAGGTTGTGATTCTAGCACTGGAGATGGGGTTGACACTCTCAGCCATTGATGATTCATCACTGGTCAATAAATCACGTAACAAAGAACTAGTGGACCACTTGCCATATCCTTTGTTCACACGACCAGATTTTTGTTTTGTGGTTCTTCTCCATTCGACAACCGCAACACAACAATGGACTACTGATTTCAAAGTACAACCTATGGCATAGTCTATAGATCTAATGACTAAACATATGGGCTTTAGTACATTTGTAAAATTTTGGGACAAACTTGGTATTGTTTCCGGTTTAGTCATTAAGAGGGGGTGTTAAAATATAGAGCATTATATAGCATGTAATGCAGTTATGTAGTTATCATTTGGTTGGTAACTGTTCAACCAATTTGTAACCACCTCTTCCTATTTAATAAACGCTGTCACACTTGTTTGAGTGTGCATTCAGCCTTCTCTGAATTCTTTCTTCTCTTTGCATATGCTAACAATAATCAGATAACTAACCCTTTTGCCTGACTACCCAATGCATTATTAAGTAGGATACATACTGGACACCGCCATGGTTCAGAACTGGAAGTCACAACCAAGATACAAAGCATCAGAGCCCAGCAAAAATGCATGAATTTCTCCATCAGACATAAGTATAATCAAATAAAATTGCACGCCTTCAATTTTAAATGGCTTCCGAGACTAGTTATTTAGTATACACAATTTCTCTTGAGGTAATTAATTCAATACATCCTTGGTATTCAAAGAGGGGCTTAAGCTCCTTATTAGTAGCACCTATTGGTAAACCATAAAATTTGTAAGTATGTATCACAGTCTCAAAACTTGCAACTCTATCATTAGATAAAGAAAAATGATGGCAGACTGAAAAACTACTTTATCTGAAATATTAAATGGGGCAGATTCTCATCAAGAGAAAGTGGACACCTGGTACATTTATCCTGCTATGAACACTTCTACCAATTATCTACATTATCGAAGGACCCTTCCTAAAAACAATTCTGAAATGTGCTACCAAATCCAAATCCTAAAATTTTCATTAAAGATCAAAATTATATTAAAGGTCGGCTATCATATAACACGATATTTACTTTTCACGCTCCATAGGTTTATTATTTATATGGAAGCTCTGTGTTGACAAAAATAAGTAGTATTATTTAACCTCATACTAAAATGAACTAAATTTTATAATCAACTAATGATACCTGGTATATTAGGAGACAGCTTCATACAGAAGTAGGACTTAAGAAAGGATTGGTGAGACAATAATAATTGTGAAAACAATAAGAAATGATATTTTACAACTAATATAGGAGCTGAAAACAAAAGCATACATTACAGGCATGAACAAGGCAATAAGAATACTTGGAGTGATGTTAAAAGATTTTCAATCTCTTGTAAACAACTCACAAAATTATACTATAAAATGCAAAATCGAAGGGAAAACAGCCATATATGCATTTAAGAGTCAATATATATACACCTTCGTAGAAAGTGACAGATATTTATAACCAACCTGTTCTTCTACATCATACATGCAGATGTATTTGCTCCTGCCTGCTGCAATGATATAGCTACCATCAGCAGAGTAGCATAAGCTGGTGAAACACTTCCCTGAGCTTGAATTAGCTGCTGTCCTGCGATCACCCATTAGTCTTCCTCCTGCAATGTCTCTCTGACCTTCAATAGTCCACATAAGCTGACCTTCGATTGGGTCCCAAAAATGAATTTGACCATCTAATGTACTACATGCAATCTGCTTTCCATCAGGGCGATATGTAACAGTAAGAACATCATGGTTGTGTGGAAATTTCTCTACCATGCCTTTACTCTCAAAAACATCCCACAACCTAACAGTTTTGTCCCATGAGGATGAAGCTAGAATTGTCTGCAACGTCAAAATAAAAAAACATTGTCAAGCTGTATCCAGACAGTCTTTCAGCTCTAGATTAAAGTACTGCACCAAACATGTAAGCCCAATAATAAATTCAAATTGAAGGAAAATTAAAGGAAGGGTCCCATCATGATATACTTGAATGGTGATAACTGACATTTTGAAAATGCACCCAAACTATGTCAAACCGTATACAAAAATAACCACATTATAACTGTGGGTGCTTAAAAGATCTCTGAAAAATCGTTTTTCAAGCGTTGACAGTCAAACATCTTAATATCCATTTTTTCTAGGTACCCGGGTTTCTAACCATGAAATAAGCATCTGGATACATAGAAAACAATTAGTCTATGAATCCATATCAATCAGTAGGAAGAGGTTGTTAGAAAAATAACCAGTGTAGAGAGAAACAATCACAGTGAAAGTAATAAGAAATAAACAGATCTAAAACACACAGATATTACGTGGAAAACCTGGTAATGTACCAGGAAAAAAACTGCAGGCAAAGGTCTCTCAGTATTTTATTACTTAGGAATAAATCCACTGTTACATCAATGGCAATCACCACGCACTAGCTCTAATGATTACAATCCTGTACAATCGTACAAATTTACTATTCATGGGTTCCTTTTATAGAAAGAACTCGTAGTACAATACCACATGTAGTAAAAACCACGTGTAGTACAAACTGCGTACTGTACTATACGGACTTGATGCAAAGGATGAACAAACTCAACACAACAAACCAACAGTTAGATTCATCATCGTCAAACTATGTGATTCTTCTTGACATCCACTAGGCAATTCCTAGGTCAAAAGGCCAAAATCATGAAAATATGGATTCAAGGGCTATGTCCACTGTTCAAACTCCTCATACACTTCATTAGCTGTCACAACCTTCATCAAGAACATCCATTAGTGCAATAAGATTCAATTTGTTCAATTTCATCTTCTTGTTCAAGAATAGGCTCTACTAGCCCTCAAAATAGGCAAAGCTTATAGTCTACATCAATACACAAACACTCAAAGCATTATGAATACATTTTTGAACACCCTTTAAGCGCTTACAACTCCTCACAAACTTTCAGACTCTGTTCTTTCACCAATTCTCTTCAAATCGCTTTATATTGTTACAAGCTAGGTCTATTCTTCTAGCCTTGTTTACATGAAAACCTTATTTTTTGAAACAACTCACAAACTTCCATGAGAAACTGAGCACATATTAGGACACCCTTTATTGGGTTCTCACTCACCAACAAGTTTCAAGTTTCAACTCTCAAGATAAGTTCTTCAACTAGAGTGTCACCATTTGAATTAGGTCTATCAAGATCTTAAAACTGAAATTTGATCATATCTTTCTCCCATGTGTGAATTTACTGATAAAACTTTACACACATCTTCTTAGTAGTATAAAGACCCTATAGTCCAAGATTTACAAGAACCCAGTTGATAAAACACAAATTATGATGTTTTTAGAAATTTGTCCTAGACAGGGACTGTCACAGGGCAGCAAGCTACATAAATTCATATCTCGAGTTTTATAAACTTTCAAAACCTCATTCTACTTGCATAAGTTCTGTTTTTATGAACAGAAAAATTCCTCTTTAGTGAGTTTTGAGAGATTATGCCTTCATTAACCGGATTCATAAGATTTCATGACTAGTTTCTTACACAAAACAGAGTTCTTGACTGTTATTTCAAGTTTTCTTCCCTAAATACCTTATGGTTCCTCTTTTAAACCTTGTCTACACCTACATTAGGTCTCCATTCACCATACTAACAAGTCTCTTGATAAGTGATAAAGATTATTCCTTGTAATATTTTCACTTTTCTATATTCAAACTCTCAAAACTGGGTTAGTCCACACAATCACTCTGAGATCTTCATGTTTGTCCTATCAAAACTTCTTCATTTTCCCTAAAACTTCTTGAGACTCTTTATTCTCCCTAACTCCACCTTCATACCAAATTTTATCCCTTTTCACTGGTCACAATGCAAGATATGTTTGTTTCTTGCCTTCAACTCAACAAGAAAATACTACAAACAGTTTGCTTACCTCCTCCAAATGACCTGTTTTAGCCTTCCATAGGTCCTTCATGCTTCAAATCATACAAATCAATAGGAAGATAAACACACAGCTGTACTATCATTCATTTATGTATTCAACTCGTATTACAAGAACAAACACCTTTATTCATTACAAGACCTGTCATATCATATTCTCATAGGCATATACAGATCTTCCAGAGCCATGATGGCTCTCTAACACCTTCCTCCACTTGTTTTCTCTTCTTGCCGAAACCCAAGACTCTTCACCATTTGAATACCTCATTTTAAATGCCCTAAAAGAGGTAGTTTCCAACTAGTTTAGTTAATCTAAACCATGGTGAGAAGTGACCATAGTTTGTGAAACTTTACAAGAAGGGTGTACACATATGAGTTACTCCATTTTAAGCTCTTGAGAACCATATGCAACATTTCCTAATTCCTAACTTATCACCTAGACCTCTAAACACAACTTGGAAATTCAAATATTTGAATGGCCCATTTTGGAGGGAAAACCCCAAATGGCCTTATTACATACAAGAAAGGACCCAAATGAGCTGGGATCCATACAAACATGCTAAACCATGCCCCTAAAACCTATCACTCTCCAAAATTGTCTTGAAAACCAGAAGTGGTTATTTAAAAGCTTCATGCTTTTGCATCAGGACACCCCAAAAATGTATTGTACAAATGCCAAAAAAATTCTGGCTCAACCTAACAACCTCGTCGAAACAGCCTTCGGCTGTGGCAAGGGGGCTACCGGTTACAGCCAACCCCCCTGCAACCCCTGGCACTTATCGCCTAGACCTCTAAACACAACTTGGAAATTCAAATATTTGAATGGCCCATTTTGGAGGGAAAACCCCAAATGGCCTTATTACATACAAGAAAGGACCCAAATGAGCTGGGATCTATACAAACATGCTAAACCATGCCCCTAAAACCTATCATTCTCCAAAATTGTATTGAAAACCAAAAGTGGTTATTTACAAACTTGATGCTCCTACATCAGGACTCCCCAAAAACACATTGTACAAATGCCAAAATAAATCCTGCTCGACCTAACAACCTCATCGGAACAGCCTTTGGCTGTGGCATGGGGCTACAGCCAGCCCCCTGCGACCCCTGGCAATTAGGCCTTCGGTTGCGCCCAGCACATGCAATTCGAAGAGACTCCGTGACGCTCGGGTCAACCTGCCAGCTTGGTCGCTACCTGCTCACTCAATGCTGACTTCAATACCAACAAAGGTTGCCATTCAATATCTGGCCAGCATAGCATTAAAAGATATTTTATTCACACCACAGCTATGGAGGGCTCACCTCCACAGATTTATATGAAAAGACAAGTCATGCTCCACCAACATTACACATCTTACAAGAAATATGTCATCAAAGGCAGGTTGCAAACAACTTAAGACAAAGAGATTAGTGCAGGTCCTGAATTGAATCAGCACGGTCGGTTGAGATAATTTTGCAATTTGCAAGTGTTGACTCTATGACACCATGAAAACCCCCAAGCATCATACAAGGACGAAAAATAGGCATATTTAGTGCACCTAAATCAAAATGTATCTTCAAAGTCCAAATATATTTTAGTTTCCCATAGGGTGAAACTCCTCCAACTTTTGCAACACCCACTTATGCTATCTAGGATAACAATAATTGCCGACTGCAGCATACCTCCTATCCAGTCACTGCAGAGAAGTTTAATGCAATGTCTGTACTCCAGGTAGTTCATTAAAACAAGTCTCATTGTTTTACTAATTTGCTGCTTGATGATGTTTTATCTCTGTCTGAACAAATGGTCCTTGCATGGTACACAATATCCTCAATTCCTTCGTTGATTTTGTACATACATGTGCCAATTACGTGTATTTGTGAATGTATAATGCTTGGTGTACATACATGATATACTGGGCACAACTGCTTCAAAGAATAATACATTCTGGACTCTTTTTAATGATAAAACACAGGGACAGACATACATACAGATCTAACTACATAAGCAACAGAAGTGACCAGATCATATTTGAAGAGTTCACTGATACATAAATATATCTGTTATTTCGCATTGCTCTACTCCCTCAGAACCTCTTTGGAAAGCATAGGAACTTGTGAAGATCAAACTTCAAATTTCCACCTGATTTGCTAGTTTTGGACAGTTTCACCCTTTTAGAGTCCTTGGTAGAATTTACGTTTGAGGCCTACATCAATGCCAGTAGAAGAGGATGTTCAGTTCTTGGTTGGCATAGAAAAGTTATGCAAACATTTTGGCATTTACGATTGTGTGCAATCTGGTGTATAGTCTTCTTGGTCAAAACTGTCAACCAGGTTATGTCTCCTTGACTATGAAAATATGACATGTAATTTCTTCCATAAGGCTCTTATGGCTCTTTTTCCTTCTATCCCCGATTTTAGTTTTAGGAAAGATGATCTAGAGGTGATCTTATGGCTATATAACAATATTTCTTCTAATACTTCTGTAGATCCCCATATCTGATCATAGGATGGCACTAACAAAATTTTGTCCTAAAACTGTATACTATTTTGATTTGAATTGGTCACCTTTGCTAAAGAAGAATTGAGTAAGTGTATACAGCAGCTTGTAGGAGGTCATGATTTCAAACTTCCTTTCCATATGAATTTTTCATAATCTTTGGTGTAGATGAATTGGCAGGGATAGGTTCCCTCTGATTGATCATGAGTCAAAACCTAGGACACAAACTCAAAGAATATACAAGGAAATGTGAAAATTCCTCTTGTTCCCACACGGGGTGCTATCAAGTGATATGTTGGTGAGCTGACTAGGTCAGGACTATACACCTTTTTATATTGAACCTAGTAAAGCTTTTTTCAGGTACACTCTTCTTTGGAAACAGATCTAATTGCTACAGTTTTTAAAAAACTTTCTTCAAGTTTAATATTTGTAAAATTTGTGGAAACTCAAACTATCATAGCTGTTTCCTATGACTGTCAACCTGTTTTTCTATTCTGAAGATATGCTATAATTGGCATTAAAAATGTGAATTGAAAGCGATACATGGGTCTGATATTTGAACTACAAAGCTTTTCTGGTGTTGATTCTCTTTTTGCTAAAATTATTGTTTATGTTTTTCTTATTAAAGACACATGGTTATTTTTGGACTATGTTCCAGTGAGTCTCCTTTTGGGAGGGACAGAAACAGAGCAACAAAAAAGGGGGGTGCCTAGAAGTAGCCACAAAATAATAGCTACGATATGATACCAACTGCAATGTCTCAATGTCTGAGTTTGTTTCTGGGTGAATATTGACATAGGAGGAGGCTGCGTAAATAGGCTAAAAATCTTATAATCGCATTTGATCTTTCTAGCTGTCTACCTGACCTCTCCAACTGTTCCATCTGTCTACATGACCTCTCCATTGTTCCTGTAATGTCCCTCTTTTCGGATAGTTCGTATCGAAGACCTTTGGCCCATTTTTGTCTACCCGACGGCCAAAGGGTGAGTCAAGGGTGACTAAGTTTTATTTATTTTATTATATTGTGCAAATATTAAAATATAAAATTATAAAATGCACATATAATAAAGTAATAAAGCTTAATATTAAAATAAAAGTTAGGAAAGTGCCAATGTAAAAATACAATTAATTTTAATTGTATTTATAGGGGAAATGCGACTTGCATATGAGGTTAAAAAATAGAGAAATGTGACATAAAGCCTCATTAGAAAAATGCGACCTGGCCTAGGGATTGCATAAAATTTGATTGGCTGATTTAGAGGTCATTTGGGGCCATTTCTCCTTTATAAGGAGAAGTCAACTTGTGTAGAAGACATTCCAGATTTTATACATCATATTTTCTCTTGCATTGAGCTTCCAGCTTTTGCAGAAAATTCCAAGGACGAAACCCCTTGTGAATTTAACTCTTGTGGACGAAAACCCCAAGAGTTTGAGAGGGTTTTTCACTCAGAAATTCCCAGTGAATATAATCTGATTTCCAGTCAATTTCAGCAGTGTATTTTGGAGGTATTTTTGGAGATAAATTGCAGCAGTTGGATCAACCCAGTTTGGGACTGTTTTGGCATTGTTCTTGAGGTATTTACATCTAAAAATCATTGTCAAATATCTCCAAATTTTTATGAATAAAAGTGCAGTGGTTTCATAATTTTCTGAGTGGTTTTTAGAGGGTTTCCAGGCAGTTTTATAATCAGATTTCAGATCTGATTTCTGAGTTATTTTGGCTGCTAAAAATTATGATTTTTATATAAATTGGCTTCTAAAAATAACAGCAATCAATTGGGATAAAAAGATTAATTTTTGAGTGACATTAGCATTGAGAACAATCCCAAACCCTAGTCGCTTTGCCCTAGAAAATTTTTCTAGTTTGCTTGCTGCGGTTTCCCAACATCATATTTTATTATTTGCAACTTATAAAAATTCAGTTTTGGGCAAAAAGATCTGCTGGGGATCTTTCAGTTCCAGCTGTCTACCTAACATTTCCATCCGTCCACCTACTTTTAATTCACTTCTATTTCTTCATTACAGCTATTCTAGCTTTCAACTACTTTTGATTTATTTCCATCTACCTTTACAGTTATTTCAGTTGCACCCCTTCTTTTGATTTATTTCTATCTAACCATTTGTACATTGATACAATAAATAACAATAGGAAAATTAATAACTAAAATAGATGTCCTCATTGTTTCCTCTGCGTACAGGAAATTGTCCACAATTTTACCGAATAAATCAGAAGCGCCTTGTGGCTGCGAAGACGAGCAAGGAGAATATGGCATCTGTCTGGGTATGAAGTAAGTGCAAACCACAAACAGTAACAATGGAGTCCCCAGATGGATATATTCTCAATGTCAAGTGAGAAGATTTGGAACACCAGAAAATGAAAGATCTTGAAGATTGAAAAATTGAAATTCTTTGTCTAAGCCAAAAGGATCATCATGAGGAAATCTGAAATATCCCTTATTGGGATCTTACCACAAAAAATGACAAACACAGAAAATTGCAGCAATATACTAAATCTGATTTTTGCAGATTTTACACAGAAAAGTACAGCTAGGGCAGCGAACAGAAAAATGTGAATAACTCTTAAAATACCCGTCAAAATACTTGAAATTTTAACTGGAAGATAATAATATGTAGAACACAAGGAAATATTTTTGGAATTTTTCAGATAACAGAATGCTGTCAGAAATTTACAGCATGCCTAGAATAGCCGGAAAACTTCGAAAATTAATATCTTTTCGAATACAAATGCAATAAAGATGAAACTTTGGAAATAATATATATAAAAATAGTAGATAACTCTCCAACCTTCAGATCTGAAAAAGGACTACTGGAAACCCTAGAAATTAGGGCTGCAAATTCCCAAACAAGTCACCCCCCTTGGAAAACAGCCAAAACCCTTGTGAAACCCTCTGTAGATGATGCCGAATCCTTCTTCTATGGCTGCCGTAGGTCTGATCCGAAAACCGGCTGAAAATCTCCACAAAAACTCTCAAAACCCTTCAAACCCTAATTCTGCAAATCCTGAAAATACCTCTGTAAAACAGCCCTGAAATCCACTCCAAATGACAAGCTAGGGTAGATCTTTCACTACCGAAGAATGCCCTGCTAGCTAGGGTTGGATCTTTCACCACCGAAGCTAGGGTTCCCGTGGGATCTTACTCCACAAGCTAAAAGTTGCAAACAGCAGTTGCACCATGAAAAGAAAATATGAGTGTATGTATGAATGATTATCCTTTCACCCCTCACCTCCTTTTATAACCTTTTCATGCCAAAGAAACCCTAAAACCACTCAAGGCGCACTTTCCCAAAAAGAGGGCCTTATTAAAAATAACTTTAAGTTGCTTTTCCCTTCCTAGGCGCCTAGGCCCATAAAGTAACCTCAATGAAGAAATATAACATTTAATGCCATGCATGTCCTCTCAAGTCGCCAAAAAGGTACTTTAAGTGGCCCCAATGATGAAACATAACATCTAGTCCCTTTTTAAAAGTACTTTATGACCCAGTCAATAAAAAATAATAACTGGACTAGATGCCCATACCCAATAGCAAAATAGTGTCCGTAACCCCTTGGGCATGACTAGGGTTAGGGCACGCATTGGCCCTTAGGCCATGGGCGAGGGAAAAGGGACATTACAGTCCTCCCTTCCCAAAATTTGCTTGTCCCCAAGCAAATGCAGACTAGGATGCCGTAGAATCTGTTCTCCCTCCCAAGTAGCATCCTCAAGAGGCAAACCCTTCCATCGCACCAAATATTCTGTGATATCTCTGTTCCTGAGCTTCCTCTGTCTGACCTCAATAATAGAATCCGGTTCTAAAACCAGCTTCCCCTCCTCATCCAGTGGTGGCAACTCTGTAGAAGGTACAATGTGCTGTCCTAAGGCCTTCTTAAGGCATGATACATGGAAGACATTATGTATCTTGCTGTGCTCTGGAAGATCCAACTCATATGCAACCGCACCCACTCGCCTGACTATCCTGTATGGACCATAAAACCGGGGTTTCAGCTTTTCCGCCCCCTTCGCTGAGTGATGATGATATGCATGCGGTGTGAGGACGCAAGAACACCAAGTCTCCTGCCTCGAAGGACCTCTCTACCCTGTGTCGATCCGCATAAACCTTCTGCTGATTCTGCGCCTTCTGGAGATTCTCCTTAAGAGCTCGCAGGATATCTTGGTTCTCCTGTAACCAATCCCGAGCTTTGGGAGCTCGACTATCTGATAATACTAAATCAGCAAATGACATGGCATCGTATCCATACAAAGCTCTGAAAGGCGTCATGCCAATACTCATCTGATATGTGGTATTGTAGCAATACTCACCCATATGCAACCATCTGATCCATGCCTGCTGATGTCCGGTCACATAACTCCGCAAATAGCCCTCTATCCATTTGTTGACAATCTCCGTCTGCCGTCGGTCGAGGGTGGTAGCTCGTCTTTAGAGTCACTCGGTACCAAGTCGAAAATCTCTGCCCGAAAAGTGCTCATGAAGATCTTGTCCCTGTCGCTGAATAATATTTTTAGGCAACCCATGTAGCCTAAAAATCCCTGTATAAAATACCTGAGCCACATCAGCTGCCTCATGCTTCTTGGGTAGAGAAAAGAAGTGCGCATACTTGGTCAATCGATCAACTACCACATAAATGCAATTGTGCCCATGCACCAGAGGGAGTCCTGTGATGAAGTCCATCGATATGCTCTCCCACTTTTGCTCAGGGATGGGAAGAGGCTGAAGTAAACCTGCAGGAAAAGAATGCTCTGATTTGGTTTGCTGGCAAACCATACACTCTCTAACATGATTAAGGACATCATCCTTCATCCCCTTCCAAGCGAATCTCTCCCTGATATACCTGTATGTTTTGAAATATCCGAGGTGTCCAAATAGTGGTGTGTCATGTATCTTGCACGAAGGATCTTGTCCTTCATCTTAGACCCTGTCTGAGGAAAATCCGATCCTTATAAAAATGAGATCATCTACCACCTGTATCGATCATCCTTGATAATACCATCCATGATCTCGCATGCAAACTGATTCTTGGAGTACTCAACCAGTATGTGAGCCTTCCAATCTGCTGAAATCTCGGACATAGAACTCAACATAGTAGTAAGGTAAGGCTTCCTAGATAAAGCATCAGCAACAACATTATTCTTACCTCTAGTGTATTCTATATCAAAGTCATATGTTTGTACCTTGTTCACCCATCTCTGCTGGCGGTCGTTGAGATCCTTCTGTCCCAAAAAGAACCTCAAACTATTGTGATCTGTACGTACCACGAACCTGCTGCCCACAAGGTACTGTCTGAATTTGGCCAAAGCATGCATGATGGCCAACATCTCCTTGTCGTAGATTGAATACCCCCTCTCCACGGGGCTCAATTTCCGACTCTCGTAAGCAATGGGGTGCCTATCCTGCATAAGCACTGCTCCAATCCCCTCACCTGATGCATCACACTCTAGAACAAATGGACGAGCAAAATCGGTAATGCGAGGCGGGGCATGAGCTCATCACCTCCTTGAGATGATCAAAAGTCTGTTGTCTGCTTCGACCAGCGAAGGCTCCTTCTTGGTCAAGTCATCGGTGGGGCGATCGAATCGTGAGAAATTCTTCACGAACCTCCTGTAATAGGTGCATAGTCCTAAGAATCCCCTCAAATGTGTCAACGTCCTGGGTGGAGGCCAATCCAAAATTGCCTGTATCTTCACTCTGTCCACCTTGACTCCCCCTCCGCCAATCACATATCCCAAGTACAACAACTCTGTCATGCCAAACTCACATTTAGAAGCCTTTGCATATAGCAGATTAGCTCCTAGTATTCCCAATATCTCGTCAAGGTGGCGGATATGACTCTCCCAAGTCCTGCTGTAAACCAATATATCATCAAAGAAGACTAAAACAAACTTCCGCAAGTGGCGGTTGAACACGTGGTTCATGCAAGACTGGAATGTGGCTGGTGCATTAGACAAACCGAAGGGCATCACCAAAAACTCAAAATGTCCATAATGACATCTGAAAGCGGTCTTATGCACATCCTGCTCCCTAACCTTGATCTGGTGATATCCCGATCGCAAATCTATTTTAGAAAAATAGATTGCTCCCTGTAGCTCATCTAGTAGCTCATCAATACGCGACTGGATATTTGTTCTTGATTGTCTTCTTATTCAATGCCCGATAATCAATGCACATCCGCATGGTCCCATCCTTCTTCTTCACCAATACTACTGAAGAAGCGAAAGGACTAGAACTCGGCCTAATGTGTCCCATGTCAATAAGCTCATGGATGGTCCTCTCAATCTCGTCCTTAAACCGTTTGGGGTGACGGTAAGGAGTAGTAACCACTGGTCTAGTGTCCTCGAGCTCAATCACATGCTCAAATCCCCTCTCTGGCGGTACACCAGGTGGTATGTCGCTAAAAATTGTACTGTGCTTGTCCAATAGCCCCTGTATATCTACATGATGCTCTGGCTGTCCATCCTCGAGTTCTTGGTAGAAACCAAGCCTTTATCTTCTTGCCCAATCAACCCCATTGTGTCTGTGAATCCTCTCAATCCTCTTTGCTGAAACAACTCTGGGTGCTTCTGAAGATAAACCTCTTAAGGTTACATTCTTTCCCTCGGACTTGAACTTGAGTTCCATGGTGCGAAAGTTAGTCCGAATTCTCGAAGAGAATGGAGCCACTTTGTACACCCGGCACAAGGTTGGTCTCTCGAATACCACCACATAGAAGTCATCGGTATTGTACCGTATGGTTACCCATGGTGATACTCAATCTGCGGAACTCATTGCATGCATCTCATGGACTCACCATTGGCTACCACTAC
The DNA here is from genome assembly GCA_018340775.1 of Taxus wallichiana var. yunnanensis. Taxonomy (NCBI): domain Eukaryota; kingdom Viridiplantae; phylum Streptophyta; class Pinopsida; order Cupressales; family Taxaceae; genus Taxus; species Taxus wallichiana. The sequence goes on from CM031244.1 coordinate 643,128,461, forward strand.
ATTGAAACCCTCAAAGTCTTCGCTGCAGGTCCGCTTCTCTACCAAAGATGCATCATGAAATTGTGGGTGGCCCCACTATCAATGAGCACTACTGACTCTCGGCCTGTAATGTTCCCCTAACTCTGAATGCCTTGTACCTCGGGGTACTCAACAAAGTAAAGTGATAGTCTCCGGGAAAAGTCTCCTCCTCTGTTCATCCATGCACTATCCAATGCCTCCTCATCTTCATCTTCTAACTCCCGATGGTACCGCTCCTCGTTCTCACTCTCCTCAAAGACCTCTATGAATTGGGCCCTTCCTTTCCCTCTACTGATCATGTCCTGGAACCCATGGTGTGCGCGCATCGAAACGAGTTTCTTTCGCCTCAACTCCTCCCGGTCCTCTCTCGATACAAATGGTCTCCTTGTGGTATCCTGCCTGGGTGGGGGCCCCTTTGGCTGTGAACCCTCAGTTTTCGAAGGAAAACCCTTAGGCTGATTTCGAGGGGGAAACCTCGATTTTGGAGTGGACAACTCCAAATCTCGTGCTCGCCTAATCGCCTCATATAGGGAGGAAGGCTCAAATGCCTTCACAAATCCTGCTAAAGAGTCCGTCAAACCTGCCATGAAGAGTGAAGTCAACCTCATCTCTCAAAACATCAAATACCATCATTGCGACACCTCGAAAATCTGCGATGTATTGATCCGAGAGAACACATGCGCCTCAAGTGGGTCAATTCCCTGAAGTGCCTATCTGGGTCCCTCCTGTCAAACCTGCTCATCAATCTCTGTGTAAAATCTGCATATGTAGTGATATGCATGTGCCCCTGTGTGATCAATCCATGATGCCACCAGTCATGGGCATCTCCCTCGAGGTGTAGGATAGCAAACTTAATTGCATCTTCCTCGCGCATGGGATTCAAGTCAAAGTAAGTCTTGACTTCGAATCCAAGTAGGCGGTACACTTTCGAGAGCCATCGAAGTGTGGAATAGAGATCTGTCCTAACCTCTTCTGAAACTCAGGTACCTGTGGCTGGTAATCTCTCCTAGGCCTGCTGCCAATCTTCATTTTGCAATACTCCTGAAATGGCATGTTGTCTCGGAAACCCTCGCTCAAAGTCCGGTACTTCTCCCAGCAAGATTCTTCATCCACATATGTCTGCGGTAGCATCGTGTATCTGCGAAACTTCCGGATCCTTTAAGAATGAAGGCTCGTGGAGTCCCATGGCACAGTAGATGCATGAGGGGACCCTTGTCCCGAATGTCGACTCTCACTTCTATTACCATGTTGACCCATATTGCTGGCCTCTCCCTTCTCCGCATGAGTCTCGATCCTACCCTGTGCTAACCTCTCAGTAAGCTGGCTCAAATAGAGGTTGGTAGTCTCCTGCTGCTTCACCATGTTGGTGAACAGTTGTCTCATCAGATCTACTCCCATTTCTTCTCTGTCTCTATCTCTGTCTCCCATCTTTCAACCCTAACAGGCTGGAGGAACAACCGCTCTGATACCACTGAAATATCCCTTATTGGGATCTTACCACAAAAATGACAAACACAGAAAATTGCAGCAATATACTAAATCTGATTTTTGCAGATTTTACACAGAAAAGTACAGCTAGGGCAGCGAACAGAAAAAAATGTGAATAACTCTTAAAATACCCGTCAAAATACTTGAAATTTTAACTGGAACAAGATAATAATATGTAGAACACAAGGGAAATATTTTTGGAATTTTTCAGATAACAGAATGCTGCCAGAAATTTACAGCATGCCTAGAATAGCCGGAAAACTTCGAAAATTAATATCTTTTCGAATACAAATGCAATAAAGATGAAACTTTGGAAATAATATATATAAAAATAGTAGATAACTCTCCAACCTTCAGATCTGAAAAAGGACTGCTGGAAACCCTAGAAATTAGGGCTGCAAATTCCCAAACAAGTCGCCCCCTTGGAAAACAGCCAAAACCCTTGTGAAACCCTCTGTAGATGATGCCGAATCCTTCTTCTATGGCTGCCGTAGGTCTGATCCGAAAACCGGCTGAAAATCTCCACAAAAACTCTCAAAACCCTTCAAACCCTAATTCTGCAAATCCTGAAAATACCTCTGTAAAACAGCCCTGAAATCCACTCCAAATGACAAGCTAGGGTAGATCTTTCACTACCGAAGAATGCCCTGCTAGCTAGGGTTGGATCTTTCACCACCGAAGCTAGGGTTCCCGTGGGATCTTACTCCACAAGCTAAAAGTTGCAAACAGCAGTTGCACCATGAAAAGAAAATATGAGTGTATGTATGAATGATTATCCTTTCACCCCTCACCTCCTTTTATAACCTTTTCATGCCAAAGAAACCCTAAAACCACTCAAGGCGCACTTTCCCAAAAAGGGCCTTATTAAAAATAACTTTAAGTTGCTTTTCCCTTCCTAGGCGCTAGGCCCATAAAGTAACCTCAATGAAGAAATATAACATTTAATGCCATGCATGTCCTCTCAAGTCGCCAAAAGGTACTTTAAGTGGCCCCATGATGAAACATAACATCTAGTCCCTTTTTAAAAGTACTTTATGACCAGATCGATAAAAATAATAATCTGGACTAGATGCCCATACCCAATAGCAAAATAGTGTCCGTAACCCCTTGGGCATGACTAGGGTTAGGGCACACATTAACCCTTAGGCCATGGGCGAGGAAAAGGGACATTACAAAATCCAAACTCTGAACCTAATGATCCGCATGGAAAATCTTCATATTGAGAAGATACTCTTGTAGTGGGGAGAGGGTTGGATTCAAAGCATGGAAATCAAGCATAGGAGCTGTACAAAACAAACACGGTAGGTTACCTCCTGCATAAGAGAAGAATGTAGGGAAGGCAACAAAGCAAGAGGAGAACATGCCAACATGAAGTAAGTGCAAACCACAAACGGTGACAATGGAGTCCCCAGGATGGATATATTCTCAATGTTGAGTGAGAAGATTTGGAACACCAGAAAATGAAAGATCTTGAAGATTGAAAAATTGAAATTCTTTGTCTAAGCCAAAAGGATCCTCATGAGGAAATCCAAACTCCAGAACCTAATGATCCGCATGGAAAATCTTCATATTGAGGAGATACTCTTGTAGTGGGGAGAGGTTGGATTCAAAGCATGGAAATCAAGCATAGGAGCTGTACAAAACGAACACGGTAGGTTACCTCCCTGCATAAGAGAAGAATGTAGGGAAGGCAACAAAGCAAGAAGAGAACATGCCAACATGAAGTTGTGAAGAATCTTTGAGCTACGAGGAAGCTCTCTTAGGATCAGGTGTCGCTGACAGCTGAGAAAGGGAATAAGTAATATGGAGTTTGTCATTGGTTTGCTGAATTTCAAAGTGGACCAATGAAGAAGAGTGGACTGTAATTGGAGAGATAGGAACAGGATCAACATGGTATTAAATGCTATCCTATGGGTGCAACCAATAAAGAAGGTAGCAGGCTGTGAGATGGTGATCAAAAGACTTCCTCACAACTGGAACTTTTTGTAGAAGAGTTGTAGTCTACAAAACAATATCCTCACTGTGAGTCATGTGGCCAACCATATGAGGAGTGCATGGTGCCTTGTGGTTAGGATCACAAGGATCCTGTAGAGATGGAGGCGGAGGAGAATCATCTATTTCCTTGATGATTGTAGGAAGTGAAGGTGACAAGCTTCACTCTGTAGATGAAGCCAAGGTGCTAGGAAAAACCATTATTGAGATGTTGTATAGTTCAACATGATGTTTGATAAATATTAAATTAAAGAAACATGCCCGTCATATGTTGCATAGGTTGGAGTTGAAGTGCCTCATGTTGTTTCTGCCACTCATGGAGCTTCTAGGTGAGTAATTACTCCATAAAAACAAGGAACCAAATGTACACAAAATGAAGCTTGACGCCAAAGATCTGGGAATTAACAGGGTGCTCTTGTCAAAAGAACAAAGCCAGAAGGAAAAGCATAGTGTGGAGGACCTCATGAAGACAAGAGCAGCAAACCAGATCTGACACAACTAGATTTGATAATGACAGAGTTGTTGTTGGGAGTCAACATTTAAACAGCAAGCAAAAAAACTTGAAACCCGAAATAGAAACAGTAATAAACAATATAAATTTTACCAGAATGAGAAAAGATTTAAAAAAATGTCGTACAACCAAAAAATGTTGATATGAAGATTTAACATCTGCAAATAGGAAGGCTTCTATCAGTAAATAAAAACATATTCTGCAACCAAAGAATGTTGATATGAAGATTTAACATCTGCAAATAGGAAGGCCTCTATCAGCAAATAAAAATATATTGTGCAACCAAAGAAAGTTAACATGAAGATCTATAATCTGCAGGCTGGAAAGGCCTCTATCAGCAATCTGAAATCTGATAAAAGACACATTGATCTCCACTTTGGCTGCAAAAAGGGCACCGACTGCTAAAAATCAGTAATCTTAAATCAGAAAGTAAATTTCAGAAAGGAATCAGCATTAAGCAGTAAAACAAGGACTGTGATTTGACGACAAGAACTCTAGGGCACCAAATACACCATAAGTGTATTAAGGGCCATGGGGCTGAGCTGAAACCTAGAATAAGATTGCTACGCAAAATATGAAATTTGGAAATGAACTGAAAAGTTCAGAAATAGGAAGAGCCTGACCATTAGGCAATGAGTCGGACATACTCGAGTATATCAAGGGCCGAGTAATCTGAAATTTTAACACATGCAGAAAATTTTAGATATTGGAAGGCCCAATCATCAAACTATAACACCAACTGATATGTCTTTATTTCTGAGTTTGTTTCTAGATGAATAGTTACATAGGAGGATACTATGTATATAGGTTTAAAATCTTATAAGGAAAGTGATGTTTCTAGATGTATACCTAACCTTTCAAGTTATTCCAACTGTCTACCTAACCTTTCAAACTATACCAGTTCTCTACCTCACCTTTCCAGCTGTTCCATTTGTCCACCTACTTTTTATTATTTCTCTTTGTCATTTACAATTGTTTTTAGTGAATATTTACATAGAAGGATACTGTATATATAGGCTAAAAACTTTCAATGGAATTTGATGTTTCTAGCAGTCTACCCAACCTTCCCAATTGTTCCAACAATCCAACTAGTTTTAATTCATTTTTATCTGCCTATTGGTGCCTACGGTTCAGCACACTAGGGTTTCTGCGTTAGCAGGCTTAACCATTCCCATGCTGGCCTATCGGTTGGCTGCGCTTGATCGCCTCACCCAAAACACATAATGGGCAATGCAGTAACCTCAATGTTGTAAAGTGACATGAAGGGCATAATTGGATGAATGACTATGCAAGATGGGTGTTAATCTAAACACACAACATATAGCTACACATTATCCATAAACATCCATACATTCCCATGAAAGTTTACATAGAACCCTCATTTTCCATTATATTCCATTACGAAGAACATTTATACAATTACGCGCAGAATTCATGTGCACTTCCATTACAATATCAATGTTTATACCTGTAACACCTAACTTTCGAGCAATCCCTCTCATGAATTCCATGAGTCGGCTCTTCCTCGTACCTTGTTCTTCAAACTTGCTTCATACCTATCTCTCCTATGTCCTTGTTTGAATCAATTTGTGTGTCTTTGTTTCGCAAAAGTCAGACCCTTCCCTCTATTTATAGGTTTCCCAAGTACTCAAACATCCCATAAAGATGCTTCTGCGATCCCAAATATCCCGTGTTTTGTTGGCACTTAGCTAACACACATTACCTTGCTTGGTTGGATCCTCGCTATCACGCACCATCCCCTCCTTGTGATCCTTGATCATCCGCCCATCCCTCATTCTTATGCGGCCACATATCCATAGACTTGTCCCTATTACTCCCACAGTGAATGTTCTTTAGAGTGTGTTGTTGTCTGCGCATGTCTCACTCATGCGGCAGATATTGAAGGTGATTCCGCAAATTCCCCATCAACATCTCCCCATACTAAAATAATTGTTTGTCCTCGAACAAGGTTTTTGCACTTCTTCTCTGCAAAAGAATAAAGAATGTTTGGTGCCACAAACAATTAAAATCTCAAGATTTAGGTTTCAACTATCTTCTAAACACCTGCCACCCGAAATTAGTGTTCCCGCTCTACTTCCGGCTCTCCACCCTTAGCCCAAACAAATTTGGCACACTACTTTGTACGTTCGTAACATATCCATAATCTGTGTCAAGGCTTCTTGTGTATCCTCCCATAAATCGCGATTACATAACCTATAGAGCTACCCTCCCAAGATTTCCCTCATGCTTGAATATTTCTCTGCATCGTCCCATTCTTTGCAAACCTCCTTCGCAAATTTCTCACTGGCTTAACACCTATCAAGCCCCAATTCCGCAAAATCACCAAGGATTGTTTCAAACTCCCTCTTTTGGTGGTTCAGCTTTGTTCGTTTTTTGCGTACTTCTTCCCATAGGATTTTGCACTTTGCTCCACATCTTCCTTTGCTCCCAAAGTTGTTGTAACTCTAGCTTCTCCGCAAATCTTCTCTCCACATACTCCTCTCGAAAGGCAAATTGACTCATCATAGTCTTTGTTTGTTTCATGCAAAGTTCTATGACGTAGTTCGGTTCATAGTTTAGCAACTCTTTCCTCTGCAGTTCCAAACTCATCACTAACTTCCTCCAAAATTTTGTCGAGGGCAAAGAACAATCACTCCTAATGATTGGATGTAACCGCATAAGTATTGAACATATTCGGTTTCTTGCACGGCATTCCTCTACCTTGTTAAATCAACCGTTTTAAAGTGACCTTTGTCACTTCATGAGAATCTTGTTCCTCCAAAACCCCTTCCAAGTAGCTTTCCGCTTTTGCATCCTAATGTTCATACTTTTCGGTCAACTCATTATCACTCACATGGCCATGGTTTGCACTGTCTAATTGGCGCTAGATCCATCACGAGATCCGCACCCCAAGTCCACCGAAAGATAAAACTTCACTGTCGTCGGTGTTAAGCTTGTCCCCACAAGCTCAAAAATGGGTCGATCGTGTGGTGCTTTGTCAACACAATGCCTAGCAATCCTTCACCAAAGCCCTCATCCTTGATACTCTCTCTACGCTTTCATCCTATCTAGTTTCTTGTGTTTTCCCTTCTTCCTTAAATGTTTTCTCCTTGGGGTCTATGTCCCTCGAACTCTTCTACATTTACAATCGGGAGCTCTACGCGGTGGTTCTTCCCTAACCACTCCTCATCAAACTTTGCGAGCTAATCATTGGTCCTACTACAAAACCACTTACATGTATCTATGGTTCTTGTAGGGTATCTACTTGTGCTCATCCGAAGTTGGTGTTTTGGTTGCTTGCCTATCTATTTCTGAGCTTTGCTTCATGCAAAATTCTCAACCCCTTGATGATTGTCCAATCCTTATCCCTGGTTGCTCCATAGGTGCCTTTTCCTTTTCCACCTGCACTGCAATGCTTGTTTGACTGTGCAAGCCCACTCTTCCTCCCTTCTTTGCCAAAGCACATTCAACAATGATCAACCCCTAACACGGTGCTTGAGACACCATCATAGTTATAACCGGTCATCGTGCACTACGCTTTGAGGCTTTAAATCATAGGGTACTTTTGTGGGGCTCCCATCAACATGATTTTTCAACGGCTCTTTTAGTTTGACCTCATCGTTGTTTGACTCATAGTCGTAAAAATTTGTCACTTCGATTCCCTCGGTCTGAAGATCGAGGTGAGGCGTCGTCAATTCATCACTTTGGCATTTATCTTCACACATTTGACTCATGCAATCTTGTTCCACGCTCTCTCCCAATAATTTGGGTTGAAGGCATACGGGAGTGGACCAAGGTTTGGGTTTTCCACCCTTCGCCACGACCTTGCCCCAACAAAAATGGTTCATCATTGAAATTCTGCGATTCCAAAATAGCTCTTTGATAATCCTCTCGGGATTCTCTCCTCGTTTTCTACCAAGGCTCTCATTTTGGTGAACTAGCTCTCCCGCATTTCTACCTGCACAATTGGAGCCACTCTCCCCTCCAAGTTGTAGGCTTTGTACTTGTTCGAAGGAGTCATTTCCCCAAAAACCTTCTTCTCAAACTTTGAGGGTGACGTTGGTACCCCAATCGCATCGAACAATAAAGAACACCAAGTAGTTACCCCATCAGAATTTTGTTTTGTGTTAATGTGCAAAAGCTACCGCCTCATTTAATTCAAAACCCACATGCTCTGTAAAATTGTATTTCTCCCCTTTCAACCCCATCTTTACCGCCGGGTATAGCATTGCTCACGAGATAGAGTTTATATCCTCCTCCCTCATAATCTATGTTGATAACAACCTTCATGACCACTCAAATCTCAAGATGTTTGATTGAACTTGTCGAGGTCTTCTTTCCTTGTTCACTCAACCGCATGATAAACTCATCATCTTTAAGCGCATTTGCCTATTCATCAATGTGTCCGCAAGAGTTGATCCTTTATTTGGTAATTGGGCTACTTGTGATAGCCTTTCTGATGAGGGGAAGTGTTCACCCTGCGAGGATCATCTTTCCTTGGTGGGCTCGTGTCAAACACAACCGAATCAACTTATCAAGATTTCAGAAGTATGACAAGTTCATCAAACTTAATATTCCTATTTGTCACGAAGAGTTCTTGCATTGTTCCTTGCACACCTACTCTTGCCTCCAACTCCACAAGTTTAATCAATCGACCGGTGGTTGAAACCAATGATTGCACTCTCTCCTACCCAAGCTTAATATTTTCTTTTGCTTTCACGGTGTCGAGGAACTCCATCAAAAGAAGCCTACTCTCAATTGCTTCTTGTAACCTTCGCCTTTCCACCACCGCTTTTTCTTATTCTACCTTTCTTCTTCTCTTCTCTCTCTGCTCTTTCTAAGTAGTTACTTCATCTCTACGCCACTTTACATTGAGTTCCTCTTGATAGCCTCCATGTCAAGGTATTCTTGTATAATGAAAGCTCCTTCATTACATTGTCACTCGAACTCTCCCATATGCTTGATGTAACTCCAATTCCACCCACACTCTGTTAGTAGTAGTAGTGATGAATTTCGAGTCTCACTTGCATTCTATTCTCTCCCTCTCAATTCATGTCCTAATTGGCCATTTTCTCTTTTAGTTTTTCCATTCTCGAACTAGTTTCTTGGCTCTAATTCTCTCTTATGCTTTGTCATGAATGATTCCCAAAAGTTGCCACACTTGACAATTATACCCCATAATCGTATCACGCTTTTTCTAATCAAGTCATATGCTTTGAGTAATAAATGCTTTTATGATTTTCACCAACTTTGCACAAGAGACTTGTTATATTTTTCTCGAGATTCACGCCTTTTTCTAACAGCCAAGGCTCGTTTTACTTCAAGCTTCCGCAAAACAGCCGGACCTTCTCTTCATCTTCGATCTTGTGCTACATCCTCATGCGCAAAATTTCAACCATCCCATAACTCCAATCTTGTATGTAAAAGCAATGATTTATGCACAAAAGTATTCATTTGTTGTCCATCTAGTATGGCTTCCACAAAAATATATAATAAAATAAGGTTCTATAATTTTATATCTACCCTACTTATGTACATCTACTTGGGTATAGTGCTCCTTATTAACTACAACGGCATTTCTTGGTTGTCAACCTTATTGTGGTCCTTAAAACTCGTACCCATAATCCATTTGCATGTAGTTTGGCATTCGGATAGCATTGAGAGGACCCAACCCATGTGGTATCCACTTTTGTGGCATCGTCACGAGTGCGCATGCATTGCATAGTGCATGATCAAGTCCATCTATGATAGACTTATGTTGTTTGAATTTGTGGCGTGGAGATGGATGTCGTTTCCATACTTCCTATGCAAATCTCTTCTTTCACAGTCGATCCCTATGATCACTTCTTGTTTATTCCTATGGCGTTCATCATCTAGGGACTCTCCCTTCACTAGCCTCCCCTATTGTTTTTGCGCCTCAAAGCTTAGTAGTTTCGCCCTAATCATTTGATCTCCTAGACATCTCTCGCGAGTTTCTTCTCATTTTGTGGGGCCCCACTCTCTTTCTCATTCATCCGCAAAAGAGTTGAGTTACATGTTTCCTTGCCGAGTGGATAGGAGTTTTGTCCACAAGTTGTGTATCCTTCCTCATTCAACACAAAACCGCCTTCTGATGAGTTTCGATTCTGCAATGACCTTGTGGAGGGTGATGTCTGCTTTACAGGCCCTTTTCTTTCTTGACTAACTTTGGCCGAACTCACCACTCCCACAATTGTACTTGTGTCGTAATATCGAAGCACCCCCGTGCATCTCCTTCTGTTGTGTCATACGACTCCTGGAGCCACTTTGCACATGCCAAGTTGGAGGACTCTACCTCTTCTAGGTCCCAATCAATCTCTTCATGCGTCATTAACTTGCAAAGTTCCACATCATCCTCCATCTCTGTGGCATTCTCTGTATATGTGAGTCCTAAATTGGCATCGAGCGGGATTATCACACTCTGCTCTTCATTCTCAAAACTCATAACCCTTTCCTTGAAGCACATCTTTGCACGCCACCATAACACCATGGCCCCCAAGGATGGCGGAGTATCGATCTTTTGTGGCCATCTTGATGCAGAGCATCAAGATCAAGGAGCGAATTTTAGGTTCTTCTTAGCAATTTTGGCTTGAGTAAGTTTTAGAGGTCATCTAGGGTCATTGGGAATGGGTTCCAACCCGTATTTCCTCTCCATGGTTTGTAAATCCCTCAATTTGTATTTTTCCCTCCAAAACTAAGATTTTGAAAATTTGAATTGTGAATTGGGGTTTAGGAGTCTCCTTGGACCTTAGGTATGAATTCTTGTGTTTTTATTTAGGAGATCATATAACATGATTGGTGATGTAAAACATTCCATGACATCCTACTTCATAGACCTAACCCAAGCAAAATCACCACTCTTATCACCTTGGGTTCATAAGAACAAGAGTAGTTATATTGTAACTAAATGAGATGTGAAAAGGGGAGTGAGGGATCAACTCATTCAAAGAAGGGAGGAAGGAGAAGTGCGGAGGCAGAGGACAGAGTTTGGGAACGAGAAGAGAGTCATAGAGAAGGGTAATGGAAGGAAGCAGTTAGGGTTTCTTAGAATTTTAGCTATAGACTTATGGAAATTTAGTTACAGGGCCTGCATAGTTTTGTACAAGGTTTACCTTTATTGGAGGAGGGTAATCAGTATTGAAGTATTAATAACATGGAAAGTTAATACCTAACCACAAATTCTCCTCTTACTTTTGATTTTATGTTTGTAATTGGCAATAACTCTGAGTTTTCCTGAGATATGGTTCTGTTCTGAATGCGACAAGCTACTGATTTGTATAAGTGTTTCAAGATTGTGTGAGAAAGATTAAGCATCTAGGAAGCTTGAAAGGAAGATGAACTTTTGAAGATGCCTGGTAAGTTGATATCTAGCCATTTCATGCTTAAGGGATAAAAACACAGACAACCACTGTAGAGTTGCTCATTGAAAACCTTGTGGGGAATGAGCCCGAGGAAGACAAGAGGAATCCATATATATAGCAATTCATATTTTAAGGGACTGAATTAGATATGGACATTGATTACTTGACTGGGAAGTTATTTTCTACCACATCCTCTGTTCTCTGTCATGCGCAATCAGAAGACCCTGACTCAGGGTAGTAAAACTGTGTCCAGTGATACTGGGTCGATAATGTTATTAATCCAGGTAGAACCAGCCAAAACTCCCTTAAAACCTTGGAAGTCTCAATTCATGCCTGTGTAAAGGTCGTCTAGAAGCAGGATGAAAAAAGGAAATAAGGTCAAGTTCATGTTTTAGGGAAAACCTCAGAATTCATTCAATTCCATCTTGAGTGTCATCCGGGGTGTAGAAAGGAGCACTGAGAATCAAGTTAACTATGAAGATAGTTTTAATAGATTGGAACCCTTGTTTACAATCTTATACAATCCCTTGTTCTAGAATCTTGAACCATCTATACATAGTCCCATGACAGTTGCAGTCAGTCCTAGGTTCTAAACATTGTTTTTAAGCATAATCCCCTGTTGCTGAGCATCGGAGAGTGTCAAATTGCTATAGTTGCCTGTTCTCATCAATTGCAAGTTGGAAAAGGCTTTGGTGAGTGTGCTAAGCAGAGTAAGTAGATGCTATCAGATTTAATGGACTTGAGAAGGACTGTCACAAACCTGGAGAGATGTATCATGTTACAGGAAGAGAGGCCTAAGAAATCCCATGGTACAATTACAACAGTGACAGTCTCGGTCAGATTGCAAATTCAAACTAAAACCTTGTTTCAGTTCATCCCTCAGTCTTATCTTAGTGAAGGATCATTGGTATTAGGCCTGTGAATATGTATAGCATATTGTAAACTCGTTTGAAGAAGCTCAATGACTTGGAATCCAATATCTTGATCTTCTAGTGAATTTAAAACTTCTAACACCCTGTTCAACTATCCTGAAGTCAAGAATCCTGTTTTGTGCTCATTGACCTTTTGAGAACGGTGAAGAATATAAGAAGACACAGACAGCTACACCACATCTATATTGCCTCAAGTCACCATAAAAGGGGACCACCATGATGTTAACTTCCACGTCATGCAAAACTCTTATCAGCCTTGCGGATGTTTTGTTTGCCATGAATAAGGTACTCCATGTAGAACACAGAGCAGGTTTTCCCATCATCACCCAGGCATTCTTAGCTAGCAGGTTAACTTCTGACCCAGTATCAATCAAAATCTTGTGGAGCTAGCATCCATTCAACTTTGCATCCACTGAAAGTTTCTGATCGAAAGGTGTGCTCAAGTCTACCTAATTTCCAACCCTCGCTAACGGTGCTCCTGGTGCCGCAAATCCTTGACTTCTTGTTCCGGGGTTCCCCATACTACGCCTAAACCATGTCTTCAAAATACCCATGGAGCCTTATGTTCTTAGTAAGGCCCAGAGTTTTGTCAGCCCCCTCATTTCATTTCTGCGGACCCCATTCCCACAGTTCCCCTTAGAGCATGAGAATCCCGCAATTCCTTCGTGATTGTAACTCTTTCTGCAACTCCTATAGTACTTGTTTTGCCTTGATCACTACAGCCTTCTGGGCTGAAGCCTCAAGGTATGCTAGTATGATTTGTTCGATTTTAGAGTGAATTTAGCATGGCGGATTTGGGCGTCTAAATCATGTGTGTTGGCATTCCAAATATTTCACAAACACGAGACTTCTACCTACTTTACCTCTACAATCTCAGGCAGGCCTTTGTCTCATGCATTGCTAAGAAAATCTTGCACCCGACTACCGCAGAAACGGACCTGTTCCCACAAACAATTTGGTTTCCTATGCCACTCCATTTCGCATTCAATACACCACAGCCCTTTTTGTGTCTCTTGCGCATTCCAATGCAGTGAGCTTCTGAAGCTGCAATGCCATCATCAACATTTGAACTTCCACGAGTGGGCTGATGCCCATCTCGAAGTTTCTTGCAAGCTCCACTCGCAAAGTTGCATCCAAGGCTTCCCACGGATCCTTAAAGTTCTTCATGGCCAGCTACCTATGAAAGGGGGTCAACAACCCTCCCATAAACCATTGCACATGTTATAGTGTATGTATCTCGTAAGATGCTTTGTCTCTTTTAGCACAGAAATGCTTTCCTGTTCAAACTCAGGTATATGGAACTCCTTTAGGAAGGCAGTTTTCAACACATCGAAATCTACTGCAGTATGATTTGGTTTATACTTCATACACCAAATATGTGCCCTTCCTTATAGAGTTGTCACAAAAAGAATTGCCTTAACACCAGAGGTTGTTATGCATTTCGCCCTCCACGCAAGTTCACATTTGCAGGCATGCTTCGCAGCATCTTCGATCCCAATGTACTCTGGCAACTTCAGGTTCACCAGGTAAACCACCTGAAGCCGCAATGGACTCTGGACACCCATAGCTAGGCTCTGCAAGACAGGGTTGCTCCCTCCAGTCCTCATTGGCACAATTACCGTGCTCCCAGAGAACTGTGTTGTTTGTCCTAGTGCCAATAATACTCTCTGGGCCACTAGTGCAAAAATTGAACTTACCAATGTGCCAGTTATCTATGGAGAACTTGATGCCCCAAATCCCAAAGCTGCACTTGCTCTTGGAAACATTATCTTGATCCATTCCAAACTTTCGATCAATGCATAAGTCCCCCCTTCTCTCTGGTGCAAAAGTAGTATTTCTAGCCCCAATCCCTGCAACTTGTTTTACTACAAATGGCTCAGTGCCGCTCAAAACTTATCTTCTAGCAACTCCAACATCTCATGCAAGGGCTTCCCACCGTGTTGCACATCAACATCCGCTGGTCGATGACTCCATTCAAGGTCTTCCTCAAAATCCACATACTCTTCGTCCTCATCTTGAATTTCCACATTTTGCAGACTTTCAAACTCCTAGTTTTGTGGTATGTTAGTATCCCCAAGGCGGTCTCCTAAACCAAAATTGACCCCATGCTCTCCCTGACCTATGTAGGTTCTCTCAACATATTCCCGGGCAGACTTTCCCGCACTACTCGGATCCCTCAACTCGACTTCCTTTTGTTTGCTCTCTACATACCTCCTCAACCGCAGTTCCCTTTCCGTCAAGTCTTCCATCGCAAAACTCTCAAACAACCCTAAACATGTCATGGTCTGCTTCAGTTTTAGCTCAACAGCAATTTGTGCGCTCATATACATACATTCAAATCCCAAATCCAGAAGGAGCATTTTTATCCATAACAGGATCTCTGCAAGGAACAATGCCCTAGGCCCCCACAAAAACTCAAGCTCTGCCTTCTCTGAACAAGAGTATGTTGTCACCGTAAATTCTAACACATAACTCAAATGTCATACATGAAAGGTGCCTCCACATCTAGCAGATATAATTTATATTCAATGCATTTATGGTCTGGACTGTATATTTTCATCAAAATTATAGCACAACCCTTTGGCTTTGCAAGCGGGCATTTCCATATGAGTTTGGCACCTTTAAAATTGGTGATTTGGTGCCTAGATTGAGATTCGGTCGTGATGGTTGTGAATTCCTGATTTGTGATGGTCTATGTGGGCAATGTTGGGTTGTATATTTATCTTCAGCTAATTTAGCCAACCCAATGGCTTCCATCAAGGTAGTTGGTTTGAACATGTTTACTTTTGCCTTGACATCTTCATTCAATCCACTAATGAAGCAACTTTTGAAAAAGTCCTTGCCCAACCCCATTGTTTGGTTGGCCAATTTTTCAAACTCAGTTCGGTAATCATGGACAGATCGAATTTGCCTCAATTTAATCTCCTCGTATTCAATAGGGGCAAATCTGATAAGTAGGTGTTTATGGAACTCCGCCCATGTGAGCATACTGTACGTATTTGTCAACCACTAGTACCTTTGGATTGCTTCAATTCCAAATAGAACGAAGCTATAGGGAGTTTCATGAGAATATGATGAACTGAAAAAAATTGTTCCGCCTTATGGAGGCATCTTGCAGGGCCATCACCAGCAAATTTTGAGAAATCCAGTCGAGGAGTTTGAAGGTTTTCCCCCGAATTGTTGGTGGGTGTTGTGACCATAAGATCCTGAGTCAGAGCTATGTCCACCATGGAGGAGTTGTACTTGACATTCAGACATGTCAATCTGCTGTCCAAGTCATCTATAAGATCCAGTTTGTCCAATTTGGATAATTTATCCATTATGGAGGAGCATTCGGTTTGGAGATTTTTCATGTTGTCCACAAGTTGGTCCATTTCTTTGGAGTCGGTCACTACCATCATACAAGAGACCCCCATTTTTTATTTTTTTACCAAAATGATCAGAACAAAAAGAGAATTGATTTGGGATAGGTGGAAAAAAGCAGAAAAAAAATCCAAACATTTTTCTTTTTTTCTCCTGACCTAACTTGTTACCTAACAGGCTCAATAGTGGCAAGAATTTTTTTTGTTTGACCTTTTTGTCATCTATAAGACTATAAATGTCTCTATTACTGCCTTTTAGAAAGTTTAGTTAGTAACTTAGTGATGAGTTTATCACAATTAGGGTTACAGCAAGGAGGGTTAGCTACATAGTGTGTTTGGTTTGTGGGCTCATAGATATATTGAACCCCTTCGTAAATAGTGCCATCCCAATATTTCAGAGCACTAACTATGGAGGATTACCGTTCCGGTAGCCCACTATCTCGTCTCCAAGGTAAGATGTGAATAACTTCCTGGTGCTAATTGCTTAACGGTACACCACAAATGACAAACAGTTGATGACTTCCTATGGCTAAGCTTGAAAAAAAAACTTGAGGGTCTTCTAATATACTTCAAGTTTGTATAGAACCTTGTCTAACGGATTGTATCTTAGGCCATTACCCCTCACTCCACAAAATCAGGTAAAATTAATAATTGTTTGGCCCAGAACAACAACTTTTTGAGAATTCTAAAACTATTGGAACACAATTTCTAATCTAAAAACATAAAATAAACCTAATGCCAAAGGGAAAAATAGGTGACTTGGGGGCCTAAAATTAAATGCACCACCACTTTTGTTACCACTTTCTGAGCAACAAGATCCATAATGGACAAGGTGAGAGCTTACAATGTACAGTCATAGAACCACTTAAACTTGGTGTTGCTATGGGAGCGCGGCCCTGGAAAGAGCTCTAATCCCACTTGCTATGATCTTGTTTGCCAAATATTAGTGAACACAAAAATAACAGAATGCAAAAGAACTAGAATATTAAATGAACTTAGAAAATAGCTTCAAACCTGTTTGTATTCAAATATTGCAGGCATTTTCGAGGGGGCAACCTCCTTTTGAGCAGAGCACGTTATAATGCCAAAAAGATGATCGAGTTCTCCTTTACAACATCAATATATAAGCATTACAACCCTAACCCTATGCTCAAAGATTGGCCTTACGACACATAAGCACCTGAGTTTCATTACAAACACTAACCCTAACACACAAGGATCAGCCCCACACACACTATAAGCGCTTGAGCCAAACATAACTATGACTATTACAATGCAAAAATAATAGATGGTTAGGACATGTAGGTCTTAACATCAATACATATAAAGAATTTATACCTTATAATGGGTCTTTAAACTTAATGAATCAATCTGCAAACTTGCGGGGTTTTTGCATGCCTTCCCCATGATGATTTCTATAAGTTGTATGCATTATGTTTCTAGGTGCGGTTTTAGGCCCTACACTTGGTTAGCTTCTGTTATCTTCATGTCTTTCTTATTTTATCTTTATTAAGAGAGGAGAGAGGAGTTGATGATTATGGATGGCCCAGGGCGTCACGCATAAGGTTCCCATATTTTCTAGTCTAAATCTTTTGGGTGAGTATTTCTAGCCCATGAGGCTTTGCATTGGGGTCATCTTATCACTCATAATGAGAGTAAATGAGAAGTATGACATGAGATGAGATGTGTTGAGAGGAATGAATGCGTTCTTTTCAGCCCTTTCGATTTTGCTTGCAATTCCAGGAGCAGTATATGTTTGGAAAAAGAGAATTCTAAGGTCACTAGCCTGCGAGGCCTTGCATGGTGGGTATTGTATTGCATTGGCTGGGCTCTCTGTTATCTTCAATATCTTTCTTTTGGGAGGGACCACTGAGAGGATGCATCAAAAGGTTCTGTTTCTATCCAGTTTTTAAAATGCTTATGGAAATACCCGATCTGATTGGACTTTTAGCAAACCTCTCATTCGTAGAAAGTTGATATCAGTTGCCTGTGAGGTTTTGTTTTGAAAAAGGCTGTAATTTCGGCGTCTGGCTGTAAAGGCCATCTTTTTTTTTTTTTTTTGGAGGCACTCCTTGAGTAAATAAACGTGACCTTTGGGGTCATCCAATGGCTTTCCATTTTTTCAGGTCTGGTGTCCCTTGATGTAAGTACTTCAAGAAAAAAATTAAAAACTGGCACTGAATAAAAAGTCTGTAAATTACAGTTCTACATGCACTGTATCACACAAGAATAATTGGGTGGACTCGCAGCTCAAAACACAAACCATTATCCTCTTTTAACTATTTCTAGATACAAATACATCCTCATTAATCGACAAAATTAATATACAAGCAATTTATACACCTTACAATGAGTTCCCACATTCTAAGATGACCCTCTAATTCCTATGAGAATGCAAAATGATTTGTCATTTCACATTTGAATACCAATTTTCTCCATTCCACTTCTTGTCCTATCCCAACCCTGACTTAGTCATTGTTAACTATGAAATAAACATTATACTAAATCCCCGTACATTTACCTTGACCATCATTGACAACATTAGGGTGCAATGTTGTTTCTAATTGAACCGTCCTATAGCACTGCACTGCTTGCACGGCACCACTCAGATAATCTGGAAATCCTTTTTGACAATAACAGTGACCCACATCATTTTCCCAGGACTACCTGTACTCAACCAACAATCCTCAAGTGGTTTGGCCATACCCAGACAGGTAACTCGCTGTTCCAGGCATGACTTCCAGACCCAGATGGCTTCTAGAAGGAAACTGCACCAATCAACAAAATAGCCTTCAAACTCCAAATAAATTCAATGTCACCAGCTTGATTTCTTTACTGCCGCAACAACAATCTTCAATTTCGACATCATCATTTTCCTGTCACTTATAGAAACACAGAATTAACCAATACACTGGGAATTTCTTGAAAATATCTCAAAGTCGAGCCAGTCCAGAAAACATAGTCAACAACTACAAAACTCTTCTTTCTGGTCAAACTGTCCTATAGAAAGAAATGCTTCCATGCATTGCTCTGATAACTCAATCTATAAATCCTCCTTCATCAAACCTGGAGAGGTAACTCCCACCCGAGCATGTTTATAAGATCCAGAAAGCGATTCAAAGATTACTTTTGCATCAATCAACCAAATAACCTTCAAACTCCAAATTTAATCAATGTCAATTTCCTCATTTAACCTTAATAACAACAATCTTCTTTAAAGTGATCAAGATGCATTCATTTTTAACATGGACGGTTGTATCGATGACCTCTGCTTTCCATTGCTGTTGTTTTTCTACTGCAAAATGTGTGTTGCTCAGTGCACACTGAATCAAGCCACCTCTTTTGTAATCTGCCTTGTGTAGAGACTCAAACGTTTACTATTTTACGAAATGTTTTGGTTTTATTTCAATATCTAGACCATCAGGCCATAATATCAAGTTCAGCCTGGACATAAGAGCTGTCAATAGTTATTGACCATATCCATAAAAGAGTTTAGCAGGGTTCAATCTTTGTCCATCTGTCATCTAAAAAACCTTGATCCTGCATACATATTGGCAAACCTTATAATTTCTGTTAAGGATATTATCTTTTTCTGCTGCTCATTATGATATCAGAATTCAAACCAGAAAATCATTTATATACCACATCTGGGACTGGTAGTGTGTTGCCCATGATGTTGTCATGCCCACAAGCCTATTGACACTAAACATACTGCTTTTTACAGATAGATTCCTTCTATCTTAACACAAACCTAATGGCATAAAGGTTTAGAAATCATTTCACACGCCAAGAATGCCATATGCTAAACTGACTTTAAATTGGTGAGTAAAGAACTAGTACTTTTGAAACATAGAAAATCCTGACTGTGGTGAGTGGAAAGAAACTACAAGCTAAAATTTCTAGTACATTGTCTTTAGGAAAAACAGAACTACATTTTGTAGAATATGCTTCAGCATCGAACAAAGCTGACAAGGCTGAATCATAACTTTTAAAAGAGCTTAAACACCAAATAAAATATATTGCATACATTAGTTGGTGAAAATGCTAATCCGTGTACAAGGCTGAATCATAACTTTTAAAAGAGCTTAAACACCAAATAAAATATACTGCATACATTAGTTGGTGAAAATGCCAATCCGTGTACAGGTCCTTCGTGACCACTCATTACATCCAAAAGTCGCCCTGTCTTCATTGACCAGACAAAAATCTGCAATTTCAATTAATTAACATGGCAAAAGTCAAAACAACTTTTACCTTTCAAAAGAAAATGAAATAATTCTGAATTCTGTTGGTTTCGATTTGCAATGTCACAAAATGAACTACAGAAACAATCTTCTGGAACCAATCTCAGTAATAATTTACCTCATAAGAATCCAGGGTACCGGCACAAATTACTTCACCACTTGGGTCTGCTGCAAGGAAACAAACTGTTTGGGAGTTGGAGTTGTAAAGTCCGAAAATTTCTGTAGCGAAACAGGTCCCAAGCATGCACTGTCCCATCATGTGATGCACTAATGAGCACATGATTTCCTTGCAAAAAATGAACAGCAGCAACTGCATTTGTATGCTCTGCAAATGTTACAAAGCAGAAGCCAGAAGAAGCAGTCCAAACCTATCAAATGCACAGCAAGTAGATACAACAGAGCTTTAAGTCGGTGCTTGTCTAAGAATTGATTGGCAGAAACAAGTACAAACTTAAAACTCGAAATGCTTCAAATCAATCAAATGAAGCAGCAAAATGCACTGAGATCAAACAACATGTGCACACACAAAGGAAACAAAAATATTCAATTTGGACAAGGCCATCTTCAGCAAGATAACCGTTTATTTACACAAAAATGGCCAAGATAATTTTGTATATAAATACAGCATAACTGTCAAGTGTCAACTCCATGCTCTCATGCAATCGAGCATGACACTAGGTAGAATCTGGCAGTTATTTTCATATCCAGAGTGAGAGAAATGCGTGAAGATGAAGAAATCTAGTTATTATAACTAACCTTCACTTTGTTGTCGTCTGCACCCGTTGCTATAAGTTGAGAATCAGGCGAGAAGGCCAGGCAATTAACATCAAAATAGTGACCCTGCTGTTTTAATATATAAGTTTCAGATCGCCATTCCCACACAAGCAGCTGACCCAGTTTTGCACAACCAAAAGCCAACCAATTACCTAGTCCATTGAAAACTGCTGTGGTGATCTTCTCCCTTGTTATAGAGAGCAAATGAATACAAGTGAAGTCTGGCATCTGGTAGATCCCAAAAGTTCCAGAAGAGAACCCAACAACTACTAAATCAAGCTCCGAATGATAATCGCAAGCTGTCAAACGTGCTCCCGGCTGCATGAAAAAATCCTTCTTCAGCAATTCCCATCGCCCTTTCTGCAGAGGTAACATCAAGTCTTCCCCTGAAGCCTTCGGCTCCAGATCAGGAACATTTTGATTATTTTTGACAATTTCCTCGCAATCGCCTTCCGTATTTGAAGAGAAAAGGTCCCAACTTTCCATTTCTTTGTAATTTCCATCCGTTTTTGAAGTGAAAAATTCATGAGTTTCCATCATGTCTGGCTCGGTTTTGTGGTCACTCTTTTTCTGCCTCTTAGTTCTCTTCTTATGACTATTTTCCGGCCCAGTATGAGTTTCGGCATCTAGGGTTTCTGCAGGTATGGTTTCGGTAGGGTTTTGGGTTTTGAGGATTTCAGCAGAAAGGTTTTTGTTAGGCTTTGGGGTTTTTATCTTTTCTACAGCACGAACGTCATTAGGATTCAACGTTTTAGTGGTTTCTGCAGTTAGGGTCTCGTTAGGTTTCGGGGTTTTAAGATTTTCACAATTTTCGTTAGAGTTTATCAGCAAGGTGAAATCTTCTGCATCCTCTTCGTCCTCCCACTTCCTCTTTGTATCTAAATTTCTCACATTTACACTGAAGGCAGCGTGAAAATCGTTAGAAATTACATTATTTTGCGGTGTTTCGTCCAGATAAAATTTCCAGCTGAAAATTGCGCCGTCTTTCGAAACGGAATAAGCGCCATCAACAGCGCCTTTCGAAACCCTGAAAAATACGCCGACAATAACGTCTCGGTGGCCGAGGAGCGAGACAGGCCGGTAATTCTCCAAAATTTTGAGGCAAAAAACCTGACAGATAAGTCTTTCGAACCGGCAATGATCCAGTTGCCGTCGGGGCTCCAGTCCAGGCAGGTTACCACATCATGGCAGCCCGTTAATGTCCTCACAAGTTCAAATGGCATGAACTCTTTTCTAAACGCCGGCGTTCTCCATACCTGCACGAATTTCCCCACCGCGACGGCGAAGTGAGCGCCGTCGCGGCTAAATTTCACGACCGCTACGGTACATTTGAAGGAGATTCTGTGCAAAATGACGCGGCGGTGGATGTTTATGAGTAAACATCTGCCTGCTTCGTCAACTGACAGAAGTAGGGTGCCGTCGGGGAGACAGCGATTCTCGTGATGTTTTCGGAGTTCTCGCAGGGAAGTGTCACTGTTTCGGATTTGACGAGGTCGATAAGTGTCACGCGGTTGCCCACGGGCGTCAAGAGATGTGTGTTGTTTGACAGTATGGCGTTGCCGCCTCTGTAGGGGGCGCCCAGCAGATTTTGAACCTGTAATTCATTCTGTCAATGCAAATAAACCCTAAACCTTATAGCACTCACACCCTTCTCAGCAAAATAGTGCCGGTTTTGCAACTGCAAGATGATATGCTAACCTGAAAGGTTTCTTTATAATCACTCCGAAACCATGCTTCTCGCCGAAAACACGCCCTGCAAGATGAATATGAGATCACACATTGGCAACAAGTTGAATATGAGATAGCGCTAGCGCTGAAAGGTTTCTTCTGTTATGCCTGTCTTGGTTGGACTCTGGCCTTTGCACTCCAAAATGCGGTCTCGTTTCTCTGTAATTACGAATATCAATAACCGCCTGAACCTTAAACCCTAAACCCTGAAGCTTGAGCGTTGAACCTGTAATCCATTTGGTGAATGGCAATGTACCCTGAAACCTTGATCCTGTGTTATGAACATTAATAACCTTCTTAACCTTAAACCCCTCCAGCTCGAGTTTGAACCTTCGATTCGTTTGATTAATGTCAATAAACCCTAAGACTTTATTTCCATGTTTGACATCTACTCTCCGAAGAGTTTATTGGAGTTTTGAAATAGTGGTTCATATAGTTTAGTTTTAATTTTTTATGCCAAAGGGTTACCCCTATGGGAAAAGGCTTTGTAGACATTCATGGGACTGTGTTAAATTTGACTCTATTTCTCTAAACCGTATTTTTTTATTTATTCATTGGTACAAAGTCTTAGTTTCCTAACATATTTAATTTTAAAAAAATTGAGAGATCATGCCGACCTCTAAAACTAGAAGTGTATCTTTAAATAACAATGAATGAGTTGCTTATTGATGGAGTCTAAAATAATTAAATATTAATACTTAGTAAAATCAAGTTTAATAGAAAAAACCAACAAAGGTGCGATTCGAGTCTTTTACGGTTCTAAATTTAATCAAATTAAAGAATGGCATCAACCATAATTTATATAAATCAATCCAAAATAAATTCTTTTCAATATCATAAAACATCGACTGAGAAATCTATACAGTGGATATGGCTTTGGTATTTATAAGAAAGATAAGCACAAGCATGTGGCACATTAGAGCAACTGCAGTTGTGAGGATTGTCAAATCCGGTGGCTCCAGGATTCATATCACACTCACAGGGCAATTCTGTGGATCGCGGAATGGGGGACAAATCCTCTGTTTTGGCTACGGCTTCTGCAGATAGTGGTGGAGTGGTGATGGCCAAAGTTATCAGGGCCGAGCAGAAAAGGTTTTTCTTCGATCTGGGAAGCAATTCCTAGTGCCAATTCCTTAGAATTTCAGAGGTTTGTGTTATTTTTTTAGATTTTTCCAATGGCCCATTTCCTAGGCTTCTATTTGCTGAAACATTTATCAACAAGGGTTTTCAACACCCAATTATGATCAGATACATGAAACATTTGTATTTAATTTTTGAATAAGGAGTGTTAAATCTGTGTAAGTTAGCTTCAATTTTCAGGCTTTTACATTATCAGTTCCAAAGCTTTTCCTTGTTGGTTAATCCACGCAAAATATACAAAGCTTTAACATCCCTATTTCTCCATCATTGAGACTTTTTTTTTACTGGGATGATAGCATTGACAATCACAGTCAGAAACAAGTCTCTTAAGTAGTTGTTATTTGATGTGTTGTGAAGCTATTCATTTAGAATGGGATAAGCATTAGATACATTGCATTACGTTCCATAACTACAAAACTTATTCAAATAAGAGCGGGTTTTAGATTTTGCATCTACGTATTTAGCTTCGATTTTAGAATTTTATTTTAAATTTTGATTTTTTTGGGTAGTTTTGGGTAGTTGGGTATCTTGAGAAAAGTCACACATAATTAACACCCGACATATAGGCCAAACCACCATCTTCCACACTACCTTTGTCTTCAGAACAACAACTAGCTCTTGATACCATACTACACCATTCAACAAACAAATCCCTTCTACCTCCACTAAGATTGATAATTCAAGGAACAACTGGCACATAAAAATAATTTCTGATAAATAAAATACAGAATTCATTCACAACAGCATCAACCACATCTCCCTCACCTCTCCTTCTGCTCTCCCCTACCAGTGTTTCAGCATTCAACATCTCTGCATCCACAATCCGAGAGCAAGCCTCCCACATTGCAAATTTTTGGGTTGTCATAGGCCTCATAAATGGTTCTGCAGGAAAAATCACCAACAATGTCTACTGACGCATCAATGCCACCACCGGCATTACCTTTATTTGTTGTTGTCTAATTTGATTGATCTGACGACCCATGTTGGGATCCCTCCAACCCGTTACATATTCCCATACCCCCTATTTCAAGAGGGAATCGAAGACAATTTTTGATTAAAATGGCCTGGGGATTAACTATCCATAAGTCCCAGGGACTTACTTTGCATAGAGAAACTGTTGACATTGGAACCACTTTGAATCCAAGTCGACTTTCACACCTTTCTCCAGAGTTCCCTCGCTTGCAAATTTTGGATTTCACCTCCTTTTTCATTCAAAAGATACTCAAAAATGGCGCACGTAACAACACTTGGAGCAAGAAGAAAGGAGGAGTCAAGACTACTATCACTCATCCCGTCATAAATACTACCCTCTACTTTGATAACACCTCCACTACTACTTTACTCAACACTTCTTGTATCCAAAGCAATAGTGTCGTTTAAGGGGTATAAAATGTATTCATGTTTAGTGAAAATAAAATTGCCACAAAAGGCTACCATTCATGATATAAAATATGTAAATGTACAAAGGTCTTCATGTATACATGTTTAGTTCAAATGTCGTGATATAAGATTTGCAATTGTACATGTACGAATTTGTAACAAATTTAAATGTACACATAGAACAAATCAATGTAATGTTTCATCTATATTCCTACACTACCACTATCAATCCCACCCGTTATCAACTATACAAAAAGGTTTTTCAAAAAGACCAACGAAACAACCGATCAACACCGGCATAATTTCTACTGACGCATTAATGCCACCACCAAGCATTACCTTTATTTGTTGTTATCAAATTTGATTGATATAACGACCCATGTTGGGATCCCTCTAACCCGTTACATTTTCCCACCCCCTATTTCAAGGGAAATCGAAGAAATTTTTGATTAAAATGGCATGGGGATTAACTATCCATAAGTCCCAGGGACTTACTTTGCATAGAGCAATTGTTGACATTGGAACCACTAAAAGCCAAGGTCTGACATTCACACCTTTCTCCAGAGTTCCCTCGCTTGCAAATTTTTGGATTTCACCTCCTTTTTCATTCGAAAGGTACTAAAAATGGCGCACATAACAACACTTGGAGCAAGAAGAAAGGAGGAGTCAAGACTACTATCACTCAACCCGTCGTAAATACTACCCTCTACTTTGATAGCACCTCCACTACTACTTTACTCAACACTTCTTGTATCCAAAGCAACAATGTCATTCAAGGGGTATAAAATGTATTCATGTTTAGTGAAAATAAAATTGCCCACAAAAGGATACCATTCATGATATACAATTTGTAAATGTACAAAGGTATTCATGTATACATGTTTAGATCAAATGTCGTGACATAAGATTTGCAATTGTACATGTACGCATTTGTAACAAATTTAAATGTACACATAGAACAAATCAATGTAATGTTTCATCTATATTCCTACACTACCACTATTAATCCCACCCATTATCGACTATACAAAAAAGGTTTTTTCAAAAAAGACCAACCAAACAAGCGATGCAACACTGGCATAATTTCCCCAAAATAATTACAAACCACATCAACTATAAAAGTAATTAACTATCCAAAAACATCAAATGTATTCATGTTTAGTGCGAAAAAATGGCCACAAAAGGCTACCACTCATGATATAAAATCTACACATGTACGAAAGTCTTCATGTAACATGTTTAGTACAAATAAAATTGACAACAAAGCGCTACCACTCATGATATGAGATTTGCAAATGTATATGTACAAATTTGTAACAAGTTTGAAATGTAGAGATGAAACCTTTAAATGAAGTGGTTCATCTATATTCCTACACTTAACAAATTCAATCACACCCATTATCAACATCAACTACACAAGTAATAACTATCCCTCTAAATCAAATAACATATATTGTTCGGCGTTCACATTGCATTGTACACATGTGATTGCTAGTATATATGCAAGCTAAAAATTTCAATCAATGTTTGGAGATTTATTAGGTAGGGTTCTTAAGAGTTTTATTGTTCTCTCCAAAGATGTTATAGGAGTCTTTAACACTCCATAAATAGATCTTATGAATCCCAAATAAATTATTACAACAAAAAATTGAGAGGTTGTTGGGTTTTAGGAGCAACAATAATTTTTTTTACATGGGACCACATTGCCCAGGATAAATAAGAGGACTATCCCCCAACATGAGCCGCACTCTAAGTAGTAGTTGCTCTCGATAGTATAAGTCTGCACCATGAAATATATAAAGCATGGATTTACTCTGTTTACATTTGTGAATACAAATTGGTAAAGTAACAATCTAGTAAATAATTTTTTCTATAATAATATTCTTAATGTTTTTTTTTCAATAAATGTGGAAAGTAATCAAAATCTATTTTGGCTTTAATCTAAAACTTATAAGCATGTACATGTATATAAACATTTGTACACTTTCATTGGTCGACCAATTTACGGTCTGAACAAACAAGACAAGGTCAATCAAAATTCATAATCACACCCCTCTATAAGATTATAAATTTGGTTTCATAAAATATGAACATTTTGGCATTGGTTGTCTCATGTCACTATTAATGGTTAAAATCAATGAAGTACTTAATTGACAAATTGACAAATGTGTAAGGCTTTTTCACTAAACTAATTATCGCATGAACGTGTTTCTTTTTAAGAATATATCAT
The DNA here is from genome assembly GCA_018340775.1 of Taxus wallichiana var. yunnanensis. Taxonomy (NCBI): domain Eukaryota; kingdom Viridiplantae; phylum Streptophyta; class Pinopsida; order Cupressales; family Taxaceae; genus Taxus; species Taxus wallichiana. Next base: position 643,155,639 of record CM031244.1, read on the forward strand.
CGCCTCTAATCTATTTGATATTATTACACATCTTCCATTACAAAACAACCTAAGAAACTATATATATATATATATCTATATATATATATATATATATATATATATATATATATATATATATATATATATATATATATATATATATATATATATATATATATATATATATATATATTGGGATGGCTTACAAGTTCAACGGGTAGAATAAGTAAAATTGCACGTAAAGAAAAGAGTGGATATCAAATAACTATTGATTTACATGTTTCTTTTGTATAATTTATTTCTACTATCTTTATTTATTCTTACATTTATCACATAAACCTCGTAAGCTATGGCCGGTTTTTTGTGTAGAGATATAACCAAACAGTGGAAATCACAATGTGCACGAAAGACATAATTGTTATAGAGGCCTAGATTGGAAATAAGGCTAACGTATCACTTTGAAAATGACACCAATAATAATTTGAACCCACTAAAAGGAATCTACAATTGCAAACTCAATGTACCAAATTCTATGACTAAATTTTAATTAGTTTGTTTTGGTTTGTTACTCTAATTTAAGTGCAACATACATATAAAGATACACATTTATGAATAAAAATAGTTAAAAAAAAAACAAACAAGCAAAAAAAAACTTGAGAATATTAATACGATAGATGTTTAATGTTTACCCTATAAAAACTAAATTAAATTATAAACATAAGGGGACAATAGAGTACCACTTTCGTGTTTCTTACGGATGTGTAGTAAAATGTTTGTATAATGTTTTTTTATATTTTGGAAAACTAGTATAATAGATTTAATTTGACTTCGTTCTACTTAATTTTTTGAGTCTTCAACCATGAAATGTTTACAGACAATTTTACTTTCATTTATCTATGATATAAATTATGCCCTTATTTCTATAAGTAAATTTGTAATATTAATTTATATCAATCATAATTATTCATAAGATGTGGTTGGTGCATTAATAGATTAAGAGGCAAATGAAGGTAACGGCAACACATAAATTAAGAATAAAATGAAGACCCTTTAATTCATTCCAGACAAAACGATAATATAGTATGAACTCGATGGTAATAGTATGAATGATAGTGCATGATTATACGTTGCACAAACACTCAAATTTATGTAGAGAATTAAGTTTTAAAAATGGAATTTGTACTTAGTTAAGAGTGTATGTTTGTTCAAATACCATGAGATCAATTACGGTTTAAACATAAGTCCACACTAAAGCAGGGGGCTGTCAAGGCATTTATAGGGATTGATTTTGTATGATGTTTAGAAGTTTTTTTACAATTTTTAAAAAGTTTGTTACACATAGACATGGCCAATCAAATTTAATCTCAAATCAATTAGCTTATAATCGTAAATCCACACCTAAATTCAAAAATGTGTAGAACATTTGTGTCTCTAAACACAAGTAATTTTCTACAATTTTGAATACAATGATTCTTGATCAAGTTTAGATATTCCCAAACAATATGTCGGGTTACTTGTATGGGTCTACATATTTAAATTAAGCATCGCATGCTTTATGATAAATCCAAATGATTCCACTAAGCAAGATAAATAAAGTACAAGTTGATTTTTTTGTATTGAAAGGAGTGAGAAAGAAGGGTTTATTGAACGCAATTAAGCGAGTAGTTGAAAGGTTCACCTTACATTCAATGCATATGGAAGGTATGTGAGTGGTGTCCGATTGTGGACCATATGGCTACCCTTACAAAGCATATGCCCTCTAGAGAGGTGGCCTCTTTGAAATTGATGATCGAAGGGTTTACATAATTGGGATTGGTGGTATGTCCTAAAGGCCCTATGAAAATTCCACTTTGCAAATGTATTTCGAGACTCCACTACCCTTTCCCACTCTTTCATCCCATGTGAAATGGTAACGTGTGGTTTATTTAAACAAATGTTGGAAATAAAATGTGTGGAATAAGGCATTGGGAAAATAAGTTGATAGATGTGAGGAGTGGATTCGTTCACAATAGTGAACATAAAGGTGGTGGTAATGAGGCGGAGACAGGAAGGTCCCATAGGAAAAGTGGGCCATGAGAATTAGTAGTGGCTACCTCGATAAATTACCTAGTTTTGGTGGATTGGTGTGTGTAAAAACTTATGCGGTAGACCTCAAAGCTTAGATGTCGAAGGAGGAAGATAAGGTTTTTGCATTAGCGCATATACGATGAAAGATACTACTACAAGATGGTGGGAATTGCATGGACCACTACTACTGAGTAGATGCAAATCAAGTAATCTTTACATATCAAGTTCAAAGGAAGTGATGTCATGACATGATTGTTGATTTATGCAAGAATTATTATCCAAGATGAACATCTCCACGAATGTGGGTGTGGACCTTATGCAATTATTTCATACCAACTGGATTTATGTTCATGTGCTCTATGAAACTCTCAATACATGGGAAAAATCATGGTATTTTCTTAGTGAGATGTGAAAAGAAACTCGAATCGGGAGGATTTCAATGAGGTGTTTGTAAATTCCTTCACATTTGAGACACGTGATGAAAGTTTGACCAAGCCTCTAACGAGAATTAAGGATGCGATATTTCATCAAGATGTTATATGGGAAGATAAACTTCACCAAGTTTGTGATGACAAGGACTACTTCATGGATTGGATTTTTGTAGAGGATGAATCAAATCAATTAGTGTGGGAAGACCTATCTCTATAATGTAGAAATGTCCACTAGGTAGGGGAGATGGAAGAAGATCTAGGAGTAACATAGATTGAGCTAATAGAGGGGAATGAGTGGTGGATTACATGCGTAAAGATTTCAAAAATACTACAACCAGCCCTTGAGTATTGAGGAAGTAAACATTGGGACAAAGGAACATCTATGAATGGTGAGCCTTGGTAATTTTTGGGAGATGAATATTTCATATGTCTTATAGAGTCATTGAGTGAGTTTAGGGATGTGCTCCTAGAAGATATAAGGAGATGAAGGGGTTACATTCAAGTTTAGGGAAGGTGTGCATCAAGTTGTTTAATGACATGAATCTAGTAAAGAAACAACCCTACTAGATGAATCCAAACTTATAGTCTAGGGTGAAGGAAGAAATTAAAAAAAAGCTAGACGTTGGAGTTATATTCTTGGTAGAGGAATCAGATTGGGTTATTATAATTGTAATTATCATAAAAATATTAGATTCATAATTGTTTTCATTGATTACCAAGTTTTAAACGATTCTTACATTCAATACGCCTTCCCAAATTTGTTCACGGAGAAAGTGTTGGAAGGAGTTGTAGTGTCTGAAGTATACACTTTCATGGATGGATTATTAGGCATCATCATGTACAAATTGTGGAAGAAGATAAAGCTAGGACAATTTTTTTGATAGAATGGGGTTCATCCACATATAATGTGATGTTTTTGGGTTAAAGAATGCACCAATGATGTTCTCTCGCAAAGTTGTCAAAGCTTTCAAGTATTTTATCCATGATTTATTGTAAGTCTATACGAAAGATTATAATATGTATGGATTATTGTGTGACCACCACAAAAATTTGTGGTTAATGCTTGAGATATGCCACTAGTTACAAATATCGATTAACACAAAGAAATGTATTTTTGTAGTTAATTAAGCAAAAAAATAATTTATAGATGCTTTAATTATAATTGCTGATGTAGCAATAAAATGAATATACAATAAGAATAAATTTGACCCAAGCAAATTAAGCTAGAAAGTATGAAACCCTAGTTGCAAAGAAGGGATAGAATGACTTAGTTGTTTCGCAATTAAATATAGATTGTGCCGAAGTGCTGATCTGATGAACAGAGAGGGGGAAGTGTCACACAAAGCCTTCAAAAAAATGTGTAAGTTAGTGATCCGCCTAGACTAGGATTACTAGAAAGGGCAAGGGCACCTGGACTGCGCATTGGGCATCTATGGCTGCTAAAATCCTCATAAAACCTCCTTCGAAGGGTTATAAGATGTTTGTTATCTTTCACCCTTTGTTGCTAATATGTCGCACCAAGTTCACCAATGTTGCTGAAAACCTGCAATAAAGATTTCACTTGCAAAACCCTCAAAAGTGCATCAAATCCCAAAAAGAAAAGAATACAAACGAGGGGTCGGATTGTCCTCAGTTGTCAAATAAGTGATCTTAGGATTGAGCACTACACTACATTTCATACCTAATGTAGTTCTCGGTGTGTGTGTGTGGAATCGTACCACAAGTGACTCTTGTGTGTGTCACACTTAATAGCAAGCAAATAGATAGATGTAGAAGATGTAAGTAAATGTGTACATGGAATAGAATAAACTTCCCCTCTTATGATGTTTATGAAGAATAATGCAGTCCCTTACCCTTGAATGGATGTTAGAATGGATGCCTGAATTCTCTTGAATATCCTTTGGATGTAACCTTATGTGGTGATAGGGATAAGTGCACGGAAATGGGGGCTAAAAAGCGGACACAAAATCTATTTTTGGCCATTTTGGCCATAACGCGCTTGCGTTATGGTTCAGCTAGAGAAAATTTAGGGTTGTGTTATAATGCAAGTGCATTATGGCTCGGTAAATCCGAGCTATAACGTGAGCATGTTCCTACTTGTTATGTGGTATATGTGCTTATGGAAGGGATATATTTACTAAAATAAATGGTTCTTTTAGTAATCTTTATGCTTTATTATTTCTTGTACTTTAAATTTATTTTAGTAAATATAAGAATTTAGGCTCACTCTGCACCTTATGGAACTAGACTCACAACTCCATCTATCACGGTTTAGAAGATAGTTTTTCATATTCTTAATTGGTCGATACATATGTATTTTTCAAGATTTTAGCATTTAACCTTCAAACTTTTAGGGTTTAAATTATACAATCAATATCTATTTTGTGAAAGAATATAGTCTTTGTTTATGTTTTGGGGCCTTTTGGATTGGTTATTGACATTTGTAGGAGTGTTAAATGTGTCAAAATTAGAATTTACAAACCTCACAACTCCCAAAGGTAGCGACAACTTATCTCTCCATCAGTCTACAAACACCATCTTGAACAAGCATTTGGATTCACCATTAGCAATTTCATCATATAATCACCATACACATATTCCCTATATCACAGTGGTTTACGCAAACTATGTATATGCCCTAAGCCCTCGAGTCCTAATCCCCAGAGCCATGAACCCTAAACCCTAAGCCATCAACCCTAAACCATGAGCCTTAAACCCTAAGCCCTAACCCCTAAACCCTAAACCCTAAACCTTGAGCCTTAAACACTAAACACTAAACCTTAAATCCTAAACCCTAAACCCTAAGCCCTAAGCCCTAAACCCTAAACCCTAAGCCCTGAACCATAAACCCTAAACCCTTAACCCTAAACTCTAAACCCTCAACCATAAACCCTAAACCCTTAACTCTAAACCTTGCATCCTAAAACCTAAACCCTAAACATTGATCCCTAAACCCTTAGCCCTAAACCCTAAACCCTAAACCATGATCCCTAAACCATGAACCCTAAACCCTAAGCCATAAACCCTAAACCTTAAGCCCTAAATAATATGCCTAAATTTTCATAAATTTCCTTGAACACTTCAAGATTCTTTGAGATTCCATTTATATCCTCTTCCAATCCATTTAATTGAACACTTGATCACTTGCTCACATATGTTGCAAGATAATAGTACGTACTACATGTGTGTAACCTTGGTCTATCATTACCTCCAACATTCTAGCTTCATTGTCCTCCTCGATATCCTTGCACTTTAACACACTTAATCAACTTGTGGTGAAGACCCTTGGGTGCATCTTTTGACACTCTAGCCAATGTCATCACCACACTCATTTCCATCCCCCATCAAGCCATTGGTGATTCTTAACCCCTTGAGAGTTTTCAAGAGAGTGGAAGCTCTTTATGCAAAAAAATATAAATATCAAAATATCAAAAAGCAAAAAAATCATATCAAAGTTAAAAATATCCAATAAAATCCACCTCAAGACTCTCTCTAGGGGTGTTTCCAGCAACTCTATTGGGGCTATGGATGCCTGGTTGGCAGTAGAGAAATGTTGTGACAAGAATCAAATGTATCTCCATGGGGTATGGATGCATAGGATAAGCATGAAGCAATGCATGGATTATCCTTTCATTTTCTTCCATTAACCTACTTGACTCAATCACTCACTATACATTGGCTAGTTTGTCTTCACATACTGCCCATTAAGTCTTCACTTCAAGTGGTAATTAACCATCACAATCTCACACACTTTTATCTCAAAGATAAATAATGCTCGTATGTTGTCGGTTATTATTTAGACCTTGGTCACACTTTTGTTTTAGTCGACTCTTGCCTTATAACATGTGTCGTCGGGCTCATCTTTTTCCATCACTAATGTTATTTTCTTTCCATCCAGCACATCCACATCCTTTTCCCCTTAGGATTTAACATCTATGGGTAGAAGACGACCCTTTCCTTTTCATCTAATCCCCTCACACCCCTTTTACATTGTCATCATCATGATTGGGGTTATCCTTACTACCATCCATTGGGAGCATCATCTATTTTAGGTATACCTCACTTCCCACCCTACCCTACACCTCGGGAAAATTTAACTCATCCATCCATCCACACACGCCACTCTACTTCACACTCCACTCTACTTCACACTTGGGAGCACACCACATCTATCCCTCCCTCCGCCCCCATACTTGGGGGCATATCTTATCATCTTCTCGTCCCCATCCCTCGTCCTATTCATCTATCTTCCATTTGATCCTAACCTATTAATCGATCCTATCCAACATTAAATAATTCTCATCCTATCCTTGATCCAACATCAAACAATCATCATTCTATCCTCATCCTATCCTTGATCAAAATTTAAACAATCCTTATTCTATCCTCATCCCATCCTCGTCATATCCCCATCTTATCTAACCTATCTAATTTCCCTTAATCCTTCCCTTTCATCCTAACCAAACATGCTTTGGGACTTATAGGAGAAAGTTGTATCAAACCTTACATTCCATCCCATCCCCCATCACCTATACAATCCAAACTCTAAAAATCCAAACATAAAAAAATCTAAACATCTACAATCCACTATCCAAAAATCTAAACATCCAAAAATCCAAACATCAAAAAATCGAAACATCCAAAATCCAAACATCCATAAATCAAAAATACAAACATCAAAATCCAAAAAATCCAAACATCCAAAAATCTAAAAATCAAAACATTCCCAAAATCCATACAAAAATGTAATGTGTATGTTTTTCTTGTGTGTTTGTTTGTTTATCTGCATTTTCATTTTGGTCGATGATATGAGGCCTCTTTTGTTTCTTTTTCTTTAGCACGGTCCAATTATATGAGGACCATATTTTTTTAATCTTTTTGATGATACGAGGATAGGGGTATTTAGCAGTTTCAATCATCACGGTCTTTATACCTCGATGCATCTTATGCCATATCATATCATAATTGCTAATGATGATAGCAATAAGCACTTTATGGTAGCACACCCCCTTCTATCATCTTCTTTTAAGCCCTATCATCATCCACACCTCATCCTCATCATCATCTAACTATCTATCTAACATCCTCTGATCCAAATCAATCCAACAACCAATCCTTATTCTTATCATCCCAACATCCTCAATATTTTCCTCCTCCAAATCCAACATCAATCTAAATCCAACATCCAATAATCCAAAATCCTCAAATCCTAACCCCTTGACTAGGGCATCTAATATCCTATAATCCAACATCCTCACATCAAAAATCCAATATCTTTTAATCCTCCAAATCCAACATCTTCAAATCCAAAATCAACGCAACATCACCCCTTGGCCAGGGCATCATCAAAATCTTCACCCTTGTCATACATCGTTGACTAAGGAATCTTCTAATCCAAAATCCAATATCTCTTAATCCTCTAAATCCTCTTGATGAGTTGTTTTATTTCCTTTTTAAACACCTCATCTACTGTATTTTGTTTAGCCAATTATACCCCGAACTTGTATTTCCCGGTGGTATTGTTGAACATTTCCATTATAACTTGAACTCGTGGCAAATATATTAGTGAATATAATTATTACTAAGGGTTACTTTATTTTATGGATTATGAGTACATATTTATTCTTTCGATTGCATATGATGTTAAATGATGCTTTGTATAAATGTCACCTTGTTTGCGAAAAGTTTTTATATGCAACAAAGAATCCATACACAACAATGACATGCAATCAAGGAACTCATTCACATCAAAGAGGTCATCCACAAACATACAACCAAAGATAGCCATCTACAACAAATCGTTCATAGCCAAAGGAGGTCACACACATACATAAGGTGTGATTAGAGGAGCTTGCACAACATGGGCACTACACTAAGAAACGTGCGTGTTGATAGAAGAAGCTATTATGTGAGCAAGAAGAAGAATCAACGTCATCACTTTATTATGCGTTGCAACTCAAACAAAGAACTAATTTATTTAATTCATAACTTAATAAGCTGGTTGATTGATTGGTGGTTAGTTAAGCTATGTGATTGCATGAGAACATCTATTGAATAGTTCTATTGCATGCATATAAGTTTTTGGATTGTTTGGTTAAGATATTTTACTTAATCCAACTAGAATTCCTAGTAGGACTATATTTCTTCATGCCTTTGTTGTAATGAAGGATATAAAAGGAAAGATTAATGTTGTAAAAAGATATAGGAAGATAGAGATATATCCATAAATATGGAGTTTGCTATGTTTTCCACTTGTAATCTTCATGCTGATGAAATAAGAATCTGAGTTCTGTTAAATTTTTGTAGACACGAGGCCTTAGGAGGGATTAACACCCAAGGCAAGGCCCACTTGCGGTTTGTTAACCCTCTCCTTTTGTTTTTGTTTTAATTCATTACATGGTTAGAATTGCAACAGTTTATTCCTTTATCTGTATTTTGTTTTTACATGCTTTGCCATAGCCATAGTATTCGTTTTAGTCATAGTCTAGTTCATTTCTAGTATTGTTATTTCCTAATTGTAATGATAACAATTTACCTTTACACCTCTCAAACATCTATAATTGTGCATACAACACTGAAAATATTGAAAGTTTACGTCCCTAGGTATGATAATTAAATGATTGTAGAGTAATGAACAACATATTAATTGTTGTAAGTTAATTTACACCACCATTTTTGGTGCCATTGTCGGGGATACTGCCAAGTTATAAGGTTTTTGAAGAGGTTTTGATTTCTTAGAGTAGTTTAGGTTTTAGAAATTTCACTACTAACCAACCCCCCAAATATTTTTCTGTTGATAGAGTTGAGTAGTTGATGTATGCACCGCCCAAGAGATGCCCATGGTAGATTTTTTCCTAATCCATAAGTAGCACATATCTCTTCATATACCTCTGAGGATTAAAGAAAATACCTTCGTACGAGGTTTGTTAATCGAAGATAATCCTCCAAGTGAAAGCTTTGAAGCTGCTCCTGAGTGGCCAAATATGGTGGAAGAAGTAAATTAGAATGTTCAAAATGGGGCAACCACCTTTGAGTTCCCCATCACTGACAATAATGCAATTGTTGGTATGAAGAATATTTCTCCCTCAGCCTTGCCCAACTTTCATGGATCCATGTCAGAAGACCCAGACACCTTTCTATTTGAGTTTGATGTTTTGTGTAGGATTTATGATTATACTATTGATGCACATAAATTAAAGCTATTTCCTGCTACACTCAAGGATGTAGCCTTGAGATGGTTCATGGGATTGGGAAGAAATGTTGTAACCACATGGGCACAAATGAAGGAGAAATTCCTCAATAAGTATCATGATTATTATAGACCAAGCAACAGAGGAGGTGATGAAATCTACTGAGAATGTCACAAAAGAGGATGAACCATTAGAATACTATTTCAAAAGGTTCATGTTATGTGTTTAGAATTCAAGGCACACCGAACTACCACTTGAATCTCTCAAATTACTCTTTTTGAAGGGACTCGGTGGGAGGACATGGATCTTATGGATCGATAGGAGTAGGAGACATTTGAAAGCCTACTTTTGTAGAAATCTGTGAAGCCTATAAAAATTTCTCAAGAGCTACTATGAAGAGGGTAAGAAGTGTAAGATCAAGAAGTGGATCAACTACCAAAATAATTGGGGACATATCCAAGTCAGAGATTGTCAACATGTTTAAAAATAAGAGATTTTCAACATGTTTAAAAATAAGAGATTGTCACTAACATGGCCAATTAATTAGATGCTCCATATGCCAAAAAAAAAGGAAGATGCGAAGCAAAACTCACAGAGTCTTGTGTCATGCATGTAGAAGGAAGAAATCTAATGATAGATGCGAAGAAATGGCTAGCATTGCTCGAAAGGGAGGCTTCACCTAAGTTCAAGATGTTGGAGACAGAGGATGGACACATTTTATATGTTGCTCAAAGAAAACCATGACCACCAAGGCAAGGAGGTATGACACAAGACCCTATGCATTAATTTCAAAATTGGTTTAATAATTAATATATGTAACTCCCACCTTGGGTTAACCCTCAAGATTGGGCCCCATATCTTAACCAATATTAGCAACAGTGGTAACCTTAATTCCAAGGCCAACCACAACAACAATGGCAACAACCTCCTCAATCATGGCAACAACCTTAGAGAGGAGGACAAAGGTGGAATAACCCACCTCGAAATTACCAACAATCTTATCAGAAACCTCTGTATCCACAGGAGCAAGCTCTAATGCCAAACCCCAAACAAGCTCTCAACCAAAAGCTACCCAACTACCAACTTAGCCAATGCCTAACCCTAACAATAAAGTTTCTCAACCAACCTATTCCACTTTGAACTAGCTCAATACCCTACCTATTTTGTTGATATCAACAATATCCATCTTCACTCAAGAAGAGCACTTCCTCCACCATTGGACCCACCATTACTGAGATTGTTGAGGAGCCACAAATGTTCTTTGAATGACCCGCATGACAAAGCAATAAAATTTTGCGAGACAAATCCATAACAACAACATAAGGCGTTGCACGCTAACCCATAATAACCTAATAAACACTCTAGCAAGGGTAAAACATTGGTTAATGAGCCTCCATTTCTTAAAAGGTTACAAGAAAAGAAGAGGCCTCGATTAAATCTGGTTCGATTTTGTTAACCAACTAAAAGACATTTGTGTCAAAATTCCATTGATTTAAGCTATTAAGGATGTGCCCATCTATAAAAAATTGGTTAAATATCTATGCATAAAGAAACCATGTAGAAAGAAGAAAGATCCAACTACTTATGCGGGTCATTAGACAACTAGTGATTTTATGCTTGGGAACTCAATTCTACCCAAATATATAGATCCAAGTAGTCCTTTGGTAAATGTGACAATCAATGGCACAGTGATCAAAAACACCTTGATTGACTTGGGAGCAAAAATTAAGGTAATGAAAAAACAGATCATGGATGATTTGAAGTTAGAGGGGCTAAGACCAACATCCACAATTTTAGAGCTTACAAAAAAATCAACAGTTAAGCCTAAAGGAGTCCTACAAGACATAGTAGTAGTGGTAGACTCTTGGGAGTACCCTACTGATTTTATTATTCTTCAGCAAAAAAAAATATTGGGAGGATATCCTATCATCCTAAGAAGACCATTGTTGGCACTCTTACCATGTGCGAGATATGGTAATATGATTATCTCTAATGGAAGTGGTACCAAAAATCTCATGTTTTACCCCTGCACAACCGTTCAATGAAGAAGACCAAACCGTTTGGGTTGAAGAGCCAAAAGAAGACCAAAGCTTAGTTCAGCAGCTCATGATGCTAGAGAAGTCATGCATAATTGAAGGGCAAGAAGAAGATGTTGTTCTTTCTAACATCCTGCAAAATAATTATGGGAAGAATGAAGAAGTAGATGGAAATTGCGATGTATGAGTTGTCCTGAGAATCAAATCCTACTGCATAAAGCACTATGAATGTTCCAGGTAAGAATTGCATCCTCCATCAACTTCTTCCACATGATTGTATATTGAATTTTGTAAGTAGTAGTATATGATCCATGATTGATCTCTCTAAGAAAGTACAAATTACTCTGGGCAAGCCACTTAATGTGAACAAAATGTTGAGCATGCAACAAGAGTATATGATAATTTCTCTTCTACGAAACACAAGTACTCCAAAAATTTACACTAACTCAAATTTTTACATCATTTCTACAAATTGTGAGATTTATCCCTAAGATCTAAAAGAGTTTGCGATTCGGGATGGGAGGAGATCGATTTGCCATGAGCCTATAGACCATTCACAATTCTCGCATCCAATTGCGAGATACTTGATATTTTCAAACCTATAAATGGATGGAATATATTAATATGTTTGGGTTTTAATGAATCCATAGTGACGGAATTTGCTGCTACATTCAAAGACAGAGAGGATCTTTGTTAAGGTTTAGTAGTGAAAGTAGATGACAAAATTTTATCTACAATCCACGGGCTTCTGCGAGAAGGTGAGTTGTTCCCTAAGAAGGCTAACCTAGATTCACTCAACAAGAGTTTAGTGATGAATATGATAACCGTGATTGATAGACAAGGTACATTTCACACTTCTCTGAAACCATTTTGGGTTAATGTTGCCAATTACATTATCAAATAATTTACCTACGAGGGTAGATACTCCAGATTGAATACTATCCATTTTAAGTTGTTGAATCATTTGAAGAATGGTGTACATGTTAATGTTCCTATTATCACCAAATCACACCACCCTCTGAATTTCTAGCATGTGGTGAGGCATTTCTTGTGATTGGGTAACATGGAGTTATCCTAAAGTGTGGGACCTTCCAAATGGGATAACTCTCTGTATAAAACCGACTTCCTCTTCCTAAACCTAGTACTACGGTACTCCTAAATGCGAGAAAAAAATTAATCTAATCCTAATTTAACACTCCCGGAGACAAGGATAGAGAGTTTGCATGTAAAAATAAAACCTACGAAGGGAGGTGATGCACGAAGAAAAGGGTGTTGAATAATCTTTTCTACTTGGTAATGGAAACAAGTGAAAATGAGAAGGGTGATAAAGCACCACATATCATAACACATGAAACAAACCCATTTTCCATTAAGCACAATCAAATTTGAACCTGCAATAGACATAATGAGATATACAATATACCCACAAACATGAATAAAGGTAAGTTACAACAATAACACCAAGCTATGATAGAAAACAATCACAAGACAATAGTTTTATTGCTCTAATTTGATTTTACACAATAACTTGTATGGGCGGAAGACAAGTTTCTCTATTACTGAGTGCTCCAAAAATGGAGGCTTGAGATTCCATAAATTGCTCATAGGTGAGAAAGAAGGGATGGGGAGATGCAAGAATGTCCAACCTTTAAAAATTACCCCTCAGAATTCATAGGAAGAAAATGTGAAGAGAGGAGAGTTTCGAAGTTGGCTTCAAAACCCACAAAAATATTTATTTTTCTTGCAACGGGTATGGGAGGATCTGTGGGAGTCCATGTTTGGTTGTACCTTATCCTGTGAAGAAGGAATGGCTTCCATGCTTCATTTGCATCATTATGGGTACTTGGGTATGGCCTCCAGCTCCAGATACTTCATCTTCATTTTTCCCCACCTACTGAGCTATGCTTCTTCAACTCGCCACCTACCTGCATGCCTTCTGAGCTAGGTTTAAGCTTCAAACTCGCCAAATACCTTGGCTTCTCCATCCATGGTTGAATCCACAACTCATCCCCTAGCTTGCTCATAGTTTAGCCCTTAGAGCCCTAATTCTTTCTACAAAAACCTAGCTCGGCTCATCAAGTAACTTAGCAAGCCATCCTTATTCGTGCGCGATCTAATACCCTCGGCCATTTCCCTAATGTGTCCCGTAGTCGAGTCTCGAGCTCCATCCGTGTGGGGTCCCTCACACCGTTTGCCTGAACCATCCACCACCTCTGCCCTGGTTTGATCCCCTACACAACAAACTCCATGGTCGATCTGGCCCTAACTCAGTGCCAACTCAACCCACACATCTCAACCCATGCGACCTAATCCTCACACGATGCCTCGAAGACTCACTTTGTAACTCCAACATAGCACCTCACTAAGCAACTCGGCCATTGAGTTACGCGGCTTTCATTACGACCTGACCCACCAAACATTAACCCACTTGACCATCACGGATAGCTCGGTGAGTTACTTTAGAACTCAACCTCCCAATCTGATACATTAGCTCGCCAAGTTGTTTTAGGCTTGACACCATTTTGTAATTTTTCCCTAAACTGCCAAATTTTGAACTTTTTCAAATTTTCTCAAGCGAAGAAGGCCCACAGGGATGAGGAAAATATCATTGAGCCCATTTTCTATCTTAGGTAATTTCTGAGCCATTTGAAAACCTAGAAGAGGAAAAAAATCCTATGAATGATTTCAAGCTCCCAATTTTTCCCGGGGAAAAATGGATAACAATTTGGCAACTTCGCGCGGAATATGCCTACTACATGTAGTTGGTTTGGTAGCCGGATGTTTCTATGGGCATAGAGTCACCGTGGGTAGCTTAAATGACTGAACTTTGAAACCTAACCTCGAATCCTACGTGAACACCACTAACTCCAGAGTTGATCTATTGCTTGCACTTTCCAATCTTTATAAGAAAATTTCAATGTTTGCATGAGTGGAAAATTGTTTTGATTTTGAAAATTTCCCTCTTTCTCCATCTCTACAAATTGACTGGCATTGGGAGAAATTGAAAGCTGAAACTCATCTATGAAACCGGATTTTGTGCCTAAGTCATGAAACATGATTGATTGATGATTCCTTGGGACTATACTTTTAGAAACATTTCCTACTATTTTGGAATACTTTGAATACCGAGGGCTGGAGCTTCCTATAAACCCATAAGGTTTTCAACTAAAATGAACCCAAAGGAAGCAAGGAAAATTTGAGGTTGATCTTATTCTCAAAACCCAAGAGGACCTTGAATGAATTTGGGAAGGATGCTCCTTGAGACTAACATTTTGACTTTGTGGAGGTGCTAAAAGCTCAAACCATGAATGATCCAAAGGGACAAGAGAATGAAAACCCTAAAATTGGTCCCTAAATCTGATTTTTAGTTACTCTACATTTGAAACCTCTTGAGGATTGCAATTATTCCCTGTAACTTTGAGCTTCTTGTTACAACATTCCTTTTTGGAGGTATACTGAATTTGTGCAATGGGACAACTAGGAGCAATAAAACCTTTGCTTGGAAGCACTTAGGGAAACTAAAACCTAATCTAACAACAAGACAATGTACACAAGCACTTAGAGGAATGAAAATCTAAACTAATATATACAAGGTGAGAATTGTTCCTTTCGATGGTGTGCTTGAGATAGATTCCATTGAATGGAATCGGAAGTTCTTCTCCATCCAACTTGGATACCTAGAAATCATTGCTACTTTTACATCTTATGACCATGTAGGGGCCACTCCATATGGCATCAAAATTTGAATGCTTTCTCGGCTTAGCTTCCGATCCACATCCCATTTTAGGACCAAATCTCCCTCTTAGAAGGTCCTTATTTTAGCTTTCTTATCGAAGGATCTCTTGATCAAGGTTTGATCCTTCTCCATGGTTTGCATTGCATGCTCTCTTATTTCTTCCAACTCCATGAGTTCCACATACCTAGCTTCCATAGGCTCAAACTTAATAACTCCAGTTGTTTTAGGAGCTCCAATGTGGGAAACTCAAGTGATATGGGCAACCTTGATTCTTTCCCATAGACCAACTTATAAGGAAAGATGTCTATTGACCTTTTAGGTGTGATTCTATCAGCCCACAAGGCTGATTTGAGCTTGGTGTGCCATGTCCTTTGGTTTTCATCTAGAGTCCTTGATGATTCTCAGTAAGTTCTTATTTGTGGACTCTACTTTCCATTTCCCTGGGGTAATAGTTTGATAGAGTTCTCAAGATATATCTCCATTCCTAACAACCCATTCAGTGATCTTTGTACCAAGGAATGCTAGAGCATTTCTAGATATGATAGTAGTTGGGACTTTGAATCTAGTCACAATTCCTTCATAAAAATCTAGTATATTAGACTCATTTACCTCTTTGAGTGCTTACTACTTCGGTCCACTTGGTGAAATAGTTCGTTTTTGTTAGAATCCACTTATGGCCTTGGCTTGAGTTCAGATTGATGACCCCAATGAAATCCAATCCCCACTTTGCATAAATGGTTGATCAACTGAGATTGGATGGAGT
This sequence comes from Taxus wallichiana var. yunnanensis, assembly GCA_018340775.1. NCBI lineage: Eukaryota > Viridiplantae > Streptophyta > Pinopsida > Cupressales > Taxaceae > Taxus > Taxus wallichiana. The sequence continues at coordinate 643,171,844 of CM031244.1, forward strand.
GGTAGTGTTGTAATTTCTCCTTTGCCTGTGAAAAATGCACATTTTTTTGCATTTCTTGATCCATGTATAGCAGTCACTGAACATTGTGGGCCAATAGTAACCTACCTTCATGATCTTGAGGGTTGTTACTCATGGAGTGAAGTGACCTCCACTTCTTCATCATGGAACTCATGTAGCACCTTTTCAATTTGGTTTATTGGGACACACCTTAATAGAACTCCATTCACATCCTTTTAAACAAAATACCATCAAAAAGAACATACATAATGGACTTGGAGTCTAAAATATCTCCTCTTTGCTTTGCTCAACTCTGGAGGGCATAAGCCTATTTTTCATAAATGCATCATGTCTTGAGTCCAACAAGGAGTAGGCACACTATCATTTGTTGTTTATTCTTGATCATCTTGCAACACCAAAACAACTTCTTCTTGATTACTTGACTCAACATGTTGATTGGAAGCCAACTGTTCACACAATCCTTTTCCATGAACTAACTTGGTGACTTAATTTCTATGTCATATTCCATCACATGAGTAATCCAACCTACCCTTTTCTCATTCAAATCCTTGTTTAGGAGGAAGTTCTTCACCCCAATGAGACATGAGACAATAACAATTGAATTTTATTATTTGAAACCAAGTGTTAAACTTCTTCAAACTTTGATAACGATGAGGACATGTTTCTCGATAAAATAATACCTCACCTCATAATCCTCCAAGCTCGACTAAATAAGCAATTGATTGCTCTCGATCCTCTCCTTATTTGTTGCACCAAGATTGCGGAGATGGTGTTTGAACCACCAAAAACATAGAGAATGAAGTCTTGGAGAAATATGGATTGATGAGAGTTGGAGCTTGAGATATGACATGCTTGATAGCTTCAAAAATCTCCTTACCCTCCATTGTCCACTTAAATGTCATACTTTTCTTCAACATCATGGTTAATGGTTTAACAAGAGTGGAAAAATCAGAACAAACCTTCGAAAAAATTGATTCTCCCAAAAAATTTGGAGAGCCTTCTTATGACTTGGAAATGGTAGAGCATGAATAGCTTCACTCTTTCTGGATCAATTTTCAACCCCTCTTTAGACACAATGTGGCCTAAGAGCTTGCCTTCATGAGCTAGGAATATACACTTCTTGATTTAGAGACACTTTGAATCTCCTGCATCTTTGGAACACTTGCATGAGGTGAAAAGGTGACTTGTTGCATTCTTGGAAAATACAGTGATGTCATCTAAGTACACAAGAACTATCTTATTTATCATCCCTTTAAATGCCATGTCCATAGCCCTCTTGGAATGTAGCTCCAACATTTGACAACCCAAATGACATTTCCTATATAGGTATAAGTGCCCCATTTTGTGGTGAAGGCCATTTTGAATTGATCTTCCTCTTTCACCATAATTTGATTGTAGCCGAGTAGCCATCTAGGAGAGAGAATATTTCCAAACCGCTACTACCTGTAAGATTTTCTCCATAGAAGGAAGTGGATAGTGGTCTTTGAGAGAATCCTATTCAAGTCTCGAAAGTCCATGCATAATATGATTTCTCTGTTTCTTTTCCTGACTGGCACCAGATTAGTAACCCACTGAAGAGTGCTTGATTGGAAAAATAATGCTTTCCTCTAATGAGCTTGTTCAGTTCCTTCTTCATGAGAGGCTTGATATGAGGGTTGACTGGTCTTTGTTTTTATCTAATGGGCTTAGCTTCTAGGATCCAGTTCATAGTGTGTTGTGCCAACTTTGGATTAAATCCCCTTAAGTCCTCATAGCTCCAAGCAAAGACATCTGGGAATTCTTGGAAAAGTTGTATGAAATCATATTTTTCTTGATTAGTACTCACCTTGCCAATTTGGAGTACTTTACCTTCTCTCAACCAAATGGGCTTTGAATCTTCCCCTTTGACTTGAATATTTTTCCTTTCCTTCCTTCGGAATTGGTCATTGGGATTGAAGATTGAATCTAGAGTCACCAGGCCTTTTGGGAGCTTGTTTGTCCTTAGTTGAACCACTTGATCACCATATTGTTGTTCCAATTTATCTTGATTCTTGAAGAGAACTCATCTTCTTCTAGAAGGAAATTGATGATCTTTTGATCATTCTCAATACTTTTCCACGACTTGTGTTGTTTTTTCTAGAACTACTAGTCTCACAACCACTTTGATATGAGGCTAAGTTTGATCTTTCTTGATACTCATCAACCACATCAAATGTTGCCCCAATTTTTGTAATCCTATTTGCAGCCTCATTCTTCTTTCTTGGAATGGAACTTATGTTGAATGCCTCAAAGTATTTGATGAGGTCCCATACCCGGTTCTTGTAGCTCTTTAGGAGGCCATTTTTAGCGAATTTATGACCTTTGACTTAATTTACATTAGCTCACTATCTCTAAAAACTTGTAAGTTCTTGATACCTCTTTTTCTTTCCCAATGAAGTCCATGGATTAATGCTTCATATTTAGCTTGTTTTTGTTTGAACAAGTAAATTGAAAGTAGAAAGATGAATAATACTTTATCCCTTTGGAGATATAAGCATTGATCCCTCCTCCAACACCTTGCTTACTCCTTGAACCATCAAAAATAGTTGCCAACTTCATTATCATCTTTATCATCCGGTTTGGTGATGTTAGGGAGAGGTGGATTTTCTTCATGCAAGCAATAAATGCCTAACTCAACTTCTTCCATCTCTCTAAAGGGATCAAAAGTATTCCTTTTGTTTTCCCATTCATCTAATGTTAAATATGGAATGCCTCCAACTTTAGTACCTATTTTTGGAGTGCTTGGAAATCTTCTTGATCAAAAACTAAGCAATTGGCATTGATCAAACTTGGCACATGGGGTTCAATGTGGAAGTTTTAAATTGGCTCTGACTTGATTGTGGCTTTAGCTCCATATCTTGTTCTAAAGAGCATGTGTGAACTAATTTGTAGATAGGTACCCAAATTTTAGCCATGAAATCTCTTAAAAGCACAAGGAAAAAAATGGTGGTAAGTCAATTATGGATACATCTTGTAAAACTATGACATTGGGACATGCATGCAGTGTAAGGCTTAATCCTTTGATCACTCCAACTATTCCCACTGTTTTCCCATCTAACTATACCACTCCTTTGGATACTAGTTCATACTTTAGGCCCAATTGATCTACTATTTTCTTTGGCATTACAAAACTACTTTCTCCTAATCAATCATGCGATTATGCACTAAGTTGTCCCCGTTTTTGACAATAAAGGACACATAAAATGGTGGAGGCTTCAAATTTTTTCTTGGTTTACCTCCCTCTTATTGAACCACATTAGTTGGTTACCTTTTCTCGACTTTTGATGACTCATTTGAAGCAGACCAATTTGCCATGGCTACTTGAAATAAATATCGTTGCTTGTCCTAGAATTTGCAGTGATTCCCACATGGAAATGCTGATGTTTATCCTCTTCATTTGATCGATAATGTTGAAAGGAGATATATTGTCCTTTGTTGTCCTTTACTTAACACAACCTTCTCTTGCACATGAGCTTGTACATGGGTTGTTACAACCGATGCCTTAGGATGATTTGGTGGGTTTGAGGTTACTTTTTTGCATTGCCACTACCTTGGGGCATGATAGGAGGATGAGAAATAATTGGATTAGAGGACTTTTCTTCCTCTATATTTCTCTTTTTTGACCTTGTGTTGGCTGCCACACCTTGAGAAGGAGGTTGATTCATCCCAAAAAAATCCTCATCTTGCCAATTCACTAAGTGAGGTCTCGTTTGGAGGTGTCTCTTGAGTAGCCACTTGTTGTTGATTTTCTTCCTCGTTGGTTTCTTGAGTCACACCAATAGTTTGTAGACCATTAAGGCTTGATTTAGAGCACCATTGAAGCATGTTTCCTGATTATGGGGTTGTTCATAAGGGAAGAACCATTCATACTCTTGTGCAATATTGTTTTGAGTTGGAACCAAGGCCCTAGATGTTGAAACTACATTTGGATTATATGGTTGAAATGGCCTAGTAGCTTGAGGTTGTCCTTGGTTCAAATTTTGATTTGCAGCTTGAGTTTGGAGGTCTATTTGATTGATATGGAGGCCTATTTGATTGAGCTTGAGGCTGATATGGTCTAAATTTCTAAGGTATGTTGCCTCTTAATAGTCACCAACTCATTTCCTAAATTTTGTAGTTCCTTCATGACTGACCTCTAGAGTTCTTGGAAGTGCTTAGAAGAAGTTAGAGGCCTCATATTGCTGACTTTGATTTCTAGGGGCTGGAATGGGATTCAATTTAGGTGCTTTGACTAGTAGTGGGATTTCCCATTTTTAGATATAGAGGCATAGGTGGCCTAGGTGCAAGTTTATCGGCTTGAATTAAGTAATTCTCCACTCTAATGGCTATGTTATAGGCTCTGTGAATGTCGTCCCTCTCATAAATCTTGTATCATCATAGCTATGTTAGAATTTAGAGCTTTCAAAAAGTAGAGGAACACACCTTGGGAAGCTAGTCTCACGACCATTGGGATTTGTCCCATGTCTTTTGAAATCGAAATTAAAATCAACCATCTGCTCATTTGGGGCCCTCTTGATTGTGGTCAATTATTCCAATAAAGATAGATTATCTTCCTTTCTCCAAAATGATTACAGAGATTGTGCACAATTGATCCCAATTCATAACCGATACCAGTTTTTAAGCTTAAACCACTTTGCAAAGCCTTTCCCTTGAAAGGGAAGCTAATAATTTAACTGCAACATCCATTTCATTGATCTTGTGTATGGCACAGACATTTGTAATGTCTTGAATATGATCAATAGGGGTTGTATGATTCTCCCTAGTGAAATAGGGAATGTTCTTTAATACTGCCACCGAAATAGGGTTCTGTGCATTGAGGGCAAGTGGACTATTACCGTGAAGTTGAAAAATGGATTTGGTGGTGCTTGATGAGCCATTTTGATTGGTCTAAGGACCTAGTTGATTAAAGGAAAGGTCTACCAGGTGGAGGTGTTGATAAGGTTCTATTTGGTGGAGATGGAGACCTCTGGATTTTCTTCCTCTCCTTCCTTTACCTAGAGATAGTTACTGAAATACACAAATATTCCTTCTTCTCTTGTCTCAGATCTGGTTTGGATTTTTCATGAAAGTTTGGGAAACTTGGGCTACTACACCATTGAGTTCTTCTCTTGGGAGTCACTAGATGTGTTGTGAATGAGCCTCCAAAGGCTAAAATTTTGCCAAGTCACACATCTAAACTCAATAAAATTTAAAATGTAAACCTTGGAGGGACTGGATGTTGATTTTTAGAGGTTAGACCTTGTTTTGCAGTTGTCATTCTTTGAAATCCAAAATTTGGAACTTGGTTCATGCACAACAACCTCAAGTCTAATTTCCGAAATGCAAAAAATCTCTAAAATCTAAATGAAAGTCTAAAATCCAAAATGCAAGGGGAACTTTGAAATCCAAAATCTGAAATGAACCTCAGAAGTTTGAAGTCCAAAATGTAAAATGACCCATAAATTTTGAAATGTCAAAATTAGAATTCAAGACCACTTTTGAACTCTAACTCCCGATCTATTCTTTTGAAACTTAAGGCCTCTTTCATACATGTGAAACCCCAAAAATCAATTTTGAAACTTGGACCATGTAGTGTAAGCTCTCGAAGTCTAAAATATGAAATCTTTGAAATGCAAAGTGCAAATCTGATTTCAAAGCAACTTGAACTTCCAAATTTTCTTGCAAGTGCTTCCAAGGTTGTGAAGATATGACTTTTGGTCCCATCGGGGGATGCGAATTGTTATCACCAAGTCATAACACCCTCTGAATTGCTAACATGTAGTGAGGCATTCAATGTGATTGGGTAACATGGAGTTATCCTAAAGTGTGGGACCTTGCAAATGGGATAACTCTCCAGAGAAGTCGGCTTCCTCTTCCTAAACCTAGCACTACACTACTCCTAAATGTAGAAAACACTTAATCTAATCCTAATTTAACACTCCTAAGAGTCAAAGATAGAGGGTTTGCATGAAATAAAACCTACACTAAGGGGTGGTGATGCACCAAGAAAAGGGTGTTGAACAATCTTTTCTGCATGAGAATGGAAACAGTGAAAATGAGAAGGGTGATCAAGCACCACAGATCATAACACATGTAACAAACCCATTTTCCACTAAGCATAATCAAATTTGAACCCGAAATAGATAAAATGAGATGCACAATATACCCACAAGCATGAATAAAGGTAAGTTTCAATAACAAGACTAAGCTAGGATAAAGAACAATCATAAGACAATAGTTTTATTGCTCCAATTCAATTTTACACATTAACTCATTACATGGGCGGAAGACAAGTTTCTCTATTACAAGGCTCTAAAAATGGAGGCTTGAGATTCCACAAATTTCTCACAGTTGAGAAAGAAGGGAGTGGTAGATGTAAGAATGTCCAATCTTTTGAAAATTTCCCCTCCTTACAATTTATAGGAAGAAAATGTGAAGAGAGGAGAGAGGAGAGTTTTGAAATCGGATTCAAAACCTACAAAGAATATTTATTTTTCTTGTAATGGTTATGGGAGGATCTATACAGATCCATGCTTGATTGTACCTTGTCATGTGAAGAAGGAATGACTTCCATTCTTCATTTGCATCATTATGGGTACACAGGTATGACCTCCAGCTCCTAGTACTTCATCTTCATGTTTTCCCCACGACCTCCTCCCACTTACTGATCCATGCTTCTTCAACTCACAACCTACATGCACACCTCCCAAGCTAGTTTTAAGCTTTGAACTTGTAAAATACCTTGGCTTCTCCATCCATGGCTAACTCCACGACTCATCCCCTGACTTTCTCGTAGCTCGACCCTTTCGAGCCCTCATCCTCTCTACAAAAATCTAGCTTGGATTTCCGAGTAACTCGGTGATCCATCCTTATTCACATGCGAGTGGACACCTGAGCCATTTCCCCAATGTGTCCCACAACTGAGTCTCGAGCTCCATCCGTGTGGGGTCCCTCGTGCTTTACTCCCAAGCCATATCACAACCTTTGCCTGGCTCGATCCCCCACCTTTGTAAACTCCACGGTCGGGCCGAACCTAACTCGGTGCCGACTCGGCCCACATCTCGGCCCATGTATCCCGATCTTCATGCGATGCCCAAGCGAATTCTTTGTAACTTCAACATGGAACCTCGCCAAGCAACTCACCAATTTTCTCAATTTTGTGCGGCCCACCAAACATCACCCCACCGACCACATCGCTAGTTTGATCGAGCTTATCCTCTGTCTGATACAATAAACTAGCTCGCCGAGCTATTTTAGCTCTTGAGCCCCTTTTGTAATTTTTTTGCCTAGAACTGTCAAATTTTGGATTTTTTTGAATTTTCTCAAGCCAGAAGGCCCCAGGGACTAAGGAAAATATCATTGAGACCATCACTGAATTTGGCCATTTGTCTCATTCTTGATTGAATGTGGGCCCACCGAACTGTTTTCTATCTTAGGTAAACTACGAGCCATTTTAAAACCCAAAAGAGGAAAAAAACCCTCTTAATGATTTCAAGCTCTGAAACACGAATTTGTGCTTGTAAACCTTATATTTCTTGTGAAGGCCTGTTTAGTGCATGGTTCTATCTTACCTGTTGTCCATTTTACCCGGGGCAAAATGCATAACCGTTCCTAATTTCTTAAATGAAACCACGAAAAGAATGAGTAGAGAGTCCCAAAGGGGATGACCAACTTTATCTTTGCATCGTCTTGTCACTTTGATTGTAAACCATACACTAGCGAAAAGAACACCTTGCATTGAAATGGGAAGATTTCTTAAGTGCTAAAAATATCGATGAGTTATTGTGCAAAGGGAAGAAAAGAAGAAGAATCATAGGTAGTTCTTACACTCATAAAGTGGAACCCGTAACTTCCATTTGTCATTTTGAACCCATAACTTACACTTCTTTGGCCACATAAACCCCTGTTTTTGAGAAACCACCATCTCTAGAGTAAAATCCTCGTCTATTTCTCTTGAGAGGATTCTTGTTACAAAAACTCTACTTGAAATTTCAACCCCTGAATCATCCACCTCGAAAATTAAGAGGAAGTGTTCTAGGACTACTCCTTCATCTTCCAAATCCACTTTTGTGCCACTTAGGCATTCTCATCGCCTAAAAACTAAAAAACCACAAAAATCAAGAGCCACAAAGACTGAAACCATAACACTTGATAGTGATAAAGAAGTGGTAGAGGATAATATTGAGGCCACATTAATGGACATATATCGGAAGGCTGTTAATGTGGAGATTCGAGGAGCCCATGGAGGGTATGGAAGAAAGAAAGGTGTAAATGCGGTGAGAAACATGCCCAAGAAAGCCTTCTTTGAATAGATTGAAGTTGAATAGAGGCGAGTTCATGCTTTGGGAAACCCATGAGAAGCATGAAGGAGAAGTAATTTCCTAGGAAATTGAAGATACAACCCATGCAGAGAAGATAGAGGAAGTTCATGACAATGTAGTGCTTGAAACACAGACAGATGAAATGGAGATTGGGGATGATTTGCCCCATAATGTTGAAGAAATTATAGAAAATATTGTTCATAGCATTGAGACAGAACAACCACTTAAGCATGATGAAATATTACAAGGGGATATTCCTACAGTTACAGAGGATACAACTAAGAAAATATTAGAGCCTACTTCCCCATTGTTGCCACAAGCTAGCCTGCAACCACATGTTATCATTAGAGAAGTTTTCAAAGAACCCTAAAACTAGCTTGTAGAAACATGGCCACTCAGACAACCTTGTTAGATTACTGGGTGTAGTAATTTGAAAACTATGTTAATAAGATGTAAAACAGATGGGAAAGGGAGAAGGAAGAATTAATCTTCGAACATCAACAAGACTTGGAAGAAAAGGATAAACAAATCAAGGCAAAGGACAATTAAATTGAAATATCAAGAAGAAGCGGGAAGATACAGTTCAAGTGACCAATGAAATATTTAAATGCAGACCACCGTCTAACATTTATGCCATTTTCTTGAAATAATAAAGGTTTTCATTAAAGTATACTTGTATCAACAATGATATTAGGTTTGATATAAGTGGATCTAGAAGTTTCTTTAGAATTTACGTGTAAATGCCTCATGAAATTCAATTGATGTTATGTGAGTTGTACATGTACAATTATGCCTTGGAATATGAAGATCTTTGGATTCTAGTACTTTACATTGGATATGTTCTAATTAGAGACCTTTGTGTTCTTATTTTAACAATAAATTATACGAGAAAAAAGTAGATGGAAGAGTACATGCGATTATCGAAGGAGTAGCCATTAATGATCGAGGTGAAGCTAAAGATATAAAGGCAACTATTGAACAATATGGAAAATACGTTAAACACGGGAAATTAGACATCAAATATATTAAATGATGGAGGAAGCTCATAGCGAAGTCGGGGATCACATCAAATTTGATGGCCAGGGATAGTACGGGCTGCGAGATGCGCAAGTAAGAAATTTCACTGAAATGTAAAGAAAATAAATGCATTCTTATCATAATATCATTCCAACTTTCAGGAGGATAAATGCATACATTGAAATTTCTAAAGGATGTGGAAAAACTTGGTTTCCTATTGGTTATTATCCACCAATTTTCCACTATCCTATACCACATTGGTCTAGAAACAAGGAACTAGATGAGGACATACAAGACATGATCATGGAAAGATACATAAGGAATGCAGGGTACTTCTTCACCGAGCTAGAAGGAACATCTACACCGAATAACTTCAGGTGTTTATGTAGCATCATACAGATGGAGCTAAAGAAACTTGAGGAGGAGCCACATAAAAATGAATAAGGAAATTCAATATGTTAAGTTTTGGGGTGTGATGATTCGTTTTATTTCCTTTTTAAATACCTCATCTACTATATTTTGTTTAGCTAATTGTACCCCTGAACTTGTAGCTCTCGGTGATATTGCTTAACATTTCCATTATTGTTAGCAAAATCTAATACATTGTTTAGTATTAGTAGTTATGCATATGTGGTAGTTAGGTGTTGCAATTGTTCTCCTTCATGTCATATCGTTCTCCTTCTGAACCATTTATGCATTGTATTTATTGTGGTGCTTGTTTCATGTTAATTCAAGGTATTGATTTAATTTTCCATTTTGTCTTAAGTGCCTTCAATTATAACTTGAAATCATGGCATAGATATTAGTTAATATAATTACTACTAAGGTTTACTTTATTTTGTGGATTATGAGTAGGAATTTATTCTTTTGATTACTGATATTATGTCAAATGATGCTTTGTATAAATCTCATCATTGTTTGCAAAGAAGTTGTTATATGCAACAACTAACATGCAACAAAGAATCCATACACATCAAAATACATGCAACCAAAGGAACTCATTCACGGCGAAGAGGTCGTCTACATAACTAACATACGGCCCAAAAGAACCCATCTACAACAAAGCGTTCATAGCCAAAAGATGTCACACGCATACATAAAACCATGATTACGAGGAGCTTGTACAACGTGGTCACTACACCTAAGAATGTATGTGTTGATAGAAGAAGCAATTATGTGAACAAGAAAAAGAATCAACACCATCACCTAATTATGTGTTGCAACTCAAACAAAGAACTAATTGATTTAAGTCATAACTTAATAACTGGTTGATTGACTGATCAGTTAGCTAAGTTATGTGATTATATGAGAACATCTATTGAATAGTTCTATTGCATGTATGTAAGTTTCCAAATTGTTTGGTTAAGATCTTTTACTTAATCCAACTAGAATTCCTAGTAGGACTTTATCTCTTCACGCCTGTGCTATAATGAAGGCTATAAAAAGGAAAGATTAATGGTGTAAAAGATATAAGAAGATAGAGATAGATCCATAGATAGGGAGTTTCTTATGTTTTCCACTTGTGATCTTCATGATGATGAAATAAGAATATAAGTTCTGTTAAATTTTTGTAGACACAGGCCTTAGGAGGGATTAGCACCCAAGGTAGGGCCCACTTCCGGTTTACTAACCCTCTCCCTTTGTTTGTTGTTTTAATTCATTGTATGGTTAGAATTTCAGTAGTTTATTCCTTTATCTTTATTGCGTTTTTAAATGCTTTTCCATAACCATAGTGTTTGTTTCATTCATAGTCTAGTTCATTTCTAGTATTGTTATTTCCTAATTGTGGTACATGATAGTTTACCTTTACACCTCTCAAACATCATCTTGTCGTAAATAGAACACTAGAAATATTGAAAGTTTATGTCCACAGGTCGATAATTAAAATCTTGTAGAGTAATGAACAACATATTGATTATTCTGAAGTTAATTTGCACCACCACCTCTAATCTCCTAATATCTTCTAAATCATCTAGCCTCCTTCTCGTATAAACCCCTCTCGTATCTCCTCATTCTCTAATCTTATAATCTCCTCTAATCCTCTGTCTCAATCTTCTAATCCTTTAAATCCTCAATCTTCTCATCTTCTAATCCTCTCTCATTAACTAACTTGGGTCTCTCCTCTTTTCGAGTGGTTACCCAACTCGTTCCTCCCCACCTAACCCCTTGAGGGGGCATCATATCACCATCCTAACATATTCTCTTATTTTCTTTGAATTGTCATTTCTACGCAATAACACTTCAAAGAGGGGGAAAATGTAGACATCTAAAATGTCAACATGATTAATTATGATTAACATGTCCCACAAATATCCCAACATCACCCATATAATAATTAATCGCAAGATTAATTATTAATATTAATCCATTTTATCATTTTTATCCTTTATCATATATCATTTCATCATTAATCTTTTTATTTCATTATTTTATCCCATTTTATCATTAATCTCATTAATCCATTATTATACCCTATTATCTTAGTTTAATCCCCATTAAAATTTTATAGGAATTTAATATTCCTACATCTCACTTACCACCTACCCTACACATCCCTACACCTATCCTTTCTATCAAATCACATCCCTAATCATCATTAATCAACCTAATCTAATCACATCCTCACACCTCTAAATCTAGAAGCCTCTCTAACCTTCTCCTTCCATTGAATTTTTAATTCAATGGAAGCTTCTTCCCTCCATAGAATTTGAATTCAAATTCTAGAATCCTCCAACTCTAGAATCCTCCATTCCTCTCATCAATTCTCCACCCTTGATCCAAATCCAAGATGGCTTCATCCTAGCCATTGAATCCTCCACTCCTTAGCTATAAATTTAGCTCTCATCCTCCATGAGAGCCATCTTAAGAATCCATAGAAAAACTCTACTATTTTGTTCATCAATCATCCATTTTATCTTCAATCAATCCATTATTCATCCACAATAAATCATCATCCTTCATCAATCATCAAGGCAAATCAAAGGGGAGGTCTTTGCCCAAGTGTCTCAAAAATATGAAGCAACCAAGTTCAATCCACCATCTTGAGCACATCAAAGCATCAAGGGAGCTCTTCATTTGGTAAGTGAAGGTATTGCATTTCTTTCTCCCTTCCATCTAGCTCAATATGAGGTATTTTTGAATAGATTAGATTTAGGAATCAATTGCTTTGTTTTTGGTTTCTAAATTTTATCTAATCTTTTCCACATATATAGATTCTTATGAGGTCTTGTTCATTGACCTGATTTGGGAAATTTCATAGGCTTTGTGGATTGTAAAGAACATGGAGTGGATTATAGCACACCCTTAGAAGATGTCAATGCCTCTTGGACTATGATGTTTGATGGAGCATGTTCTAAATTTGGAAATGGAGCTAGGCTAGTTACGACTTCTCTAAATCGGTTCTTCTAACTTTGCCTTCAATTTAAAATTTGAATGTACTAATAACATTGTTGAATATGAGGCACTACTCCTTGGCATAAAAATTGTATGGAAGCATGGGATAAAGGACATCATTGTCGAGGATATTCATAGATGGTTGTAAAATAAGTTAGATAGTTGTATTCCACTAAGAACAAGAGATTGAAGCAATATAAGCATGCAATTTGGGATTCCATTGAAGTTTTGATTCTTTTAACATTCTTTATCATGGGAGAAATTTGAATACAACAACTGACAAGATGGTTGTTATGGAATCCCATTATAACAATGAGGTTGTGTCCCCTTACTACCACTATGAAGTAAAAGTGTTAGTCAGACCTTCGATTCCTCGACAACGTTCAACATTAGTAGGTTTTGGGGATAATACATAGATTCAAGGTTTTTAACTTACAAAGGTGAGTTCAATAATCAACTAACTGATCTTGAACCCATGGTGGAAATGTGTGAAGGAAAGGAGACTCTCTTTGGAAAAGATATAATCTAGCTAAAGACAAATGTCATTCCTAGAGGACTAGTCAACTTGGAATCAAACTGTAATAGTATAGACCAAATTCTGAACAAATTTGTTTGTGCGTCTAGAGATGTAGAAGAATGCAACTTGGTAACTTCTCAAAACCTAAGAAAAGTGTGGTTGGGGAGTAGTATGCATAAAGAAGAAAAAAGTCTTACATCAAGTTGTTATAGAAATACCAAGACATGCATGACATGGTCTTATACAAAATTTAAATCTTATAGAAGACTTGTTTAAGCATTAGATACCCTTGGAGCCTCACTTCAAGCCCTCTGATAGAAGCGAAGACCCATGAATCCCCTCCTTATAACCAAAATGTGGGAATAATTGACTAAACTATGAGATGGTGGGATAATTTAGCCCACTAGATACTCTTCTTGGGTGGCTAATTTAGTACCAGTCCAAGAAAAATAATGGGGACATAAGACTTTGTGTGGATTTTAGAAATCTGAACAAGGCATCAATTAAGGATAATTACCCATTGCCTAATATGGACAACATGTTACAAAAGGTAATAGGGTCAGAGTTGTTATCTACATTAGATGGTTTTTCTAGATATAACCAAGTAGTGGTGAAGCAATCAGAATAATTCAAGACTGCTTTTACTACCCCTTGGGGAACATATGTCTATGTTAGGATGCCTTTTGGACTGATGAATGTTGGAGAAAATTTTCAAAGAGCCATGGATGTGGCTTTTACGCCTTCTAAATGATTTTATTGTAGTATATCAAGATGATATAACTGTTTTTCCAAAAAAAAGAGGTGACCACTTGGGGTAACTAGAGAAGATGTTACTCATATGTAGAGAATATGGAATCTTTTTAAATCCCAAGAAATGTCACTTTAGAGTACATAAGGCAAAAAAATTTGGGCACATAGTGTCACAGAATGGGTCATGATAGATCCTGAAAGGGTAGAGGTAATTGGCAAGATTCATAATCCTACATTTAACAGGACATCCTGTATTCACAAAATCATGCACTTTAGGCATTATTTAGCCTAGTCTCATACTACTATTTAAAAGGTTCTCAAGTGAAGAAAGTACTAATTAATCCCACCTTTTGGCCATCTTATTTTACCTTTTATTTCATCATTCTCGTGTATTTTCATATACATGCCCAACTATTTCATCATTTTCCCATCATTTTAGCCTAAATCGGGCGACAAAGGCATGTCTTGGGCGCCACGATCCTTGATTTACTTTCCCACTTCTTTTTGGGCCTCTTCTATCTATTTTTCATCCTTATCTTTTTCTTAGTTGGCCATGTTGGGGTTAATTACAAAATTAGAGAAAGAGAACCCTATAAATATAAAGTTATGAGACCATAATAAGGGTCTTAGCGTCACTTACTACTAGCACTCCATCTAGAGTTACATCCATTACATCACTTACATCCACATAGTTCCATGCATCAAGGCTAAGAGATATGCATCAACACACACACAACATATGGGGAGGGATTTTATTCTATTCCATGCACACATACTATTACATTTTTCTATAGTTATTATTGCTCGGTACTTCACAAAATGTGACTAGCACAAGAGCACCTAGGGCATGACATGTACACACACAAAACAACTACATTTGGGTCCAAAATGTAGTGCAACACTCAGATTAGTAAGCCCACTTGTGGCAAATAAGGTCAATTTGACCCATTCATCTTTCATCTTTTATTTTTAGGGTTTTGATACTTCTTTATCTTTTATAGGTCATTACTTCATCTTCCATCACTCAGTACATTTGGCGTAACTCGGCGAGATCCGATGTGACAGATAGGGAATATTCTAGATTATATTGTGACCCTGCGAAAACTAGATTATGAGCTTTTACAGAGACTAGGGTGCCTATTTTGTAGACTAGGGCTCCCAGGGGTGCCCAGTACCCTTCTCGCTCCAATCTACTCGATCCTCTAGATTTGACCTTTACTGAGACTTCTCGAGGATTATTATTGCTTCTAGAATCTACTGATCAGGACCTACGATGCCCTATGAAAACCCTTTGTAATTAGCTAAGTCATTTCTCCTTGCTTCTTTGCATACTTAGGGTTTTAATTCTATTTAGCATAATTATTTAGAGTTATTCCATACCATTTTAGCATACTTTACAAATTTTGAGTCCTAGTATATTAGATTAAATATTATTATACATCCCCATAGTTTAGTTTAATTTTAATTAATGACATCCAGTTCTTCTTTGGGAAAATAAACTTTGTAAGGAGATTCATCTCCAACTTTGTTGAAATTACCATCCCTATCACATATATGTTGAAGAAAGATCAGATTATCAGATGGGAGGAAGGGGTTGTTCATGAATTCAAAGGAATAAATGAGGCACTCAAAACTACCCCTCTCTTAGAAATTCTTGATTATAAGAAAAATGTTTTCATTTGCCTTAGAAAATATAATTGTTTATGTGTTGTTGCAAAAGAATGAAGAAGGGCATGAAAATCTCATTGCCTTCTTTAGCAAAGTGGTGTAGAGAGACGAACTGAAATATTCTATCATGGAGAAATAAACCTTTGCTTTGTTGAAAGCCACTAAGATCTTTAGGCCCTATATTCTAAGATCTAAAGTTATAGCTTATGTTCCCCACACTATGGTAAAGGACATTTTGTCAGAAATGGAGATGTCAAGCAAAAGATGTCGATGGGTTGATAAATTGTAGGAGTATCACATGGAAATACAGACAACCAAGTTGGTTCGAGGGTTGGGACTAACAAGATTGATGATTACAAGTGGCAGAGATCCACAATGTTGAGAAAGGTGGGCCGCATCCTCATGAAAAAGTAAGTACTTCAGTTTGGTACAAGGATATAGTATATTACTTGATAAACCTAAATTGTCATGTGCACTTAAACAAGAACCAAATAAGGACACTTAAGCTGGTTTCTCGAAGTATATATTGATTGACCATGGATTAGCTTAGAATAATCTAGAAGGGGTACTACTTAGATGTATCACTGAAGAGGAGGCCCCCAAAATAATTATAGAATTTCATGGGGAGTATGCAAAGGAAATTTTGTTGGAAGAGTGACTGCTCACAAGATTCTAAGGGTAGGATATTGGTGGTCTTCATTTTTTAAGGACATGACTTTCTTTGGTTAGAAGATGTGAAAGTTGTCAACAATTTTCGGAAAACTTAAAGCCTCTAGAGCCCCACCTTCGCAACCTGTGTCAATTCAAGCTCCATTTAAACAATGGGGCTGGGACTTTATTGATGAAATCTTAGATCCTTCAAGTGTTGGTCATAGGTGGATATTGGTGGTCATTGACTTATTTACCAAGTGGGTTAAGGCTATTCCCGAAATGAGCAACCCATCATATAGTCATGGATTTTATCCTGAACAATATAATTTGTAGATTCGATGTGCCTACCAAAATAGTTACTGACAATGCCATGATTTTTAGAGCTAAGCCTTTGATAGATGTGTGTAAAGAATATGGTATATGTTTGGCATTTGCCTCAAATTATAACCCTCGAGGAAATGGCCAAACATAATCAAGTAACATAATCTCTGAAGATCCTCAAAAGGACATTGTAGGCTAATAAGAAAAAGTGGGGTGAACTACTCAAATTTGCGTTATGGGCGGATATAATTACCACTAAGCGATCTACAACAAAATTCCCTTTTAAGCTGGTTTATGGAGTTCAAGCCTTTCTACCCCTGCACTTGTAGCTTCCTCGTATAAGTTTATGCAAAAATTTGAAGATGGAGGAGAAGTGAGTCAATACGAGGAAAGGATAAGTCAAATCATGGAGTTTAGATGAAATCAAAAGAGAGTCCCATAAAAAACATATCAAGTTCAGAGAAAAAATGAAGAATATATTTGAAAAGAAGGTCACCCCAAGAACTTTCAGTGTTGGAGACTTAGTATTGTTATGGGACAGTAGGCATGAAGATAAAGGTAAACATGGGAAGTTTGATGCTCTCTAGATGGGGCCATATTCTATTGATATCAAAATTGGGGAACATACTTTCTTTACGAAAGGATTTAGAAGGACACTTACTAGAGTTTCTTGTCAATGACAGACACCTCAAACATTTCTTGGATTGATCCAAGGTATTAGGTGTAAACATTTTACGGTGTATAGTTTCTTTGTGTTATTGTTTCCTTTTTGTGTTTTGGTCTATAGTGATTAGGTTTGAAACATGGCAATATTTTGGTTTGAATGTAATGTCTCTTTTCATAGAAGTCTTATGTATTTGGTTCCCTTAAATCCTTTCCCAACAGATTAGGCACATGTACTCTTGTATCGATAATAAGCCTTTTGAAACACCATGGTCATCCCTTCCCTAAACAAGTTTTAAAAATTGAAATATGGGCATGACTATTCAATTATAAGGAGCCTCCATACATTGACTTGGCATTCATGGAATAAAGAACTCAATGTTCCACGAGTTGCTATGTGAGATAAAAACAAGAAGGGATATCGCGGACCACTAATCACAAGAGATAAATAGAGGAAGTCATATAGTAGAAGCTATAACACACTAAAGTAATGTCCGACGGGTTTAACAAAGGAGTCAATACTATGTGAATTCCAAAAATAGCCGTGACATATTCAATTTTTTTTTCCAAAGGGCCGCAGATCATCAAGAAGCAATTGAACGTCCACGGGTAAAAAGGAAGTGCAAATTAAAGTTACACGACAGCTTATCACGAAGGTTAGTACTCCATGGGTTGGAAAATAACCACATGACACTTAGAAAAGAAACATCTTTACCACGAGATCTTTGAATCATGCAAAGATGATTGCTATGTTATATGTGGATAAATTCCAAATTGTGAAAAGTAATTGTTGAGTGACAAATACAAGAAAAAGAAGCACATTGTGTAGTACGGACAAAATGGGGATTCTATAGGTTCCCCAACCCTTGAAATTCACATAGGTGATAATATGCATATTCAAAAAGAAAGGATCTTGTATAAGATGTATAGTATAAGTTAATGGTTACACATTCCTATACAAAAGGAGGAATTTGATTCAACAACTTCTTCTTCCTGAACTCCAATTATTTGTGGTCTTAAGCATTGAATATATAGGATGTCCCCCACAAGGTTGTGAGACATGCCTAGTTCCATGAGCTTTGAAATATTGGTTTTGGGACCCTCCAAGATTTTGATTAATTCCAATTTCCTCCCATAGGAGGAGACCCATTCAAGGAGGTTAAACCCACCTTTAAGGTAGGCCTTGGTACCTCATCGAGTAGTAGCTTTTGAAGATGAGGAAGACCTAGGAATATCGAAAGTGCCATGGGGAAAATTCATGTTCATCTATAGGAATGGGCTGATTTGCACAAGTTGGTATTAGGTGAGTCATGTATGATTCTTCTCATATAAAGTGGAAACACTTCATGGGCCCTCCCGAAGAAGATTTCTTAAATGATTTTTCAAGATGAGTATGTCTTTGCTCCATCGCGGTGATTTTTAGGAAATCGATGATATATCCTTCACGGGATCATCAACACACACTTCATTGGTAAGCACAAGGATTTATTTCTCTATCAATTCTTCTTTGAAGAATAAATGAGATATATAAACGATGCTTTTATTAATGGAGGGCTCTCAATGAAGCCAAAGATTCTTCAATTGTTTAAGAGATTTTTGGTTCTCCGCACCAAAAAAATGATAATACATAACTGGAAGATAGAAAAGAAGGGAGTCATTTTGATGAGCCTTATTATTATTGCTACCCGAACCGCACGAGGTGTTAGTGGTCCATCAGCCTCCACATGATCCTCAATTTTGAAGATCATTCTCATGAAGGCCTCATCTCGGGCCGAGAAAGGTCAAAGATTGAGTGCAAAGTCTTAGAAGAGAGTTCTTTCAAGCTGATACCTAACTCTATATCTACCATTGCTTAGGAAGAATGGATCGCAAACTCTCTTTTCACTCAATATGTTTGAAGGGAGATGATCTTATGCGAGAACAATGGGAGTTTATAAGAGGATGAAATTTAAGAGTAATTATGTAAGGTATCATTTTAGGATTGAATGAGAAATCAATTCGGAAACTCGCACGGGTCTAGAGCATATTGATATCTTCCAAAAGGTGATTTTTGGTTTGAAGCGACAATTCACACAAAGAAAAAATCAAACACAAGGGAGTATAAATGATTATCCATTTTCCAAAGCATATTCCCAAAAGGGGTAGGTGTCAAATCAATTAAAAATAACGACATGAGGGAGTAGATGGTTTGTGATGGGGTACATGAAGGATGGTGACAACATGAATAAGACAAAAATGGGGATAGACAATAAAATAAAAAAATCCCACATATATCCATGTCAACATCTAGAAGTAGAATTAGACTAAGAAATAAGAATGTATCTTCGCCATCAAAAGATATTTTCTAGAATTGGAGCTTGTTTGTCACGTATTTCTGGAATGGCTCGTTGAAGTTTTTTAGGGAAAATTGGGTTGTAAGAAGACATCTAATTGTATAAGTATGAGGCTTGTCCTCATATTTAAGAGAGTTAATTTTGGTATCTAGAATAAAGGGGCTCAGTATTTCAAATTTTGAAAAGGTTAGAGATATAATTGTGAATATTGTATGTTTCCATTGTGAAATACATATTGATCTCAGTTTCCCAAACTTCTATGTCAAGTTGGTTGCAAGTGTATAACCATTGATAGGCTTTGAGAGCATTCATTTGATGTTCCCTTGTTAAGAAATTCAAGAACTGAATAAAGTATGTCCGCTTTGAGTTTTAAATTTTGTCTTTTGGGTTCTGTGTTTTAAAATTGTCCATTAATGAGTGATATTGTTCTATTACAGTCTTGTGTTTACTATTTCTCTTTGTCATACACTAAATGCGTCCTTGATGTTTACGTCTTGGTTATTGAGTTTGATGTTGTGTTGTGAGATTTCACTCTATAATATTGGGTGAATAGTAAAATCCTTGCCATAAACATTTTGTGTTGATAGATTTTTGTCAAGGTTTGTGAACATAGGGAATGAGGGTTTCACGAAGGCAGCGAAAATAGGTGTTTTAAAAGTGATCGGATGTAGACATTTTTTTTTACGAGTTTGATACGGGCTGACAAGTATGGATGTTCTTGGTGACATGTAGGAAAGAATGCGTTACTAGCCAAGAACAAAACACCTTTGTGTTTGTATTGCCAATCGAACAAAACTCCACTTGATTAACTAAAATGTGGAATAATAGTAGTTAATCTAAGCTATAACAACATGTAAATACAATAAATAACCATGGAAAATGACACAAAAGAACTAAACTAATGAAAATGAAAACCCTAATATGTAAGAAGAGTAAGGATGTGACTTAGGTGATTCAAAGGCTAATAAAAGCTGTGTCGCAAAGTAAACCGAATAATGCGGAAGTAGGAATGAACATGCAGAGGTCCTAGAAAGGAAATATCTAGGATGTTGGGCTAGACTGAGGAGCCTAGAGAGGGACTAGGGTGCTTGTGGGTACCTTGGTTTATAGTATGGCCACTCTAGTCACGTGCGGCAGAGGTCTAGAATCGAGTTTTACGAGTTCGACAAATGGTCTCAAAACCCTCATTATCTGTCACATCAAATATATTGTACTGTGACAAGTGTCGTTGATAATCCAAGATGAAGGGAAGACCTACAAGACCCCAAAACAAGCATCCAACCCTAAAAAAGAAAAATACATATGAAGGGGATGTACTATCCTCAACTGCCACAATGATGAACTTACTTAACCGAGTGTTGCACTACATCTCGGACTGATGTAGTTCTATGTGCAAATATGTGTAATCATGCCCTAGGTGCTCTTGTGCCAGTCACACTTTGTGAAAGTAACGAGTAATAACTATGTGTAGAAAATGTAATAGAATGGTGGATGAAATGGGATAAACTTCCCTCATATGCTTATGTGATGCGAGATGAACCAACCTTGTCTCTTGTGATGGAGCTAAGTGAATGCAAATGATCTCCAAATACCTTTGATAGATGCAACCCTAGGTGGATGATAGTAGTGAGTAGTGCTTGGTCCCTCATTATGGTCTCATAACTTTATATTTATAGGGTTCTCTTAATCTAATTTAGTAATTAACCCCGAAATGGATGACCACCAAAAGATAAGAAGCTAAAATGGTTATAAAGTGCCCAAAAAGTGGTGGGAAAGTGTAAAAGGATTAGGGCACCTTGCCGGTGCCCTAGTACTAGCCCGGGCACACCCAGTCAAGGATAAAATGGCGGAAAGTGTCAAAAACATATGTACGGTGAAGATTGGAAATTACGACGAAAGTAAATAAAAATGACCAAATGACGGGGGTTAATTAGTACTTTCTTCACTCAAAAAACCTATGAATAGTAGTATGATATTAGGACTAAATATTACTTAAAGTGCGTGATTTAGTGTCTACATTTTCCCCCACTTTATGTTAGCGAGTGGAAAGCTCAATAACATAAATTAGATAGAGATGCGTACTTGATGTCCATGAAGATTGTAGTTGAAAACACGCTAAAGGACTAGACAAAACATGGAATGACACAAAGATGGAGCGTAGAAACTAAAGATGAAAACATCCAAAAAGTGATGAGAGTGAACCTAGGGTGGAAACGTGCGTGTAATTGTCGATGTGTGTAATGTACATGCATGGATATTATCGTATGTGATGTCGGAAGATGTTTTTTTGATGTTGTTGTTGCCCCATTTGATGCTTGTTTCCTAAACAAATGGATCTGCAGAGGAGAAACCGATCAAGTAGTCAAATATGTATGTATGTATGTGTAAAAACGTAATGTAAAAGACACATGTATATATATATATATATATATATATATATATATATGTAAAATGTAAATGAAAAACATAAATGGAACATGTGCACTTTGATCCATGTTGAGAAAGAGAGTAGAGAAGGATATCTGTCTTTGCCCAATATTTTTGGGTGATCCGACGTAATAGGCCGAAGCGATGCGAGGAGTAATTCTAATATATCCTCAAAACTAACTTGCTTCCCTAAACATCTCGTGAAGAGATCTTTGTATGTTCTGGTTTTTTGGGCGATCCGACACCACTGGCCAAAGAAGTATAGGGAGGAATTTTGTTGTATCTTCCAACCTTTAACTGTTTCCCAGAATGTTAAGGACTACCATGTCCTATAAAAGCATTGTGTACGAGGTTTGCGACCGTCCGAACTCACTTGTTGTATGTAACCTATAATGCCAAGGGCAAAAGTGCATTGAACCAAACTAGTTTAGAAGCGTTGTGTAGAATGTAAAACCCCAAATGATGCCCCCTCTTTGGGGGTGAATGTGACGCCGTTGATAGGAGAATGTGACCCAAAAAAAAGGACCAAGTGCATGAACTTTGTAACTCTACCCCCGTAGGGGGAAGGGAACGTGCTTGGTAGAAACCAATGCGTGCAAAACAAGAGGCTCGCCGAAGACAAGTGTTAGTACAAATAAGCATGCTTGTATAAAGTAGTGTGTAATCTATCCAAACAATGTACCAAACAATGTAGTAATGTAAAACACACAAGAAGAGAGTAAGTTGCAGAGTGGGCTGCAAACATGGGACATCACTCACGATGTCACAAGACATGCAAGGTCATCATGGCTGCATACAAATAAACAAGTGTGCACACCAAACAAAGGGAAATGCCCACAAACAAGAGCAAATAATAGATAAGCAATATAACAAGCAAGTATGGAAGAAAATATCCTTACATAACAAATACTACACATGAAGCACTCGTTAACATGTTAGAAAGATAACTAGTATGTCAAAAGCATGTATAACCAAGTAATGTAAAGTGCTAAGTACAAAATGAAACAATAACACTTGTGAGAGACAAATGTGGATGCCCTCAGTGACCAATGTAGGAAGGGTAGAAGGTGAGCCTCTCGTGTTGCATGTAATAGACTGTATCTGCAACCACAACTAGAAAAAGACATGAACGTGCATGTGTGGATTATTAGCCATAAATGTAGTTGTATATGTAGACACCTAAATTCCATTGTTGCAATCTTATTGCTAAAAGCACACAAATCACTCTCATTCTTAACATTTCCATCATAATTAGTAATTTCTGCTAATTAACTAACGTTTCTTACCATTTTGGTCAATTAACGGTTGCTTTGTTGATTACCTATCCTCTTTTCATTCAGATGCCACTTTACGACAAATCGTAAGTCAAAATCCTCTTCCAAATAGACAATTAGCAATTATTAGCTAATTAAGCCTATTCTACCCTTGTTTTGGTCAATATACCCTGTTATTGGCTTAAACCCCTCTTACAACCATTAAAAATCACCCCACTTACCTCCACAACATCTCAATAAGCTTCAAAAGCTTATCTTACCCTCCTAATTGATCCTAAGTGGTTGATTAAGGATCCTCACATCGTAATCACTTATTAATTCACTAATTGTGGTTAAAAAACCTTAATCATGATTAGAAACTCTTAATATAATTTGTGCATTTAGTGGCACATCCACCAAGATGCTAGTTTTCATCAAAGGAAAAAATATAAAAGGACTAACCACATACCTTTAAACTTTACACCATGCTTTGAATTGCATATCATATAAGAAATATGATTAATAGCCAAGCTCAATCCTTGCCTCAAGTCTTCAATGGGGTTAGTAAATGAGTATCCAATATGATCTTGTAGTCATTGTTGGAGAGACCATCTCACCTTCTTGGAGTAGCAACAAACCTCCAATTTGATTGCTCCTAGATCTATTTAGATATATGTTAGTTAGCAGGCATGTTTTAGCTAGGTTTTGAATTATATTCATGTTAGTTGTTTCAAGCATTCTATTAAACTTTTATCTTTGATGTAACTATTGTTAGATTCAATAAGCATTTTGCTCAATTAGACTATGTGGTGTTAGTCTTAACTTTGCTTGGAACTTTTAGTAGTCTTCATTTGGCACACCCGATGGGACATACCCCATTGCATTCATTCTTAAGCTTTTTACTTTAGTTCCAAAGTTTTTAGATTTTAAGTTTTCTAGTTTAGCTTCAAGTTTTGTAGTTTAGTTTCAAGTTTTCTAGATCAGGTTTCAAGTTTTCTAAACTAGTTTCAAATTTTCTACATTACTTTCAAGCTTTTTAGAGTAATTTTCAAAATTTTGTAGATCAATTTTCAATTTCGATAGTTTTTAAATTAGATTAGTAGTAGATATTAGATTTTTATGTTCTTTGCATGATATACGAAGGTGAAGTCTTTGTCAAAATTCCCTCAAAAGGCCAAAGATTTGATCTTTTCATATTTATCTTGTTAAAATTCACGTTTTGATCACTTGCAGGAAGGTGTGCGCCCATGCTCAAAGGGGTGCACCCATGCTCTAAAGGATGCACTTGTGCTCTCTTGGATATGCCTACACTTATGTAGATGCACTGTACCTTCTTCGGGCCGTGTGCATGCATCCTTGGATTTTGGATCTTTGTGTGTAGCTTGCATTGGTGCTTCAAAGTGTGTGCCCACGCCTCTCTGGCCATGCCTGTGCAATTGGACTATGTAAATTTGACAAAGGTGTTCTGTGCATAACTATATGCACTAATGCTTCAAGGATGCACCTATGCTTTAAAAAATGTGCTACTACACCGGGAAGCATCTTTGATGCACTCGAGATAAAGTTGTCTCAAAGTTTGAAATTTCAACTTCCTCGGTTTTAGGGTTTCTATCATTTTTAGGGATTTTTAGCTACTGTTGCTATCAATTTTCTAATTTAGAGAAGGTTTTCTAACAAATTAACTTAGGGTTTGATGAGTGATTTTATTTTCATGCTTTATATGAGTTTGGAATAGGGTTGTGTATGCTCTTCTCTTACACTTTGTGTGATCTTGAGAATCAAAAGCACCCCTAAACCTTCTTTTTGCTAATTTTAGAGTAAGTAGGAAAAATCATCATTCATTGTTATGCTTAAGGGAATAAAATTTCATTTTGGCATGTATATGATCTTTTAGTTTAAGAGCTTTTTTTACTTGATAAATAACCAAGGCTAAAATTTGTGTATGCTCTTCCCTTGCACCTAGTGTGATCTTGGGAACCAAAAGCAACTTTAGTCTTTCACTAAGAAGCACTTGGATTAATTGGGAATAAACCTTAATTTGTAAAGTTTTATGGTAGTTAATTGATTTACAAGCTTTTTATTGCTATCTAGTTGGTTGTTTGTTGTGTATGCTCTTCTCTCGCGTCCTTGGACGATCTTGAGAACCAAAAATGACATTCAATCCTCTTTCTATGATATTGTAGATAACAATCCTCTTGTGTATACTATTAACTATTAACTATTAACCATTTGTGTGAAGGAACTAATACTATTCAAAGAAAAGATAACTCTCTTCAAACCAAATTCTAACATTCATGTGTGTTGTAGGTTGCCAATGGTGGTCTAAACCAAATTGCTTAATCCAAAAGATAAAAAAATACACCACTTTGCAAAAAATTGTATGTGCAAGTTTGGTTAAGAGCTAAAGCTTGTCCACTTAAACTAGGAGAAACTTCCTTTAGCATAAGCCTTAAGATAACAATAGGAATGCTCCTAGGAACTCCAAAGTAGTTCACACAAGAGGAAACCTTGTGAATGAAATGGGAAAGTGCTCCACACTACCCAATTGATTAGTACACCTTGAGAGATTAGATTCAAAGTTACCTCCTTTACGACCCCAAAGTGATAATACAACCGAACACACTAATTTCTCATTGTATTAGAAGGGGGTCAAGTAAATTTTAGATACTCCTTGGGAAACCTTGGCAAACCAAGCTCGCAGAGGTGGTTTGTGACAACCTCGGTGAGAAAACTAATAGGAAGCTTGCCGACTTGGAGCTAATTTTCTCTTAGATATTATACTTGAGTGCTCACTTTTTCCTAGTTTTTCACTTATCCTAAGACAAGGCGAAACTCTTCCAAAGTCACACCAACTATTTTTCATCACCACTTGGTCTACTCCTTTGTTTTCTTGTTGCCCATTTTGAGACAAAAGAAGAACAAACAAATACGAATACCTACTAGAAATAATCACGTCCACCACTTTTTTAGTCTACTTGCATGACTAGGTTGTAATGTTAGAATACAAGTGTTGAAAGTGTGAATGGTACATCATCAAGTTCTAGTAGCCCCTTTATCTCAAACCCATATTAAGACTTATTATCATTGTAGTTAGGTTGTCTTATCACTGAATTCTTTTGAGTTGTTACACTACCCGCATTATAGCCATACAATTGTGATATTTACATCTTATTTCCATTGTGAAACTTGACCTAAATCTCTAGATTGTATTGCTACACTGCTCGCATGCATAATAATTCCTTGATATACTTAGGCATAGTTTTTACATCGTAGCCTTGTCTTGAGTTTTGTGAGTGTTGAGGTTACTTTGTTAGCATTGCTATAACACCATTTTTATACTAAAATATTGCTTTCTTACAAAGCTTTATTAACGTATCCAAATAACATTGTTACGTTGCTCACATTCGTATCATCTATTTTACAAGACTTAGACTTTGTTAGTGTCTAGAAACTAGTTTTTAGTATACCTTGTTAGAGGATCGTGTCAACACTTTCTTAGCATTTAGGTCTTATTTGTTTCAAACTTGGCCTAATTGGCGATATTGTGTTGTCACTATTTGTTTCAAACCTATCTCAAAAAATCACAGGGAGTAAAATTTTGTTGTGACTAGATTTTAGTTTTATACGTCATTGTATTGTCATAAAAATCTCATGTCGTATATTACCTTGCTAAGGAATATCATATAGACCCATTGGATTCATGGCTATTTTATAGTCACCATTCTTTGTGATGATTTAACATTGTTACGCTGCAAAATTTTTCCTAGGGTCCATTTTTAGTAAAACTTAGTGGAAACCTTTCACATTATACCTCCTATTTCAAGTATGCCTACTACAAGAATGGGGTCTCAAAGCTAGAAGTTGATCCATTTGGAGGTGACAACCCTCTTTTAGAGGATAATGTCATGATTGACCATAGTGGTGGAGAGGAGGATTCTCCTCATGTGGATATGGAGCTTTATCCCACCCATTTTGATGATTACTTGTTTCACAACAAGCATGAGGTTCTTATGCGTGTTGTGGAACTAGGAGCTAAGTTACCTTCCATAATTGACCCTTCTCTTATCACCGACATGGTTCAGGAGAAGAAGAAGTGGAACGTCCTCGTCATGCAATATTAATGAGATTTTAAACCCAGGACACGCCTCTACTTTTGGACGATAGAATAATGAGGAGGTACCTTTTGAAAATGATGGAGACTATCGTATACCTATGGTTAGAGTTCACTGTGAAGATCATGAAGACCATGCTCATCATGAACAACCTCCTCCTTGTGAAAATTATAATGAAGTACCCACTTAGGAGGTAACCTTAGAAGAACAAGTACAAGCTCTCACTTGCCAATTGGAAAGTTTAGCCTCACACGTAAACAAGGAACAACTGAAACCATTAAAACAAGCCATACCAAAATCCAAACCTAAGGCTTCATATCATGATTTCTAGAAAAATAATCCTCATCAAGAAACATGAAAATACCCTTATGAGGAATTTTTTGTAGAGAATAGGGGTGGGAATACACCTAGATTTAACCCTTCGTATAGACCTATGCCACCCACACAAGATTCAATCTTCAATGAAGAGTGGTCCACTATGAAGAACACCCTTCTAGCATTGCGAGAAGGAAAAACTAGTAGTAACAATGAGAAATACTAGTTCGATGAATTGTGTCATTATTTGTTTAATAGAGAAATGTTACAAGTGCCTTTCCCATGACATTTTGATTGTCCAAATTTTGATAAATACAAGGGAAAAGGTGATCCTCAAGATCATATCTAATATTTTCATATGGCATGTCAAGAGGTCGCGTACAATGATAACTATCTTATTCACCTCTTCCCATGGAGTTTAGGAGGATAGGCGCTAGAGTGGCTTTTACACATCCTTAAGGGATCCATATCTACATGGCCGGAACTAGAAAAAAATTTTGTATGTCACTTTTCTTTTATTATAGAGAGTGATATTACCATGCTAGATATATGCAATGCGAAACAATGAAACAACGTAAAATTTGTTGCTTTCCTATAACGGTGGAGAGGGTTAGCTAGCCGCTTCCCTTGCTCCATACCCAAAAATAGTTGATAAGTATATTTGTTCCCAACCTCCACCCTGACATTATGTTCCACTTGCAAATGCATTATGGCAACACATTCGAAGAGGTAATAAAAAAGGGAGTCAAATCAAAAAGTGTTGTTAGCCGAGAGACCTTAAAGCCCTTTTCACGCGATCATAACGATTCCAAAACTAATGAAAAGACAAAGTTTATCCCTAATAGGAACAAAAACATTGTCGGTGATGGAATAGTAGACTCTAAACGAGTACAAGCCATTCAAAATCACGCTCCTTTGAAGCTTGCAAAGGGAGCTCCACCTACGGAGTATAAACGTCGTGCTTTCACTCCTCTATCTGACTCAATATCGTCAATACTAAAGTAGTTAGAGGTCATCAACATGGTTCGATACCCTGAATACATACCTTATGGGGATGACACACCTAAGTTGTCATGGTTTAGGGACAATGAGTTTTGTAGATTCCACCGCATTAAGGGTCACAAAACTGACAAGTGCTTGAAATTAAAGCATTACATTCAGGACTTGATTGACAATGGTGATGTAGAAATAGATTCTTCCACCCCTACAAAATATCCAAACATAAATATGGGGATTTTCAAAGAAAATTTCCCCAAGCATGAAGGAAAGAAAAGAAGGATCGGGGACAATCGTCTCAAAATAAGAGTACCAACTATGTATTAAAGACAAACCATTTTGATGCCTTAATAGGTTTTGTTGATTCACCTATTGAACATATCAACACGATCAAGATTAGATCAAGGGAGTGTCTTTATGGAAACACAAATGAGCTCACTTTTATCTCATAACCTCCTCCCCTCCTCCTCAAGAGAGTCATTATGACGTATTAGATCAATTAGAGAAGACCACAACTAATATTTTAATTAGTATGATGGGTAAATGAAGAGATCTCACAATATTAGAGGGACCCAAAATGACCGCTACGGGTAACGGGCATAAAAGGAAAGAAGGATGAAATGATCCCTAGAACGATAAGCAATGACTAAAGATCCTATAAATGTGGATATTGGGTTCACCAAAATGATTAACTAAAATGTGGAATAATAGTAGTTAATCTAATCTAGAACAACATGTAAATATAGTAAATAAATGCAATAAATGACTATGGAAAATGACACAAGTGAACTAAACTAATGAAAATGAAAACCCTAATATGTAAGAAGAGTAAGGAAGTGACTAAGTTGATTCGAGAGGCTAATCGGAAGCTGTTTAGCAAAGTAAATTGAATAATCTCGAAGTAGGAAAAAACATATAGAGGTCCTAGAAAGGATGGATCTGGGCTATTGGGCTAGAATGGGGTTCTGAGAGGGACCGGGGCGCCTGTGGGCACCCTTGTCTATAGTATGGGTGCTATAGTCTATGCAGAAGTTCCATAATCGAGTTTTACAGTTCAACGAGATGTTACAAACCATTGTTGTGTGTCACATCGATTCACCGTATCTTGCTCCAAGTGTCATTGATAATCCAAGATGAAGAGAAGATCTGCAAGACCCCAAAACAAGCCTCAAACCCTAAAAAAGAAAAATGCATATGAAGGGGATGGACTATCCTCAGCTGCCATAATGGCGGACTTTTGACGAGAGCTGCTAGATCTTATACACCGATATAGTTCTATGTATAAGTGTGTACAATCATACCCTAGGTGCTCTTGTGCCGGTTGCGCTTTGTGAAAGTAGTGAGAAATAACTACGTGTAGAAAATGTAATAGAATGGTGGATGAAATAGGAAAAATTCCCTCCTATGCTTGTGTGATGTAGATGAACCAACCTTGTCTCTTGTGATGGAGCTAAGTGAATGCAAATGATCTCTAAATGCCTTTGATAGATGCAACCCTATGTGGATGATAGTAGTGACTAATGCTTGGTCCCTCATTATGGTCTCATAACTTTATATTTATAGGTTTCTCTTGATCTAATTTCATAATTAACCTTAAAATGGATGACTATTAAAAGATATGAAGATGAAACAACTAGAAAGTGCCCAAAAAAGTGGCAGGAAAGTGTAAAAAGGATCAGGGTGCCCCAACAGAAACCGGTGCGCCGGCAGGCACCTTGATCAAGGATAAAATGATGGAAATTGTAAAAATAGATTGGGCATATGTGTGGTGAAGGTCGGGAATTATGACAGAAAGTAAATAAAAATGACCAAAAGACGGGGGTTAATTAGTACTTTCTTCACTAAAAACCCTATGAATAGTAGTACAAGACTAGGACTAAATATTACCTAAAGTGCGTAATTTAGTGTCTATATTGCTATATATGTCTTACCGGTTGGTTACAGTAAAAGTGTTACTTGGTGACAACACAACATGGGTTGTCCTATGGTAACATAAAAAGTGTTGCCAACCAAGAAACTAAACATGTGTTAACGTTTGGTAACAAAACTAACATAGATGTTACCAATCGGAAAAAGAATCCTGCATGTGTTACCCGTTGGTAACGAAACAACGATACATGTGTTACCCGTTGATAACAAAATATTTATGTTGACGCTTAACATTGCACTTATATTCCCTGGACACTTTTCATTCTTATATTGTTTGTCTTTCCTCGGGCCAAGTGTCTTGACCTCATTCTCAGGCCATGCCCCACCACCCTTTCCTTACCTATATATATATATACCTATTGCCACTCATTTTGTAGCATTTTCACTTGTAGGTTTCTCTGAGATATTTTTTTCAAGCTCCAACCTCAAGTCTTTAGGCTTCTCATCCACTTCTAGTATTGTGGCAGCCTTCTCATCCAATTTCATATTTTTTCGACAATTCTCCTATATAGGTATCTACCATTTGCAACACCTTTTTTTTTTCAAAGAATAAAACATCAAGGATTCAAGATTCAAGAATAATGACACCTAGAAAGAAGACCATTAAAACAACTTTATATGTTTATCGAAACATTTTGTACCCGCAATTACTACAATTGCTAGATGACCCTCAAATAATCAGTCAATCTGATTGGATTGGTAGCTCAGGGTTCCATGGACTCATTTACATGCCCCAATATCAGACATAACACAATCTATTAAATAATTTAATGTAAGCCTATAATAGTTTTGATGGCACTTTCACTGTTGTGTTACCATCCCACCAATTTTTCATGAGAATAACACTTGACGATATTCATTGTCTAACATGCCTACCCCATCAAAATACATTTCCTGTAACCACCAAATCCATTATACCTGATGAGAAAAAGAAATTTTTAGAGTCTCATTACGATATATCTATTGAGGCTGAGGTTAATAATCCCTCCAAAAGAGGGATTAACACACAATCTATCAAAGACCCCTTTCTCCTGGAAATGGTATAATTTTTCCAGTCCCGCATCGTGTTACAGGAAGATACACTGACATTCCTCAGTGGGCATTATACTACCTTATCCAAACCATTTCCGGTGTTAGATTTGATTGGTGCACATTTCTTTCATCAAGGATTCATGCTAACCTTGCCAGAGCCAAATTGAATCCTGCTGTAGTTATTTCTTGTTCTTGTTATGTTCTTGCTTTATATTATGAGGGTTTTTACGGACTGAAATCAACAGTTGTTCCAATTGCTCTACATGAGAAGATGGATAAACATGGAATTCCTTTGGACCAACAGATGGTGAGTATTTTATTTTAAAAGCATCTAATCTTATTATTGATTATTTTCAAAGACAAATTCATTTTAAAATCAATTCTTAATAATATATAATCTTTAATTTTGTAACTCTATTTTGAATAGGTCAAAGCAAGTGAAACAATGGAACGTTGTAATGCATCTGTTGCGCATAACCCTCTCCGGGCTTGAGGGGTCTAGTGAAAACAATCTAATTGATGTCAAGCATGATCGATTTACGACTCTTTGGTTGTCACTTAGAAATCAACAACATAGAAGGATAACACAAACTAAATGGATGTACATTTCTATGGATTTGTCCTAGGTTACATAGCCAGACAAAACGCGAACCGCCAATATGAAAAATCCATGTTTTAATATATAATATACATACTACATAATCATTTTAGTTTTATTAAATTATTTTATAGACTAATGATAATCTAAATCTCTGATTCTTGACAATGATATATTTCATTATCCTAATGTGCAACCTTGTCGACACATCAATGACTCTGAGACACATGGTGTCTACTCATACTAGTCAAACACTACATACATACATAGCTGAGAAAGAAGAGATTGAGTCTGCACCATTTTGTCACCTAGGCCCTTCAAGTTCTAGTACTAACTAATAAATAGTGAATTAAATTTTATTTATATTAGTCTTTCTTTTAGGAATTTATCATTCTTTTTAATTGGTTTTTGCTAAATTCAGTTTTGTAGTGCCACCACCCCCTTCCACCCAGTGCCACAGTCTATTGATTACGGACAACAACATTCATAATGTAAGAAATCTTGATTGATTTCATTCTTATTAATTTTAAGTTCTTACTTGTTCACTTGTTTGTCTTCGTTATTTCAAGAATCAACATATCTGAATCTGATGTTGTCAAAGTATTGATGCTCGCAGATATTTTACAAATGCAATATGAAGTTCAACATGTGGCGCATCCACCCCCATTGCTCCAGCTCAACACTTAAGGAGTACATTAGTCCGACCTCCCCTTCTGTCTTATGGTAGGGGAAGAGGATTGTGTTCCCTAGATTGAGCAGGGGGACACATAATTTCACAACATCAGAGTTCCCTAATTTTTCAATTGGTGGCATGCAGAGTACTAAGGGAACTTCTGTTTTAAATAATATTGATATGGATGAGGAGTATCTTGGCTTTGATAGCCTTTATGACATGGTAGCGGTAGGGAAGAATGCCGAAGATCTCACTCAATCTACACGTAAGGAGGTGCATGTGTCATCCTCTTCAGATCCTCCTTCCCCAACTACACAGGAAAATTTGGATGATGATGCAAAGAAAAAATTTTCATTAGACATCCTTGTGTCAGATAATGCTACAACCCTTGTCATGGAAAATGTTCTTACTGACATTAAGGAGCTGAAGATTTGGGAGATTAGAGCAAAAGCTCTGATAAAAGAAATTAATGATAGATATCATAATTTTGAACACAGAGAAATACTTTTTCAATTATTAAAAATGAACTGGTGACGATTGATGCTTTACTTGCTCAAGCACAATTTAGTAATGCAATTACCAATAATATTTACAATAGGGACAAAGTTTTGAGTATAATGCTTAATAGATTGGATAATTTGAATGCTAAGGCACAATATTACTACAACAAGTGGAATAGAGACAAGAAACTTGTCACTATTGCTAATGCAAAGAAATACTTGGCCATGGTAAGTTCTGATTTTTAAAGATATATATATATATATATATATATATATATATATATATATATAGTTATCATATATCCTGCTTCAAAATACTAGTTTTTTTATTTTAATTATAGTCAAAATACCGACTTTGTAGAGACAAAGTTGCAGGGTGTTGGATGAGCACCAAAAATCAAGAGAGAGTGTCCATGGGGAAATTAATTTTAAATAAAAACTTGTTTTGTTAAACAAGCACAACAATACTTTGCGGAGGATTATAAAGGAAAATGGACTAGATCTAGATATTCTTTTGAAGAAAAAAACTGATGAGGATCCTTCTCTCCTTTCAACAGGAGATGTAGCTCGAGAAGATAGAGAAAATTTAGAAAATATTAATGTAGCTGCAAAAGAATTAGTAGAGTCTGTGTGATAAAAGATAGTTCAAATGTTGTCAATGTTATGGAATCTGTTGAAGGACAAGGGTCCAAATGAACTTGAATTATAAATGTTGATGAATGATGTAAATAGTTGTATTTGACAAATGAAATTTGAAACTATTATCTTTATGTGAAATTGTCGATCTTTTTATTTCTCTCATGCCTGTTGTCAAATGAAAAATTTAGTCTTTTATCTTTTTTCAAGCTTGTACAATTGATGAATAATATACATGGATTATGGAATCTGGATTTACATTGTTCAATTTGGTTTCAAACATGTATGAACTCAATAATTAAAACTTGGATGTGCATGTTGATGTCAATCTTGATAGTTGATTCATCATGTAAATATTATCTCCAATAATCATGATGGGATATAGACTGCTATGTTTTTTATTAATCCTAATAATCACGATAGGATATATGGATTATAATATATTTGTGAACAATTGTGCTGTGGAATTGATAGTGAGAAATTAAAGATTGAACATACTTTATTAGTAACAAACTTTTATTACATCATCCAGTTTGCATATTGCACAAATATGAACTATCTACCATCTGTTATTTGTAAACATTATTAAAAATTTAGAAGGGATTTAAAAAACTTCCAAGAATTATATGAACAATATATGTAAATGAAAAAATATCGAGTCACAATATATATTTTAGAAAATGAATACATTCAATTATTTGGTAGTTGAAACAACCCTATCCTGAATGGTCCTTCATCACTTCTTGTATCTGTTGTAATTTCTTGTCCAGCAGAGTCCAAGTCAATTTTGCCATTATTAGAGACTCCATTGTTTGCTATCTGATTAACAACTCTGCACTCTGCAAGAGATGTCCATGCAGCTAGTTTTCTTTCATATGAAATTGTGTCCACCCCATATCTTGAAACATAGATTCTCAAACAAGTTTCCAAATTCTTATCCAATCTGTTGTGAAGTTTTGATTTCACAAATTTAAGTGCACTAAATACCCTTTCATCTTCAACAAACCTAAGAATCATTTTCTGTATGAGTTCATATAGTTTGAATTATTCACTTATATTTTCTCTCGAATGCTACTCTGATACATCTTTCTCCACAATAGTGTGATAGCTCCCATTTCATTGGGTCAACAATAGACTTATATTGATCAGACATTGTATATGCAAAATGTTGTGACTGTGATATGAGTAATTTTCTGTCCAATATACCATTCAATTCCCCTCCATCAACATATGAAGATTTGCAAAAATGCTCCATAAGTGCAATCATGGATTTCCTAAAGTTTGTAGCTCTTTATTCTTCATCAATCATTGGATTCCATAAAATGGGATTTACAACTCCCATGACCTCAAATAGATCACTATTTTTAAAATGCTCTCTGATATATGAAGATAATGTTTTAGATATCTTCATCAATTTTTTATGTGTATCAAAAATTGCAGCATAAAAAAGAGAGCTTGTGACTGGTACTTCCTCAAGTTCAGAACCTATTACATAAGGATCTCTTTATAAAGTGTGCATTGGAATATTTTTCCCATCAACGGAAATACAAATATGAGCATTAATATTGAACTTCAAATAACTGTCAGGATCTTTTATATCTATCAAAACCTTGAAGTTGCTAAAAATTGGCTTTTAAATCTAGTCTTGGGTGTAATATAAGGTATCCAAAATCATACATACTTGTCTCCTTAATTTTATAAAATCAAAAATGTATATGGATATTTCCTGAGTATGTTTCACCAAGTCTGTTTATTTCCTTCAGCATTGGCAAAATACCACATAAATTTAATAATGTCTCTAAATATGTCAAGCGATACAACATATCTTTAGCCTTGTCCACTTCTCTTCAATGTTTGAACATATACCCTGCTAAGGACCTGTATTCCTAAAAATCTTGCAACCTGGTTCATGCAATGATACCCATCTTTTCAGTCAACATCTTTTAGCAATTTTTTACCATTTGTAATTCAAATAGAAAAATATCCTAAACTCCAAAATATTTTAGGCATGCTTGACATATATGAATGCAAGTCCTGTATCAGATCCTCCACTTTAGCAACATTTTCAAAATTACTTACAATCTTGTAAGACAAATTCATTCAATGAGCCATACAGTGAATATGTATCATGTAAGGGGCTACGATTATTTGCAGATGAATACAAAGTCTAGTTTTGTGACCTTACATGACAGATGCACCATCAACTCCTACATAAATCAACTTTGCAGAGATTGAATGATCATCCATACCAACTATTTCCTTCAAATTTTTAATAACAAGTTTGCAGAGGTTCTCAAAATTGTAGTTCTCCATCATTTTGTGCATAGCTAGTAGATGATTTTCCCTGAAATGGTTATTAAAACTGAAAGTGTAGACATGCATGCATACCTAGGATGTATTGTCTCTGCAGAACCTCATCAATCGACAATGTGATAAAATTTGCATTTTTTTACCTTCTCTCTCAAATCAGTGATTTCAATTTCTCCCATACACTTTGCCATTTCCCATGCACTAGTATCTAACCAATGTGTTGTTGGAATATTTGGAAACCCATTAGATTGAAACAATATCTTATAATCAATGAGATATGAAATTGGTCTGCCCTTCTTTAAAATGTGAAATATTATTCTGAATTAAATGAATTTTTCCTGAAGACTTACATTCGAAGCTTTTTAAAATTTAGCCTTTGTTGTTCGACTATCTCAACTAGGTCTTGAAGATGTTTATGATGATTTTCATATTTTAAAACATATATTATATGTAAACAATCTTCCCCAGTTTTCCATCTAGTTGTTTTTATTTCTGTTCTATCATCTTGCTTTTTAGACTCATATACCTTCCCACAATGCTTCTCTATTATGTCTAACTTCAATTGCATTTTGTGGTCTCTACCTAGTTTCTAACTACATATAGTACATCTACATTCTGTAGGAGTATCAATACTATTTTCTAGTTCAACAGGTTTAATGAATGGATATTTGGTTGACCATTCAAATTTATAAGTCCTTCTTATAGTCCACTTCCCACTCTTATGTTTCTGATGTGTGTTTCTCGGAATTTTTATCAGAAGTTTGAGTTGGATGGGAAATGGGATTATCAAGTACTATCAATTTGAATTGAATTACTCTATTGATTGGGAATTTCATCTGGAGTAAGGTCACTGCTAGGGTTTATGCATTTGAAAGAAATTGGTTTGCTTACAGCATCCCTAAGTAAATAAAAAATAAAGTAATATTATCATAGTAAGAGTCAAAATTACCTCTTGCCACTGGGGTTATTGTTGGTTGACTGAAATATTTTGAAATTTCCATATCACGTTTTCTTTTTCCTTGAGTTCTTTTCTCATTTGTAACAGTGCCATTGAATGGGTGATTTTGAAGTCTGCACATGCAAAAAATATAGAAGTTTCAAATATTGACAACAATACAACTTTATCCAACCACACATGAAAACACAAATTAACATTGATGAATGACAACACAAATGAATAGGCAAATGGTAAAGTAAGTTGTTAGACGACAACACAAAATAATGTTACCAGATGGTAACACATATAATGATACCGATTGGTAACACATATAATCAAGCTATCGATTGGTAGCATATTGTTGTTTTAGTTTGACATTACGCATTTACCTTGTCACCCGACATCACAAATTTTTATTGTTGGATGGTAACACAAATAACTATTACCATCCGCCAACACAAAAACTTGACAGTCTATAGACAGAGTTCTCTTTTTCACTTACCTATTGAGTCTTTCGCTTATTCCTGAATCCTTCAACTTTTTGTCTTATACTTTTGGATTTTTCACATGTTTATAATGTAAATAGTATGACTATATTATGGTGAATTAATCCTATATATAGTAGAATGTTATAACATGAAGGTGAATATACTAACATTGGTCGGTCCTTAGTGGAAACATGAAGGCAAAATTATATTCAATTTCTTTTAGGACCCGTAAAATTTTGGCAAACGTGTTACCGTACGGTAGTAAAAATTCACCAAATTCAAAATTCCTAATATTAGCATATTCACGGATATTCACCCCTAAAATTTACCCTAATTTTTGTAAGCCTTTGAGTGTATCTTAGGCGTATGAGGGACAAAGCAAGAAATATTTTGTTAGAATGTTTGCACGAGCTCTTGTGTTAGGAATTTTAGAGATTGTATTAAATCCTTTGCATCTATTGAGCTTCAATAAATGCAAATAGTTTTTGTTGAGATTATAACTGATTGATCCAATTTTGTGCACTTTACCTTATCACAGGATACTTGTAGTGTTAAATGTTGTGTCATAATGAACTTCTCTACCTATAATTCCCCCTCTATGAAGTCATAATTGCCATAATTGACCCCATCCCCCCATTTTACAGCACATGTTTGTTCTATTTTACTACCTAATTTCTCTAAACATCACTGAAGGTGTATTTTAGCCTTAATTCCATTACTAAGAGAACACAAGATCAATTAAACTTAACTGTCTTCAGTAACCTTCCTCTGGTGTAATAAGCATACACAATACTTTGTGTGACAACTTGTGAAAGTGAAATATTGTGTCCTTGGCCATGCTTATCCCAGATCAACCCCCATTTGAAAATAAACAAGAGGAAATAAAGGGTCCATCTCCCCTTTGCATTTCAGGTTACCGTAGGTCCTCTCACCCTGGTGCAAGGTAGGATCAAAGTAGTAGGAAAAGGCCATCTCCTTTGTATGTGCCCCTCAATCATCCTAAGGCATAATCCCTAAGGAATGTGTTAGACCCCTTCTCGGTTACAAAATGACCACACAATCCAGTCTATCACCATTCCTAAGAAAGTTTCCCCTTCCTTAGAGTGAATTGATGTCAACCCAACAAGGGGTACAGATTTGAGGACCAACACACATTTGGCGCCATTTATGGGGACTTATTTCCTTGATTTGAGACATAAATAAGCCTTTGGCAGCACTACTAGTTGTTACGAGGTTCAAGATTCTTCCATTTGCAAAGCTTTGTCAAAATATACTCTGTCATCAACATGTTTTTCCCAAAGATTATCTCAGTATAAGAAAAATTTCCATTAAATTTGACTCTACTGGGAAAGGCATGGGAAAATTCATAAATATCTACAAATCTTTGTCACTAATCTATAAATCCAAAGATCTCAAGAGTTGTTTTGAGTTGATTTACACATCTAAGGTGCAAGACCTTGGTGGTGGCTCCATATTTTTGAAAAGAAAAACTGGCATACACTAGTGCTAATCATATTTGATTAACTTTTCAATTCTATAAAGATGGAAGGAAGAAGACCCTTCTTCAAGTTTGATCTTACCAGAAGGTTGCTTCTGAGCTAGAAAATACTAATTCAAGAAAGAATTGGATCTGGAAACCCGTGGATAGTCAAAGGTCAGAGGAGAAAATTGTCCAAACTCTTTAGTGTGATCAACCTTTGGTGGAAGATTATTCTAGCACATTTGGTAGCTCAAATTAGACAACTCTCAACCCAATCTACATACTTTATTTTAAAAGGATTCGACATCCACAAGTAACAAAGGTATTCTTCACCTTCCCCTCTCAATTCTCGAGAATAAAGTGTTTTGTGAAACCGAGTCCTTGAGAGATTCATATTTTGTGGATCATACCCCTGTGCCTCAAAGACCCCCAGTTCCCCACCATTTCAATCCTTCTTGTGAAACACCTCCACTAAATAATATGGAACAACCTCCACCAAGGGATCCTTTTGTAGTTAACACCTATAGACTAGTAAGATTCCAAGGGATGGTGGGTTATCCAAATGAAGTACCCCATGAAATTAGAAATAGATTGTCTATATTTCAAGGGAACAATGCTATAAGTGGAGATCAACATCTTATATTTTTTCATAGAATGTTATGGATGACTTTAGCATAGAGCATGAAGATGTGTATATAAAGTTATTCATACACACTTTAGAGGAAAATTCCAGGAATGGTATAATTTGTTGCCTGAAAATTCAATTGATTCTTGGAAAGAAATGAAAAATTCTTTCAAGTTACAATATGGTGATAAAACTGATCCCAAGTTTCTCTTGACTGAGTTTGAAAATATAAAGAAAAATCCAAATGAATGTGTGCAAGACTTTAACACCAGGTTTAATAAAACCTTAACTAGATTTCCTATTAATCTAAGGCCTAGTGATGAATCTTGCTTGATCAAATACTTAAACACTTTTGATAAAATGTAACATATTACCTGAGGGATAAGAACCCTAGGACTTGTTGATGCATAATCACAACACCCCTAATTGTTTGCAACTCGATATATTGAAACTGTCAGTGTGATTACATAACATGGAGCTTCTCCCAAAGTGTGGGACTTCACGATCGGGAAAGCTCTCCGGATGAAGGCCGACTTCTTGTCCTATCCTAGTGCTAACTACTCCAAAGTGTAGAGAGTTACAGATCTAACACTAATCTAATGTTTTCCAAAGGAGATAGAGTTAGAGAAAATGCATGAAAATTAAAACCTACTCTAAGGGAAGGTGATGCACTAAGAAGGATGTTGAACAACCTACATAATAAACACAACACTACCAGAACCTTGTAATGAAAAAAACAACCATACACAATAACCTTACATGCAATGAAAGATCGAAAGTTGCAATATAACACAAGAGGGTTTGAAGCATCCACAAATCTGATTTTATTGCTCTCAAA
This sequence comes from Taxus wallichiana var. yunnanensis, assembly GCA_018340775.1. Taxonomy (NCBI): domain Eukaryota; kingdom Viridiplantae; phylum Streptophyta; class Pinopsida; order Cupressales; family Taxaceae; genus Taxus; species Taxus wallichiana. Next base: position 643,212,642 of record CM031244.1, read on the forward strand.
TTTGATACAATACATCACATTTAGGGCCAAAGGTACAGATTTTGCATTGCAATGTTTAATAGGGAGGTTTGAAATCTCCACAAATCTCTTACGAAAGAAAGAAGGGAGGGGCATATATAAGTTTTCCAACCTTTTGAAATGAGCCCCTCCTTACAATATATAGGAAGAATGAGAGAAAAGGAGAGAGAAGAAATTCAAAATATTGCTTCAACCACCCTAAAATGCATTAAAATAACTGCAACAATGATGGATGCCAATGCAAAACCCATACCTCCTTGTAATTTACCTTGTTGGAGAAGAAAGGAAACCCATACCTCATCATTTGGGTAGGTGAGAAACCTGAAACACCCTCTAAAATGGTGGACTGTATTTCTTCATTTTTAAATACTTAGCCTTACTAAAAATAAGAAAACTAGTTGTAGTTGTGTAGAGGACACTGAGAGCTTTCCAAAAAGTCCAATTTTGTGCAAATCCAAGCTTCCAGTCAAAAGTTATGGCCATCTGAAGATGAGGGTGCCATACTATAATAAATGCGAGTGGTTGGCTCTGCCTTTTTAGACTCTGAATTGCATCACATCCTCCGAAATATGAAATTTCAGACTTTTGGGATTCAAAACTTTGGGTTTTTTGATTTTGGAGTTCAGGTTATTGTTTCATGGCTCAATATAGCACGAGAGTTCCAAAATGTCGAACCTTCAAAGTCCGAAATTTAGAGTTCGAGTTTGGACTCCAAAACCATGTCGTGTGACATTGTTCATCACTCGAGCAAAAGGTTCCAAAATTTTGAAACTATGAAGTCCAAAATTAAGACTTCTTATTTCGGACCTTTTCCTTTTCGTGGTTTTTGGTTTCGGATTTCAGTGGATTCGGATTTGATTTCGGGGTTCGAGGTTTGAGATTTTGGGGTTTCGACTGCTTCATGGCTCGACCCTATTGCCAACTTCGAACTCCCGAAAGCCCAAATTTTGAATTTTAGACTTCGGGTTTTAGAATTTTCTCCCTCCCGCATGGCACTATTCACCACGAGCTCTCAAGACTCTGAAACTTTGAATTTGACCTACCTTTTATGCGTTGACCTCCAAATTTTGGAGCTTTGTGCTCCCTATCTCTGGTTTCACCATTTTTCGCTTGGGCCTACCTCTGAACAACCTCACCTCTGAAGTCCAAATTTCGGACTTCAGAGCTTCTTCATTTCCAAACTCCTCTCGTAATGTGCTTGGCCCTCTTCAACCTATTCGGCCAATCCTAAAATGTGATCTCCCATGGTTGAATCGATCCCTCATTTTTTCTCAAGCGAGTCACGTTTGCCTAATTTTGCCCGAGGGTGAAATTGGATAACAAGACTTTGAGGCAAGATTTCTCTATGGCTGTCCAAATTGATAACAATATCAAATCCGTGGGAAAAAATGCAAAGAGGGAAGGTGTTAAGTTGATTAATCTGAGAAGCTACATCCTAATAAAATAGTGGATTTAGAGAAAATGGTTAAGACCTTGGCCGGAGCAAAGAAAAAGAAATTTCCTACAAGGTCAAGCTAGAGCGGAGAAAATATTGGATTCAAATTCTCGTGTTCAACATCAAGCCCAAGGAAAAATAGATTTGGGAATCATCCCAAAGGAGAGCATCGGGTTGATCATAGAGGAAAAATATCCATGCCTTCAAGAAATAAGCAAAGAAGTTTATAATGAGAATAAAATAGTCCCCGATCCACTGACAACAAGAGTTTGCATTGGTGGAATAAGATCACATCATTGAATGGTGTGATAAGTGTTTATTGCCACATTCCCCTTATGAACCACTTATTGGGAATGATGATGTCATTGATGAAGTTGATTTTGATGACGTATGCATGATGGAATGCCCAAAAGATCCAATGCTAGGAGGTACTTCAACTGATATCTTGTATGCTAAAATTGTGGAAAATTTTTGGGCTTGCATAAATAAGGTATTTTCCATTCCTTCTATTATTAATACTTGATATAGATATGGCCCAGTCATTTGAGCTTCCAAATCATGACTTCGAGTACTTAAGAGCTCTAATGATAAAAATTATGATGGTGGGATCCCATCCAAGAAGATATGCAATTGTTAATGAGTTTTGTAGTTTCTCAAGAGAAGGGGTATACCCTTTGAAATAGAAAAGTCAAAGGCTTTATCCCCGCCAAACCAAAAATGCCTATCTTGACCAATATCCCTAAGGATGCTCCTAAGAAAAATATGCCTGATAAAGGTCCTACCAATGTTTCAAAGCCAATCACTTCTATTTCCACCCAAGAGATAAAAGATAACAATTTGTCGATAAGTTTATTACCATTATAACAAATGTAGCCCTCCCAAAATAATAAGTCTATGATATGGTTCAAATTCTAAATTAGATAAAAGTTACAAATCCTATTGTAGAATTTCTTAGGATTCCTGAGCATAGAAAAAGAGCGTTTGAATACTTGGGGTTGAAGGATGATATGGTCATTAAAGAAAAGGGTAAAAATAATATGGTGACTCCGCATGCCATAGCTGAATTTGAAATAAAGGAAGAACCAGAAAGCATGGAAGAACCCCCAAAAGTATATTTAGGAACTTCCTTGGTTGAATCCTAATTGGATGTGGATCCTTTCTTCACTACTTTAATTATCAATGGGTGGCTTCTTCATAATTGTATGTTTTATTTAGGAGCCTCATGTAATGTCATGCCTTTAGAGGTTATGAATGAGCTAGATATCAAGATAATGACAGCCTTTGGGACTTGTTATGTCATGGATTTGAGGGAGGTGTTGGTTATAGGGTATGTCAAAGGTTTGGTAGTACAACTTACTGCCTACCCTAGAAAATATTTGACCATGAACACAATTATAGTGGATTGCCCTACAAGTTGGGCATGTTTCGTTAAGAAAGTGGGCCACTACTTGTGGGAGGTAGTGTTCAGATGGATATGTCATATGCCTCTATACCATTGGAGGGGAAGATAGTCAAGTTACATGGAGAAAAGAAAATGCTTCATCTTATTGAAGATCCTATGAATGCTTCTTATGAGGTACTCTTTATTGACATTGATATGGGTAATTTCATAGGATTTATAGATTGTAAAGAACACATAGTGGATTATAGCAAACCCCTAGAAGCTACCAATGTCCCTTACACTATGATATTTGATGGAGCGTATTCTAAGTTTGGAAATGGATTTGGAGTGGTTCTGAATTCTCTAAATTAGGTTTCTTTTAACTTTTCCTTCAATTTAAAATTTGAATGTACTAATAACATTGTTGAATATGAGGCACTAATCCTTGGCTTAAAAATTTCATGGAAGCATGGGATAAAGGACATCATTGTCAAAGGAGATTCAAAGCTGGTTGTAAAGAAAGTTAGATAGTTGTATGCCACTAAGAACAAGAGATTGAAGCAATACAAGCATACAGTTTGGGATTCCATTGAAATTTTTTATTCTTCCAACATTCTTTATCATGAGAGAACTCTAAATACAATAGATGACAAGATGGATGTTATGGCATCCCCATATAACAATGAGGTTATGTCCCCCTACTACCACTATGAAGTAGAAGTGTTAGTCAGACCTTCAATTCCTGACAACATTCAACATTGGCAGGTTTTTGAGGATGATGCACAGATTCAAGGTTTTTAACTTGCAAAGGTGAGTTCAATAATCAACTCATTGATCTTGAACCCATGGTGGAAATGTGTGAAGGAAAGGAGACTCTCTTTGGAAAAGATATAATCCAGCTAAAGACAAATGTCATTCCTAGAGGACTAGTCATCTTGGAATCAAACTTTGATAGTACAAGACCGTTCAATCTAAACAAATATGTTTGTGCGTCTAGAGATGTTGAAGAATGTAACTTGGGAACTTCTCAAAACCCAAGAAAAGTGTGGTTGGGGAGTAGTATGAATAAAGAAGAAAATCATGCTTACACCAAGTTGCTAAAGAAATACCAAGACTTCTGGCATGGTCTTATTCAAAATTGAAATCTTATAGAGAAGACTTGCTTTAGAATGCGATACACTTGGAGCCTACCTCCAATCCCTTTAGACAGAAGAAAAGACCCATCAATCCCCTCCTTGCAACCAAAATGTAGGAAGAATTGACTAAACTATGAGATGGTGGGATAATTCAGTCCACTAGATACTCTTCTTGGGTGGCTAATTTAGTACCAGTTAGGAAAAAGAATGGGGATATAAGACTTTGTGTGGATTTTAGAAATTTGAACAAGGCATCAATTAAGGATAATTACCCATTGCCTAATATGGACAACATGTTGCAAAAGGAGATAGGGTCGAGATGTTATCTACATTAGATGGTTTTTCTAGATATAACCAAGTAGTGGTGAAGCAATCAAATAGTTCAAGACTAATTTTACTACCCCTTCGGGAACATGTGTCTATGCTTTATGATGCCTTTTAGACGATGAATGCTAGAGAAAATTTTAAAAGAGTCATGGATGTGTATTTTTTTGGCCTTATAAATGATTTTATCGTAGTATATCAAGATGATATAACCGCCTTTTCCAAAAAGAGAGGTGATCACTTGGGGCATCTAGAGAAGATGTTACTCGATGCAAAGAATATGGGATCTCCTCAAGTCCCAAGAAATTTCACTTTGGAGTACAAAAGGCAAAATTTTTGGGGCACATAATGTCACAAGAATGGGTCGTGATAGATCATGAAAGGGTAGAGGCAATTGACAAGATTCCTATTCCTGCATCTAAGAAGGGCATCTAGTCCTTCTTTGGGAAAATAAACTTTGTAAGGAGATACATCTCCAACTTTGCTGAAATTACCATCCTATCACATATATGTTAAAGAAAGACCAGGTTATCAGATGGGAGGAAGGGGCTATTCAGAATTCAAAGGAATAAAGGAGGCACTCAAAATTGTCCCTATTTTAACAAGTCCTGATTATAAGAAAGAATTTCAAATGTTTTCATTTTCATTTACCTCGTAAAACACAATTGCTTTTGTGTTTTGCGAAGAATGAAAAAGGGCATGAAAAGCCCATTGCCTTCTTTAGCAAGGCCTTACAGGGAGATGAACTGAAATATTCTATCATAGAGAAACAAGCCTTTGCTTTGGTGAAATCCACTAAGATATTTAGGCCCAATATTCTAAGCTCCAAAGTTGTAGCTTATGTTCCCCATACTATGCTAAATGGAATTTTTCATAAATGGAGATGTCAAGTAAAAGATGCTTTGCTTGGGTCAATAAATTGCAAGAGTATGACATGGAAATACAAACCACCAAGTTGGTTTGAGGGTTGGGCCTAGCAAGATTGATTGCGAAAAAGAAATTTACAAGTGGTAGAGATCCATAATGTTGAGAAATGTGGGCCGCATCCTCCTCGAAAAGAAAGTACTTCATTTTGGTACAAGGATATAGTATATTACTTGATAAACATAAATTGTCCTATGCACTTAGATAAGAACTAAATAAGGACACTTTAGCTGGTTTCTCAGAAGTATATATTGAGTGACCATGGATTAGCTTGGAAGAATCTAGGAGTACTACTTAGATGTATCACTGAAGAGGAGGCCCCCAAAATAATTAGAGAATTTCATGGGGGAGTATTTAGAGGCCATTTTGCTGGAGGAGTAACTACTCACAAGATTCTAAGGGAAGGATATTGGTAGCATTCATTATTTAAGGACGTGGATTTTCTAGTTAGAAGATGTTAAAGTTGTCAATAATTTTCAGAAAACTTAAAGCCTACGGATCCCTACCTTTTATGACCTATGTCAATCAAGCTCCATTTAAATAATGTGGCTTGTAATTTATTGGTTAAATGTCAGATCCTTAAAGTGATGGTCATAGGTGGATATTGATGGCCACTAACTATTTTACCATGTGGGTTAAGGCTATTCCCACCAAACTAGAAACCCATCAGATAGTCATGGATTTTATCCTAAAAATATAATTTATAGATTCGGTGTGCCTACCAAAATAGTTGTTGACAATGCCATGAGATTTAGAGCTAAACCATTGACAAATATGTGAAAATAATATGGTATAATTTTGGCATATGCCTCAAATTATAACCCTCAGGGAAATGGCCAAGCAAAATTAAGTAATAAGAATCTACTTAATATCCTCAAAAGGACACTTGCAGCTAACAAGAAAAAGTGGGGTGAAACTAACTCAAATTTGAACAATCTCAGGAGATTTTTATGGAGTTCAATCCTTTCTACCCCTACACTTTTATCTTCCCTCATATCAGTTTATGTGAAAATATGAAGATGGAGGAGAAGTGAGTCCATATGAGGAAAGGATAAGTCAAATCATAGATTTAGATGAAGTCATCTCAAGTTCGAGAAAAATTGAAGATGATATTTGACAAGAAGGGCACCCCAAGAAATTTTAGTGTTGGAAACTTAGCATTGCTTTGGGATAATAGGCACGAAGATAAAGGTAAACATGGGAAGTTTTATGCTCTCTGGATGGGGCCATATTCTATTGATATCAGAATTGGGAACATACTTTATTTCTAAAGGATTTGGAAGGACACTTGCTGGAGTTTCCTATCAATGGAAGGCACCTCAAACATTTCTTGGATTGAGCCAAGGTATCAGGTATAAACATTGTACAATGTATAGTTTCCTTGTGTTTTTGTTTCCCTTTTTGTGTTCGATCTACAGTGAGTAGGTTTCAAAACATGGCAGTATTCTGGTTTGGATGTAATGTCTCTTTTCATAAAAGTCCTATGTATTTGGTTCCCTTGATTCCTTTTCCAACTAATTAGGCATCCGGCTTAGTCTATGCTTTTGTGGAACTCCGTAAGGGGTGCCCATCCCCAAGCTGGAGCTGATGTTGGTGCTCATTTTGATTCCTCCCAAGTTGAATTTCTAAAAACCTTGTATATGTATCCTTGTCACTAATAAGCCTTTTGAAATTCCATGGTCATCCCTTCACCTAAACAAGTTTAAAAAATTAAAGGATGGACATGACTATTAATTCTAAGGAGTCCGCAATGTGTTGACTTGGCATTCCACGGAATAAAGAAGTCAATGTTCCACATCTTGCAACATGAGATAAAAGCAAGAAGGGATGTCACAAACCACTAATCACAAGAGATAAAAGAGGCAAGTCATCTAGTAGAAGCCGTGACAAACTCAAGTAATGTCCAAAGTGGGTTTAACAAAGGAGTTAGTACTCCACGATTCAAAAAAATAGAAGCGTGAGACTCAAAAATTTGCCAAAGGGCTGCGGAACATCAAGAAGTAATTGAAAGTCCATGGGTAAAAGGGAAGTGAAAATAAAAGCCATGGGACGGTTTATCACAAAGGTCAATACTTTGTGGGTTCTAAAATAACCGCAAGATGTTTAGAAAAGAAACATCTTTACCACAGATATTCAAATCATGCAAAGATGATTGCTATGCTATATATGGATAAATTCAAGATTATGAAAAGTAATTGTTGAGCTGACAAATGCAAGAAAAAGAAGCACATTGTGTAATACTGAACAAAATGGGGATTCTATAGGGCCCCAACCCTTGAAATTCACATAGCTGATAATATGCATATACAAAAAGAAAGGATCTTGCAAAAGAGGTATAATATTAGTTAATGGTTACACATTCCTCTGCAAAAGGAGGAATTTGATTCAATAGGTTCTTCTTCTTGAACTCTAATTATTTGTGCTCTCAAGCACCGTGAATATACAAGATGTCCCCCACAAGGTCGCAAGACATTCCTAGTTCCATGAGCTTTGAAATATTGGTTTTGGGACCCTTCAAGATTTTGATTAATTCCAATTTCCTCCTATAGGAGGAGACCCATTCAAGGAGGTTAGACCTGCCTTTAAGGTAGGCCTTAGTACCTCACCGAGTAGTAGATTTTGAAGATGAGGAAGACCTAGGAATATCAGTGGGTACCACGGGGGTAGATTCAGGTTCATCCACAGGAATGGGATGATTTTCACAAGTTGGATTAGGTGTGCCCTATTTGCATTTTCTCATATAAGGCAATGCCACTTTAGGGGCCTTCCCGTAAGAAGATTTCATAGGTTCTTTTTCAAGATGAGCAAGTATTTGCTCCATCGTGGTGATTTTATAGGAAATCGATGATATATCCTCCACAAGATCATCAACATACCCTTCATAGGTAGTGGCAGGGATTTATTTCTCCACCAATTCTTCATTGAATAATAAAGGAGATATATCAATGATGTTTTTGTTAATGGCAGGATGACAATGGCAAGCCAAAAATTCTTTAGCAGTTTAGGATCTTTTGGTCCTCTGCATGAAACAAATTATAATACATGACCTAGAAGATAGAAAATAAGGGAGTCATCTTAATGAGCCTTCTTATTATTGTTACCCAAACTACATGAGGTGTTAGCGGTCCATGAGTCTCCACTCAATCCTTAATTTTGAAGAGCATTCTCACGAAGGCCTCATCCGGGCCAGAAAGGTCGAAGATTGAGTGCAAAGTCTTAGAAGAAAGTTCTTTTACTCTGGTACCTAGCTCTATATCCACCATTGCTTGGGAAGAATGAACGTAAACTCTCTTTTCACTCAAGAGATACGATCTTATGCGAGAACAATGGGAGTTTATAAAAGGATGAAATTCAGGAGTAATTATGTAAGGTATCATTTCAGAATTGAATGAGAAATCAATTCAAGAAACTTGCATGGGTCTGGAGCAAATTGATATCTTCCAAAAGGTAATTTTTAGTTTCAAGAGGCAATTCACACAAAAAAAGCATCAAACACGAGAGAGTATAAATGATTATCTATTTTCCAAAGCATATTCTCAAACGTGGAAGGTGTCAAATCGCTTAAAAATAACAACACGAGGGAGCATATGGTTTGTGATGGGCGCATGGAGGATGGTGACAATGTGAATAAGACAAAAGGGGGTTAGGTGATAAAAGTAAAAAATACCGCATATATCTATGTCAGCATCTAGAAGCAAAATCAAATTAAGAAATAAGAAGGCATCTTTGCCATTACAAGATATTTTCCATAATTGGATCTTGTTTGCAGCGTATTTATGGAAAGCCTCGTTTAAGTTTGGTGGGGGAATTGGGTTGTAAGAAGACATATAATTGTATAAGTATGAGGATTGTCCTCATAATTAAGAGAGTTAATTTTGGTATCCATATTAAAGGGGCTTAGTCTTTCAAATTCTGAAAAGGTTAGAGATATAATTGTGAATATTGTATGTTTCCAACATGAAATGCATATTGATCTTAGTTTCCCAAACTTCTGTGTCAAGTTGGTTACAAGTGTACAACCATTGATAGGCTTTGAGAGAATTCATTTGATGTTCCCTTGTTAATAAATTCAAGAACTGAATAAAGTATGTCCGCTTTGAGTTTTAAATTCTATCATCTCCGCTTTACATTTTAAAATTGTCCATTGATGAGTGATATTATTTGGCTGCAATCTTGTGTTTATTGTTTCTATTTGTCATACACTAAATCCATCCTTGATGTTTACGTATTGGTTATTAATTTTGATATTGTGTTGTGAGATTTCACTCTACAATATTGGACTGGATTGTAAAATATTTGCCATGAACATTTTGTGCTGATATATTTTTGTAAGCCTTTGAGTGTATTTTAGGTGTATGAGGAATGAAGCAGTAAATTGTTTTTTTGAATGGTTGCACAAGCTCTTGTGTTAGGTATTTTAGAGATCAGATCGAATCCTTTACATCTATCGAGCTTCAAAAAATGAAAATAGTTTTTATTTGAGATTATCACTGATTAATCCAATTTTGTGCACTTTACCTTATCATAGGATACTTGTAGTGTTAAATGTTGTGTCATAATAAACTTATTTACCTTTGATTCCCCTTCTATGAAGTCACAATTTCCATAATTGACCCCATCCCCATTTTACGATTATGTCTGCTTGTTCTATTTTACTACTTAATTTCTCTAAACATCACGTAAGGTGTTTTTAGCCTTAATTTCATTACTAAGAGAACACAAGAGAAATTAAACTTAACCGTATTTGACGAGGGTCATTGCAATCCTCATCATTTAATCACAAAGAATGTCAAAACCAGGCAAAGTTTCACGACTATTAGCAAAAGGGGCTAAAAGAAATAATGATCTTACAATTATTTGATCTAAAACTGAAAATGAATCTAATCTAAATAACTAAAATAAATTACTGAAAGTAAATCTAATTTAACAAACTAAAATAAATAACAAAAATAAATCTAATCTATCAAAGTAAAATGAATAACTGAAAATAAATAAATAACAACAAATAAATAAAAGTGAAGCTTCACAAACAAAGTAAAATAAAACACACAACGTAGATTTAAAAAAATAAAACAAAATAACAAAAATATATTCTAACAAAACAATAAATCATCCTCATCCTTGGGTAAGAGTGGGCCCTTGCTCTCCCCTTAGATTTGGGTCAAGAAAATAAAAAAGAAACTACTATTAAAATGTTGAAACTGTGGATTTTATTAATCAAAATGATGTTACAAAAATCATCCATTTCATACCACTGTTACATTGAGTGCTTTAGAGAGATATTTATAACTCATCCCCATTCAAAGATTATAGAACTACCTACCTATAATCTTGGGAAAAAATTGATTACATCTTCCACTTTATAATGAGATAAATGTGGAAGGGATTTTATTCAAACACTACAATTTCAGATTTAACTACTACTTCTTCTTCCTCTTGTCAATGAGACAAATATGGAAGAGATATAATCAAACACTACAACTCTAGATTATACTACTTATTATTCCACTTGACAAGGAGACAAATATGGAAGAGATCTAATCAAACACTACAACTCTAGATTGTATTACTTATTCTTCCACTTGAAAAGGAGATAAACGTGGAAGAGAATTAATCAAATATTACAATTCTAGATTGAACCATCTCTTCCACATGCACTTAACTATTTATTTTCATTTGCCAAGTTTGCTCTTACATGATTGAATATTTCAACATGATAACTATCCCGCCATATTCTCATCCCTATTTTTTTAATTATTATTATGAATTCATTTGGAATAACATCTTCAAACCTTTTCTGGGTTTGGTGCTCCTTGTTGTAAGATTTCCAGAACATTTTGCATTTTTTAATTTTTGTTGAGAAATGAGGGAGAAATCATAGTTTTACTGAACCTGCTTTTTTTATCTTTTTTTTTTTTTACTTTTCTCAAACCTTATTCTACTGAAACTTAAAATGAATATATCTCCTCAATTATTGCTTTTGTGTAAAAATGGAGAGAGGTTTTTCCTCTTAACAATAAGAGGAACAAAAACCTCTCTTAGATTCTCATTTGGAGATCTTCAACTTTGACTAGAGTGAATCTGATGTTGCATGTGTGAGTCTTGCACTTGAAAACATGTTGCTTCAAATGATGATATCTTTGAAACTATTATTGTTGTGTAAAAATGGAGAGAGTTTTTCCTCATAACAATAAGAGGAAAAAAATTCTCATATTTCTATTTAGAGTTCTGCAATTTTAGTTAGAACAATTCTTCCATGTTCTGCTAGTACTATACTTGAAAAATTTCTTCTTCAAATGATGATTTCTTCAAAACTATTATTTCTGTGTAAATACAGAGAGAGGATTTTTCTCCTAACAATAAGAGGAACAAAAACCTCTCTCAGATTTCCATTTGGAGTTCTGCAATTTTAGTTATAGTAATTTCTGTGTTGATTGTATTTGAGTCCTGCGCTAGTGCACTAATTAGAGTCCTGCGCCGACATGCCAATTAGAGTCCTACACCCAAGTTCTACACCAAAGGCAAAGAATGAGTCATGTGCTCTTTACTTTATGAATGCTACAATCTTTGTGAGTCATGTTCTCTTAGCCATGTGAGTATTACACTTTCGTAATATATTCAAGAGATCAAATGACCTGCTCATACACAATACTGCATTCTAACTTACAAGAAATATTAGGAAATGAAAACATTCAGATTGCAATGGAAATTTCAAAGATAGATCAAATATATTCTACATTTAATCTTAAATAAGCTATATAGTTCTTAAGACTACATCTAAATCCACTTTATAAGAGAAAGAATAATGTTATCTAGTGCAATTGATGAGACTTAATTTGGTCTCATCAATCTTCGCAACTCCGCCTCCTCACAGTAGTAAGCATACACAATAATTTGTGTGATAACTTCTGAAATTGAAATATTGTGTCCTTAGCCATGCTTATCCCATATAAACCCCCTATCTGAAAATAAATAAGAGGGAATAAAGGGCTCATCTCCCCTCTCGCATTTCAGTTTACACCGCGGTCCTCTCACCCCCGGTTCAAGGCATGACCAAAAGTAACAGAAAAGGCCATCTCCTTTGTACATGCCCCTCAATCATCCCAAGTCTTGATCCCTAAGGAATGTGTTAGACCCTCCTCGACTACAAAATGACCACACAATCCAATCTATCACCATTCCTATGCAAGTTTCCCCTTCCTTATGAATTCGTCATTAGCCTAACAGGGGGTGTAGATGTGAGGACCAACATGTTCTACGCGAATGATGGAAAATAAATTCAAATCAATATTAAAAAAATTTAAAACTCAATGGCTTAGGTGAATCATCTCAAAATTTTGAAAATATGTCTAGTTTATTCCGAGTCCCGAAAATTGCATCTGTTGCTCAAAAATGACAAAATGCAAAAATGTCCATTAAAGGACCTTACACCATCCTCGAGTCATCACACTTTTCTAATTCTCCTTTGTGAGCTCCGTGTTTCTCTCCTCTCGTGAGCTCCACGTGCTCATTGAGCTCTTTACACTACTTAGAGTTAGGCTTGAAAGCCTATAAATCACTTCATGGCTTGTTGAAATGGGGCTTGGAGGGCCTTTATATAGTGTAAGTGGCCTTGAAATACAAAAAGTTAAATCCCATATCACCTAGGTTTAAAATAGACAAAGGCTATGTGACGAGGTGGTTAGGGCACTTAGGTAGGAGGTGGTAGGTCATGGGTTTGAGTTCCCACCGCCAACCTTTGTTGCGAGCTATCCTTTAGGTGACCGAGCCATTTTGCAATGTGGTGGGTTTATCCCACATCTATCAAAGTGGTTGGTTAAGGATTGAAATAGATTTAGGCTAGTGTATTTAACCATGACTTCACCACATCCTCCAATATTTTTCCATTTGGGGTGTAACCCTACTCGCGAGCTCTCCGATCGCCTTGGTGAGTCAGTTGGTTCCATCGAGTTGGTAGGTGATAAGGTGTATGCGGCAAGCTCCCCCTTAACTCGGTCCCAACTCGGTGTAGAGCTCAATCTCCTAGCTTGATTCTCTAGCTTGATTTGTAACTTGATGAGCTACTTGGGAAAATGATGAGTTGTTAAATAACATGAAAATCGGGTCCCCTTCCAAACAAGAGTTGGACCCTTAGTTAAACAACCCTTTCACATTTTTCGAAGACTAGAGATTCACAAACCACATTTTTCTAATCACCAACCTATCGGTCCCACGATGCATTACCTAACAACTTTGAAGAGTGCCCTAGATAGTGACACCTATGCTTTTGCATCGCTAACCGAGCTCGATCATGTACTAGTGGTATCTTGCACATAAGATGTCTATTTCACACGTTCCAATAGGCATTGGAAAGATAACAAAGTGATCTTCCATAATGTACTAGTTCAGGGAGATCCTAGGAAATTATGATGCCCAAAATGACCTCTAGATCACACCTCCCCAATAAGAAAGCTTTTGTTCCACCAAAAGCTTCAACTGGATTAGGTAAACTCCGTATTGTTCATGGAGACCTCTCGTAGTGGAATCTAAGGTATTTAATACTACTACTCCAAAAATAGACAAGTCATTTATAATCCAAAATTACTTTTTTCCCCAAAAGTCCAACCATCCATTAAATCTACTAAATGGCTCTCTACATCACCCCAATATACAAAAATCATAATATATCATAGTGGTTAAGGTTGCTAAATGTATTAAAATGCCAAAAATATCACAAAAAATGGATTAGTGTAAATAGACACAAAGCACCTTCCAAAGAGGAAATTTCTAATTGAACCCATGTGAATTGGCCAATACTACAACTTCCCAAATCAGATCAATATGAAGTAAATGACCAAATGCCAACAATATGCGGTGTCCACCGACCCTAAAAAAACTGTTAACTTTACAAAATATCACTGTAATAGATGAATATGAAATAAACGACTAAATTCCAAACATAGGTGAGTGTCCACCGATGCGTTGAATCAGTAAAGTAATGCCAAGTAGATTAGTATGAAACATGAAACTAAATTCCATTGATAGGTGAGTGTCCATCGACCCTCGCAAAATTGTCAACTACGCAAAATATCACTGAAATCGATCAATATGAAATAGATGACTAAATGCCAAACATAGGTGAGTGTCCATTGATCTTGTGATCTGCAAAGTGTTGTAAATGATCAGTATGAAATAGACTACCAAATTCCAAACATAGGTGGTGTCCACTCGACCTTGTGAAATGGTCAATCACGATAAAATATCATTGTAAATATCACTACAAAATGGAAATGATTTAGAAATCAAACTGTAAAAATTTTCAAAATGAGGATGAGAGTTAGATCAATCCTCAAACTGCATGTGAAGATCAAAATATCTATCCAATGTAAAATTGGGGATAAAGTCAAAACTACCTACCAAATGTCACATCCAAATCAATGAAACCATATCACCGTAAAATATCACCCAAGTAACTATAAACATGATGTGCCCAAATGTGGGTCTTAAAAATGACAACATATACAAATCCAAAATTAGACATACTGAAAATGCCCACTAAATCTGTATAAATTGCTATTTGAATCATAATGGAAATTGTCAACCATAAATGTGAGAAGAAAAATATGAGCATGTTAAACTCTGTCACTTAGCTCTTCACTGGTGACACCATTAACCAAGATGCAAAGCCAAAATCATATGGGAAAAATATCCTTTCTACATACAACAGAATCCCACAAAATATGCTTTGAAAAATATGCATGCTAATCAACAATATCAGCTATGCAATCAAAAACTATCCAAGAAATCAATTTTTACCAATACGAGGGTTGATCCCTCTTCCCACTTCAACAAATTGAATAGAAGGCTACACCATAGAAAACCTCCTGTTTGACGAGGTAGTGATGAAAACCTATGTTTTCAAATAGTTCCAAAATAAGGCATATCTTTTCAATAGGCCACACAAAGGTTATCCAAACATGGATATGAAAACCAAACCGCATAAAAATAGCCATTTCTCATGTACACAAAATGTTGGATTAATCTTACCTTCAAAACCAGAGAACCTGTACACCCTACGAGAAAAGGTTAACAAATAATTGAATTTTAAACAACTTTAACATTGCATCATGCAATGCTTAAGAATAATTATGAATCTAAAATCAACTGATAACCAATTAATACCCAAATGAAATGAGTGCAAAAAAATTGTCCAATCCCCGAATAATGTCCTAATGCCATTTCCATATCTTAAAATGGAATGGTCTTTTCACTTGCTCCTAATTAAAGGAAATAGGTAACAAAACAGATACATATGTATCTTACCCCCTAATCAATCGAGATGGGGACGTTACCAGAGACAACTCTTGGTTTACCTCACGGGTGAAAAATAGTTAATGAGGATGGGGCATTTCTTTTTCGCTTGTATGTCCTCTCAATAGGCTAGTTACTTCAAGGTTCGTGTGGTACTCTTCACAATGAGTTTTAGGGCTTATGCCCAAGTACTTCCCATAGTTATTTGGATGGGTATTTACCCTTATATGAACCTATAAGAGTATTTAATGGATGTTCTTTCCTAGTTCTTTCCTTAAGAAGAAACAAATGTTTTAATATTTTTTTTAAAAAAATTTATAAAACAATTGCGTTTGTGATCACCCTACAACCAAATTGTTAGATTTTTTGTAGAAAAATTGCAACACGATTGTGGTTGTGACCAAATTTTTATTTTTAATTTTTTTTTAGCAGATATATAAAACCAAGTGTTAGATCTACAACCAAAACGTTAGGAAAAATAAAACCAAATTGAAAGGACTCGCATAATCCTAAATAAAAATCTATTAGATTCGGAAAACAAAGTAATTTACCCACAACTAAAATGGTCCCACCGTGGTCACCAAAATACATGCCTAGATTTGGATCACCTATAAGATGTGTTAATTGATATATAGAAATATCCAAATCAATGCTACTAAATAAATGGGATTACACTATCATTGAAAAGAGAAGGAAAATCATGGGTTATTTCAATGAATAAATTGGGTAAAATTCTTGATCTAAATCTAATACTTGTACACAAACACACTTAGAAAAATGTTAGTTATTTTTGGTGGTTAGGAACCCGCCTCGGTTAGATCCCTAATCATTTAAGGAGATAAAAGACATTTATTGTAGAAAAATGACAAAACAATGCATAAAATGAAAGGTATACATGACTCACCACAAACCAGTCACAAATGTGATTCATTGAAAATCACTTGGAGGTCAGTAAGCGCCACGGTGCGATTAGCACCTGCATTGATTTTTTTCCAAAACAATGATCTTGTAAATTACACTAATCCTTTGTGATCCATCTTCACCTCTCTAAGACCTGCAATACCAAAATATGCAAGAAAAGAAGCAAAAACTCAAGTATGTGTTCAAGTGCACAAAGAGTGTAGGATTCCAAGAGGGTGAAATGATAGAGGTGAGTGGTATTTTATAGTTTTTGAGTGTATAGAAGATTGTGACACATATGGGTGCAACGTGCATAGATGGGTGAGATGATACGGGTCCATAGTGTATTGGACATGCAAATGGGTAGGTGGGTCTGGAAAAAAATAAATGTGAGTGGGTGACGGTTAGTAAATGAGTGATGAGGTCTCTTTTATCACCATTTTGGTGTGATTTTATATTTTTAGTTGCTTTTCTTGGATTGTTTTATTTTTTTGGGATTATTTTGTGTTATGATGTTTCTAGTATTTTTAATTAGGAGACCTTATGCACAAGGCACATTTTCTAGTGTCTACACAACCTTGACCTTTTCATATCAATATTTCTCTACCTCTTTGCACAATATAATAATGTTTTGAAGTACTTTCCTCTCCTTGTGAAAATGTTCATTTGTTCCTACTTTTCCATGACCATGTGTGAACTTTCCTTTTCCTTGTATTGTGCTTTATTTTTTTGCGCTAGTGGCTCTTATCCCTTCGGCACACACTAATAGGCTTCCTCAATATAATGTATTTTTATAACATTGAACCATGTTGAATTTTCATACATAATCCATTCATAGATTGTGAAATATTTTTTTGTCATTTTTAACATGACCAAATCTAATAGTTAGCTTGTAAAATTCCTCTATATAGTCACTTACATCCCAATCCCTTTGTCTCAAATCTTGGAGCTTCTTGGAAAAAAACATATGATAATCATGTGGAATGAATGTTTCTTTAAATTTTGTAATAAATATACTTGAGGTATTGATATTTTCTTTACCTTTGCGTAATCACTTAACGTGTACATGTTCCTAACATACGATACATGACCTTTAAATTTAATGCGAATTTTTTTCGCTTCCTTAGATCTTCCATATCTTAAAAGTCAAAATAATTTTCCAACTCAACTATCCAATCAAAGAGTTCTTCAGGATTCAATTCTCTATCTTGGCAACATCCTTAAACAATCTAACTTCATGTTCTTCAACCTATTCTTCTTATGAGATTTATGTGCTTCTTCTATGGCTTTAGTATCTATTTCATTGTCTACAAGCACCACCACCTCATCATTGTGTTCTCTTTATATCTTATAAATGAGATTGCATGCCTTTCATAAAACATATTAGGTATGTGAATATGGGTGCTCTTGGACCTTCAAATCCAATATATCGTGGTCTTCTTACATTGTTATCTCCTTTGTTTTACCTTTCTTCAAAAAGGAGTTCCTTTGTGCTAATTTTCTAAAAACATTTATCCAACCCATTCCTTAGAGAATGTTTACAATTATCATTAGGTAACAACCGATCAAGATCACATTTACATTATATCCAACTCTCACTAGAAGATGTCTTCAATTTCCTTATATCACACTTGAAAATGTAACAAACAACAACAACAAATGATGTATCAACACTAGATGATGTAAACCTAGTATAGATATCTTAAATACATCAAGAGATATCAATCACAAGACACTTATCTAACTATGCAAGTGTAGTATAAGTATACCAAAAAATAACAATTAAAAATAAATATAATATAATAAGTATATTATAATAAATGTATCTATATGAAATACATCAATAGATATCAATTTCAAGGTTCTTAGGTTTGATTTTTTACATACCTCTTTAATCAACAACTTCATTAAATTCTTTATCAATTTCTCATTGATTTGTGGCAAATGGAATCATTTAGGTACATGATTATGTTAGTCTAAAAATATCTATTCAAGTAAAAAGACACAAACATTACTAAATGGTCAAGATATTACTTATTTTTATCGACTACTCCAAGAAAAAGAAATAAAATTATTTTAACAGATAATCCAATAGAATTCAAATTTATGAATGAACTCTCACATGACGGTTAAATAAATGTCAAATTTAATGTCGAGAATAAAAGTGAACACTACACTCCATTACAACCTCGTCGTCATTGAGAACACCTCTCTGCGTAATTATAAGGAGTAGAACCTTTTTATGATACCAAATGATGCACTTATAGTCGGGAGTCTCGATCAAGAGATGTTTTATACCATACAACCCTCGAAATAGTTATCATAATTATGCATAATTGAAGCACACATCACAAGGGAATAGAACTTAGAAATTTATTGATTTAAAAATAATTAGATACATCAGAAACATTACAACAATCCCACAAATCGAAATGCTTTACGAAACATAATAAATGCTCATATATCATTTCTAACTTGTAACCTTGACAAATATAGCTCTACAATATATTTAAATTACTTGTCCATATTATAGCTCTATCTTTTGTGGGAATCGTGTCTAGCACAAGTATAGGGACATGTCTATATAGACGTAAGACCCACCTTACAAATTTTCTTCAAAACAATAAGTGACCCATCAAGCATTAGATATCTCCCCATCCTCTATACAATAATAAAACCAAGTGACAACTCAACTTGATGTACTATGAGTTTCCTCGATCAGTCTTACTATGAATTACATGGATTCATGTTGGCTCCTTAAACAATGTTGAATTTTTCACATTCCACAAGTTACATGTCACATTATACCCTTACACGTAAGCCTACACACTAGCTCCTCAAATCAATCTTTGAATGGTATCACAATTCAGCTTAAATGACATTATAATTTTGGTATTAGATGCACATCGCTGAGATGAAATCACTCCGTAATGCAAGCATCTAAAAGTGCTCCTTGTTGTGTGCATGGTTTTGTGCTTTTTAGCTAAGTTAGATGGATGAGAACTAACACCTAAATAGTTCTATAACAAAGCTAATGACAAAATCTAAACACCATCAAAGATGAGAGCTAAACAAGATTAATACCTAGCATAATGCATTAACTTTGAATTAACAATGCTATAGTATTTAAATCTCTACTTCTCTAGATTACCAACAAACAAGTAAATGGACCTAAATAAGCTCCATGACAATCAATATTTGGTTGTCCTTGATATCTCCAAGAACCTAGGAATGGGGGCTTATCAAAGTTGGGCTACAAGACCCTTTTGACACCTCCCATATGACCTAAGCACTTTAGGCTAGAATAGGAAGCTTAGCTCCTCAAGATGATGAACTCTCAAGAGAACACAAAAGCAAGCTCTTAGTCTATTTTGCTATATGCTTTGCATTTGCTTTCTCAAAGAGTTTAGGTGTAAGTAAAAAGGTAGGTGGAGGGCTCTTTATATAGCCCAAAGGATAAAGGATTCAACACATCCTCATGAATGTGGGATAAAGGTAAAACATGATTAGGAATGGATAAGGTTGCTTTATTAAAGGTAACCTTACTTTAGAAGGGTTTAATACATGTTTAGCAAGTCATGGGAGTTGGGGGCATTTTAATTAATCAAAGGTGATTAACTAATCGGTAGGTGTAAGCTTATAGTAAGCCAATTAGAAGAATACTAGTGTGATTTAGGCTATTGTGAGGGGATTAAATCAATTAAATATTGATTTACTAGTTAAATGAAGGGAAGGCTAATTAATTAATAATAAGCGACTCAATAAGTGACTCAATTAATTAATTAACTAAGGTCGTTAATTAGGTTGTTAGCTGAATAAGTGACTCAATTAATTAGCGTATTGTAAGTAATTAATGACAATGGGAGAGAAGATGAGTGCTTTTGACGATATGTCGCCGATTTGCGAGAAAGGGATAATTAGCACGATTTAAGTATTTAAATTGCTTGGGCATAATTATAGGTGTCTACATTTGCCCCTCTTTGGGGTGGTGTAAGTGACATCACTTCAAAGATAGTAGATGGAAGAATTTTTTTGAAGGGATAGAAGAAAAATTAGTAGGAGGGAGAGATGCCCCCTCGAGTGTCGATGGGGTGATGAAAGAAGCCGATCGACGATCGAAAAAGATGAGAAATAGGTAGAAGAATGGGGAAGAGGTAGAATGCCCCAATGAGAGAGAAAATTAGGGGTGAAAAGGGAAGTGGTGTAGAAGAAATAAGGAAGAGGGGAGAGAAGAACTTAGCCTCTAGCCACTGTTTATGTGGAACAAATTTGATGTCATCATATTGCCATAGGAACTACATCATTGACCCTTATTAAAAATATAAGCATACGACAAAGGTAGAATGACATGAAAAACCATACTACTAACAATTGTCCATTGTTGAAAGTACCAAATCCACGCAACATACAAAAAATGTAATGCAATACGAGAAGGAAACAAGCTCATCTAACAGGGAAAACAAGTACGAACACACATATCCAAACCAACAACGATAAAGACAGTTGTACAAATGTTTTGTTATCAGTGCTAAAGAGATCCACAAGTTCGTGATTGACAACAAGGGTTAAAAATGATGCCCCAAGCAAGGATTCATGCAAGGGGAAATGACAATGGACACGAGGTCCATGAAAAGCATTTGTGTGCAACAAAACAACACTAGGCAACCAAAAGTGCCCCAGATACGTACATTTAAGGAAGCAACTAGCTTTGTGAATGGTTGGGAATCCGGTGATCCGCGAGTCATATTAATTGGGGAAGATGTGAGAAAAAATAAAAAGATATAGAGAAAATACCATGCGAAGACATAAGTTTCAGCCGTAATAGGCAAGTTATCATTTTCAGAGGGTTTTTTTTTTTTAAAATTTTTTAAAGGAATTTTTAAATTTTTTTGGCCTTGTTTTTGGATTTTTTGATATATTAAGCATTGATATTGTTTTTGGCTTCATTTGAATCGTGGTAAAAATAAGAAAGGAGAAGAAGAAAAGGAAGGGCCTAAGGGCAATAGAAAGTGCCCTAGGTGAAAGGAAGGAGAAACAAACGACAAATAATGTCCTTGTGTAGTGGAAGAACTAAGAAAAATAATTATTTGAAAAATAATTATTCACGAGAGTGTGAAGAAGAATAAAATCACCGGAGCAATAAAATTGTCCTGGGAGAAGAAAGGGGTATTGACAAAAATGCCAAAATACGGTGAAAAGAAGAGAAAAATAATTATTTAATAAAAATAATTATTCCACAAAACAGAGGAGAAAATGGTGATCGAAACGGGTTTCCCAGCCGTCCTAACGGTGAAAAATAGGTTAATATACCCCCTTCAGGGGGGGGTAAAAACATCGTAATCAGTTATCAGAATCGCTCGCTTTAGAAAATTTACTGTGAGGCTTTGACACTCAGGAGAGATGGTGATCACACGAGACCGTTTGAGGTGTGCTAACGCAGTCCGGGGGTACTAGAGGCACGCGGACGAGGGGCCATTTGTGAGTATCACAACCTTGCTCTTAAATTTTTGTCATTAATGCATTAATTAGGGTAATTAGGTGTAGAAAACATGTAGGCATGCTCACACGTGCAGCAGCATGCAGGGTTAGGCACGCATGCGCCACTTTGGGGTGTAGGCATCTGCTTTAGGGAGTAGGTGCTGTGGCTATGTGCGCATGCGCATTCAAAATTGCTTGCACACACACGCGCACGCACACACACGAGCACACCTGCGCGCGCACACACACATTGGGAAAGGGGCGCACATGCGAAAAGCGTGGTGCGCAGGCATGGGTAGGTAAGCGCACACAAGCAAAAGTGCACACATACACGCGCAAGCACCAATTAGGTGGTGCACACGCCAAAAGAGCATGTAGGCACCCGAAAGAGGGTGCATGCGCCAGAAAACACTCGCGCATAAGCGCAGTGCGTAACGTGGCGCACACGCCTAAAAGGGCGCGTAGGTGCCCTAGACAAGTAGAAAAAGATAGGAAAGTGTCCAAAAATGTGACACTGAGAAGAATTTTTAGGATTTTTGGGTTAACCCTAAAAAAATAGAGATAGATTTTTAGATGAAATGCTAGAAACTAACGAGTGGCATGTGATTTTGCAGAGACGTTTACTAGTGTTGTAGATGCGGGAGCGTCACTCTCGGATTGCCGAGTTAGAGGGTAGCATGCACCGACGCGACCGCCGAGAGATGGTCAGACATCGAGGCGGTGGGGCCGGGCCTATGGCTCGATGCCCTCCATTGTCCGGATCACGACCTCTTGATCAAGCTTGTGAGATGGCACAACGAGAGTCAAGTGTTTTAGACTGCCCACAGGGGAGATGACAGTGACGATAGAGGATGTGTGGTGGATCCTGTGCGTGCCCATGATGGGTACATTGATTGAGTATAGCCCAGATGCAAGTTTGATCAGAGCAGCATGCAGTGTGTTATTCGGTGTGGATGACATCCCACATGATGGGATGACTGTGGCCTTACACGAGTGCATCTCAGACCCGACATTGCATTGGGGGCCGCTATACATTATGGCACTTATCAGTGGGTTTCTACTCACTGATAAGACAGGACTTCATTCCCAAGAGGATTGCTACCAGTAGTACACGGGATTTATAGTGGGGAGAGGTATTGCTGGGGTCAGTGCATACTGGCCCATTTATACTGGGACTTGCATCTTATCACATACCACGGTTAGAAGACCGTGGGGCCGGCCTCACTGTTACAAATATGGTCATGGGATCATATAGCCATTGGATGCCTTGTTGGCCCATTCCGAGTTCAAGACCCCGAGGAGCCATCATACATGGCTTGGATAGTAGTGGGTGGAGACATCTGTGGTCACCTTGGTAGCCTATTCAGATATAGGAGGGAGTTTGATGAGCTAGCAGTGATAAATGTCATTTTGCGTCCATATAGACACTTCCAAAGGGCGAGAGGATGCCACGAGATCTTAGCATGTGCTTGGTGGAGCACTTCTTGATTGGTAGCCACAACTACATCATGGAGCTATATCACATTGACAAGTGCCAAATAGCAAGGCCAGTAGGCCGAGTATGAGGGCCCCTGCAAAGAGATATCCGGCATGATCACGAGGGACTCGAGAGGTAGACTATGGGGCCTTGGATTGTAGCAAAGCTGAGCCAGGCGCTTCCTACAAAGCGGTTCCCAAGCATGGGATCCACTTTGCAGAGATTAGAGATCCGGGGACCATAACCGATTATGCAACATGGTATGCTACAAAATGTTACCCCGACGACGACTATTCCAGCAGGCAACATGGGTAAGCAGTATTTTCCCTCCGTGGAGGTATGACACGGATAAGAGCACAGGGCCAGAGTAGTAGCATTGGGGCCAGACCTCGAGGATCCTTTTGATGGGATCCCCCATGATGGATAGGGTACCGCACAGGCACAGGGACCGAGGCCACAGGGCCCAAAGACCGCAGCCATGCCTTCACCCCCCGAGGTAGAGTATTTGAGCAGGATGAGGTCCTCCAGAGCACTGCAGTGACCACCCACGAGGCACGTATAGCTTCACAGAGATAGCGGCGGAGATAGCCACAACACGTGAGTACAGTGCAAAGCGGCTCTTAGGCCGAGAGAGACATGACGAGAGCAGAGAGAGACGAGGCTTGAGGTTGGTGTGTGACAACCACAACAAAGAGAGACGAGGCTTGAGCCCATATTATTACATTACTTTCGCGGGATCAGGCTCGGGCCTAGGCCAAGCTAGGAGATGATAGAGCAACATGGAAGAGCTAGATCTGAGAGACAGCTACACAGGGGGCATATATACTAAGTCTCTTACATCAGTCCCAGTCACAACTGCGCATGATCGTGGCACAGAGGGACCATGTGTATACACGTTATTAGGTAGTAGTAGCCTAGAGGGACCAAGCCCGCCCTGAGCTGTAGGCGATGATGATAGAGAGAGATCGAGAGGCTGCCACCTCCTGGACAAGCCGAGGCAGACTGGAGTCGGGTCATAGCGAGCGAGACACTGCCTTCAGCAAGCATTCACCTCAGGAGATGCTGATTTGATTCGAGATGCCACCAGGCTTGGTGGGGAGGCACTCTTTTCCAGGACCGCCTACTACAGAGTGGTGCTGCCAGAGCAGAGAGTGGCTTTGCCATAGTTATCAAGATCGAGTGCATCTGGATCTCATTCACGGAGGTCTAGTCATTCTGCTAGATCACCGAGACAACCCTTCCAGACACGGCGGCGAGACCAGGCGCCCGGCCTACCTATAGATGTCTGACATCCAGAGGACCAACCTGGGAGCCCCAGTGAGGGCGAGAGCTATGGGTGATAGCCACTTTGGTATTGTATAGATTCTTTTTGTATGTATGCCTCTTATGAAGGCTGATTTTGATGTACAAAGTGATTATAGACATGTGTGTGTGTGTGTATATATATTTATATATATATATTTGATGATGCCTCATGATGAAGGCTTGATTATTTTAGATACATGCCCCTTTTTGATGGCATTATGTATCGCCAATGTATTTATATTGAGCATTGATCAGGACATTGTGTATCATACAGACATTATTGATGTATCCCTGTTGTATGCCTCAAATTGGCGATTTTGATATAGAGTACATGATTTACGTGTAAAGATGTATTTTTGACACACATGTATATATACATATGAGGACTCATTTTGTTTTGGCTCAGATACACATGGTGATGATATGAGGCACATCTTTGTTTTGTTTTGTTGATACATGTATATAGATGGTTTTTGCATTGTCTGTAAATATATGGGGAGCCAATTGATGACGGGACATGAATCGTGTTTATGTATCTTGAGCGGGTTTTTTGGCTGCATTGGATTCGATGCATGTTATTGTCTTGATTCAGCATTTGTGGATATTGTTATGACGCATTGTATTGTTGTTGTACTTTGATGCATGAGGCATGAGTGGGCATAATTCTATGATGTGAAATACCCCTTTCCAGAAATTACTATATGTTGGTTCTCATTGCATGTTGCATTTGTTTAATTCAGCATGTATGGAGGCGTTGTGACATGAGTGGGCATACATTGATTCTTGTTGCATGCCGCATGTTTTGATTCAGCACTTATGGATGTATTATCTGATTTTGTACTTTGTATGTATCTGATTCCGATGTATTAATGTATACATGTGCTATAGATTATAGATGATAGATCTGTAGATGATATCAAATGTTGTTTTCATGTGTTATTTTGATGTATATGGATGGGATGATATGATGATATTGGTGCGGGGGATAGATTATTGATTATGCGCAACCCCTCTTGCCCCCATTGATGATACAATATGTGATGATTAGCTTAACATACATGCATGATGTAAAACTTAGCATTTTTGTTTATATATGATGTATAGATGATGCTAGATGTGATGATAGTGATGGTAATGTGATGTGAATGATAACAAAATAGAGCACATGCAAGAAACATAGCCAAATGCTACAAAGAACACTAGGAATTAATGCAATACACCATGAATCACCATGCCTTATTAACAAGTAACAAAACACAACCAAATGCTTTAAGAAAGAACATAATGAATTAACACACTAGCATGTCAAAACTCACCACAACATGCACAAGCAAGAATGAATCTATTCTAAGCAAGAAAAGATAAACTATGACAAAGTACACCCAAGCAACAAACAACTCAAAAAGCAAGCATGCAAAACACTACACAAGCAACAAGCAAAACAAGGAAACAAGACCATGCAAGTAAATGTTTTTGTAAAATATGTTTTCATGTACCGATTTTCTATTGTTTTAGGTTTTTGTGAAACAATTTTCTATTGTTTTTGTGTTTTCTCGAAAAAATTTTCTATTGTTTTTGTGTTTTCTCAAACAATTTTCTATTGTTTTGTGTTTTTGACTAGCTTCCAAAGCTATGTGTAGGTAACCAAGAAAGCGTGGATGCCCCCAAACTAGGGTGGGGAATATACAAGGGCAGAAGCCACGTATTTATGAACAAGAAGGTGAAGTCGTTGAGTTGCCCTAGCGTAAGATGAGAAATAACGAAAGACCACATCCCTCACAGCATTTAATAGAAGAAGGTAAAGCCGGATCAAGGCCGACGAATGGTGTGCATAAGGAAACTCGGAGGGTAGAACCAGTCCGTGCCAAAGACAACTACCTTTCTAATATAGAATGCTTGCATAACAATGAATCCTCATGAGGCACCGAAACTGGTTTTCACCAAAGGACTTGCCCAGAGTGCCACAATCACGAGGTTTTCACTAGTGGACGCACTGCTCTCTCTTTTTTCTTTTTTAATTTTTTTTGATTTTTTCGTATTTTTGATTTTTATGACTTCCCTACACCATGTTCAGGCATAAAATCTCTTAATATGCATGGCGTTCATGGGCTCCTAGAGCTTGTCACCATTGGGGTGAGCCAACTTGTAAGCCCCTGTGCCGTACTTGACAACTATGACATAGGGTCCTAACCAATGGGGTTCAAACTTCCCTTTCTTTTCTCACTCACTCGCCTGGTGTTGAACCGGTTCTCCTTCATGACTAAATCACCAACCTCAAACCGACGAGGGATAATTCTCTTGTTATAGTTTCGGAGACTCGTGTTGATATACTTTCAAGTAATTAAGAGCGCGAATGCACCTCTCATCCAATAGTTCTAACTCAACCAACCTCACACTTGATAATCTTCATCCTTATCCAGATAGTCTCAAAGAGAGATCCTCGTATGCAAGTTCAATCTCTAAGGGGATGATAGATTCTATCCCGAACACTAGGGAATATGGTGTTACACCTGTAGGGGTGTGAATAGATGTTCGGTAAGCCCAAAGGGCTGGATGAATTTGTAGGTGCCAGTTGTGACTTGTTTTGTTGACCATATTTTCTATTATATTGACCAAAGTCTTGTTTGTTGCCTCAGCTTGTCCATTACCTTGAGGGTAATATGGCATGGACCATTTTAATCTAATTTGGAACCATTGGCAAAGGCTTTTCATAGTTTTATTCTTAAATGACTTCCCATTATCTGTAACAATGGCTGCAGGAATGCCATACCTACAAATAATGTGATTCATGATGAATTTAGAAATTTGTGCTCTGTGACATAGGTTAATCGGACGATGGCCTCCACCATTTTGTAAAATATTCAAAGTGGTCATGTGATGATATGTGTATGACCATCAGAAGAGGTAGGAGTAAGCTTCCCTATTAAATCGAGTCCCCACTTAGAGAATGGCCATGGGGTAGTGATTGGTTGTAATGGCTGTGACGGAGCATGGATAAAATTTCCATACTTTTGGCAAAACACACATTTTCTAACGTAATTGCAACAATTAGATTCCATGGTAGGCCAATAGTAACCTACTCTCAACAATTTCTTAGCCAAGACCATTCCGTTTGTATGCGCTCCGCATACTCCTTCATGTACTTCCTTGATTGCTTGGATTGACTCCGTCACATCCAGACAACGTAACAAATTCCCGTTATAGCCATGATGATAAAGTGTACCTCCTAAAAGGGTGTAACGGGCTATCTGGCGAATTAGGCTTTGCTTTTCAGAGCGGGAGATATTGGGAGGGAATGTGTTGTCCTTAAGATAGGTGAAAATGGGTTCATACCATGGTGAATGGGGACCAACAACCTCACAAGCCAGAAAGATTCTGGCATGTCATATGCGGGTTGGCGTAGATTTTCTATGAAGAATGGCATATCATTGCTCCCTGGCGGAATACAAAGCATAGATCCCACCATTGCCATAGCATCCACCGATACATTACGTCGTGCTCTTGGGATCTGCTCAAAGGTGATGTGCACAAAATACTCCTTTAGAGTTTCCACTAACTTTTTGTAAGGTATGAGTTTGTCATCCTTAACCTTATACTCATCATTAACTTGTTTAATGATTAACTATGAATCACCTACAACCTTAACATGATGAATATTCCACTTGATGGCCAGCTTCATCCCTGCAATGAGTGCTTCATACTCTGCAATGTTGTTCGTGTAAGGGAAGGCCAAACGGAAAGCCTGTGGTATAGGATCACCCGAAGGAGTAATAAGGACCACTCCTGCACCTGAACCATGAAACGTAAAAGATCCATCAAAATGTATCTGCCATACGACATATTCTTCAATGTAGAGCAAAGAGGTGTCTGGCAGTTCTAGACTCAAAGGCTCCGTGCTTTGCAAAGGTGCTTCCGCTAGTTGATATGCAAGTACTTGTCCTTTAACTAATTTTTAATGGACAAATTCTATATCAAACTCACTAAGTAGAATGATCCAATTAGCCATTCTACCTGTAAGGGCGGGTTTGGACAACAAATACTTGAGTGGGTCAACCTTCGATATGAGCTTGGTCTTAGTATTTAGCAGGTAATGGCGAAGTTTTGAAGGTAAAAACAACAGCCAAACAAGCCTTTTCAATATGAGGATAATTAAGTTCATAGGCAATGAGGGTGCAACTCAGATAGTACACCACTTTCTCCTTATGGTTAATGTCATATTGGGTGAGTAGTGCACCAATAGTGTATTATGTAGCGGAAATATAGAGCAAAAGTGGTTCTCCCGGAGTAGGAGGCATGAGGACAGGTGGATTGGCCAGGTACTGTTTAAGCAAAGCAAAGGCTTGCTGTTGCTCAGGTCCCCAGATGAAAGTGACGTCCTTTTTAAGAAAATGGGTGAATGAGTGACATTTATCTGCAAGTTATGAGATAAAGCGGTGAATGGCTTGAATTTTCCCCTGCAAGCTACGTAATTGCTTGATATTTTCAGGTGGAGGCATTTCAGTGATGGCAGACACTTTAGCAGGGTCTACCTCAATACCTTGTCTTGACACAATGAAGCCCAATAATTTCCCTGATAGCACCCCAAAGACACACTTCTTGGGATTCAACCTAGACTTTGTATTCCCACAGTGCTCAAAGATACGCCGCAAAATGATAGGATGATCTTCTCTTGTTTTGGACTTTCCCAGGATGTCGTCTATGTAGTCTTCCATGATATCATGAATCATATTGTGAAAGATTACTGTCATGGCCCGTTGATAAGTTGCTCCCGCATTCTTAAGGCCAAATGGCATCACCTGATAGTAGAAGGTGCCCCAAGGAGTTGTGAAAGCTATTTTGTGTTGGTCCTCCTCAGCGATTTTAATCTGATTATAACCCGAAAAGCCATCCATGAGCGATAGCATTTCATATCCTGCTGTTGAGTCAACAATCATATCAATGTTGGGTAATGGAAAGTCATCTTTAGGGAAAGCCTTATTGATGTCTCTAAAATCTGTATAGATTCGGATACCGACAGGTTTTTTTTGGATAGGAACAATGTTCGATATCCATTCAGAATAGTCAATTGGTCGGATGAATTATGCTGCCAACAATCTTTCCAACTCTTCCTTGACCAACAAATCCACTCTTGGATGCATCTTTCGGAGTTTCTATTTGATAGGCTTGGCGTTTGCATGCACAACCAGGTTATGCACGACTAACGTTGGATCTAGGCAAGGCATGTCTTTGTAAGACCATGCAAACACATCAATGAACTCTCGTAACAACATGGTGAATGCATTTTGTTCTCTAGCTGAGAGTGATGCCCCCAATTTTACTATCTTGGGATCTTCTTCGGTACCAATGTTGACATTAATGGTTTCTTCGAATAACAATATTGATAAATCCTCCATACGCGTAGGGTCGGGGAAGGTTGAGATCTTCATCCAAGGATGTCTCCATGATATTTTCATCCTTGGCATGGTCACTTTGTTTGTCCTTTGATTTTCTTATTTGTTTGTCAGCCAGTGCCTCAAAGAGGTTTTCACTGTGCGACTTGGACTTTGATTTTTGCCGAGGCTTTTCTTTAGAAATTTTTCCCTCGCTTTTCTTCAAATTTTGCTGACCATGAAGTTCAGCCTCCTCGCCAAAGTAGGCGCAGGTGTCTAAGTCGATAGAGAAACCTTTCTTATGATCTCCAATGGGGATTGTATCCCTTATGCCCATAAACTCTGCAATAGCCTCGTCATTCTCGAATAAATCTAGTGGCACGTGACGTTGTTGGTCCCATTCAATAAGGGAAGGGTATACAAGGTTAAGGGTGTTTTAGTGGGGGTGAAGGTCAAGACAACATTATTCATGAAAAGGTTTGTGGAGGCCAGATCCTCATATTGGCTACAATGGGAATCTGTATCGCTATCTAAGTAATCAGAGCTATCCTCATGTTCAGAACAAGTTGCATCTTGATTGTTGGGGTGTGCTCCATAAGGATGAATCCCGATGCTATATCTTTTTGTTTTGAAATGTGGAAGAGGGACTGGTTCTCTTTGTCCTTGTTCATTCCTCCCACATCTTAGGCCTTTGAGCCCATGGGTACATCATTCTCGCTAGATTTTTCATATTCTCGGGGTTTGATAACAGGATGGCTAAGTTTCCTCAGGGACCTAAGTAGTAGGTGGATCAAGCAATTTCTCCTCAGCTAACAATCCTCCAGGCAAGAATGACCCAATAGTGTGTTCTTCTCTAAGTCTCCTAAAGTGGTAGTTGGGTCGACCTCTAGTCTTGGGTGACAAAGAGAGATCTGACACCAGGAGCACTTGTTGTACATTATACTCCCCACAACCATATTCCAGGATTTTCATCTCCCATGAATCAAATGGAGATGTTGAAGTAGACGCCCCATGAGCGCAAGAACTAAGTGAATCTGAATCCACGCGGGATTCCATAGCCTCAGACTAGAGCGAAACTACTATATCTGCGGAGGGACATGCATATGTACCCTTTCGTGCAAAGCTATTAAGAGCTCGACAATGAGAAAAGGGCTTTGAATCTCCTGGTATTGTTATCGTATGTCCCTCATGCTTCAACTTGATGCATTGATGAAACATTGATGGCACGGCCTGCATGGCATGAATCCATGGTCGGCCTAGAAGCATATTATATGGAAGTTCCAAGTCTAGGACGTGAAACTTTGTCTGATGACAAGTGGGGCCCACCTCCATGGGCAACATGATGGTGCCTGCTGACTCTCTTTCTGCGTTGTCGTATGCGGTGATAGTGATAATATGGGACTCAAGGTCTTCCTCCATATGTCCCAATTATTTGACCAACTTAAGCGTGCAGATGTTCAATCCCGATCTATTGTCCACAAGCACCCATTTGATTTTCTTGTGGGTGACAACTACCTCGATGTACAAGGGAAGATTATGTGTAGGGTTTTCGCAGGATCTCCCTATGGTTGAAAGTAAGATGCTCACTTGGTGCAATATTTGCCACCACAACTTGAAGATGTGTAGGATCGACTTCTAAAGGCACTCCCAACCCCTGAAGAGTTTGATACAGAATGTCCTTATGCACATTAGATATCTTGAGGAGATCTAAGATCGAAATCTTAGCAAACGTCTTCTCAAGTTGTTCTAGAAGGTTATACTTACTAGTATGCGGGGTCAACGGAGAGGGTTCCGGAATCACGAGGCGGCGCGCCTTGTTACCGCAGTGCATTCCTTTCCCTTAATTAAGATAGTATTGACACGGTCAGCAGGGGAGCGAATACATCCGATAAGCGAATCGTAATGATTGTTATCTCTCTTGGTATACAAGTAATTCGCGGCTTTATAAGTTTGGGATGACTCTCCCCGATCCGGTTTTTCCTTTTCCGACTTATCATGCTTGGGGAATGGTTCCTTATAAATCCCCATTTTCTTATTAGGTGTTTGCGTGTGGCAGGTGGTTATCCACCTTTATCTCCCCATTGTTAATGAGGTCTTGAATATAGTGGTGAAGTCGTAAAAATTTGTTTGTTTTATGACCTTTAACGCGATGCATTTCACAATATTCATGCTCCTTATACCATTAAGGTTTTGGAGCGTTTTCATCAAATGGTTACATGGTAGGATAGGTCATCATGTGGGCCACATCCAACTATTTTAGTATGACTGACAATGGTTCATTGAGAGAGGTGAATGTTTGTCGTTTTGGTGGTGTTTGAATTGGGCCCTTGGTCAGTTTAAAAGGTTGACCAGTTTGGACCGTTTGAACGCGTTTGGAATCAGTGATTCTATCTCCCACCACGTTTTTGTTTTTGTTGAAGACCTTGGGCTTTTCCATGGGTTTGACACTTTGGTTGTATTTAGATTGGTTTTTAAGGGTGCCTTTGGCAATGAGATCCTTTTCTATCTAAATCCCTTTCTTGATAATCTCCTCAAAAGTACAGACACAATGCATTTGGAGGTGGAAGGCAATATCTAGGTTGAGATTGGGAACGAAGATACTGACCAGTTGCTTTTCAGGGAAAGCACAAGGGAAGTGACTGGATATCCCTCTCCATCATTAGAGGAAGCTAGCGAAGGTCTCATTTGGGTGTTTCTTGGCACCGCACAAGTCTGCCATGGTGACATCACTCTCTATGTTATACGAGAAGTGACGCACAAATCTTTCTGCCAATTCTGGCCAGTGGAAATTGATCCCCGTGGTAAGCGTGTAAACCATTCCAATGCTTGACCTCCAAGACTCTTGGGAAAAAGTCTGATAAGGTAATTATCACTATAAGACACCTCTTGACATGCCATGTAAAAATCTTTAACATGATCTCTTGGGTCTCCCTTTCCTTTGTATTTGTCGAATTTTGGCATATCAAATTTCTTTGGAAAGGGTCGAAGGGTCATTGTCTTGTCAAAAGGATAGGGGCACAACTCTTCATATTGATATTTCCTGATGCTCCCTATATTGCTCTCTTGTAAGCTTACAAGCGTTGCTTTCATAGATTGCACTTCCTATG
This sequence comes from Taxus wallichiana var. yunnanensis, assembly GCA_018340775.1. NCBI lineage: Eukaryota > Viridiplantae > Streptophyta > Pinopsida > Cupressales > Taxaceae > Taxus > Taxus wallichiana. The sequence goes on from CM031244.1 coordinate 643,245,786, forward strand.
TGAGCAATTGTTCTTTAGTGGGAGAAGCAGGGATGTAAACACGATGGTACCCTATGTCTTCTTCTCCTTGTTTTTCCCGATGGAGTTCGTTGATCTTAACCTTAGGCCTCACCTTTTGAATGTTCTTGTTTGCATCTTTCTATACATGGGAAGTAAGCAAAGCAAGTTGTTGGCTTAGGTTGCTGATTTGTTGTTGGATTGTGGTTGGGTTTATAGCCTCTTCTTCTAAAGGTTCCTCCTCTTCGTATTGTGGAGGTTCTTCCTCTGTCTCAAGTTCTATTTTGTTTCTTCATGGCACTTTGAGGAGGGGTATTCTATGCCCTACCACTTTATCATTTTCTACGTAAGAAGTGGAAGCATGCCCACTTGTTAAAATATCTTCCATATTGATAAGGGGGTGTTCTTCCTCAGTAGTGTCATTTGTTTGTAGTATTATGGTTCATTCTCGATGGGCAATTTGGCCCCTAATTCGACGACCCGAGCCAACACTCTGTCTTTGTTTCTAAGAAGAAATTTGTCTAGTAGAGTAGGGTCAAAATCAAATTCTACGTGTGGTGACTCTAATTCGTTTCCACTATGGTCGACCATTTCTTCTGTTTCCTTTTCTGTAGAAAATAGTGGTCCTAGATCATGTCCGATGAATGGGTTTGATCCTTGTCTAGTAGAGGTTTCTCGAGCTTGTGCTGTTGTTCCTCATATGTTTGTTTCTTTAACCATAGATGCGTCTTGGGAGCCATGTTTTCATGATAAGTTTCACTAAGGTAGTTGTAGATTTGTTCAAAATTCAATGACTACCTCTAAGTGAAACACAAGATGTACGTGTCAAGAGTAAATTAACAGGTGAGAATACCAATGTGATAGAGTGATAAAGTCACCAATGAAACAATCGTTTGGTATCAAAACTTGATTAAATGAAGTATTTCCTAGACTACGTTTCAAAGTAACCTGCGACGTCAGATGCTTAACAAGATGTCTCCACTTATGCCAAGTTCAAAGGAATGAACAAGACATAAGTAAATACACGAAGTTAAATGTGATCTCCTAATCAAGATATACGACGAGCAAGCTCAAATCCGATTAAGACCTATATCTCAAAAAGTGCCAATTATGATTTGTGAATGGCACAACAATATCACCAAGATATGTTAACCCACTTTGTAAGAAAGTGAAGTATTGATATCGAGGTGTTATTGATATAACACGCACAAATGGTAATGCCTAACACCTTTTGAAATCGAGGTAATAATAGAACCGAACCAAAAGCTCAAAGTATAGCTAGGAATAGTTAAGAATGTGTGCAATGTAACCATACAATATAGGTATTTATGTCGAGTTTACAAGAAACAAGACGTAAATATCGAAATTGTAATGATACGAGACAAACAAGCTAACTCTTCTAAGGAAGTCCACGGCGATGAACCACGCCTAACTATGATGATGATCTTGACGTGGGTATCAAGATCACAATGGCTACCAAATGACGTGAAAATGCCTCCGCTCACTTTAGACGTTTAACTAACCCAGCCAAACATGGATGGGCGTAAACGGACATAAAAGTGAGAGAAACAATCGAATGGAAACACAAAGGTAATCACACCTCTTTTGATCAACAAAGTGTCAAAAGAATATGAAGGAAATAAATCAAGGAAAATGACAAAAAATGCTAGCCTCACTTTGGCAGAGTTTCGCCTCGCCCTAAGGCAAGTAAAAACTAGGCGAAAGTAATACATCACACGTTTCTCAAAAAGAAGGTTCACAACTCAACACTATTTTAAAATGGTCAAAGTGGGCTCCTGGCCAAAGTATATTCTCCTAGGTGGTTCTCTCACCCTAAGTGTTACAAAGTTGCCACGAACGAGCGCGATTTACCCAAAAATCGTGACTCGACTAGTTTGGGAGTATCCCAACTTTACTTTACCCCCTTCAAGAATAGTAGGCAACTAGTGTCTCTACATGTGTACTATCACTGAGGTCGCCACAATAGACAACCTGTAATGCTATCTCACAAAGGAATCACTAGTCAAGTAGGTAGTGCGGAGCACTTCCCATTTCATCCACAAGGTTCCCTCTTGTGTGGACTACTTTGGGGTTCCTGGAACCACCCCAATTGTTATAACTTAAGGTGTTATGCCAAAGGGGTTATGTTCCAATTAAGCGGAGAGGGACGTAACCTTTCCGAAACCTACAATACAGTGTTTTGAATATGTTGTTCTTTTTATCTTTTTTAATTTAGATGTGGTTTGCTTGAACAACGTTTGGAAACCTGCAAGAACACGTGTATTAGAAGTTTTTGACTTTTGTTTCATTTCCTTCATTCTTTGACAAGCATTTTGGTCCTAAATGACGATGATTAGTAATTTTCCATCAAAAGAGAAGGCACCATTTCTGATTCTCCAGATCGTCCAAGGACGCAAGAGAAGAGCATACGTGATGTCGTCACAAATCTCAAAAGATAACCAAATTGGAACAATACTTTAATTTCAACAAATGCCAAATTGACCAATTCTAACTAAAATACCCTTAACAATCTTAAAGCGGAAAAAGGTCTTAAAATCGCTTTCGATTCCTAAGGTCACCTCAAGGGGACGTGAGGGAAGAGCATACGCAATCTCAATCCCGTTAGTAAATAATGCAAAATACTACCTAATCAAATACCAACATGTAAAAACAACTTGCAAAGACAGATATGTGATTAGAGAAACTTGCAAAAAAGTTAGCACATCAACCTTTTAAATCAAAAATGGAAAAGGATGCATGTGCCCCTTTTTCCGTATGCACGCGCAGTTAGGGCATGCGCCACCAAAAGTTGTTTTTCGCACACATAGTGTACCTGCGCCACCCGAGAGATGTGTGCGCCCCTAAAACAACACTCTGTGCCCCTAAAAATAGCACCTGCGCTACTCTGTGGATTTTTAGATCAATTAAATGCCTGCACCACCCGAGAGGTGTGTGCGCCACGAAAACAACATACACGCTACTCTGAGAAAATAGACAGGAAAAATAGATAGAATAACCGTATTACTAGAAAAATATACCTGCGCCACAAAAATCGCATGTGTGCCCTAGTTAGGGTGTGTGCCTGCTTGACTGTGAGTTTCGATCGCAACGAAGGTACAATATGAAACTATGTGTGTGCCCGGGTTAGTGCACCTACGCGCGGGTTAGGGTGGATGCGCCAAGGTTTTGCACTGCGCCTGGGGTCCATCAACAGAGTGACCAAGTAGCCACAAAGCCGCCTACACCACTCGAGAGAGATGTGTGCGCCCCTAAAATCGTGCTGCGCCCTGAAAATCACGTATGCGCTCCTAAAATTGTACCTTCCCGCACTGCCGCACCATAGTACGGAAAATGATGCAAAAACTTCACAATACTCTAAATTTTGACAAGTTAGTTCAAAAATGGCAATGACCCATTAAAATTAAGGCTATAAACATGAAGTAACACATATTAAATGAGCAAAAACTCCAAAAAATGGAAATTAATTACTACATGTGCATATCAAAAGTTAGCCAAAATAATGAAATTTAAACTAAAATGCCATGGGACTAAGGGTCCCACCAGGCTGTGCCAAATGTGTGCATAGTTTTGTGCTTTTTAGCTAAGTTAGATGGATGAGAACTAACACCTAAATAGTTCTATAACAAAGCTAATGACAAAATCTAAACACCATCAAAGATGAGAGCTAAACAAGATTAATACCTAGCATAATGCATTAACTTTCGAATGCCTATTTAATCAACAACTTCATTAAATTCTTTATCAATTTCTCATTCATTTCTCGCAAATGGAATCATTTAGGTACATGATTATGTTAGTCTAAAAATATCTATTCAAGTAAAAGACACAAACATTACTAAATGGTCAAGATATTACTTATTTTTTATTGACTACTCCAAGAAAAAGAAATAAAATTATTTAATGCAGACAATCCAATAGAATTCAAATTTATGAATGAACTCTCACATGACGGTTAAATAAATGTCAAATTTAATGTCGAGAATAAAAGTGAACACTACACTCCATTACAACCTTGCCTGTCATTGTAGAACACCTCTCGGCGTAATTATAAGGAGTAGAACCTTTTATGATACCAAATGATGCACTTATAGTCGTGGAGTCTCGATTAAGAGATGTTTTATACCATACAACCCTCGAAATAGTTATCATAATTATGCATAATTGAAGCACACATCACAAGGGAATAGAACTTAGAAATTTATTGATTTAAAAATAATTAGATACATCAGAAACATTACAACAATCCCACAAATCGAAATGCTTTACGAAACATAATAAATGCTCATATATCATTTCTAACTCAGAACCCTTGACAAATATAGCTCTACAATATATTTAAATTACTTGTCCATATTATAGCTCTATCTTTTGTGGGAATCGTGTCAAGCACAAGTATAGGGACATGTCTATATAGACGTAAGACCCACCTTACAAATTTTCTTCAAAACAATAAGTGACCCATCAAGCATTAGATATCTCCCCATCCTCTATACAATAATAAAAACCAAGTGACAACTCAACTTGATGTACTATGAGTTTCCTCGATCGGAGTCCTTACTATGAATTACATGGATTCATGTTGGCTCCTTAAACAATGTTGAATTTTTCACATTCCACAAGTTACATGTCACATTATACCCTTACACGTAAGCCTACACACTAGCTCCTCAAATCAATCTTTGAATGGTATCACAATTCAAAAAAATGACATTATAATTTTGGTATTAGATGCACATCGGTGAGATGAAATCACTCCGTATGCAAGCATCTAAAAGTGCTCCTTGTTGTGTGCATGGTTTTGTGCTTTTAGCTAAGTTAGATGAATGAGAACTAACACCTAAATAGTTCTATAACAAAGCTAATGACAAAATCTAAACACCATCAAAGATGAGAGCTAAACAAGATTAATACCTAGCATAATGCATTAACTTTGAATTAAAAAATGCTAAGGTATTTAAATCTCTACTTCTCTAGATTGCCAACAAACAAGTAAATGGACCTAAATAAGCTCCATGACAATCAATATTTGGTTGTCCTTGATATCTCCAAGAACCTAGGAATGGGGCTTATCAAAGTTGGGCTACAAGACCCTTTTGACACCTCCCATATGACCTAAGCACTTTAGGCTAGAATAGGAAGCTTAGCTCCTCAAGATGATGAACTCTCAAGAGAACACAAAAGCAAGCTCTTAGTCTATTTTGCTATATGCTTTGCATTTGCTTTCTCAAAGAGTTTAGGTGTAAGTAAAAAGGTAGGTGGAGGGCTCTTTATATAGCCCAAAGGATAAATGATTCAACACATCCTCATGAATGTGGGATAAATGTAAAACATGATTAGGAATGGATAAGGTTGCTTTATTAAAGGTAACCTTACTTTAGAAGGGTTTAATACATGTTTAGCAAGTCATGGGAGTTGGGGGTATTTTAATTAATCAAAGGTGATTAACTAATAGGTAGGTGTAAGCTTATAGAAGCCAATTAGAAGAATAATAGTGTGATTTAGGCTATTGTGAGGGGATTAAATCAATTAAATATTGATTTACTAGTTAAATGAAGGGGAAGACTAATTAATTAATAATAATTAATTAATCTAGATAGAAGAGGTGATTAATTAACGAAGGTCGTTAATTAGGTTGTTAGCTGAATAAGCGACTCAATTAATTAGCGTATCAGTAATTAATTAATGACAATTGGAGAGAAGATGAACGCTTTTTGACGATATGTCATCGATTTGCGAGAAAGGGGATAATTAGCGCAATTTAAGTATTTAAATTGCTTGGGCGTAATTATAGGTGTCTACACTTGTGATGCAGCAGACTAGTAATTGAACTCTATGTACAAGTAACTCTATTGGAAAAATACTTCTAAGTTGCATTACTTGAAATACATGTTTGCACTATTTTCTACAAGATGTTATGGAAACTAAAGATACCACAAAGCTTGCACAACTCATTTGGACACATGCCACAACCATAAAACAAATGTGAACTATTAAATGACACTTGCACGCATCTACACATTATCCAAAACATTATAATCATATAGGCAAAATAAAAAATAGGCACAAAATCACATTATATTACTTGTGTGTTTACTCATGGAAAAAAATTTGCAAGACTCTTATGTGCTTACAAGTTGTGCGTTCATTTATAAAGACATGCATAAAATAAGACTTGCAAGCAAAAGAGAGAAATCAAAGACCACTTATTTTCCTAATATGTTTTTGGGCGATACAAGATTTCAAGTAAACCCGAATGCTCTTGCGTCACTTATGCTTGTAACATAGAGTACTCAACACCCTTTCAGAGCACACTTTTAAACACAACATGTTCTCGGACTCGAAATGTAAAAGCTTGATCTTTATTGTTGTATGGCATAGGTTTCATGTAGACACAACTTGCTTTTATCACAACTTATTAAAACAAACTAACATGAAGATGATACATTATACACTAGTAGGACTATAATTAGACTTGAGCTCACTCTTTGTTATGCACTTAGACACACTCTCTCCTCTCTTACTTCTCTTTTTGTTGAGCTAACTCTTCCGAGTCTCCCCATTGTCTCCTCAAGCTACTCCCCAATTACTAATTCTGATATTTCCCCATCTACCTATGAATCTTGTGGTGCCTCTTCAAACTCCCAAACATTTTAAAATGATCAAGATGAGAAAATAAAACATTTTTGGTTGTTACTCTATTCTTACAATCAATGTATTTAAAACTTCCGCATGTGTAGCTAATGCCATGATTACCAAATCATCCCTTTTTACAAAACAATAGTTCCAAAATCCTCTCTATACTTTCAAGCTTACAAAACTACCAAATAATTTAAAAACTTCTACAACCATAACTTTTACATACGAGCTCAAAATCTAGAATCATTTTTTAAGTGTATAAGTTTTTGAAGAGAACCAAAATATGCCAACCACATTTTTGATTTTTCACCATGCCACATGATGTTAATCATGACCCAAATCCATGATGAAATTGACAAAACATTAAGACACTCAATCGAAACAATAGCCATATGTTTGGATGTTACATGATTGTCGATCTCTCTTAGTTATGCATAAATGTGATTGGTCATGCCAATTTCCTCTTTTGTATTTAAACCCATAATATTCTCCTTACTTTTTCTACGGATGTAATTCCAAATAGAGCTTCCTTCATCTTAAGATTCGAGATGCGAATGATTTGGAGGGCAAGTTTCCTCCATGGCAACAATGGATTGTAAGGAGTAAAATGAGAGCACCATGACAAATAAATGATTTACATGACGGATATAAATTTTCCATGCCTCCATAAAATTAAAAACAGCCGAGGTAGGCCCCATAACAATAACTCAAGAAAATAAAACCACTTCTTGTCCCTCGAACAAGATAGATTTCAATTTTTTTGACCTTATCCTTGTAAATCCATTGAAAATTTTCCCTTGAGATAACCACCCGTGATTATTAGAGCAATAATGGCACTGTTTTGTACAACAATCTCATTCTTTAGAAAGAAGAGTTATATGAGTAATATTTATGAACTAGATACTAAAATTAAGGGTTAAATCAAGGTAGTAATAAGCGACGGTCTTTAAATATAGAAAAAGATGTGGATAAAAATTACCCTCTTATTAATTTTTTCAAAGGACTATTGAAATTTTTCTTAAAAATATTTAAAAATGTGAAAATCCTTTTAATCACTGACTATAAAATGTTAAAAGTGCTCATAATTTAAACATTTATAATATAAAATAATAATAAATAACATAATTTTCTAGATCTTACATTTTAATAATTTATCACTGAAAATACAAAATTTTATACAGTTAAATGTAAAAAACAGAAAAATACAGAAAATCTTTAAGATTTTACAGTATTTGATGACTATGATTTAAATAAAAGAATAAAAACAATTAAAATTAAAATTAACATTAAGAACCTCAAATTCGTAACTATTTATAATTAATATCTAGTCCAAATTTTAAAATTAGAAAACATCTGATTGACAAAGAAATGTGAAATGAAATTAGAACATAAAATTACCATCCAAACAAAGATTTCATTACAAATGACTGTAAATTTGGATCAATAGCAAACAGAATAATGAAAACACGAAAGAAGAAATTAGATTGCATGATTACCATCCAAACAATTATTTCAAATTTGAAAGCACAAAATGCTTTCTTCGATTCAATACCGAAGACTTCGTCATATTTAACTCATGATAAACAAGAAATCTATGCAAACCAGTGCTCCCTGCTCCCTGCTGTCTGCAATTTCCTATGCAAGAGGGGCTAGTGATACAAACTCTGTGAGAACTCCTCGTTGAAACCTTGTATAAATCACAAAATAATCTTTGTATTTACTAAGAAGGGATATAAGGGCAGTCCATGGTCTCTCCATACTTTCTAAATCAGCTTGGTTCTCAGGTGACAAAAACTTCTGTATTCTACTCCTAGGCCAAACTCCACTATAGCGTTGCAGAAGCTCTAAATGAAGCTTTGCCATTGACATCCATTGGTCCCCACTCCTATCATGTAAAAGTACAGTTGCAATTGCTGAAAGTACTTCTCTTTCCTCTACTTGCATCTGATGAATCATGTCTGCAACAAGATCAACCCTCCTTGAATCATCTTTTTGAACTGAACTGTAAGCAGAGTGGGTCTTGGGGACTATACATTTGGAGCTTCCAGGACCTTGATTGGCATGAAGGTTTGTGGGTGGCTGCTGATCCACCTCTCTTCCATGGCTATCAAGAATGTTGTGCTGCTGGTGTGGGGTGGCCATATTTTCATTCATAATGAGGTCATCCTTTTTCTTCATGTATCTTTTCTTTGAGGGTCCTGATAGTTCATCTGGCAGTCCTGCTGATAAGCTGGTTGGGGAAAGGAAATGGGAGCCTATATTGGCATTCACATGAGGATCCATTTCACTTCCTTGGGCATCAACAATTAGGTCAATCTTTTTCTTCCTACCTCTGTTTTTGCAGGAACTACCTGGTAGTCCACCTGGAAATGCTGCTGCTGTGGATGGAGAAAGATGGAGGACAAGTTTACTGACATTCATATGCTGATCCAGAGAACTTCCTTTGCTGTCAACCTTATCCATTTTGTTTGAGGGTATGGATAATCCATCCACCAATTCTCCTGCTGATGACATGACACTGGCATTCTGATCCATCCCATATGCAATTTGTTGCTCAAATTGATCATCCTTTCTGGGTCTGCCCCGGCTCTTCTTTGAGGGTCTAGATGGGTCGCCTTGTGTTGCTGATTTGGGTACTGGACTGAGGATAGGGACACCCTGGGTATCAATTGTTTGTTGATGTGAACCGCCCAACAAAGAGGTACCCACATTGGCATTGACATATTGATCAACCTCATCTTTGAGAAATATACTTTTGAGCTCATAGGGGCCACCCATTTTATTTTTTTAATAAATAAATCACCTGGCAATGTTAAAAGTACACCTACATCCAGATTCATAAATATTTAGAGAAAACAATATAAAAATGTAAAATGTAATATTTTAATGGTGATGTATTCTATCTCATAATAATATTATGCTCTATGTCAGAACACTTTTACTATACATTCTCTCACACATAAAATTGTTCATATGGACATAAAATAACAAATAAGAAGATTGAACTTCTAATTTTATTATTCTATTTTTTAATAAAATAATAATTATATTAATATAAATAAAATAATACAATTTTAGGGAGTATGAAAATATGCCCACGAATACCAAACCAACCCTAAATCTTGAAAACTAAAAATTACACAAACAAGCAGGCTTAAAAACAGTTCTACCCAATTTGAACCTTGTTTAATAAAGATAAGTATATTTAATGATTTAAAAATAACCCGTTCAAATCTGTGATCCATGACTTTCACAAAAATAAAAAAATAAAAAATGAAAACATATACATCCATACATATACATATACGTGATACATATGAAATTTAAATAATTTTAGTGGAGTTTAAACAAGTTAGTTACAAAATGAATATATACCAAATACAAATTCAAGTATTTTAAAAATGTAATATTTATATCTATTATACATAATAATAAAATCATTCAAATATGAAAAATTAATAATTAATTAATTAATATATCAATATATATTAAATATTCAAAAAAATGTGTTCATACAAATATTAATATCACTTACATTTTTTTAAAATGTTAATTATATCATAATATGTAATAAAATCAAACAATAACAAAGTTTTCATACAATATATAATATATTAAATCATAATTATAAGATAGAAAGTATTTATATAAATAATTCATTTACAAAATATTTGATATCATTCTTTGACACATAGTATATAAAATATTTATTATAATTAAAATAGAAAAAAATTAGGGCACTTAATTTTGAAAATAAATAAAAATCTTTTCGCTTGACACATAATATATGAAACATTTAATGTAATAAATACATAATATATAAAGCAATTGTTATAATAAATAGTTATAAAACATTTAATGTAATAAAGACATAATTTATAAGACCGTTATAATAATAGTAAAAAGAGTTACCGCAAAATGAAAAAAGTTATCACACTTAATTTTGAAAATAATATTTACAACATTTAATTTCTATTTATCATGAATGATTTGGAAACCCTAAAGTTCATAAACCCTAAATTTCAAAAAGATTTTAAGATAAAAAAATAAAACAAACTTAAACAAATATCCTCGAAATGACTTGAAACCCTAATTCTCGAAATGACTTAGAAACCTAAAAATTTCAATACTTTCTACTTCTCAACAATATCTTATATATATAAATATTATAGTTTTTTTTAAGTCGGCAATTTAATTTCTAAATTATTATTTAATATTTAAAATTTTATGCCTCTCGTGCCATTACACACTATCACCTCCTACTTACATTTTAAAACCTTAAAATATTGAATAAATGTAAAAAAAAAAAAAAATTATTAAAAAAAAAAATCAAAATTATTTGTTAATTTTCTATACAAATTTTTTATTATATAATGACAAATTTGGTAAACATAATATTGAAATTGGGTGAAATTTAACTTGTTAAGAGTATGTACTTAAAGGTCTACAACTACGTGTCTCAACAATTACTCATTACAATCTAATAGAAATTGCACACTAATAACACGAATTTTTATAACACAATTTGAATGTTTATTAGAGAACTTATAATTTTTTTATTAATAATATTTATGAGTATATGAAAATATTAAATTTTTTAATATAATCCATGACACTCACAAAAATTAAAATAATAAAAATGAAAACATATACACACATATGGAATAAGTGTGAAATTTAAATAATTTTAATGGAGTCACTCATATTAAAAAAAAAAGTTAGTCCATAACACAAAAGAAAATATCTCAACATTCATGTTACATCTATTAGATTTTAACTTGACAAAAAATTCCAATAAGAGAGAGAGCTTCTTGATGAAATATATATGTGACTTTCAATCAACATTATTTTATCACTTTGTAACCCATCATCAAAAGAAGATTGTAGACTTGAGTTTCAATTTAAGAATGTTAGAATTGAAGAGTTGTGATGTATGGTAGTTGAACATACAAATAATTTTTAAAAGTATTTAATTAAGTTTTTCCACATTTAATAATGTATTCAATATTAAACTAGCAATCGTATGTGTATAATGCAATGTGAATGTCGAATAGTATATGTTATTTGTTTTAGAGGGATAGTTATTACTTTTGTAGTTGACGTTGATAATGGATATGATTGATTTTGTAAGTGTAGATATATAGATGAAGCATTACATTTAAAGGTTCTATTTCTACATTTCTAATTTGTTGCAAATTCGTACATATACATTTGCATATCTTATATCACTAGTGGTTGCGTTTTGCGGAGTAGGTTGTTCGAACTTAACATGAATACATGAAGACTTCCATATATGTGCAGATTTTATATATGTGAAGACTTCCCAATGAACAATGTTCAAAAATTAGCTATGAACAGAAAACAATGTTATAGGAGCCCCTCTCCTACTACAGACCATCAGACTACAAGTTCTGAAGAGGGACAAGATGTGTAACTTCAAATAATTCTGCATGAACTATTTTTAAACATAAAGCTCGGGAGAAAGAAGATAATTGCAATTTGGAAAAGAAAATCAAGGTTTTTGCTAACGCTTTTTGAAGAGCTCCAAATTAAAGCCGATTGAATACACCGATGTATTTAGCATTGGATAGTGTTAGTGACCAGTATTTAAAGATTAATGCATGCAAAAGTTATAAAATAAAATTTAAAAATAGTAAAGCCAAAACAACATGCAAAATCAAAAAAACAAAATTGTTAGAAAAGTAAAAAGTAAAATTGTTAAAAATAACAAAAGTAAAATTGTTAAAAATAGCAAAACCGTCATTTAAACCATCAAATTTGACACAGTCCCATGAATGTCCGCAAAGCCCTTTCCCATAGGGGTAACGCCTTCGGCATAATAAATAAAATATTAAAAATAAATAATACAATTATAATGATTAGTTGATGAAATGTAATATTAAATAATTACCCATAAATAATAGTTTACAAATTAATAATAATAAATAAATATGTAAATATTTATAAAAAAATATGAAAGAAATGATTTTTTAGATTAATATTTTCTCATGTCTATTTAGATATTTTATATATTTTTTATTTTTAAATTTTTAATTTGTAAAATTTTAGGTAAAAGTATACAACTATTTAGTATTATATTTTATTAATAAAATATTTTGATTATATCATGTATTTTTAACATTGCATTAATGAAATATTGAAAAATTTATTAAATTTTTATTATTATTATTTTTAATAATTTTAAATTAAAACACAAATACTTATTATGACGATGAATCAACCCAAATCATATATCAAGTATATCACTTAGATTAACTAGCTATATAATGTATAACACACCTAAATATTTTATTTTACAATAGGTATTTATATGACAAATCCTGAGGCATATGGAACATAATCCAATGTATTAAGTTTTTCATCGCCTTTACATCCAATTAAAAAAAGGTTTACCACTTTAAATGTTATTGATTAGTGTTTTATAAACTTAATCAATCTAATTAGTAATTGAATATTTAAGGGTTTCATATTATTTAAATAATAACTATAAGAAATACTTTTGGAAGCATTATTAAGTGATTTTTTATTTATGTTTAATTATGATAACTAGGGAAAGGTTCAAAAACAACAAAAATAATTTAAAAATAGATCTAAGGAACATCCACAATAAATAGATAGAGAGCGAAGGGGCATAAAAATGTCAATTATAGAGAAAATTTGATTAAGACAACTTGGTCAAGCAATGAGAAATTATCAATCTAAAAAGCTAAACAAGTATTCATCATATTGTTCTAGTATGTAGTGCATATTGCGAAAAGTACAACTAATCGCAACCAAAAAATTAGTTGTTTCTTTGTCAAAGTCCATGGACCCTAACCATTTTCCCGAATCGTGTATTATCTTCTTGTGCACACACAATCATTATAATGAAAACAATCATATCCATGCAATCCTTGACGTAGGACATTATCCAACAAAGTTTGTATACATATTTATATATATCTAAAATAGTAGTACTAGTCTCCCAAAATATAGTAGTTTTCAAAGAAAGTGGTTTAAGATCTAAATAACATGAGGGAAGGAAAATTTATAGGCCTCATGATGCCCAAAATTATTAGTAAATATAGTATTAGGAATATATACATTAGAATATTTCAATCAATATAAATAAATAAAATCTTAAGGCACCATGTCATCCTGTCCATAGTTCCCCGGTTTGTAGCCACCACATGAGGGACGCCAAAGATATCCTTTATCTTCATTATTATCACAAAGAACATGATATGGGGTTGAAAATACATTCTTGATTAACTAAAATTTGAATTTTAGAATTAATCTAAGAAGTACAACAAGGTAGTAACTTAAATATACAAAAATATAAATGCTAGAAACTTTATTTGATATTTTAATTGAAATGAAATATGAGGGAAAACGTACTAACTTGAAATGAACTTACCTCGCAGTGATCTAGGATTGGACAAAGTGTTGAACTGGTGGAACAGAGCGTCGTGTTAGACTCCATATAATTGCAGGATAGCGATCTAGCCTTTGACCGGGCGCCTAGGTAAGGATGAGGGCACATGGGATGCTTTGTCCGAAATTTGGCGCCTGTATGTGAAATAGCTCAAAACTCCGATCTTGGAAGGGTCATTAGGTTTTTCATAATAATTCTCCTTTTATCGCGTTAATGTCATACTTGCTTCATTGATGACACAAGAAAAGCGATAATGAAGAATCATCTGCGCAAAACCCCACACAAAGCATCAAACCCTAAAAAAAATATACATATGAAGGGATCGGACTATCCTTAACAGCCACAATGGTGGTCTTACAACTAAGCACTGCACTACATCTTAGACCCAATGTAGTTCTGTGTGATTGTGTGTGCAATAATGTGCCTAGGATTCCCTAACGACCAATGACGCAGAGATAGGAGAAATAACTAGATAAAATGCAAAATGGTGGATGGAATAGAATAGACTTCCCTTTCCTATGTAGTGTGTGATGCAGAATAGTTCCCAAATGCAGTCCCTTGCTCTATGTAGATAACTAGCCCTTAGTAGAAATAGTTTTCCCATAAGGTAGTATGTATGTTGTGTTTATATAGGGATCTCTTGCTCAAATTTTGACACTAATGAATCAACATGTGACGACTACTACCTATGGGAATGAGATGTAAAATCATAAAGAATGACCTAAAACATCTAAATGAGAACCAAGTGTGACCGGGACCAGGGTTCCTAAAAATGAGGGTCGGGGCATTCAGGGCACCCTAATCCCTTTCTAGGTGCCCTAGTCGAGAACAAAGATGACAACTGAGTGAATAATGACAACTAAGAATTCTGAGAGATGACCATAATCACAGTAAGTAAGTGATGACTCATGCAGCAAGACAAACAATGATGACGACCAACTAGACTAACGATAGGACTAGGGGATGGGTCATTAGTGAATAATTTTCTTATGCAAGATCCATATATAAAACAACATACTTGGCGATATAATTATAGTAGTAAGTGCGTGATTTTGTGACTACATTTTTCCCCACTTTATGTTGGTGAGTGAAAGCTCGATAACATAAAGTAGTTAGATATGCATACCTGAGATAAATATGGAGAATCCCATGTTGTAGTAGAAGAGCATGTCGAAAGAACCATATAGTGTGTCAAACCATGGATCAACGTGTTGATCCATGCAACGTAACGAGAGATGTAATATTGCAATGAAGTGCTCTAAATGAGAGTGATGATTGTAATATTGGATGATTGATGATTTCGAATGTTGTATGATGACGATGAGATGGGGTAGGGAGTGATTAGTTCCCAACCCGATTGCATGTATATGAAAAATCAACCGGAGGATTTGGGCATCCTGCCGCTAAAGGAAGAGTGTAGGGAGAAAGGTGTGTTATTCTCCAATATGTAACTACATCCTCAAGATCTAGCCACTGTAGATGGACTCAAATCAAACTTTTTGTGGTTTTTGGATCCAAATAATTTCGATCAAATAGTTGACCCATATAGGAGTGGTATAGGAAAGGCACTCTTGCCCCCACTCCACGGGTGTCGTCACAATGTGATGGCTTCCAAGTTAGGTCATTTGGAAGAAAACATGAAATGTATGATGGCTTCCAAGTTAGGTCATCTGGAAGCAAACGCCAAATATAGAATAACTTCCCAAGTTAGGTCATATGGGAAAGTAACACATGTAACTCCCAAGTTAGGTCATCTAGGAGGCCAATTGTGTTATATTTTATTGATTGAGTGATATGATTTCAATTGTTAGAGATTTGAATGCATTGATGGATTTATTGATTAATTGTTTTGATTGGTACTCATAGAGAGATTTTATGCTAGTTGCCCCCAGGTTAGGTCATTAGGGGGAATCATTAGGAACTTGTGAATGATCACATGGAAATATTTTAATGCTTGTTGCCCCCAGGTTAAGTCATTAGGGGAAGTGATAAAATGTCGTATAGAAAAATTGTACATTTTGTTGCCCCTAGGTTAGGTCATTAAGGGAAATATCACCTGGTGCATTAGTAAATGTTTGAAAATGATGAATTAGTAGTGTTTATTGATCACATGATGTCATAAGGGGAATTATAGGATGACCCCAATTGTATGCCCCCTTTCAAATGAAAGGAAGTGATGATAAGAGTAAATGTTAATCCAAAAGTAAGCACAAGACACATATTGTCCGATAACTATGCCAAAATGTGTATAGATTGAGTGAAAGAGAAAATTGAGGGGTTATAATGCATTTTTCATGTGAATTATACGGTTGTAGGTGGAATTATGAAAATAACTCCGCAAACGGGGTGTAAATTAGAGTAGAAGCGCTCAAAGATATGGTAAAAATTGTGTGGTGTGTATTAGTTGAGGAAATGATTACAAAATAATGACTATAGTGAAATGGGTAGGTAAAAGTAACTATAAATAGGAAGGTAAAAAAGTGATTAGTCACTTCATTTGTCTATTTTCATGAGTGAGATTGAGCTCTGAGTGTGGAAATATGCGCAAGTGAGAGCAACACATCCTAGCCGATTCGAGATGGTAGTGACCGCCGCAACATCACGTACGATAAATGAGTTGGTAAGTGCACTATTTTTTTGAAAAATGTGTGTATGGTAGTCAATTTAAGGGAATTTTTACAAAATTGTGATTTTTACTTTTCTTGGCGTTATAGACCTGGACAAGAGTGATGAAGGCGCTAGTGGCCTTTGGGATAGGAGCGCCCAAACCTAGACACCGGTGTCCCGCTCCTGGGCGCCCCAGTCCGCAGAAAGTGTACATTTAGTCTAGAACGATGTATATATGATTTTTATTGTGTAATAATGTCATAAACGAGTGTGTATGGGTTTGTATAGTGTTATAATGTTGGGTTTGTTGTTGTTTTGTGTTGTGCAGAGGGATATTCACTTGAGGGAGTTTCGTAGGGTCATCATTTGAGTACTTTTCTTGGGATCGGTTTGTCAGATGATGATTAGGAGGTGATGGACTGTGTCATCTTGTGACAGATAACATGGATTGGGGATGTGCCCCATAATATGCATATGTTGATAGCCTTATGCGAGAGGTGGTGTGCATATACTTATACATTTTGGTTACCTACTGGTGAGATGACAATCACGTTGGAGGATGTGTATCACATATTGCAATCACCAAATTGTTGGAGAGAGATTACATGTCATACCCTTAGAGGATATTGAGAGATAGATACGGGCTGCTAGACGGTATTTTATGGGGACTCGAGCACCTACTGAGGTCCATATTAGTTTGGATTCTATTTTGAGGTCAGGGGTTCCGTGTTCGTGAAATTTCATAGCTGTGGTTATTGCTTCATCTATCACAATAGAGGGAGGAGGTTTGGGCATCTTGTATAAGATGCACAATATTTTTTGTCGTATAGAGGAGGATAACACCATATATGTATGGGCACGGTGTGTGTTGGCCCACATGTATAGATATTTATACATATTTACTCAAGAGGAGCATGGAGGTGAGATAGGAGCTACTATACTATTGCATATATGGGCCTATGAACACATAACAATGTTGAGGCCGGTTGGAGGTCCGCGAGAAGACTAGGCGAGGCCGGATATATATGTGAGGATATGGGTCAGTGTGTGTGGGCATAAGATGGATATATATACCTATAGGGAACTGATAGGTAGGATGGGGCTTGAGGTAGTGATTTGGAGGCCATACTAAGATTATGGAGGATGGTTAGAAGATGCTATAGAGCTACGGTGCATACGGAGGACCATGTGGTTAGAGGATTGATTCACAGTGTTTGGCTAAGTTATTCTAGGTAGAGAGTGTATAAAAATAGTTTGGCATGGCTCAGACATGCCCCCAAATCCATATATATGGTTAAGAGCGATTAGAGCACCGAGGAGGGCCAGAGCTAGACTAGGGCCCACAGAGAGAAAAAAAAATAGTACCTCATGGGCTAGATGAGGTAGACATGGTGATAGAGCCGATAGACTCAGATGATGTGGGGTGTATAGAGGAATACTTTGTGTAATGGGAAACACATCGATGGGTATTCTTTTTTACATTATTTGCAAATGCAACATGATTACCACATGGAGGAGGGGGAGAGGGGGAAGCACATGCCCACAACAATATGGTAGTAGCTATAATGGAGCGTGAGTATTTTTATAGTTATGTAGGGTATTTTGTTATTTTCCTATGTGACAAGAATGGTTATCTAATGCATTTTTAAAATTATTTTGTAGGTGAAACATATTAGTCCTCGATAGTGGATACGTTCATCCGCACATTGACGTGGAATGTGCCCACTAATGTTCTTGCGGTGGTGGAGGTATGTTAGAGCCCATAAACAACATCGTGGGAAAACATGACAATTTGTTTGAGCCAATGACCATAATAGCAATGATGTGTATTGTGTTGCTAGGCAAGAGGGATGAGGCACGTGAGGAGACTCAATGATCCAGAGAGGCGGTGGGTCGTGGTCCTGTTACCGCATGATGTTTTTACACGTTATGTTAAGTTACATTGTCAATTTGCAGAGTAGTCTACCGAGGTTACACTAATGTAGAGGAAGGTTGAGAGGTATCAAGGATGTATCCAATGATGTAGAGTTAGTGGCAAGGCATCAAGTGTGAGAGCTCTCACGCACTAAAGAGTGATAATAATGATGAGATTTGAGTTGTATTTAATGTATAAGATGTATGGGAGTTGCCCCCTAGTGATGAAATATTTTTATAACTGATATATGTAGATAGTTTTATTGGTATATAATGATTACTTTTGATGTGTATTGATGTGATTGATGATGTATAATCTAACGATTATTTTCATGATGTGTATAATGTGTTAGATATTATGCATGTTTGTTAATTGAGACTTGTGATACAATGTAGATGATGATAGAAAAAATGCGTAATTTGATGATAATGTAGTGTTTACACCGATTATTGTATGTAATGTAATTGTTGTTGCCGTATTTGATGCTTAACAAGTTGAACGATTTTTTATTTTTTGAATGGATTTGTAATGCGTAGTTAGTATAAAAATGATAGTAGAATGTAGATGAGGATAAATAATGTACGATTAAAATGACCTATCATGATGAATGTTTGTTGATGTGACAAAGTGATATGATCGTAATATGTTAGTTTGATGAACATGGGGGACATTAGAGATTCCCCAACATATAAATGATTAGGTTCATTTAGTAAAGACCCCTCAACAGTCAAGAATGAACCGCGTAAAGCAAGAGTGCGTCATCGGGAAATGATTGATTTTGCTAGATTAATCGATGAAGTGCATGATGAAAGTTATTTTAGAAAAACCATCAATAGTCATG
The DNA here is from genome assembly GCA_018340775.1 of Taxus wallichiana var. yunnanensis. NCBI lineage: Eukaryota > Viridiplantae > Streptophyta > Pinopsida > Cupressales > Taxaceae > Taxus > Taxus wallichiana. The sequence goes on from CM031244.1 coordinate 643,265,238, forward strand.
TAAGAACCATAAGGACACAAGCGGATCATCGGTGGGTAAGGTGATAGTAATCACCTACCTGAGATTGAGGCAATCGTGAAGCGGTGGAAGAATGTGGCATGGAAGCAGTGTGAGCATATGAGTTGAACTGAATATCATGTGGAGCAACGGTGGGATGGGTGAATGTCGAGGGTTGTGGAAGCCAATATGACACAATAAAATGATGTGGTGGATGAGATGGATGAAGTGGATGTGATGGTGTAACAATGTATGGATGTGGTGGAAAGCATTCATTAGTGACAAACCGCAGCGATAGACGAACCATAACCCGAGCACCGATGGAGGAGATGACTCAAGTCTAGTAGAAGCGTGCTAAAAATGTAGAGGAGATATGGACTACTCACGTGAATGAGAGCCAAAATAAATAATGCCCTTATCCTCTAATTGTTTGCAATCTATCATGAATGGTGAAGCAATCATTGTCCCTATGGCCATTGATACAATGATAATTACAATAAGGTTGATCACGTTGATGTTGTAGATGATGTTGTGGATGATGTTGGTTGGAGGGTAAGCAAATTAGACACATATCAAGTAAAGTATTCAACACATCACATGGTCAAGCATGATGAGAGAAGTGTAATGACCGATGCAACACGATGGAGTAGAAGGCGAAGTATCCTATCGTGGAGGAGGAGAAGAAGTATGCTTAATATAATAAGTAAAACAAGGTAATAACTGAAATATACGAAAATATAAATGTTAGATACTTTAGTTGATATTTTAATTGAAATGAAATAGGAGGAAAAGGTACTAACCTGAAATGAACTTACCTCACAGCGATCTCGGGACTGGATAGAGTGTTGAATCTGGTGGAGTAGAGCGTTGTGTCGAACTCTAGAAAATTGTAGGATTGGGGCACTGTGGAAGGATGAGGGCACCGGGTGCCTTGCTTTGAAATTTGGGCACCCTAATCTATAGAATAGCTCAAAACCTAATCCTATAAGGGTCACTAGGTTTTCACAATAATTCACCTTTTGTCACGTTAATGTCACACTTGCTTCGTTAATGACGTTGTAAACCTACAATGAAGAATCACCTGCAAAACCCCACACAAAGCATCAAAACCTAAAAAGAAAGATGCATATGAAGGGGTCAGATTGTCCTTAGCATCCACAATTGTGGTCTTACAACTAAGCACTGCACTACATCTCAGACCCAATGTACTTTTGTGTGATTGTGTGTGTAATAATGTGCCAAGGATGCCCTAACACCAATGACGCAAAGATAGGGGAAATAACTACATAGAATGAAAAATGGTGGATGGAATAGAATAAAATTCCCTTTCCTATGTAGTGTGTGATGCTAAATAGTGCCCAAATGCAGTCCCTTGCTCTATGTAGATAGCTATCCCTTAGTAGAAATTGTCCACCCATAAGGTAGTATGTATGTTGTGCTTATATAGGGATATCTTACTTAAATTTCGACACTAATGACCCGAAAGACCGAATAGTACTTAGGGGAATGGGAGGGAAAATCATAAAGACCAACCTCAAACATCTAAATGAGAACCAATTGTGAACACGAATAAGGTGCCTAGAAATGAGGGCCAAGGTACTCGAGGCGCCTAATCCCTTTTTAGGCGCCCTAGTTAGATACCGAGATGAAAACTGAGTGAATAACGACAACTAAGGATCTTTAAGAGACGACCAAAACTATGCAAGTAAGTGACAACCGTGTAAGACAAACAATGACGATGGCCAATTAGAGTAACGAAAGGACTAGGGGATGGGTCATTAGTGAATACTTTTCTTATGCAAGATCCATATATAAAACAACATACTTGATAGTATAACTATAGTAGTAAGTGCGTGATTTTGTGATTATAATTCCATGATAGTTTTGCACCAAAAATTTAGCTATTCACCCTTCTAAAATCATCAATGATGATGTGTTGGTGCTCACGGTCTTCTATTTCTACAACCTAAAAAAAGTATTTACATATCTACATGGTCCTCGGGAGGTAGAATGATCCATCATAATTTGAAATCATCTTAGCTATACTAAATGATTGAGTGACATCAAACACATTTCTCCAACCAATATTTTGTTCAGATCCAATAATAAGGCCTTCATCATATTAGTGATATCCCTATCCTCCATTTAATTAATTGTTATAAAGATTTTTCTAACCCAAGTTCAATAATCTCATCTACATACCTTTCATCTAATCATTCCCAAAAACTAAACCACACTTGCCTTTCCTTTTCTTATTTGCATCTTATTTGGGGAAGAATTATGCCTCCCATATCATAGTTAGTTCAACCTATACTAGTCATATCGAATACATCTAGTCGCTAGAGAACATTGTATTAAAGTAATAACTAAAGTATTGCCACACGTGCTAACACATTCATGACTTGGTGTGGTGTGGTGTCTTTTAATCTCCAATCCTCAAACCCCTATCCCCTTTCATGATGAATGCAAGTAAGCTCTAAGGTCATTTCAATTACATAACTTCCTTGCCAAAATATTAATATGAATATTGTACACTCTAATGTGTGCAACATCCCCTATTAATAAACCTTTTATTTTTTGAGGGAAGGGAGCTTCCCAAAGAGACTTGACCTATGGGTAGAAATAGGAAAACCCACTTCATTATTGGATTCCTAATCATGACATGAATTCCATTTCTTTTATATGGGACAATTTCAACCTTTTAAATTTTTATTTTAACTAGTCAATTTATTCTATGATGGGTTTAAGTTTCCAAGTTTCAATATTACCTTGCTTTACCATATTAATAATTATTTGTGAGTCTCCTTCAATTTACTTATGCTTCCATCTTTTAATTTTCATACCTAGTTACAATCATTCCATTCCATCTTCCCATTTCTTGAGGTAGTTACAATCTCACACATGGAATGTTGTAAAAATGCTCTTGAATGGATGGTATATAATGTTCCATTTGGCATGTCACATGGTATCAAAGTGTTGACAAGAGAATGCTAAAATAAAATGGTAGCACAAATCTAAGGTGACAATTGATATGTAGAGAAGAAAGGTGCAAGTGTAATGATGCATAAAAGAGCTCAAACTTTATAATGTAACATTGAGGTAGGGTATATGTATTGCGAGAATTTGGTATGCCATTTTATGAGTTGAAAATATAATGTAATGGAACACAATGATATATAAGTTGTTAACATTATAAATTGATTTGTTAAAATAGAGAAATATTCGAAAGTATCATGATAATTCTAATATAAGATGTTAAATATTAGGAAAGCTATAGAAGAGAGGGAATCCACATTGAAAGATGCAAATATTTGGATTCATTGCTACAAGTTTGACTTCTTAGCATGATATTTCACAAAGGGGTAGAGCTCAAGCTCCACTAGAGGAGTGATGATGATTTTGTAGCTGAAAACTATGAAGAGGTGGGCTGCAAGGCTACATAAAGATTAATTTATAAGTAAAGAAGGTAATTTGGTTACTTACTTGAGTGATAAATTTCAAGAGGCAAAGTGAAGTTATTCCATATATAATCGATCATTTAATTCCATAATGAAATATATCAAGAAGTGAAGACATAATTTTTTTGCTATGAGTTTGTGTTGTACACATACCATAAAGCACTATATTTCATCAATAGTCAAGAGAAGTTGAATAAAAACATATGAATTTAGTTGAGTTTATGTAAAAGTTTTTCTTTTTTTGAAGCATTGAGTAACAAGTCAAATAGAGTTACATATGCATTGACTAAAAGGAATATATTTTTGAATGAGAGGCAAGTAGAAGAAGTTTGATTTGGTTTCCTTAAGTCACTATATGAGGAGGATTAAGATTTTAGAGGTACATGGACATCATATAATTAAGTATGGAAAAGAGCCCATAGTTGGAGTATTTCTTACAAGAAGGTTTTTATTTAGATGAAGATAATTGTGTATATCTCAATGGCATGAGAGTGATAATTTGATCAAAGAGAAACATACAATGCTACATGTAGTTAAAAAAACGTTGGAATTTGTTTCAAATTGCATCAAATCATGTTTCATATTTTTTTCATTTTCAATGTTGTTTCTAATGCAAGTATGACGCAAATATGACAATGTAAATGTGGTGCAAAATTGACATTGTTTTTCATTATTGGTAAAGGGGGAAAATTGGCAGGGCCCAACCTCATACAAAAAGATGACCTTAAAGCCTAGATACATCAGATAAGCTCATAAAGGATAACTAAGAAAAGAAACTCTAGACCCACAAGAGAACAAAACAATGAGCCCAAAACACAATCCCAAGAAACCAAGAAAACAACAAAAAATACATACAACCCTAGAAATGCATAGAAATAACAACCACACACCAAAAGAACTTAATCCATATCCATAATGGACTTCTTCATCAACTACATATTGACCTTCATCTTTTTCAAAAATTCCTTGACCTTCTTGTTATTATCATGGGAAGTCTCACCTTTTAATCTCTTGTTCAACTAGCCTTCAATCACATCATCCATCAACAATTTCATAACGCTAATATGAGATACGATTCACTAAATTTTATTTTTATAATGAATCTAAGAGTACGACAATGTGATAAATGAAATATACTGAAATGTAAATGCTAAGTAATTTATTTTATATTTTAAATGAAATGAAATGAGAAGGGAGATGTATTAACTTGAAATGAAATTACCTCGTAGTGATCTGGGACCTGAATAGAATGCTGAAATGGCAGAACAAAGTTTCATGAACGAACCTCAAAAAATTACAGCGAGCGATGCGGGCTGACCGAGTGCCTCGGGAAGGAAGAGGGTGCATGGGCTGCTGGTTTGGCACTGGGATGGTCGCTTGGGTCTTCACAATACTTTGCCTTTTGTCACATTAATGTCACACTAGCTTCGCTGATGTTGTCGTGGACTGCAATGACGAATCACTGCAAAACCCACAAAAGCATCAAAACCTAAAAAAATAAATATGCATATGAAGGGGTTAGACTATCCTTAGCAGCCACAATGGTGGTCTTACAACTAAGTGTTGCACTACATCTCAGACCCAATGTAGTTCTGTGTGATTGTGTGTGTAATAATGTGCCTAGGATTCCCTAGCACCAATGACACAGAGATAGGGGAAAAAACTAGATAAAATGCAAAATGGTGGATGGAATAGAATAGAATTCCCTTTCCTATATAGTGTGTGATGCAGAATAGTGCCCAAATGTAGTCCCTTACTCTATGTAGATAACTAGCCCTTAGTAGAAATAGTCTACATGTTAGATAGTGTGTATGTTATGTTTATATAGGGATCTCTTGCTCAAATTTCGACACTAATGACCCGACATGTTGACTAGTACCTAGGGAGATGGGAGGAAAACTAAAAAGACTGACCTCAAATGTATAAATTAAAACCAAGTGTGACGGGGACCAAGGCGCCTAAAAATTAGGACTAGGGCACCCTAGGTGCCCTAATCCCTCTCTAGGCACTCGTCAAAGACTATAGACGACGGCAATGAGTGAACAACAAAAATTAAGACTACTTGAGAGATGAACAGAATCAGGCGTGTAGGTGAGTGACGAATGTGGGAGAAAACAATGACAAAGACCAACTAGACTGATGACTGGACTAGGGATGGGTCATTAGTGAATACTTTTCTTATTTGAGATCCATATATAAAAAAACATACTTGGCGGTATAATAATAATAGTAAGTGTGTGATTTTGTGACTACATTTTCCCCACTTTATGTTGGTGAGTGAAAGATCGGTAACATAAATTAGTTAGAGATAAGTACTGAGAGAAATTTGGAGAAGCCCATGTTGTAGAAGATCATGCAGATATGGTAGAAAAGAGTTCCGAATGAAACCATATAGCGTGATAAACCATGGATAAGCTAGTTGATCCATGTAATGTAGCGAGAGATGTAAAACCATGATGAAGTGCACTAAATGAGAGTGATGCTTTTGATGTCTGAATGATTGATGATTTTGAGTTTTTTACAATGATGATGTGTTGGGGTAGGGAGTGATCAATTCCTAACCCGATTTTGTGTATACGGAAAATCCAAAGGATTTGGGCGTCCCGCCGCCAAAGGAAGAGTGTAGGGAGAAAGGTTTGTTATTCCCAACCTTTAATTACATACTCAAGATCTAGCCATTGTAGACGGACTAAGATCAAAGTTTCGAGGTTTTGGATCCAAATAATTTGATCAAAATAGTTGACCCATATAGGAGTGGTATAGGAAAGACAATCTTGCCCCCACTACATGGGTGTCACCGTAATGTGAGATAGCTTCAAAGTTAGGTCATCTAAAGCAACGTGAAATATATGATGGCTTCCAAGTTAGTTCATCTAGCGAGAAAATGTGAAATACATGATGGATTCTAAGTCAATTCATCCGGAAGAAATGTAAAATGTAGAATAACTTCCCATGTTATGTCATCTCGAAAAGTAACGAATGCAACTCCTAAGTTAGGTCATCTAGGAGGCCAAATGTGTTGTTTTGTATCAATTAAGTGGTATGATTTTTATTGTTAGAGACTTGAACATGTTGATTGGTTGATTGATTGATTATTTGTTTTGATTGGTTACTCGTAAAGAGATTTTACGCTAGTTTCCCCCAGGTTAGGTCATTAGTGGGAATTGATAGAAATTGATGAAATATCACATGGAGATATTTTACGTTTGTTTCCCCCAAGTTAGGTCATTAGGGGAAGTGATGAAATGTCACATGGTGCATTAGTAAATGTTTTAAAATGATGAATTGGTAGTGTTGATTGATCACATAGTGATGTAAGGGTAATTATAGGATGACCCCAATTGTATGCCCTTTCTTCCTTGGGGAAAGGTGGAGTGATAATGAGAACAGACGCTTAGTTGAAAGTAAGCCCAATAATAGACGAAAGTGTATGATAGATATCATAAAAATATGAGAAGATCAAGTGGAAAACAACGTCAAAGATACCTAATGTGTGTGTTATGTGTGTATGATACGATGATAGGTGGAATTATGAAAAGAATGTTATAAATGGGGTATAAATATGAGTAAAAATGCTCAAGATATGATGAAAATCGTGTGGTGTGTATTAGTTGGGAAAACGATCACGAAATAATGACCATAATAGAGTAAATAATAAAAAGTGACTATAAATAGTAAGGTGAAAAAGTGAATAGTCAACTCATTTGTATTTTGCGCGAGTGTGAGAGTGAGCTCTAAGTGTGTAAGGATGATGTAAGTTACACGAAGTAGTCATTTTGAGATGGTGGTGAACGCAGTGGCATCATATATGATGAAAAAGTTGGTAAATGTGATGTTTTTTCGAAATATGCACGTCTAGTAGTCATTTTTGGTGAATTTGTTATTTTTATTTTTCTCAGTGTTTTGGACCTAGACAATAATGGTCAAGGCACTAGTGGCCTTTGGGACAGGAGTGCCCAGACATGGGCACTAGTGTCTTGCTCTCATGGGCATCCCAATGTTGATTATGGCGCCCATGTCCAGAGAGTATTAATTCAGTCCCGTGGTGTAAATGTGATTTTTGCTATGTAGTGATGTCGTAAGTGAGTATGTATGTATTTGTATAGTGTTATAATACTACTTTTGGTGTTGTTTTGTGTTTTGTGGAGGGATATCCATTTGAGGGAGTTATGCGGTGGTTGACATTTAAGTACATTTCTCGAGATGGTGTGTAGACACTTATACATTTTGGCTACCTATAGGTGAGATGACAGTCACACTAGAGGATGTATATCACATTTTGTGATTACCATTTGTTGGGGAGAGTACACGTCATGGATGTGGAGAACATGGAGAGCGAGATGAGGGATGCAAGGTAGAATTTTTGGGGAATTGAGTACCTTCCGAGGCCCATATTAGCTTGGACGTGATTTTGAGGTTAAGGGTTATGCACTTGTAGAATTTTATAGCCATGGTTATTTCTTCTTATATTGCGGTAGGAGAGGGGTGGTGTGGAATCTTATATAAGATGCATGATATTTTCTACCTGGATAGAGGAAAAGAGTGCTTAGGATAGAGGAAAAGAGTACCGAGATATGCATGGGAATGATGGGTTTTGGCCCACATGTATAGAGATCTCTACAAATTTATACAGGAGGAACATGGAAGTGAGATAGGAGCTACTACGTTATTGCATGTATGTGCCTACGAGAATATATCAGTAGCGAGGCCGGTTGGTGGTCCACAAGTAGATCGGGCTAGGCTAGACATATGTGCTAAGAGATGGATTAGTGTGCACGATAAGAAGATGTATATTGATACCTATAGAGCACTAATAGATCGAATGGGGCTTGAGACAGTGATATAAAGGTCATACAAAGACTATGGAGGATGGTTAGAGGATGTTATAGAGATATTGTACAAACAGAGGACTATGTTTGTTGGAGGATCGGTTTCTAGGGTGGCCAGAGTTATTTTAGGTGGAGAGGGTATTGCGACAATTTGGTATGGCTCAAGACATGCCCCTGAGCCATATATATGGTGAGAGCTTTACATTAGAAAGCCGAAGAGAGATGGAGCTAGACCAGGGCCCACAAGAAAGTAGCTAGTACCTCACATAGGATGTGTTTGCACGTCATGTCGAGTTGCGTGTCGAGTTCTGAAAGAAATCTATAGAGGGTACACTACTATGAAGGCGGTAGAGAGATATTGAGGTGGAGATAAACAACGTAGAGTTAGCGGCGAGGCATTGAGTTCTAGAGATCTTGTAGTACCCAGAGTGATAGTGATGATGCTATTTGATTTGTATTATTGTATATGATATAAGGAGGTGCCCTCGGTGATGAGATATTTGTAACTATGATTGTAATCAATATATATGGACGCATGTATTGATGTCATGCTCATGATTAATGATATATGATTTATGAATGATTGTTGCAATGTGCGATGTGTTGAATATTTTTCATGTTTGTTGAATTGACTTGTAATGTGTATTTAATGTGATGATGATAGTATAATGTGTGATTGAAACATAACCTTTTGTGATGAATGCTTGGTGATGTGTAAAAGTGTGATGCGATCATAATAGTATAATGTAGTGTATGTTAGTAAGATGAAGATAGGGGGAATTAAAGATGCCCCCAACATATAAATGATAAGGTGCATTTAGATAATACCCCTATGTAGTTAAGAATGAACCACGTAAAGCAAGAGTGCGTCATCAAGAAATGATTTGATAAAGTGCGCTAGATGAAGCGATGCAATGCGTGAAGAGAGGTTATTATTGAAGAAAATTCCTCAATAGTTGTGTAATAACCATAAAAAACAAGTGCATCATTGGGGGTAAGGTGATAACAATCACCTACTAAAGACCAAGGTGATGCGTAGTGGTGGAAGCATGTGGCATGAAAGTAGTGTGAACATATGAAAAAAATGAATATCATGTGGAGAAACGGGATGGGATGTACAAATGCCAAGGGTTGTGGAAGCCAATGTGAAGTAGTATCATGATGTGGTGGATGAGATGGATGAAATGGATGTGATGGTGTGATAGTGGATGGACGCGGTGGAGAGCGCACATGAGTGATAACCTGTGGTGGAGGATGAATAATGACCTTAGCACTAGATGGAAGAGACAACTCAACCGAGTAATAACTTGCTGACAAGGTAGAGGATATATGGACCGCTCACATGAGCGAGAGCCAAAGGAAATGATGCCCTTATCCTCTAATTTTTGCAATCTATCATGAAGGGAAAAACAATCATTGTCCCTATGGCCATTGATACGATGATAATTACAATAGGGTCGATCATGTTGATGTTGTAGATGATGTTGTGGATGATGCTTGTTAAAGGGTAAGTGAATTATATGCTTTTCAAGTAAAGTATGCAACACATCATGTGGTCGAGCATGATGAGAGAAGTGCAATGGATCATGTGAATCAGACAAAGTGGATGGATATGTATCCTTCCGTAGAGTAGGAGAAGAAGGATGCTTTTGTGATGTAGGAGGTTGAACTTGCTTGCTAGGCACAAATGGAGATTGTGTAGGACACTCAACTGATGGTAATGGAGATGAACTAGATGATATGACAATAGTGGTAAGAAGTGGAGGATCAATAACATGTGTCATGAGAAGGTCCTGTTCTAGGTCAATGAATTTATAACACAAAAGTATGAATGAATCACATGTGTCATATTGCAATCTTTTCTTAAGTGTGGGAATCAAACCACGACAAAAAAATGAATTGCTTCTCTAGATTGATAGGTTGGAATACTAATTGATGCACACAAGCATTGAATCGTAAGATATAATCCATGATGATTCTAATTTTCCTTGATGTAAAGTAGGTAGATGATCATAAGTAACTCTAGGGCCATTGTTGATGATAAAATGACAAAGAAAAGCATCTTCCATGTCATAATAAGTGTTAATAGACCCAAATGGTAGATGAGTATACCATTGTAAAGCATCATCAATAAGACTATGTCGAAATGCCTTAAGCAATAATCTATCATTAAAATAGGAAGCCATAGCCATGTGGTAATGTTGGAGATGTAAATGAGGGTCACCAGTACCATCAAAACATGTGAATGTAGGCATGAAAAAGTCCTTAGGAAATGTAGAGTTATGAATATTCTTAGGAATAGGGTTGCCATGTAATGAGTTGTTGTCAATTGAAGCATAATAGGCTTTACTTTCTAAAGTGAGTGATTGAACCTGATATTGTAATTTACCTATGACATGCATGAAAGAAAAGATGTCTTGAAAGGAATAATAGACATAGTAAGTAACTTTCCATTATGAGTAATAATAGGGACATCAAGAGAAGATAAAGGAGATTCCAATGCTAAAGGCACACTAGGTGTAGGTGTCAAAGAATCTATAGGAGATGAGGGAGATGGAACATAAATATCGTGGTAGGACTAGCATCGAAATATCCCTAGGGGTGAAGTGACCGATGAAAATACGATGATAGAATAAGATGAACTAACAGATGTAGATGAAATGATAGGACGAGATGAAATGGTAGGAGGAGAAGAAAAAATAGATGGAGATGATTCATGCACGGTGCTAGATACAACCTCTGGAGAAAGTGGCAATGGAGTATGATATTCACAATTTGCAATATGGAAAGTAGCAAAATCACGACTATCAAATGTTTCATCAATATCGAGATATGAAAATTTCATTAAGCATGCTATCAATAGGACCATCAACATAATATTAAAGAGTATATGAACTAGTATGTGATGGATGGTGAGAAGTAGTGTCGAAATAGGAGAATCATGAGATGTAGCTATAACGGTGGTGTGACTAGGAGAAGAATCAATATGCACATGTGAGCTATTGTCAAGACCAAACATGTAATTGATAAGAGAATCATATAGAATTTAATTAGAAATATCATAAGGAGAATCATGAGTAGCCACATATCATGGTGTACAATGAGTAAAGTCCATCACATCCAAAACATAGCCAACAAAATAATTTTTAAATCTAACAGTAGATGTGTTCGGCGTTGGAGATGCATTGTTCAACCTCATATGTAATAGTAAGATTAATATAGAGGGCGTTGTGCTCAGCGATAACGGCCTCATCATAGATTGGATTGATGCTAACATGAGACATGATGGGTTAAGAAAGAGAAGAGTTATCCTTAGCCATGAGGGTCCTGTAGTGGATAGCAAGGAAAAATGTTCTAATCTACAGGTTCACCAAAATGATTCACTAAATTCTAGATTTTATAATGAATCTAAGAGTATAACAATGTAATAAATGAAATATACTGAAATGCAAATTATAAGTAATTTATTTGATATTTTAAATGAATTGAAATGAGAGGGGAAAGGTACTAACCTGAAATGAACTTACCTTGCAGATATATGGAACTGAACATGATGTTGAAATGGTGAAATAGAGTGTCGCATCGAACCTCAGAAAATTGCAGCAGTAAGTAGATCTAATGAGACTGGGACGCCAGGGGAAGGATGAGGGAACCTGGGGTGCTCTGTTATGAAATATGGGTGCCCTGGTATGTGGGATAGCTCAGAAATGAGTCCAGGATGGTCACTAGGTCTTCGTAATACTTTTCCTTTTCTCATGCTAATGTCGTACTAGCTTCGTTGATGTTACCATGGACCTGCAATGACGAATCACCTGCAAAAACCCACATAAAGCATCAAACCATAAAAAAGAAAGATGCATATGAAGGGGTCAAACTTTTCTTAGCATTCACAATGGTGGTCTTGCAACTAATTACTGCACTACATCTCAGACCCAGTGTATTTCTACATGATTTTGTGTGCAATAATGTGCCTAGGATGCCCTAGCACCAATGATGCAGAGATAGGGGAAATAACTAGATAAAATGCAAATTGGTGGATGTAATAGAATAGAATTCCCTTTCCTATGTAGTATGTGATGCATAATAGTGCCCAAATGTAGTCCCTTGCTCTATGTAGATAGCTAACCCTTAGTAGAAATAGATCACATGTTAGATAGTGTGTATGTTGTGTTTATATAGGGATCTCTTGCTCAAATTTCAACACTAATAATCCAAAAGTTGGTTAGAAAGTAGTTAGGGTTTACATGCACATTAAATAGGGCATCTTAAGTGACTTTGACTTTTTCAACCAACTTTATTAAAAACAACTAAATTTTTCAAAAATGATTTTAATGAGAACCCACTTAAAGTAACATTTTAACATATGACAAAACCAATTCCTTATCCATTGAAGTGGGGTCTGCTTATCTCAAACGTATGAGAAATGGACTCTCCTACTTCGTTAGATACCAGAAAAGCTATCTCCTTGTCCCATCAGTGAAATTAGGATCCGTCGCCTTTGCCAATTGAAAGGATTTGAACCTTCCCAATGTTTCGAACATCTTTTCTTCCTCAGGAGGTTCACTCGGTCGAAGCACAACCTCACAAAACACCTGCAATTCCAAGATCCTACCTGGCATATCATTTAGATTGACCATATTTGATTGAATATTCTCAAACAAGTTCTTTAATTTGATACAACCTTCCATTGAAGTGAAGATAAATTGGTGGCAGGAGTATACATATCTTTGAATAATTGTGAAAATTTCTCCTCCACATGTTCTCGATGAATACCTCTAATTTTTCTCATTTACGAGATCATAAGAGATCTCGCTTATGAACTCCTGAATCAAGGGGAGTGAAGTGAAGGATTCATTGCATACGCTCTCGTAATGGATCATAGAATCCTCGAGAAGTGTCTTTCTTGATTTGAGATGTAGACACCAAAGAAAGCGTGTCCCTCGACATTCGAGAATTCCTTCAATGGCTAAAGTTTAAGATTCCATACTTTTCACCTCCCCGTAGACTAGATAATATCTCATCCAAATTTGATATGTTAGAAACAAAAGTTTCCTTGAGAGAAATAATTGGATCAAGATATGCACTAATATCTTCATAAAGCTTAACAAATGTTTTTATCGTCTCTCCACCAAAAATGAGAATCTCTAAAAGCCAAGATTCAATGACATGGCCCAATGTGTTTATTTCTTTTAACAAATTGAGAGTTTCCTCATTAGGGGCAACCACCGCATCCGTACCGGAAAAGTGGATGACATGGGATTTATCATATGTTAAAAATAATCCACCAATTGATTCTTTTCAACCTTGAGCTAAGAGTTTTGAGACTTATATTTCTCAAGCCTCTTTAGCACGATATCTATTGAATGTGGGCTTCTCAAGTCCAAGTTTGGAAACTTCATAATCAACGATGTCATGGCATCACATTCCTTGTCAAATTTTGGGATGTCAAGATCCACATATCTATTTCCGTCATCATCCACCATTATTTAGGAGAGCACTTTAGGTTTCTTGGGAATGATGTCTTTCGAAAGTTTAAAAATGGCATTGAAGTCAATGTCAACTGCCTTAACAACCCTCTTCCTTTTCTTGATCTCACAATCAACCCAAAAGGAGTATCCTTCACAACTTCGCATACAAAAGTGTGGAGTCATAAGCAACATTCCCATTGTTCTCAACATTATTGGTTTCTACAAGAATCCTTTCCATGACCTCAATATCTGGTGAAATAACCTCGATATCCACCTCTTGAACATTAGGAGATTTTGAGAAATATCTTAATAAACTGTAGGTTCAGAAGCGTTTGATATCTGGACTACTTGCACTTATAGTGGACTCATGTGCAAGGCACAACCGATGACCGTTTGTTATGAGATTCTGAAAAACTATTAACAATGTGAGTATAAGAATTTCTACTTGAAGTGGAAATTATCGATACACACTCTCTTCCTTCACTAGGTCTAGGACCCTTAGATGCTTCACCTTGCGACACCTTCTTTGGTGAAGTGGATTTTGGAAACCACTCCTTTCTTGCTTAAGGCATATGACTAGATGGCACGGAGGTTGATTGAGAAGAAGATTTGGTTGACTGGAGACATCCTCAAGTTGATAATTTTTGTAATCCTAAGGTATGATATTAGATTGATGGTAACTTTGCAAGTTCTCTTTCATACCAAGATATGATTATTTCGAGAATTGGTTGATTCTTTTTATCAAGAGAAAATTTCCTCTCTTTTGATCCAATCAATTTGTGGCAATGGGGTAAATGCAACTACATCATATGAGGGATAAATAACATCTTCATCATCATCCTTGATCTGAGCAAGGGTTAGGTATGAAAAATCTCACCTTCTCACTTCATGTTTGTCTAAATAGGTAACCTAGAAATATTCCATGGTAGGGTTGTGTTGATACTTTTCTCTAAGAATCTTTTGCATATATCCGTTGATATCAAACTAGAATCTCTTCACATATGGATGAATAGTGATGAGGGAAAACTCTTTCTCCATGAGTTGTGCACTGAAGAGATTTGGACATTGGTATTCCCCAATTTGGATTGGGAAATGAATTCTTGAACGATGCTTGTCACTGAGAAGATAGTGAACTTGGAATAGTTGTCGCACAAGCTCCATTAATGCCCACTTGTCATTGATGTACTTAGGAAGCTTCCATGGAGTACCTGTAAATCCACTCACACAAATGTAGGAAAATGGTGAAAATTGAATGAACCATGTTCCCCATTCGAAATGACATCCATGGCCTCTTTGGAGAATCTTTCCTCTGTATTATGATTTAAGTTTTGAATCACGCAGAAGGTGAATGCATTGTTAACTCTTTTGAAATGCTGAGAGCTATTTTTGAAACTTAACTGTGGATAATAATGGAAGACATTAGTTGATAGACCCATGAATCCTTTCATTTCGAGCCCTGAAAATATCTTTGTTCTAGTCACTCCGTAAATAAGGTATGATGTCATGTAAAAACATCCAGTCGTCTTCACTTCGATCAACTGTTTGTGAAGAGTATCATTGATGATGGTGGCCCAATCCATAAACTCTCTCTTGGAAAAGATGATATAGATAAATTGATACATCCATGGGTGGAAAATCCTGGCAGAGGGTAGAATCGAAGACTCGACTCAGGAGAGTGATCATGTCCCCAATTTCCTCCACGAACTCAACACGGTACAGTTCCTTAGGAATCCAATCAACTCGAGGCCTCTTGGTCACTAACCAATTGTTATTAACCATCTTGCTCCACCTGAGGGGTTCTTCATCCAAAAATTATTGTGTTGAATTTCAAGTGATGTCAGAATTCTCAGGGAAGTCAGGTATGCTAAGAAATTCCTCAATGTGCTCTGTATGATTAAGAGGAAAGGCTCACAATTATTTTTATAAATTCCTTGTCTCTTGGGATCATAATGCTCTACGCAGTGATAAACAACTCCGGGCATTGTAACGAGGCGGAAATGTCTGCTTGGGGGTAAAACACTATGGTAGAGCCTATCCAAGAATATGGTTTTTCCTTCATCTTTCACCCTATCATAAAATTTTTGTACATTAATGTGACCAAGATTTATATCGGTGATATTATCGTATACGCACTTGATAGAACCCGGGAGGGATGATTCCTTGAATTCGTACTTGAGCGCAGTGAGACTTATTTGATTTCTCCACTTTGGATTCCTTGATTTCCCTACTGATTTATTAGATTTTTCAGCCATTATGAATTTAATATAAAAATGAGTCGGGCACACAAAGTGATGTAAATGGTGTCATGTCTCGGCCTCTGAAACACCGTCTACACAAGAGAAATATGGCTCGTTTAATTTATTATTATTATTTTAAATTAATAATACCAATTTTTTTTATATTTAAGGTGGGTTGAAGGGACCCGTTCCCTATTTACAAAAAGGAGGCATAACCTCAAATATGACCAGACAACAACCACATTCATCAAGGTGGCATACTAACAAAAACCACAATTTATTCTATAACTATACCTATGCCCGAATTATGCTTACGGGCCTACATGATAGAAATATTAATACCCATATTGGGCATATCCATATCTAGCTCAGAACACCAACAGACTCTTCATCCACCAAGTTTTTCATTAAGTCACCACACCAGAGGTATTCGAATGCATCGCCCATAGAGGAACGTAGATCAGTCCACCAAGACGGAACATGAACAATTAGTGCCCCCAGGGCCTTGACGTTGGGCAGTTGAATGTGAATACACCCGCCTTTTATCATTTGCATAAAAATCGAGGACTCAGCAAACTCCAACATAACTTTGAAGTAGTGATCTAGTTCGGGAAGGACGAAGAAACACCAACCGATGAGCCCGAGGTGACATCCAAAGCAGGCCATGAAGCCAAGTTGAAATTGGCCACCTCCGATGCAAGGTTTCCACAAAAGTTTGGGCATATCCTGTGGACCATGACATTAACCACCTCTGCCTTCAAATGATGCCGAACCAATAAATTTTTCATGAAGATGGAGGCAATACCACTATTTACCCTTGGCTACCTCTTTATATTTAGAAACTCTAGACCCAAAACCAATTTAACCACCTCCAGGTCCTCTCAGACCGAAGGGGAGCCCAAAAAGTGTTTCTTCTAGCCAGGGAGGAAGATGCGGAAGACTTCATAGCACCATCCCCAGGCTTGATTATCATTGGCCAACTTCTTTCAAGCAATCTGTCATGGGAAGTAAAAGGACAAGATCTAGACCAATTAGCAGACACAACTTCGGATATAGCCCTTTCCAGCCTAAGGAGAACCGATTCCACTATGCCATATTCCTCCCTAAAAAGCCTTTTATTTCTCTCCCACCAAATGTGCCACAAAAAAGTACCAAAATACACAACCAAATAGAAGAAAAAGCCCCTAAGTGAGAATTAATAGGCCAAGCTAGGATAACATCCGGGAGGGATTTAGGTTGGACCCACGGAAGGTTAAGCTTGGCACACAACCAGTTCCAACATTCAACAACAAAGGAGCAATGTAGAAGCAAATGGTCTTTGTCTTCCACATCCTTTTCACATAGGAGGCATCGATAGGACCTTGAAAACCAATTTTTTTCCTTCTTTCTTGAGTTAAAATCTTACCCTTAAAGGCCATCCAGCGAAAAGACCAACTTTAGGGGGCATAGGGAGTTCCAACAATATTTCCATACTAGTTTCTTGGGGTAATATTCTCATGGAGCAGAAGGTAACCAAGATGAGGGGAATAAGATCCCGAGGGAGCTGCGGTCCAAACAATTTCATCCTGCTTATTTGAGATCAAAATATTCCTTTCCTACAAAATAGATAAAAATTAGCTTTTAAATCAGGAGAGAGATTCAAGATGATCCACTTTTTTCCATTGCAACATGGAGGGAAGGGAATCATTCAGTTCCCCATAGTTGGAAATGTAAGGACCCCATTCACCCAACAATCTCCTCTTAATGTCTTTGAAAGCAGGAGAGTCTCCAAGAGCAGGGTATCCATTCCATGGATCATCCCAGAAGAGAGCTTTCTCTCCATTACCCACTCTCCAGTCCGCATAAAAAACAAATAGAGATCTACATTCAATCATGAAATTCCATATATGCAAGCTCTTATGAGGATTTTTCACCCGGAGGATGGACTCAGGAAGGGGAGCACCCAGATATTTTTTCTCGAAGACTAGGTTGAGAAGACTGTTGGGATTAGAGATAAGCTTCCAGACCAATTTAGCACCAAGTGCGATAGGTGCACACTGAGAAGATTGTATGTATTGCTATATAAAATGATACAAAGTGACGCCTTTAAATAGGCTGCGAGGGAGGAAACGTGTGAAAGAAACAGTTATGAAACTGTTCGTTAACTAAAATGTATTAATTAGCTAACATTCCCCCCCTTAATACATTGCTCTTACAAATGTACCCCCTAAACAAATCAAACTTCACCTTGCCGAGAGGCTTGGTGAGAATATCTCGCAACTTTGAAAATCGGTAGAGGGCGATCTTGGAGCTGAATTTGGTGGTTCAAGACCTATTCACGAATGTAGTGACATTCGACCTCAATATGCTTTGTTCGTTCATGGAAAATAGGATTCTTCACAAGCTTCAACACACCTTGATTGTCGCAGTGAATGATGGGAGGTTTCTCTTCAGGAATCCCTATATCTGCAAGAATGCGACGTAACCAAATTGCTTCGCACATAGCTCCTCGTGCGGCACGGTATTCAGCCTCAGTGGATGAGAGAGCAACAACAGTTTGCTTCTTGCTAATCCACGAGATAGGTCTAGATCCAAGATGAAAAACATATCCTGAAGTGGATTTCCTGTCATCAACGGATCCTGCATAGTCCGAGTCTGTATATCCCTAGTAAGAAGAACTGAGTGTTCTTCGATACTCAGACCAAAGTCAACTCGTACCTCGACATATCTCAACACATGCTTTGCTGCTATCCAATGACATTTCTTGACTCCTGCGCAAATAATGCGAGATAGCTCACAAAGAAAGCAAAGATCTGGTCTAGTATAAGTCAAGTAAATGAGACTCCCCACAAGTTGCCTGTAGTGAGTGCCATCTACCTGTGGTGAATCCTGGAATCTAGATAGTTGCAAACCTTTTTCCATAGGTGTGGACATTGGTTTACAATCTGACATCCCATACTTTTCCAGGAGTGTCTTGGCATATTTCATCTGGGAGATGAAGATATGATTCTTCTTCTGCCATATCTCTAAGCCAAGACAATAGTGAAGTAGCCCCAAATCGGTCATGTCGAAGGATTTCTTCGATCATTCTTTACATCTTCGACAAGATTGTCAGAACTTCCTGTAATCACAAGATCATCTACGTACAAAACCATAATGACAATCTCTGTTCCTACCTTCTTGATATACAAATTTGTATCTGAGGGGCTACGAGTGAATCCATGCTGCAATAGGTGATCATCAATTTTTATATACCATGCCCTAGGTGCTTGTTTAAGTCCATAAAGAGACTTTATCAGACGACATACCTTGTGTGGTTGATGCTCGTCTACAAACCCTTCAGGTTGGGCCATGTACACTTCTTCTTGTAGATCACTGTTTAGAAAAGCACTCTTGACATCCATCTGCTGAAGTTTCCATCCATTTTGTGCTGCCAGTGCACATACAACTCTGATGGTTTTGATCTTCGCAGTGGGTGCAAAGGTCTCGTCATAGTCAATTCCTTCTTGTTGAGCATAACCCTTTGTAACAAGTCGTGCTTTGTGTTTGTCGATTGAACCATCTGCCTTATATTTTGTTTTGAAAAT
This sequence comes from Taxus wallichiana var. yunnanensis, assembly GCA_018340775.1. Classification (NCBI taxonomy): domain Eukaryota; kingdom Viridiplantae; phylum Streptophyta; class Pinopsida; order Cupressales; family Taxaceae; genus Taxus; species Taxus wallichiana. The sequence continues at coordinate 643,284,793 of CM031244.1, forward strand.
CCATTTGCAGCCAATGGATTTCTTACCTGGAGGCAGATCGACAAGTTCCCACGTCCGATTCTGAATCAGGGAATCATATTCAGCATCCATAGCTTGTTTCCACTGTGGTTGGTCTAATGCCTCACGAACAGTGTCAGGTTCGGTGCTCTCAACAACTGAACTCATGAGTGCAAAATTTACCTCATGTCTTGCTTGACTTCGTGTTCTAACTCCCGTAGAAGTACCAGGAAGTGAGTTCAGGTGTGCATCCCTGATAGTACTCTGGACCCATTTCGGACGTTGGCGCTGCTGATGTGAAGATGTGTTTTCCAGTGTGCCAAGATCAACGAACAAGTCTCCACTCAGCTCTTCTTCTCTCTGAGAAGAATCATCTTGCTCATCATCTGGATGTGTGAGAAATCTATGTGACGAGGTCGGTACTGGATCTCCATTGTGTGGCAGGGAGTCAAAGGACGACTCATCACATACCACATCTCGACTCTCGTAGATCTTCTTTGTCTCAGGATCCATGAGACGATATGCCTTTGAGGTAGTACTATACCCCAAGAAAAGACATGGCAGTGTCTTTGGATCGATCTTCTTCCTTCTCTTATCTGGAACATGCATATATGCAGTACAACCAAAAACTCTCAAATGATGAATAGAAGGTTTATGACCAGTCCATACCTCTTCCGGTGTCTTGTTCTACAAGATCTTCGTGGGTGCCCGGTTGAGTAAATACACTGCTGTCTGGACTGCTTCTGCCCAAAACTGATCCTCCAACTTGGCGGTCGAGAGCATACAACGAGCCATCTCCATGACAGTCCTGTTGTGGCGCTCGGAAATCCCGTTCTGTTGGGGCGTGTAGGGAGCAGTCAAATGTTGCTGAATGCCATGCTGCTTCAGGTATGCTAAGAACTTCTTTGACACAAATTCCCCCCCTCGATCTGAGTGGAGGAGAAGAAGAGGCTTCCCAGACTGCCTGGTGGCTTGCTGGTAGAAGGTTTGGAAATTTGCAAGTGCCTCACTCTTCTTCCGAAGGAAATATACCCACATTTTCCGTGAGTAATCATCAATGATGAGCTGAAAGTACTCAAAACCTTGAAAGCTAGCTGGCAAGGGTCCGCATAGATCGGTGTGAACGACCTGAAGATGCTTTGTAGAATGATAAGAGCTCTGTTTGAATGGACCTCTATGTTGTTTTCCCGCAAGACATCCCGAGCAAACAGGTAAGGAATGGGAGAGTGGAGGAAGCCCTCTTACCATTTCCTTAGCACTGAGTTGATGCAGAGCCCCTACAGAAAAAGATGACCATATCGAAAGTGCCAAAGTGTAGTGGACTCTGCCGTTGATGCAGAGAGAGCAACGCTAGATGAAGTGACCGCATCCAGTGCAAATAGACGGCCCTTCAGAAATGCTTGAGCAATGACTGACTCTCCCTGGGAAATGATGCAGGACTTGACCCTTTTTCAACAAAGAATTCAACCTGCATTCTATGGTTAAGAAGTTGACTTACAGACAAAAGATTTGAAGTCAAACCTGGAACATAGAGCACCTTTGTGAGTGTACATCTTCGTGTTCCAAGAGGAATGATGACATCACCAATCCCTGCTGCAATATACTCTTGATTGTCTGCAATGGTGATCCGATCTCCAGTGGGCCGGTCACTCAGAGTATGGAACAACTTCTTGTTGCCAGTCATGTGTTTGCTGGCGCCTGAATCAATCAACCAGACATCTTCTGACGGCTGCGAAGTCTGTGAGACTAGAACAATGTCAGAATGAGTCGTATCTGGTACCTCTTCATCGGAGGTGGCATCCTGTTGAGCAGCAATGTGGCCCTTCTGCCTCTGATTACGAGCATGCCATCGGGATTTCTTGGAATATCCTCGGCCAGAAGTGCTCTCTTCGCCAGAATTTCCATACTTGCGACCGTTGTAATAACAGTTCGCAGTCGTGTGCGTATCCGTGGAGCAAATGTGGCACCACCGATCCGCCTTGTGATTATCTGCTTCTGTGGTGGCCGCTGTGAAGATGGCTGCTGAGCATGCTGCTTCTGATTTTGGGGGGCAGATTGCCCTTTCCGAGGCTTATGTTTTTGCCTCATGATGAGAGCCTTGTCTTTGAAGGCTTCTTGTACATTTTGCATGGCTTCTTCCTGCTGGAGATAATTCACCAGGGTTGCAAAACTCACCTCCTGTTGAGTGATTGTCAACGTGGTGATCAATGTCCGAAACCGTGAAGGAAGAGCTCGCAGGGTGAGCGGGACTAGCAACTTGTCGTCCACTGGTTCACCGAGTGTAGAGAGTTCTGCACGTAACTCAGCTACACGCCGCAAGAAGGCTTCTACTGATTCGCCATCATGCATACTCATCGTATGAAGCTTTGTCTGAAGTTGCAACTTTGTCGTCAGATTCTTAGCTTCGTAGATGGTACACAATGCGCTCCATGCCTGAGAAGAAGCAGTTGCTTCCCGAATGTATGGCTGCACCTCATCAGAAAGACTCAGGGTGATGAGCATTAGCGCTTTCACATCAGCCTTTTCATATTTTTCCAACAGATCATCGTCTGTGGGAGGGGCATCTTTGCCAGAGACAATCCCCCAAAGATCTTCGAATTGAAGAATCGTCCACATTTTGGTTTTCCATGCGGCGAAATTTGGCCCTTTCAAGAGTTGGGCATCGGATAGCAATATTTTTGGAGCAGACATTTTCAAAAACTCAAAAATGTATTTTATTTATTTATTTATTTTTCAAAAATGGCTACAATGCTTACTGAAGGAATCTATCCCGAAGATGGGCTCTATAGGCTCATGCAGTGAGACGCCGACGCTCCTGTGGGCATTCTATTTCGCGTTCGTCATCTGCATCATAACCACGTTCAAGTTCTGCACGAATCCGCCGTGCTTGACATCGAACGTCGAACCAAAAGTATTCCAACAGTCCTCGGCGCACAATCTCGTCAAAGAGAATGTTACCAGTGTTGTGTAGCTCGTTGACCAAGGCAAAGAACAACCCAGTGGTGTCTTCGTTGTCATTCAATGCCCAAATATTTGGTGCATTGCTTGTGGTGCTTTGTGCATCGGAAATTTGCGACATACGCGCACACACTGTTTCGAAATTTGTAGGCTTTCTTCACTTGCACAGTTTTAATGGAGCAAAGAAGAACAAAACAGTCACAGGGCTCCTACCAAGCACAGTTTTTCTCTTCTTCTTGTCTTCCACTTAGCAAAGAACTCCACGCACAGGCAGAAGAACACGGACAAGCACTCTCCACGCACAGCAAAAATGGGACAGTCTTCCAGTCTCCTCTCCTCCTTCACGCACGCACAACAAAGAGGGACAGTCTTAGTCTCCACGCACGCACAACAAAGAAACGGCGGTCTCAGTCTCCACGCACGCACAGGTTCACACCAGCAAAGGACTCTCCACGGCGGGACAGGCACTCAAACTTCCTTCACGCGGGACAGGCAACCTCTTCCTTCACGCGGGACAGGCAACCTTGCTTTGATACCAATGATAGGTGCACATAGAAGATTGTATGTATTGCTATATAAAATGATACAAAGTGATGCCTTTAAATAGGTCATGCGGGAGGAACGTGTGAAAGAAATTATGCAAGCTATGAAACTGTCGTTAACTAAAATGTATTAATTAGCTAACATTGCAAACCCAAAATTAGGATGCCCATGCCACCAAGCTCTTTAGGCTTTTCTAACGTATCCCAGCTGATCAGGGGAAGCTTCTTTTCCTCGGAGAGACCCTACCACATGAATTTTCTCAAAATTCCCTTAATTTTATCAAGAACACCCTTAGGGATTTTAAGGACCGAAAGGAGATATAGAGGAGCAGCACATAGAATTGATTTAATCAGCATAAGTCTCCCAAAAAGGGAGATCCATTTACCTTTCCAAGCATTCAATTTAACATCTAGAGAACTGAGTAGATCATTCCACAGGAGTTCTTACCTGCACCTTTAAACAAAGGAATACCGAGATACTTGATAGGCAGGTGCCCTTTTTTGAAATTGAAAATATTTAGAATTCTTGACTCTGTTTGCAAGGCAACATTGAAGAAAAAAATGTAGGATTTAGCCACACTAACATCTCAGCCGCCTTAGAGTATCTGTCCAAAGAATCCTTTAACTCCGTAGCCTCTCGGGTGGAGGCCCTGCCAAACAGAAAAGTGTCATCTGCGAATTGCTGGTGAGTGAGAGGAGGAATACCATCCACAATATTTAAGCCATTGATCTTACCTTCCCCCAATTTGAATTTGATGGATCTGCCAAGGGCTTCCGCCACAACAATATATAAGAAGGAGGACATGGGATCTCCCTACCTGATCTGAAAATCAAATTTAAGTAGCAATGGTGCACACACATTTCTTTGCTTCGTATTGATTTTCGATGTAAAAATTGAGCATTATATCCTTTTGTATTTTTAATAAAAGAATAAAAACTGCAAGTACTGTGCAAATATTTTAAGAAAATAAGAGAATTCACCAAAATTTGACACAAGAATTGATAACGGAGTTCGGTGCTTGAGGCCTACGTCTCCGGGTCCGGTTGAATGAGACCGATCTATTAAAATCTTGAAAATAATTCTACAAATTTTTGACCTTCTCACAGTCTTCCTCTGTCAAAAATAATAGGGGTTGCTTTTTACATCTCCTCAAAATTCCACTCCTAGCTCAAGTTATGAGCATTACAATCTTTTAACATAGACCCGAATGCTATTCAAATAAAATAACTCTCCTTTTATAATGTTTCCAAGCAGCTGGCTCAATGGTTAGGTGCCTAAAATTTTGCATGGGAGGTTAGCTATTCAAATCCCCTCCACTTCTCTCTCCTTCTCCTTAGGCGGATTTGTAGTGGTTTATCCCACATTGTGGGTGCGTGAAAGAAGGAAGGCATTTAATAATGCAAAGAGGGGGCTGTTTGCATTGGCTTAAGAGCCACCTTAGCTACTTAGGAAGTGGGCGCATTTGTTGGTTGGATAAATATGGCACATGGATGTGTATTTTTAGGCACCTAGAATAATGCCAAAGATAATGCATGGAAATGGTAATTGGGAAATTGGATTAAATGCGTGGAATATGGAATTAAATAAAAATGCGTGGAAATGGTAATTGCATAGTTTAAAATGGCGTATCATATAGTCCCACATGCATAGCACAAATGCAATTACAAGCATATATATACACAAGTTGGTATAGTGATAAAATGAGAAGGAGGCCAAGACACCCCTCCATAATCGAGTGTGTTGAACTTGGCTGAGGGCCCCCAGCCAGTAAATAGCGGGGTCCATTTGTCTGAAAACGAGTGTCCAAGACCGGCGTTCCCAAAAACCTCTTTTAGTTCGTCACACAAATTGTCCATGTGTCGCAATATAATTGAAACACTTGGCGAGCGTACACATGTCCAACCTGCACAAAACTCCAAATTTTGTCCAGTTGCCCAAAAATTTCAGAGGCTATAACTTTTGCAAACGAGCTCGCTTTTGCAAACAAGATATTGACGGAATCGTATAATTTTTCTCCGCGCTTTAAAAATGACTGCAATTTAATCTAAGAAGATCTTAGATCGATGTTTCTCTGTGAGGATCCTCTGGATCATTCCTCCCCATTGAGAAACTTTTGGACCCCAAAAGTCAACTTAATTGGTGAATAGGTGAGGGTATTTCTCCCTCACATTTCCGGTTTCCATCCATTTAGCCTTGTTCAGATGCATGCCTTTAAACCCAACACGAAGATACTCAATATCACCCCTTCGCGAAGTTCTTACTTTCCTGTCCAAAATGATGTCTTCCTGCAACTCATCAAGATACTCAGGAGCAAAATCATCAATGGAAGGCATTATGTTTGTAAGCTAAGAAAAATACACTACTAACAAGGAAGTAAAATACCAATAATCATACCTCCTCCTTCGTGTTCCATAGTAAACCTCAGAATGGGCTAGGAAACTTGGATTGAGCCATGATTGTGTGATATATAGGTGCTTTTCTTCAAGACAGAGCAAGACCTTCCTGCAACAATGATCCTCTCACTTTGCAGACTTTGGATGGGAAAAAGGATTATGAGACTATTTTGACATTAGGATGAGGCAAAAGGATGTTCTTTGCTCAAAGGATGAAAGAACTTAGATATGGCATTCAAGCTTATTCTCCATGTGTTTAGAGGGGAGGGGTAAGGTTGTATTTATAGCCTGAGGGAGTGATTAGCTTAGATTAATTTAAGTAATCATGGTTTGAAAATGTGGGCAAGATTAAGTGAGTGGTTTGAAAATGTGGGCAAGATTAAGTGGGTGGTTTGAAAATGTGGGCAAGATTAGGTGAGTGGTTTGAAAATGTGGGCAAGATTAGGTGAGTGGGGACCACGAAGAATGGGTGAGGATTTGAATTATATTTTTAATTCATAAGTGGAGAATTTTAGGTGAGTGGGGACCACGAATGGTGGGTGAAGATTTGAATTTGAATTTTTAATTCAATAGTGGAAAAACATGGAGAATAATGACATGTGGTGAGGATTGGATTATTGTTTAGATTTTGAAATGGATAATTAATCAAATTATATTTGATTAATTCGAAGTGTATTTTGTGGGAAATAAAGAAGGGGAATTAATTGATTTAGGATAGATGTGAAATTGGGGTGTCTAAATTTGCCCCTCTTTGGAATGGTACTATGAAAGTAGTGTTCTTTCAAAGAAAGTAGGCAGTATGGGGAAGAATTCAATCTACTTTTTAAAAGGTAGAGCGAATGTTTGTTGGGGAGAATAGAAAGTGGTGAGTGACGGATGTCATAGTATCCTCCAAGACAAAAATGTCATGAGAAGATGTGATTATGGATAGATGTGGTGATGCCCCCTCGAGAGGACTGACGAGAATGGAATATACGACAGAACTCTCGAAAAGAAGGGAAATGGATTCGGCAGAGAAGATGATGATAATGGAGTGGAAGAGACTGGAATGACCGCATGACGTAAATGGAGAAAGGATTCAATCGACCTTGAATGCTAGGTGTGAGGGTGTGTGGGAAAGAGAAAAGGGAATGGATAGGATTGGGGGTTGATTACGAGAAGAGTAAGGGAGATAGGGAGGGAAAAAAAAGGCATGCATGAAAGAGGTAGAAATAAGAGAGAGGAATGATAGGGGAAGAAGGGAATGATGAAGGACAAACAAGGAAAAAATAGGAAAATGACAGAGTAGAGGGTGAAGGGATGAAATAGAGAGATGTGCAAAATGAAGGAAGCAACATAGATAGTAAAGAGGGATGCGTGGAAGTGAAATAAATGATAGAGCTGAGAAAAGTAGGAAACGAGAAAGGATAAATAAGAAGGAGAAAACAAGGTGGGAGTAGGGGGTGAAATGAAGGAAAATGGAAAGAGGACGAAAGAAGAAGTAGAACGGAGAAAAAAAAGAAACTATGAGGGCAAGAAAAGTGCGAAAAAGAAGAGAGAAAGGAAGAGAAATGATACAAAAGGAATGAAAAGGTAGGGGTGGTAGAGAAAAGGAGAAGTGGTTAGAAGAAACGTGAAAATTAGGGGAGAGGAAAGGAAGATAAAACGAATACAAGGAGAAGATTGCAGGGAATCGTGTCATTGCGAGGAAGACCAAGACAAATAATATGGAACAGATCAGTATGGAGATGCATGTGGAGGGTGGTATGATAAAAAAGATAGGACAATGCTGAACAACCAGGTTATCGATGGGGAAGTAAGGAGGAAACGTGATGGAAAAAGGGGAAGAAGACGATACAGGGGAAGGGAAATAAGATGAGGGGTGGGAGAAAGAAGAGGATAACAAAGAAAATGATGTAGAAGGAAGAGAATATAGAAAGGGGGTAATAAGTGGAAAGGGAACGATATAAGGAATGTTCAAAGAAGAAAGAGGGGAGGAATGACATTGATTGGAAAAGATGTGGAGATGCATGAAATGAGGATACTAGGATGACGAGAAAATAGGAAAAGGATGTATGATGAAGACAGTAAAGATATTGAAGAGGGAAAAGAGGAGATGGAGAGATGGGTAAGAAGCGACAAGAAAGGGTGGGAGTGAGGGAAAAGAATAGGAGAGAAAAGAGAATGGGGGATAGAAGAGGCAATGCCAATGAAAGGATGTTAGGGAAATCCATTTTATAATGAGGGTGAGAGAAAAAAATGAAGAAAAGGAGAAAGCTAATGAGGATTGGAAAGGGTAACGCCAACAAAGGGACGTTAGGGAAAACCCTTTGACAATGAGTGGTGGGCTTAGAGGAGGGAAGGAATGAAAGGAAACTCTAGAAGGTCCAAGGGAGTGAATGAGGTCGTGCGGAATGAGGATTGATGATTTTTAGGGAAAACCCGTTGACAATTATTAGCTCGGGAAGAGAAGATGATGATGAAAGAATGATATAGGAGTGTTAACAATAATGGTGAATGTGTGTGTGGGTAGAAATGTGGGGGGAATTTGAGAAGATGAAGTGGAAAGAGTGAAGAAGATGAGAGGGATGAGTTGGGACTAAGTGAAAGTGAGGAGAGGATGTGGGTGATGAGGATGAACGAGGTGAGGATGAAGAACCAAGACATGAAAATAAGGGGAAGAAACAATATGAAGGATGATGGATCAAGAAGGGGAAAATGGGGAAAAGAATGTGATTGTAGGCGGAAGAGATTAGATGTATGGTGTAAGAGGATATGTGGAGAAAGGATAATAGTAGGAGGAAAAAGTGGGTAGTAGGAGATACCAGGTGGAAGAAGCGATCAACAAAGTGAACAAATAATGAGGCGGGGAGAAGTTCACGATGACAAGTTAAGTGTAGGGAGGACCCTGACATAAGATTGTCATGTGATGGAAGTGGTTAAGTAAGATTGCCATGTGAGCAAAACTAGAGATGACAAATGGTCAAGCGAGAAGTGGTGTTTGCGAGAATCGAAAAGGAGGTGAAAGGATGTGATAATGGGGAATGCCGAGAAAAAATGAAGGGTGAAGGGTGTGTAGTGATGGGGAAAGGCAAGGAGACAGATCATCCTTAAGAGGGACTCTTAAGTGAGATCGCCATGCCGGGTGAGTGGTTAAGTAAGATTGCCAAGCAGAGGAGGGTGATAGTGGTGGTAAAAAGATGTGATGATGGGGAATGAAGAGGAAAGATGGATGGTGAGATTGTAGAGTGATGGGCGAGTGTAAGATGACATGTCATGCTTAAGAGAATCTCTTAAGTAAGATCGTCATGTTGTTGGAGAGGTTTTGTATGATCACCCAACCGACAGGATGATATGCAAAGAGAAAGACAAGATGATATTGGGGATAGGGGTGGAATGGTAGGGTGAAGAAGATGATCGTGATGAGAGGTGGGAGAAATAAGATGGGGGAAATATGATGGGATGGGGGAAGGCCATAGGGCAGATCAACCTTAAGTGGAAGTCTTAAGTAAGATTGCCATGCAGCTGGAATGGTTAAGTAAGATCGCCAAGCTGAGGAAGAAGAAGGATGATGTTAGAGTTGGTGGGAATAGGGTATGACAAAATGGACTGAAGGGGAACCCTCAAGTGAATTTTCCATACTACGAAAGCGTGTAAGTAGGATGACTAGGCATAAGACGGATTTGGGGAAGGATGAGAAAAGAGTGAGTGAGGTATGCCTGAGTGGTATATGATATGGGATGAGGTGATAATAAGGAAGAAAGGAAACAAAGGAGTGTAACATGAATGGATGAAGGAATATATGTAGTGGAGGGCGGAGAGTGTGAGGGAAATCCTTAATTGGGACGCCCGTGTGTGGTGAGAGTAATGATGCGGGAATGAGAATTAGAAGAGGTGGAGTTGGAAGATGTGTTTGGTGGTGATGGTTGTTTGATGAGAGGGCAGGTGGTGAAGAAGCTTCTACAGCGGGAAGATCTTAGGGAGAGGGTAAACCTCCACTGAAGATTCCATATAGAAGGGGTTATTAAGTAAGATTGTCAAGCGGGAAGCAAAAGGGTGAAAGGAAAGAATACCAATGGGTGAGAGGGGACAAGAATGGTGAGAAGGGTACTATGGGGACAAGAAAGGAGGAGTAAAAATGAGGAGTGAGGATGAATGGATCAAATACATGGTGATCACGGTGGGGAGAAGGAGCTGGATAGTGAATGCTACTTGAGAAAGATCATCAAGTAGGATTCGCAAACTGCAATGGTGATCAAGTAGGATTCCCAAACTGGAGAATGCATTAGTATGGGTGAATGGATGGGGTGCAAAGTAAGATGTTGATCATGCGGAAGATACTCACGTGACGAAGAGCATCTTAATTTTAATGTAGCACATAACAGATGCATCATGATATAAAAGATCGGATGACTAGACTGTAATATGCGTGATAGCATGTAGACGGGGGCCATAAAAAGGTTTGATGCCCCATGCGATATGCAAATGGAAGAGAGCATAGACTGAGGCCATCAAGAAAGTATGATGCCCCAAGCGACATGCAATCGATAACATAAGAATATTACAGAGAACACCAGGGATACATAAAATCAAGATGCCCCGTAATATATCAAGATGGAAGAAAGAAATTAATAATTTATAATGAATAATGCAACACAAGAACCAATAAACATGTCCCTAATGTGTTCCATAGTGAGGATTGATTGGATGTGCCCCCAGCGAGGTACGAGGACACAATAAAGTATTGGGTCATTGTCCTCAAACAAGGAAACAATGAGAGTCGGATTTGCCCTGCGAGGATTCACGCGAGGAGAAGTGGTTTGAATTTGGTAGTCATAAGGTGATTGGATCATTCATTGGGGACAATAGTTCAAAGGTTAAATTGTGTTGGTTTTTTTTTTTTTTTTTTCTCTGCGATTTTGTGGATTATATATATATATATATATATACATATATTTCTAATGTTTTTGGGATTTTTGATGATTTTCAAATGTTTTTGACTTTTTGGATGATTGTCAAATGTTTTGGATTTTGAAGATTCTTGTAATGTTTTTAGATTTTTGACGAGTGTTTCTAATGTTTTTGGGTTTTTGACAATTTTCAAATGTTTTTAGATTTTACACTCGTTTTGGATTTTTGACGATTTTCAAATGTTTTTGGATTTTTACATTGTGATTGGCAATTTATGGACCAGAAGTGCGTACATATTTTTGAGAGATGATGTACCATGTTCCGTGTTGTAAATTATGCTCAGAATAACACAAATTCGCTTTCCATTGGTAGGATATGGTGGTGATGATATGATGAAAAGAATTCCAACTCCATTCTTGACTCCACACAACTAGTAAGATGTGTGGGCTCATCACCAAGAATCAAGAAGGACGTAGGAGGTAGATAGTGAATATAGAGATAAATGCTAACAACAATCCCTTTGGGAAATTGTGACTCCATTCTTCATAATGGTATCTTGAACCGCTTCAAAAATGGCTTTCACTTTATGAGTCACCCTTGCCTACTGATTGATAAGATATGAGGTTAAGGGATAGTTCTCTATTCACTTAGGCATCTAAATTACGTGTTTGAGGATTCTATAATTTGTAAGCACTGTAAGATTTTGTATTTGTGAAATGAATCCCTATGCCTTGCCCCATGCTACGAGTGAGAAGCAAGGGCTCATCACCGAAGGCAAAATATAGGCGAGTGAATTCCGTTTTTGTCTTTTTTTTTTTTTTTTTTTTTTTTTTGAATATTTTTGCAATGTTTTTATGCTTGTATGAGAATGACCCTCTACGCTTTGCCCCATGCCACTTGTAAGAGGCAAGGGTTTATCACCGAAGACAAGACATAGACGAGTAAGGGCACCTTCCTCCATTCCCAGTCTCACACTACCAAGTAAGAAGTGTGGGCTCAACACCAAAGACTATGAAGGATGAAAGATGTGACAACGAATTATTCATAAGTTATTGAATTGATGGATTTTTTTACAATAGTGCTTTGTATTTGGGAAGAAACATTTGCCCCCAATCTCAACCCCACACGACTAGTAGGACGTGAGGGTTCAACACCGAAGACTAAGATGGACGACCAAACGAACTGGGTAACGAAGTTTAGAGATTTGTTATGAAAGAGAGAATGTATTTGAAGGGAATATATTACCATCAAAGCTTCTGTATGACCATAGAGGAAAGCGACTGAAAATGGAAGAAGTATGACACTCACAAACTTAATAGGATTTATACTAGCACTTGTCTCATGATGATAAATATGAAGATGCGATTTTGATAAAGAAAATATCGCATTAATGGAAATGAATAAATTTAAATTATTCGGAGATAAGCAAGAAAAAAGGAACAATGTACACGCCGTATCCTGGAATAGTGAACATCTCAAGGATAAAATTTCTTTAAATGAACTGCATTCATTAGTTCATCAAGATCTTGACCATCTGCAGTGGCCAATTTATAGGCTCCGAGAGCTAAATTTAGATGTGATTACATAGGGTCCTAACCAATTAGCCTCAAATTTTCCTTGTTTTTCTCGTTCTTTAGTGGTATTCTTTTGATTTTCTTTTAAAATGAGGTCACCAATTTCGAATTCTAGGTCTTACCTTTTTATGATAATTGCGTTGCAATCGGTTTTGATAGACTTGAAGATGATTAAGAGCATTAAGTCATTTTTCATCGAGAAGCTCAAGCTCTTGAAGCCGTGACTATTGGTATTCATCCTCATTAATTACATATTTAAGGGATATCCTCAAGGATGGGAGTTCTATCTCAATAGGTAAAATGGCTTCACAACCATAAACAAGGGAAAATGGGGTGGCTCGGTAGGTGTGCGGTAAGATGTATGGTAAGCCCAAAGAGCGGGGTAAATTTGAGTATGCCAATTACGTCCATGGGTGTTGACAATCTTTTCCATAATGGATTTTAAGGTCTTATTGGTTGCTTCAGCTGACCGCCACCCGAGGGTAGTATGGAGTGGACCATTTAAGTTTGATGTGAAAACGTTTGGCTAGGTCTTTTACATCCTAGTTTTTAAATGATTTGTCATTATCTGCAACCAGAGCAGATGGAATACCAAATCGACAGATGAGATTATTGAAAATAAATTTTGATATTTGGCTACCGGTAACATAAGTGAGAGGCATAGCCTCTACCCATTTAGTGAAGTAATTGGTAGCGGTAATGATGAACTTATGTCCATCGGAAGATGTTGGTCTGATTTTACCAATGAGGTCAAGTCCCCATTGAGAGAAGGGCCATGGTGTGGTTATTGATTGTAATTCTGGGAAGGTGCATGGATAAGATTTCCATGCTTTTGACATGCTTGACAACGTTTGACAAAATGACATGTGTCACTTTCCATGGAGGGCCAATAATATCCAACTCGCAGGATTTTCTTGGCTAAGGCGATACCATTCGTGTGTGCTCCACAGATACCAGAATGGACTTCAACTAAGACACTCGAGGATTCTTCCTGATTAAGACATCGGAGTAGGGTGCCATCATATCCTCGTTTATAAAGAGTTTTTGCTAAAATGGTGTAACAAGAAGCACGTTGTGCTAAAGCACGTTTATGCATTGGTTTCATGTTGGCAGGAAATATTTTATCACAAATGAAGGTATAAAGATCATGGTACCAAGGGTTATTCGGACCCACGATTTCACATACCATAGTGTTTTCAGGAAGATCATAGGTAGGCATTAAGATATGTTCTACAAGAAAATGTGCCTAGGGTTGACTAGATGCAATTTCTAATAGGGATCCGATGGTTGCCATAGCATCGGTAGATTTATTATGAATTATGGGGATTTGATCAAAGCTAATTAATCAAAAATAGATTTGAAGACTATCCACCATGCATTTATATGGGATAAGTTTTTCATCCTTGACCTGGTATTCATCGGTAACTTGCTTGATGATAAGTAAAGAATCACCAAATACAGCTAATTCTGTAAGATTCCAAGATATAGCCAATTTTAATCCTACAATGAGAGCTTCATATTCTGTGATATTGTTGGTACATGGGAATGCTAAGCGAAATGATTTTGGGATAACATGTCCGCTAGGTGTGATAAGCAAAATACCAGCCCCTGAGCCATGGAGATTACAAGATCCATCAAAAAATAGAGTCCAAGCTGGCGCGATGTCTATGTGTAGAATATCTTCATCAGGAAAAGAGAACTGAAGTGGTTCTGTGCCAGGAAGGGGTGCCTCAGCAAGTTGGTCTGCAAGGGCTTGTCCTTTAATTGCTTTCTGTGGAACAAATTCGACATCGAATTCACTAAGTAATACAACCCAACTAGACATTCTTCCCGTGAGAATGGGTCTGGATAACAAATACTTGAGAGGATCAATTTTGGCAATCAACTTAGTTGTGTGATTGAGCAAGTAATGACGTAACTTATGGAATGCAAAGGTGACTACTAAGCATACTTTTTCAATTTGGGAATAACGTACTTCGTGCTCAATAAGTGTTCGACTAAGGTAATATACAACATGTTCTTTTCCTTGATCGTTATGTTGTGCTAGTAGAGCTCCTATGGCATGTTCAGTGGTAGATGTATAAAGTAACATAGGTTTATCGGCAACTGGTGACATAAGAACAAGTGGACTAGAGGGGTATTCTTTTAACTTAGCAAAAGAGTCTTAGTAATCGTGGTTCCAAAGTGAAAGTGTGCATATTTCTTGAGTAACTCGATTAAAGTGATGGCACTTGTCACCAACCGTGATATGAAACGCCAATTGATTGTATCTTTCCTTGAAGACTGCGTAATTGTTTTAGGTTTTGAGGAGGAGGCATTTCCATAATGGATTTGAATTTGGCAGGATCCACTTCTATGCCTCTTTGTGAGACAATAAACCCTAATAATTTACCATAGGTTACTCCAAACACACATTTCTTTGGGTTAAGACGAACCTTATACTCACGTAATCTATCGAAAATGCGTCTCAACACACTTGGATGCCTTATTCGTGTTTTAGATTTTGCTAATATATCATCAACATAATCTTCCATGATATCATGTAACATGTCATGGAAGATGACATTCATTGCTCGTTGATAGGTGGCACCAGCATTTTTCAAGCCAAAAGGCATGATGTTATAACAGAAGGTGCCCCATGGTGTAGTAAATGCCATTTTATGCTGATCTCCTTCAGTAATACGTATTTGATTATAACCAGAGAATCTATCCATTAAGGAGAGCATTTTATGGCCTGTCATAGAATCAATAATCATGTCTATATTTGGCAAGGGAAAGTCATCTTTGGGACAAGCCTTGTTGATGTCACGGAAGTCTGTGCATATTCTGATGCCAGGAGTTTTCTTGGCAACGGGAACTATGTTAGATATCCATGCCGAATAATCAATAGGTTTGATAAAGTCAGCTTCCAAAAGTTTCTCGAGTTCAGATTTGACAAGCAATGCAACTTGGGGATGCATTTTGCGTAGTTTTTGCTTTACAGGTTTTGCATCTGGATGTACCACAAGATGGTGTACTACAATAGATGGGTCCAGGGCCCGGCATGTCCTTATACATCCATCTGCAAATATATCTTGGAATTCAATAAGGAGTGTTGTGAATTCCATGCATTCTTGGTCGATGACTAATGCCAAGTTGTAAAACTTTTGGTTGTTCAGTGGTGCCAATGTTTATGTCTTTTGTTTCTTCTACAAGCATTTTAGATGTATCCTTTGCGGAGAACGATGCTAATGGTTGATGTAGGTCATCAGTGTCGGATGTTTGTTGGAATTTTTGACATGTTTATTGGATAGGGTGGTGGTGAGGTTTTGACTATGGGAAATCCTCTGCTTGTGCTTTTGATCCAAATTTTCTCGGGTGAAGGATCGAATATTTTATCTCTTCGCCAAAATAGGCCGATTCATGTAGATTGATTTCAAATCCTTTTCCATGGTTAGAAGTAGGTATTTGGTCACGAGTTCCAAGGAATTATTCGATGGCTTCATCATTTTGGAACATATCCATGGCTGCATGATGTGGTTGGCCATGGTCTATGAGACTCAGATGTGTAGGCTCAAAATTGATGACATTAATAGAGAAATGTTCAAAGGCAAGATGTGTTTCAGCGAGGTCCTCAAAAAGACTACATGGAGACCTAATGTCATTATCAGAACTAGTGTCATCATTGTCACTCGAAATTATTATGGGAGCGACATCAAACACCTTGAAACCTAGACCATGTTTACTGTGATGTTGTGTGTAATTTATAGGGTCTAAATGACCTTGTTCATTTGGACCGAGTCCTTTACCTTGCCATCGCATGTTTTTCATTATTCGGTGAGCTTTGGTAAATTGAGGGGAATCATAACATGGAGAAAAGTCGTCATTATATAACCAAGATCCCGAAGAACTTGGAATATATTCGTTGTCAAGATGACCAAAATTTTTCCAAATTGACTAACCCATTTGGTAAGTGGGATGGATTCTCAGATGTGGAGCGTTAGGTTTTCCATAGCTATGTGGGGATTTGGTGATATAAAAAGAGTCTGCCATCTTTTGAAATTGATATTCACGGCATCCTGTGTCAATGATTTTAAATGTGTGAGATGGGGGACCAATAGGTTCCTCATGTGGTGGGGAAGTTAGTTTGGTTGTCTTAAAAGATGAAAATAATGGGTTATAGGAAGAAGGGGGTGGATTAAAGGATGAAGGATGAAGGTTGGTTATTCACAGGAGGAGGTATTTTAATAGAGGAGGTGTGGTTGGATGAAGAAGATTGGCTAGGTGAAGAAGAAGATGGTGTGGTGGAAGAATAATTGTTGCTGGAAGAAGAAGCTTGATTAGTGGAAGAAGATGATTGATTAGTGGGAGGAGGACTGGTGGAAGGTGGTTGACTAGCGGATGATAATGGATTATAAAATGTGTTTTGGTTATGAGATGATGGTTTCAGATTATTGTTAGGGAGTGTATCAGGATCAATGTGTGTTTCATTAGGGATTATACGAGGTGGAGCATATTTATCTGTTGATGGACAATAGTGATCATGTCGATACCGTCCTTCGAGGAATCTACAATACTCAAAAGGTGAGGATCTCGCACATAATGTAAATTCCTTGTCCAAATGAGGAAACTTAATGCATTGATGGAATGTTGATGGGATGGCTTTCATGGCATGAATCCATGGTCGGCCAACAAGAATGTTATATGCTACTTCTACATCTACCACATGACAAACCGTGTCTAAGGTGATGGGTCCAACTTGGAGAGGCAACGTGATTGTGCCTTCAGACTTTCTTTCACTATTATCATACCCACGAATGGTTATGATATTGTTTTGCAAATCATTTTCAGTGTAGCCTAGACAACGTAAAAGTTTCATGGAACAAATATTTAATGTCGATCCATTGTCGATTAAGACGCGCTTGATTTTACGATGAGTTACATAACCCTCGACGTATAAAGAATGATTATTAGCGATGTTGGGATTAAGCAGGTCAATGGGACCAAAATATAAAATAGGATTGGGGACTATAAGATGTGCAATTAAATCCTAGAATTGTTGTGAATTGATGTCCTCAGGGACACGAGCATTATTCAATGTTTGCATAAGGATGCGTTGTAGTGTGGGAGAAGAATTAAGTAGTTCCATGATTGAAATTTGTGCGGCAGTCTTCTCTAATTGTTTGACAATATTAAATGATGGCGTAGGTTGTGGAGAGGAATTGGCGGTGGAATTAGATGGTGGATTAGGAGGTGATGCCGGGGACGAAGTGGCAGATTTTTTTGTTGTAGGGACCCACATTTTTTTCTGTCTAGTGGTGATCGCACAGTCAGTTCTGATCTTTATAGTTGCCACTAAGTCTTGGTCATAATCTATGGTCGAGATGACTGAGTCAAACTCAACATTACTTGACGATTGACCCTTATCTTTTGAATTGTTATCATGATTAGGGAATGGATTTTTGAACATGTGAAGTTTTTCATTAGGTGTTTTTGTCTCAGAAGTATTTTCAACTTCTATGTCTCCACATTCAATCAGGTCTTGGACATAATGGCGGAGTTGCATGCATTTATCTGGTGGAGTGCCCTTTTATGCGATGGTAATCACAATATTCATTGTCTTTATACCAATTTGGTTTGGGTTGTCCTTCTTCAAAGGGTCTGACAATGGGATATGTAATCATATTATCATTTGCCAAATGACGAAAGACACTAGATAGAATTTCTCCGAGAGGAGTGAACTCTCTTTCATCAATCCCTAGAAGGAACTTCCTCTCTAGGGATAATGATGGGTTTAGATTTTAATATGTTAGTGGGATGGTTTTGGACATTTCAGACATGGCGGGAATCAGTAATGCCATCGTTGACGATATTTCGATTCTGGTTAAAGAATTTAGATTTGTCCTAGTTCTGAGGAGTGTCTCGATAAGGTTGGTCTCTAAAGGGTGCTTTAAGTAAGCCCTTAGAAATGAGGGCTTTTTCGATTTGTGTCCCCTTTTTGATGACTTCTTCGAAACTATTCAGACAATGCATTTACATGTGGAATGATAATTCGGCATTGAGATTAGGGACAAAAATGCTAACTAGTTGTCTCTCGGGTACTGAGCAGGGAAATCGGCTTGCAATTCCGCGCCATCGTTGTAAAAAGGAGGAAAAATTTTCGTTTGGCCTTTTCCTAGTGTTGCAGAGATCAAGCATGGTTATTTCTGAGTCTAGGTTATAGGAAAAATGTTTGAAAAATTTCTCTGATAAGTCTGCAAATGTCGTGACCGACCCTTTGGGCAGATGGAAAAACCAGTCTAAAGCTTGTCCTCCTAAACTTTGGGGGAATAATCGTAAAAGGTATGTGTCTCGATAGGTAACTTCCTGACATTGCATGTAAAATTCCTTGACATGTTCACGGGGTCACCTTTGCTTTTGTATTTATCAAACTTAGGGATTTCAAAGGATGGCGGAAATGGTAATTGTGATATCTCTATATCAAATGGATAAGGACACAATTCTTCAAAGTTGAATTGTTTTGATTGTTTTTGTAGTCCCTGAATGGTGTCTTTCATAAGTTTCCATTCTTGTGCAAATGGAGAAGCGGGGATGGTTTATCAAACATGTCGTGAGTATTGGAATCTAGATTGAGGTCTTTTAATCTTTCAGCTCTAGTCGTTGCTTCCTCAAGTTTCTTTGTTAAATCTTAGATTTTAGTGAATAATTCTTTGACAAAGAACCATTTGGATTGTTTGGTATTTCGTTGTGATAACTTGATTCACCATTGTCGATGAGTTTGTTTAAATTTTTCGTCCCAAGTCAGGGGGTAGTTTTGCCCCCATGGCTAGGATGCGTAACAGATATTCATTTTTGTTTTGTTCTATCACCCTATTGACTTGTTCTTGTTCTTCATTGGTGAGTTCTGGTTGTGCGACTTCTTCGTCGTCATTTTCATGATTGTGACTTGAGTGAATACCATGATGAAATGTGTCTGATTAAGCTGAAAAATGGGTAGGAATTTTGAACAGGTGTGAGGAAATGAGAACTTGATTACTTTGGATTTATCGCGAATAAGCTTGTGATGACTGATAAGGAGAGTAACTCAAACAAGTTATCTCAATATGATGATGATGTAACTCGAGACGAGTTATTAGAGGATTTGTTGCACGTTGTGTAGATTTGGCTTAAACAAGCTCGACTATCGGGGGGAGAGTAACTTTGAATAGGTTAATCACGATATGGTTGTGATATAACTCAAAATGAGTTATGAAAGGATTTGTGTTGGCTGTGATTTGGATAAATGTGATAGTGGATAGAATAATGAGTGAACTCAAACAAGTCACCCAATATTAGTTTGATATAGTTGGAAACAAGCTATGAAGGATGTTTTGACAATTGACAATATGGGGAGTGAATGCTAGTCACTCAATATCAGTTGGATATAGCCGAAGACAAGCTACGACAAATGTATTGTTGACGAGGCAAGCTAATGAAATTGGTGTGATGGTTTGGTCCGTGTTGTTGGATTGTTTGAATGTTTTCGCTTGGTATTGAATTGGTCGGAACTGATTTTTGTGGAACACAACTAGGTCCGAACTTTTAAAATGAACACATTGATATCAGCCAAGTTTTATGATAAAACAATGCTAAACTATTTTGTTTTCAAACAAATGCATCATGTGGATTCAATTGTTTTGGCTTATGAGATAACTTCTTCAGAATGATCATTGTTTCATGCAATCATACAAGTATGCCATGAAATGATGGATGCAGGCTCTTATTACTCCAAAAAGATGTGTCCTCCGATATACCCTAGTCCTGATATACCTAATTCTATACGGGGACAAAATTGGTACGGGGAACCCTTAGAGCACTGGAGGAGACTCGCTAATTCTTACTTTCCTGTTTTGGAGTGAATCACCAAGTCCGAGCAATGTTTTGTGAAAAGGTGGAAGGTGATGGAGGGATGAATGTGTATGGTGTCCTTATAACTCCCCGAAGATTTACAGGACGATGCCCAGGCTTCATTATTACAGCTATTTAGGCATGACTCGCATGCGCCACATGACAGCATTACCTGTAAGTGAAGAGCAGCGGCGAGGTAAATACCGAACGCTTTGTGATGAGACTAGGTCTCAAAGTGCAATGCAGATGCAAATGTTGTTGGTGTGTGGTAGTCAAGTCCACGTCACCGGTGTAGCTTTGGTGGTGATGAAATCCACCTCGTCTACGTGTAAAAACAATATGATAAAGTGATTAAACGCAGGGTTCTTTCCAACTTGAAATAAATCACTAGCAGAAAATAATTGTGTACCTGAGCGTACTTTTTTTTTGGTTTCAGCAATTGTCTTTGAATGGTGGTATTTTTGCGAGATTTTGTTTTTTTTTTTGATATTCTAAAGAACGCGTTCTACGAAAAACAAATTAGTATTTATCCTGCAAAATGAAATGTTAGAAAAGTGATTATGGTTGTTTTTGATTTGCCAGATCGCTCAAAGGCGCAGGAAAAGAGCATACACAACCAATGACCAAACAAATATTAAGAATATGACAAAGGAAAATAATTATTAAAATGACAGTTGGAAAACAAAGCTAGAGGATCCTGCAATGTTAGAACAAGAAACTAAAAAATTGTGACCGTTTCTGATTTTCCAGATCGCTCGAAGGCGCAAGAAAAGAGCATATGCGGATACAATTGGAATAGTTTTTTTAAATGTTAATAATTATTACAATTAATCATGATTGTGAAATAGCAATAATGATTATTTTCACAAAAAAGAAAAATGATGAAAGAAGAGGGTGAAAACGTTACCTAGAAGTGTTGTCGTGAAAATTGAAATGTAAGGCAAAAAAATTAAAAATTAAAAAAATTGTGCAGAGCCCGAGTGGCCTCACGTTTCTGATTTCCAAGATCACTTTTGAAGTGCGAGGAAAGAGCATACGTGTGAGGTTGTTACGTGAAATAAAATAAAAATAATAATTTAAAAAAAAACTATAATTTTGGTATTTTTTGTTAAAAAGACTGGTGTTAGAAGAAATGAAACCAAATTTTTTGTAAGTCTAAATCTAAAAATTATTTTTCATTGCATATAGCTTTTAGATACCTTTCCGTTAAAAAAATGAAGTCATTCCAAGTTCGGGAGCAAAAGTTATGGCGTCCGGAAGATGGGCTACGGTAGCACTCTGAATGAAAATTTTGAACGTGAGAAAAACGTCCCGGAGCTTTTTTTTTTATTTTCTGACTTCTGTACTTTACTTGAGAAGCTAAAATTTTGATAGCAAGGTTAAAAAAGAACAATAAACAAAAAGAAAGAGTTAGATCACAAAATGATTGATTAAAATAAAAGGAAAAAAATTGATTAACTTCCTACAAAGCAGTTATTTTAGCAAAAGTAAATAAATAAATGCATTTTCCGGATTGGTTGTCCCATGACAATAAGATGATAAACTAATGGCTAGTTTATGTGTTTCTATAGATGACGAGTAAATAGAAAAATCAAAACTGGGAACTAAACACCAAGCACCGAGGAGATCAAAGACATGATGAGTTTTAGAGTTTCATTGCTGCTTATAACTTGCAGATACACCACACAACAAAAATACTACCCAAAGCGTGAAGGTTAACCAAAGAAGACCATAAGGAAAAAAAGGAAATAATAATGAACAATAATAAACAAAGAATGATAAAACCACTAATTGGGAAATTAATGGTAACAGATCGAAAATAACCGGGCGTGCCAGAATGTAAGCTAGGAAAAATGCACTACTAACAAGGAAGTAAAATACCAATAATCATACCTCCTCCTTCACGTTCCGTAGAAACCTCATAATGGGCTAGAAAACTTGGATTGAGCCCTGATTGTGTGATATGTAGGTGCTTTTCTTCAAGACGGAGCAAGGCCTTCCTACAACAATGATCCTCTTACTTTGCACTAGATGGGAAAAATGATTATGAGACTATTTTGACATTAGGACGAGGTAAAAGGATGTTCTTTTCTCAAAGGATGAAAGAACTTAGATATGGCATTCAAGCTTATTCTCTGTGTGTTTAGAGGGGAGGGGTAAGGTTGTATTTATAGCCTGAGGGAGTGATTAGCTTAGATTAATTTAAGTAATCATGGTTTGAAAATGTGGGCAAGATTAAGTGAGTGGTTTGAAAATGGTTGGTTTGAAAATGTGGGCAAGATTAAGTGAGTGGTTTGAAAATGTGGGCAAGATTAGGTGAGTGGGGACCACGAAGAATGGGTGAGGATTTGAATTATATTTTTAATTCATAAGTGGAGGATTTTAGGTGAGTGGGGACCACGAATGGTGGGTGAGGATTTGAATTTGAATTTTTAATTCAATAGTGGAAAAACATGGAGAATAATGACATGTGGTGAGGATTGGATTATTTTTTAGATTTTGAAATGGATAATTAATCAAATTATATTTGATTAATTCGAAGTGTATTTTTGTGGGAAATGAGGAAGGGGAATTAATTGATTTAGGATAGATGTGAAATTGGGGTGTCTACAATGTTAGAATCATCATGATCAATAATCATAAAGTGTTCATACAATCTTAAATTCTCAACATTTACAACCGAGTAGATTTGCATATATGGAGGTAAATCCAACCGGAAAGCGTTGTTACCAATTTTTTCCAATATTTGGAACGGACCATACCGTATAGGTTTCAATTTTTTACCTTCACTTGTTAGTCTTTCCTTGCTAATGTGAAGCCAAACTGAATCACCAATTTTGAACTTGTGATCGCCTCTATGTTTATCATGCCTACTTTGTACTTAGCCTCGCTTTTTCTCCAATTGTTCACGGACATACCGATGAACCTATTGTATTCTCAAGCACAAATATTTTAGCCTTGTCATAATCACATGAACTATTATCATCACTTTTATGTCCATAATATATATCCAATGGAGAATTAGGCGAGATATCCATAACAAGTCTCAAATGGAGACTTCAAAGTAGAAGAATGTAAGGCACAATTATAAGCATGTTGCACATAATGAAGATGTTCATCCCATAATTTAGGATGTTTGTTACTATAGCCCCTAAGTAATTGTACCACTTTATCGCGGTTTACAATCACCGTTTGACCATCACCAGGATGAAAAGCAGTGCTTCTTTTTCAGTTTTGTGTCCATTAACCCCCACAATGTTGACCAAAATTCCCCAAGAAATCTAGAATCCCGATCAGATATAATTGAAGTAGGTAAACCAAATTGAACCCAAACAAACTGAAAAAACAAATGTGTAGTTCCCTCACCAGTTATTTGTTTAGTACATAGAACCAACACACACATTTTGCTAAATTTGTCCACTACCACATATAAGTAATCATGTTTCTTTCGTGTCATGGGCAAGCCTCCTACAAAGTCCATGGAAACACTTTCCCAAGGCCTTGTTGGAACAGGAAGAGGAGTGTAAATTCCTAATTTCTTACACTTTGGCTTGCTTGTGGCACAAAGAACACATCCCTTAATATACATGTTTACATGTTCATGCATTCTAGGCCAATAACAATATTTTTGTAAATGTGCAACTGTCTTACTAACACCAAAATGCCCCGAAATAAGAGAAGTATGTGCTTCCCTAATCATATGCACATGCTCATTTTATGGAATACAAAGTTTTCCATAATGATATAACAATCCTTCATGCAAATGATAATCTTTTTCTCCTACTTGTTTCCCACTTACTAGATCCTCATACACTTCTCTAAAGTCAACATCATTTACATATTGTTCCTTGTAACTAACATGAGCCAAAGAACTATGCTGCAAAAGAATAGATGCTACTACCACTGGTGGTCTAGATAACATGTCGGCAACCTTGTTTTGAATACCTTTTTTATACCTGATTACAAGATGAAATTGTTGCAAAAATCCCATCCACCTGAAATGTCTAGAATGCTGCAATTTGGTTTGTGTTTGTAAGTATTGAAGCGGTTGATGGTCAGTATGGATAATTGTTTCTTTTCCCATTAAATAATGCTTCCACTTTTTAACACTTTGAACCAAAGCATACAACTCTTTATCATAAGTTGGATAGTTTCTTACCGCACTTGTAAAGGTTTTTGAATGGTAACACACTAGGTCGTTTGTTCTGCATCAAAATCGCCTCTATCAAGCGTAGTCACTAGCATCTATCTCAATCTCAAATGAATGTTGTAAATCTGGAAGTGCCAAGATCGGAGCGGTACTTATCTTCTCTTTCATTGTATCAAAGGATTTTTGTTGTTTTCCTCCCCACTGAAAGACCTGTTTAATACTTGTCAAAGCATGCAAAGGAGATGCAATATATGAGAAGTTAGCAATAAATTTTCTCCAGTACTGAATTGCACCTAGAAACTTCTAACTTCCGTCACATTAGTGGGTCTAGGCCATTTCACAATAACCTCTATTTTTGTAGGATCAATTCTCAATTCTCCATTTCCTACAATATAACCCAAGTAAATTAAAGATGTTTTTCCAAATTCACATTTTGACATCTTCAAATACAATTTCTCTTTCCTTAGTGCATCTAAGACTTTCTAGATGTGTTTAACATGTTCATCCCATGACTTACTGAAAATAAGAATATCATCTAAGTAGACAATAACAAAATTATCAATGAATGGTCTAAAGATTTCATTCATAACTCTCATGAATGTTTTTGGTGCATTGCACAAACCAAAAGGCATCACTAACCATTCAAACAATCCCTATTTCATTTTAAAAGTAGTTTTCCAAACATCACCTTCTGCAATTCTTACTTGGTGATAACCACTTCTTAAGTCTAACTTAGTGAAATAAATTGCATTCTTTAATTGATCCAGTAAATCATCTATTCTAGGAAGAGGGTAACGATTCTTTATAGTAATCTTGTTTAAAGCACGAAATCAAAACACATTCGCCAAGTGCCATCCTTCTTAGGAACCAATATAATTGGTGAACCACATGGGGATGTACTTGGACGAATTATACCTTGAGCCAAAAGTTCCATTACCTGTCTCTTGATTTCCTCATTCTCTACTACTGACAACCTGTACATTTCGATATTGGGAAGAGGTGCATCTTGAAGCAACTGTATCTCATGTTGAACCCCTCTTTTGGGAGGTAGACCCTGTGGATCCTGAAAAACATCATCAAAATGAGAAACAATTTTTACCAATTCATCCTTATGTTTTAGATCGCAAGTCTCAAAAGCCATCTCATGTTCTTTTTCTTTGGCTTTGACCACCATGAGCACAAAACTTTTGCTTGAGTTTACAAGCCTTTTCATTTGACCTGTAGTTACCAAGGATAGATTATTCTTTTCACGGTGAGCTCTAATAATAAACTCAATTCCATCCTTTACAAGCAAATATTTATTTTCTTCCCTATAGAAGATTGCTTTACGATCATACAAATAAGGACTTCCCAAAACCACCCCACAAATATCCAAAGGAACTACATCCAATTCAACCTCATCAATAAACTTGTCTGTAATGACAAATATGAAAGTACAAGTTTTAGTTACTTGCAGTTTTGCATCATCACAAACCCAGCCCAAAGGATAAGGCTTAGGATGTGGTTTAGTTTTGAGTCCTAATTTCTTAACAACCTCCTTAGAAATTATATTAGCTTGAGATCCACTATCAAAAAGAGTATCAATTTTTGTATGCTTTGAAATTACTCTAATGTGGAAAATCTCATTCCTTTTCTTATCATCAGGTATAGTTTGTTTACTAGAAGAAGATGCAACATCTGTAGTGCTATTGTTGGAAATTGAAAGAGTTGATTTACCTTGAAAACTCATAGCTGTGATTTTGGTTTCATCACCTGAATCAGAACCAAGATCATGCACTACAATGTTTGTTTTCTTTTCTTTTCCTTTCTTAACCATCCATTTAGGCTTCTTTTCAGGATGTAATGTCCAACATTTAGACTCATCATGGTTTTTTTACAATGATTAAAAATGGTTTTTCATCTTCCTTCTTAACAAGAGAGTTTTGTTTTATGCTTACCCTTTCCTTTTCCGTGTTCTTTCGAACCTTTTCCTTCAGATTGCTTATTCTTCCGATTAATGTAAGAGAAAGAGGACTCCTTTTCATTTTCCCTAGTGTTTCCAAATGGGTTGCTTGAACACATACTACATCAAGATTAGTAGGACCTAAAACAAGTATCATATGCCTTAGATAACTATGCAATCCACCAATATATTTGAGCAAAGGTTTCTTCCGTGTTTAGAGAAATTCCCGCAATTAGAGCCCTTTTTCTAAATTCCCGTGTGTATTCTTGAACACTTTGTCCCTTAGTTTGTCTTAATGTTTTCCAATCCATCGTAGCTTGTTGCTTATAACCAAGAGGATAAAATTGTTGCCTAAGATTTGAAACAAATTCGCACTCAAGAAGTGATTTCTATACCTTTGTTTTCTTCCACTTCTTGAAGCTTACTCTCCCACCAAATGAGTGTCAGTGCCACCCATCCGAAGAGTTTCTAGATGAATCTTTGCTTCATCATCAACAATTCTCTCGAACCCCGCAATATACTTCTATCTACTTGACCCAGCTTATCCAAATTCTCTCGCATTTAGCTCTCCAAAGATACATAGGCAATTCAAACTTGAGATCTAACTTTAATGAAGGAAAATCAGATTTTAAAGAGTCTCTTTTTGGAATATCGAACTAGAGCTTTCTTCTTTCTTACCTCCTCTAGTTCCCTTTTCCCTTTGCCTATCTTGGTACATTTCTTGCACCATTTCCTTCATCTATTAGAATGATTGACGAAATTTTTCTTTCAAATCCTCTCGATCCGCCATCAGAGGACTTCAAGATCGCCCGGTACCAATTTTGGGATCTCCTTCAACTAACTCTCCTTCACCCTTCTTAGATCGAGACCTTGTTAACATTCAACACACAACTTGTAATCCAAAACACGTTAATCTGAACCAAAATCAGTCAAAACCAGCTCGATACCAATGATCTGAAAATCAAATTTAACTAGCAATGGTGCACACACATTTCTTTGCTTCGTATTGATTTTCGATGTAAAAATTGAGCATTATATCCTTTTGTATTTTTAATAAAAGAATAAAAAATGCAAGTACTATACAAATATTTTAAGAAAAAAAGATAATTCACCAAAGCAATTTGACACAAGAATTGATAACGGAGTTCGGCGCTTGAGGCCTACGTCTCCGGGTCCGGTTGAATGGGACCGATCTATTAAAATCTTGAAAATAATTCTTTACAAAGAATTCTACAAAATTCTGACCTTCTCACAGTCTTCCTCTGTCAAAAATAATAGGGGTTGCTTTTTACATCTCCTCAAAATTCCACTCCTAGCTCAAGTTATGAGCATTACAATATTTTAGCACAGACCCGAATGCTATTCAAATAAAATAACTCTCCTTTTATAATGTTTCCAAACGGCTGGCGCAATGGTTAGGCACCTAAAATTTTGCATGGGAGGTTAGCTGTTCAAATCCCCTCCACTTCTCTCTCCTTCTCCTTAGGCAGATTTGTAGTGGTTTATCCCACATTGTGGGTGTGTGAAAGAAGGAAGGCATTTAATAATGAAAAGAGGGTGTTGTTTGCATTGGCTTAAGAGCCACCTTAGCTACTTGGGAAGTGGGTGCATTTGTTGGTTGGATAAATATGGTGCATGGATGTGTATTTTTAGGCACCTAGAATAATGCCAAAGATAATGTGTGGAAATGGTAATTGGGAAATTGGATTAAATGCGTGGAATATGGAATTAAATAAAAATGCGTGGAAATGGTAATTGCATAGTTTAAAATGGCATATCATATAGTCCCACATGCATAGCACAAATGCAATTACAAGAATATATATACACAAGTTGGTATAGTGATAAAATGAGAAGGAGGCCAAGACACCCCTCCATAATCGAGTGTGTCGAACCTGGCTGAGGGCCCCTAGCCAGTAAATAGCGGGGTCCATTTGTCCGAAAATGAGTGTCCAAGACCGGCATTCCCAAAAACCTCTTTTAGTTTGTCACAAAAATTTTCCACGTGTCACAATATAATTGAAACACTTGGTGAGCGTGCACACGTCCAACTTGCACAAAAACTCCAAATTTTGCTAGTTGCCCGAAAATTTCAGCGGGCTATAACTTTTGCAAATGAGCTCCGTTTCCTGCAAACAAGATATCGACGGAATCGTATAATTTTTCTCCACACTTTAAAAATTACTACAATTTAATCTGAGAAGATATTAGATTAGTGTTTCTCTATGAGGATCCTCTGATCACTACCTAATACCATGATTACTACCAAAGAAACCCTCAACACTCCCATTAATAAGAACAGAGAAGGAGGGGCCGAGATGCAACTGAAAATCCACTCACAAAGGTGCTTGGAGAAGCCAAACTTAAGAAGGACCCTAATGAGAAACCTCCAATTAAGCTTATCGTAAGCTTTGCTGATATCTAATTTTAGCATCATACCAGGGGTGTTAGAGGAAGAGAGAGAGTGAGTCAGCTCATGAGACAAAATGACACCATCAAGGATAGATCGACCAGGCATGAATCCAATTTGTTCAGAAGAAATGAGGGGATCCAAAATAGGTTTCAAACGAAGGGCAATGGCCTTGGAAATGATTTTGTAAGACGTATTACAAGAGAGAATTGGCCTGAAGTCCCCGAAGGAGGAGGGTTGATGTAATTTAGGAAAAAGGTAGATGAAGGTATTATTAAGCATTCTGAGCACTGAGCGGGATCTTCGTGAAGCCTCCACTGCCACCCATACATCATATCCCACTATGCCCCAAATTTTTTGAAAAAATCGGTAGGGAAACCGTCAGGGCTAGGGGCTTTATTCTTCTCCAAGGAGAATACAACTTTCTCAATTTCTAAGAAGGAGAAAGGCTTCAAGAGCACAGTGTTTTGATTCTCGGAGATGAGAGCAGGGATACCATCCAAGAGGGAGGTCTACTCGGCCTCAAAGGAGGCAACATCCCCGGCTAGCAAGGAGGAGAAGAAATTAATCCCTTCAGAAATGATGTCCTTCTACTCCACCAGACGAACCCCTTCACTATTCTTAATTTTTGAAATGAAATTTGAATTCCTTTTTGCTTTCACAGAGGCATGAAAGAATTTAGTATTTCTATCACCGTCCTTCAGCCAGAGCTCCCTAGATTTTTGCTTCCAATAAATTTCCTCCCTGAGAAGCAATTCTCCTAACTCACTTAAGAGAGATTTTTCAAGAGAAAATCCTCCTGAACATCCCATCGCTGAAATTTTTTAAATTAAGGGCTTTCAATTCAGCTTCAACTCTAGCTTTTTCTTGAAAGAGGTTTTTGAAATACTTGACGTTCCACTCTTGCAAATCCTTTTTTAGTCTTTTCAGTTTTTGAGCCAGCACAAACATCTTGGAACCCGATTTTATAAGAGTTCCACCAAAGGTCAACCCAACCTTCAAGAGAAGCATCCCTTAACCACATTAGCTCGAATTTGAATGGGGATCTAGGAGGGGAAACATCGAAATTAACAGATAGGGACACCAGAAAATGATCCGACCCAGACCATGGTAAAACGGAACATTCAAGCACAATGTCATTTAAATTCCAGCTGGGACTAACCAGAAATCTATCCAGTCTTTCCACAATGTTACTAAATCCCTTACACTTATTACTCCAGGTAAACCAACCCTGCTTAGGTTCTAAATCCACAAGGGCCCCCTCTCTAATAAAGGAGCATAAATCTTTTTGGGACTGAAGGTTTCGGATGATCCCCCCTTCTTGTCCCTGTTATCAAAGATGGCATTAAATTCCCCGCCAAGAATGAACATCTGATCACCTAGGGCAGAGACTGATTGTAGCAATTCCCCCCAAAGGTTTTTTTTACCCAAAATGCTAGAGGGAGCATAAACATTATATAAAATAAAATTAAGCTGAGAGTGTCGGAAACTTACTTTTACAATTTGCCACAAATTGAGGGATTGAGCTTGCAATTCCACCATTACAACGCCTTCCTTCCAGACAATCCCGAGCCCCCCAGAAGCACCCATCGAATCCGAAAAGACTCCTTTCTAGCCTCTAAAAGACCTATTCCAAAGGCATTCGGCTTCAAAGAGTTAGTAACTTAGTTTCTTGAAGAAGAACCAGACAAGCCTCTCGAGGAGAGGATATAACGCTTAATCAAGCATTGTTTGTCAGAGGAATTAAGACCTCTGACATTCCAGGAGAAGAACTTCATTGAACACAGGGAAGGGGTTTCACCTTCCCGGGATCAGCAAGATCAAATTTTAGGGTTCTTTGCTTCCCTGCATCGACCTCCAATTGAGCCACCTCCTGCTTTGACTTTCTCCCCCTTTTACCTACGGAGCCACACATAGCAACCCCCATACCATCTTGGCATGAAGCTAGTTTAGAAGGGACCAAGACGGGAACTAAATCTTCTGGAACAATCTCACCATCTTCCAGATTCCCAATTGTAGAGTTGGGAAAATCCAAAACCCAACAATTGTTGTTTGAAATCCACCCGCTAAGAGTTTCCATCGAGGAGGCTTGCCCCTACACAAATCCTTCCTTAATCAAGGAGACAAGAGCACCTGAATCCCTATGCACATCCTCTCGTCTCCTTTAACAACGAGTGAGGACTTAAGTTTTCCGAAAGGCTAGTAAGGGGTAAAAGAGAGACTGCCAGTTCTTTCGAACCACCTTCAACAACAAGAGACCCAGGAGGGGAAGGGGCAGAGGATTGAGCTAGAACCAATCTCGATCCATATGAATGAGGGGAAAAGAGGGATCCAACCTTTTTTCCAAAACCCTGACAATCCTTCTTCAAATGACCCAAGGCCCCGCAAGAGAAGCACTTAAAGCTCAACCCTTCATAGATTATTTCAGCTAACTGGGACCCTTATGGGAAGGCAACAAAACAGAAATCGGCAGGGGAAGACAAGTCCATATCAACACAAATGTGCACTGAAGGGTTTCTCCATTTTAAAAGAGACGGGTTGGAAATAGGCACCAAGAATCGAGTGAGTCAATATATTTTAAAGAGGTAGAGTTCTGAAACTCTGCGGGGAGTTTCAAGAAATTTAACTAGAGCGCAGCTCTGTGAATAATTTCCACCTTCAGATCGAAATCAGAGGACCAAGGCCTCAAATATAAGTTAGAGGAGTTTAGGAACTAGGGACCCCCCTTAAAAAAAATTTCCACAGAGGACACAAAATGAAACAAGACTTGAAAGAAGTCATTCCGCAGAAAAGAGGATCTTGAGATTTCCCTCCTTGCCCCAGAACCAGTAAATCCAGTTCCGAATTTTCCTCCTAGAGAACTTGGCACCAACGAATTTGCAAGAAAATTGCCCTCTTTTCACGGATATCCACAAAATCCTTTTTTCTCTCACAGGGAAGATCAACAGAACTCGATTCCTTGGAAAATTTGAATTTGGAAATTGTTGTTTGGCTCTTGTGAAAGAAGAAAAACTCCTACTTGGTTTGCGTTGGATCTTCTATCTCTAACTGGAATGTGCCAAAGCTCCTCCTTCTATGTTGATCTTCTTTATGCTGCTCCTTTGAAGATATGCATGGAAACTTATTTTTTTTTGTGGTGTGAAAGATCCTCCTTGGCCACATGGGTCTTCCTTGCCAAAACATGAATTGGGAATTCTCTTTCTTTGGATGTGTGGGTTCCTTCTCTAGCACGTGGGCCCCTCTTCAACCTCCATGGAAATGTGTGGAAATATACAAATTCTTGACTGTTTTGGCAAAATGTGTGGACTTTTAAAATGCATGGGAGTGTCTTCTTTGTTATGGCTATGTGAAAACTGCTATTTCTCCTCACGTGCATGCACTATGGCCAAGGTAAATGTGTATGGATTTGAATGCCTCTATTTGACCAATGCATGATGAATCTTTTTGCTTTGCCTTGGCGTGAGAATTCTCCTTTCAACGTGAATGGAACGGTTTAGCAATAACGTGGGAAAATTGACTGACTGAGTTGAATCTGGAAAACTCTTGCATTGAAATCTCCTTTACTTCTGGTGTATTTCCTAAGGGATGTGATAAAAATATTTCTTGGAAACGCTTTTACGAAGAAATAAGAAGAAGTTAGAAATATTGAAATCTTCAAAGCTTCTTCTCATGAATTTTTCCAACGAGTTTGACGGAGAAATGGTTATGAGGATTAAAGAAGCTTCTATAACCGTTTCTTATTTTTGTTTGAATAACCAATTTTCCATTTCTTTGGTAGTGGGCATTAATTGCTAGGGAAAGATGGGAAAAAACTTGGTCGTTTGCCAGTTGCAATGGCAAAGTAGGCTTAACAATTCCCATTTATTTCCCCATGTGGGAAATTGGGAGATATTTTTCTAGTTTTCCATCCATTCGGGTTGGTAGTCAGTAGGAGAAATTCCATAAGTGGGGAAAAATAAGAATTTTCCAGAAAGGGAAATCTGAGTGCAGAAAACCAATTTGACATCCCCGACAATTGGAAGCAGAATATTATTTTCCCTCGGCAATAAAGAAGAACTTGTCGATTGATTTTTTTAATAAATATTAAATTAATATTTATTTAATTGAAAACCCCAAAATTAATAAAATTAATTTTACTAAATAAAAGGGTAATAAATTAATTAAATATTAACGCATTTTGTGACCTACCGGGAGGAGTTCTCACCTGAAATGAGTGAAATGAAGACCAAAATGATCACGAGAACAAGACGAGTGGGGATGGAATATGGGTGGTATATGGACAGACTAGTTGTCTTCGACGCGCACTAATGGAATCTGCGAATCTAAGGCAAAGAAGGCCCTTCTAACCTGGACTGGCGTGATAGATCGATCGGCAAGGATGACTGCTCGAAGGCTCCAATCAATATCGAGCTCTGGCGTGATTCGATCTATGGGTTGTGGAATACGTGGAAAATGACCCGGTATAGTTTCGTATCTTTCTCCGGATAGGGTCATATGGTGAATGGTAAATATAATTGACTCTATGGACGATTCTCTGGCCTAGTCCAGAATTCTCTAGCTTCGTTAGCCGCTATATCTAGTAAGGACAATTGTTCGATGATAATAGGTGGAAGTGGAGTGGACTGAAATACTAGTGTGCGTAGGCCAGTGTCTATATCTAATTCTCTTATGGATTCGTTGGGTTGCGGGATTTGTGGATCACAACCGTAGGTTCGTGTTTGTTGTGGGCCAGCTATGGTCATACGTAGAATCAAGTCCTGATTCCTAGTATCCAATAATCATACGCTTTCTCAGCTTCTATGTTTAGAACCAACAGTTGTGCAATCTTCTCAGAATACCTCACAGGTTTCTCAACACTGGATTCTTAAGTTGGTATCTATATCTACGAGGGTGTCTCCAAATGCATTCATGGAAACTAAAGGATCGCACCCGAATGTTTGTTCTCTTTCAAACCCTTCTACAGTCATGTGGATGTTTTTCTAGGGTAATCTGTAGTTTGGCTGACTTGACCAAAATGCATGTGCCTGGTCGTCTTCTATGTTTAATCCTCTTAACTGAGATCTGACCTGTTGGAAGTCTCTGTTGTTTGTTTGGAAGACCCGGATTCTAAGATTCTGGTCAATATCAGTTATTGCTGTTGTGAGATTGGGTTGAGGCACGATTGGCTCGAAAATGTATTCTCTGGGCTCCCTAGGTCCCGTAATAGTCATACGAAAGCAATAATATAGACAAACTGCAATAAAGTGAACTCTAAGTATATGAAACGTATTTATAGCATATATGACTTCTTTTTGTATTTTCTGATGATTTATATGAATTTAAGAAAGCAGCTATTTAAAATATTTAGAATTTGACAACTAAACTAATAATTTAAAACAAACAAAATAGCCGAGTGTAGCTATTTGTCTGTGTAATTTGTATATCTATTCTAAACAATGAAATAACTAATCTATTTGCAAGATTCTCGATCCTACCTCAGAAGTGAGGAATGAATCATAGTTTCTCAGAAACTATCAATCCCCACAGCTTCCCTGGCAATATCGAGAATAGAATTTACTGAAATAAAGCGATTAACTACTCTATTTGATATGATTCTAACTAGAACTTTGAAAGCTAGAACCTGGATTCCGCAGAACAGTGGCGAATCCGATGGTATGTGTGATCTTGTCCCCTCAGTATGATCTCTTCGTTCTTTGTGCTCACGTAGATCCAGAAAAGCGTGTAATGCTTGCATCAACAGGAATAGGTGTTGGAACAAGGGACAACCTTCAGAATGCAGACAGAATAGAACGCGGATAGGAGAGGGATAGCGCAAGAGTACAGAGCTTGGCTTATGCAATTCCTAGCGGGATCTATTGCAAATCATGCAACATAATGCATCCAGAACCTGAAACTATCCTGTTTGAAGAGCAAAACCTGCAACTTTAATGGCTTCCTAAGCTATTCTACTCTAATGGATTAGATAAAACAACAACACTGTTTGCACAAGCTGGATATGTGGCTTACCAACAGCTGGACAATGCTAACCAAGCATGAAATGAATTATACTATCAATCCTAAGCAAACTAACAGACCAAACCACTGAAAATGAGAAGACTCTAACAAGGAAATGGTGGCCATTTGCCTCAGCACAAGCTATGCATTTATAGGAATTCAATCACCCAAAGATCAAAACCAAACTGAACTCCTAAACAATAAACAAAGGAAAAACACTATTCCAGGGGACCAAAAACATAAATGCATGCTCAAGTCGGCAAGGAAAGCTGGTGAATCATGATATTTCACGTGAGTCACGTCAAAAGAACGTTCTGGAAAACGCAAGGACCGCCGCCACCACGCCGCCGGGGCGCAGCGGGAGGCGCCGCCCGTTCAGCGGGCGGTCACGAGACCGCCGCCTAGGGGGCGGTGGTTTCAAATCAAGATCAAAAGGCCAAGGAAAGAAGGAAAAAGGGGAAAACAAAGGGCGCGGGGGCTAAGCGGGGCATGCGGGATGTTAACGCATACTCCGAGGGCTTTTCCGGATCCCGAACACCTTGCGAGGAGACCTGTATCATCATTGGGGCACTTATTACGCTGTTCCGCAGTACAGTACCTTACAATTTTGGGTACGTACATATTGCCCCCTCGGAGAAGCGTTTTAGCCATGAAGAGGCATAAAACGGTGGGTCCGAGTATGGCAGTCCCGAAATGGGGAGTTAGAAGCTATACCTTACACGTCCGTGTGTTGAAATTACGCCATCCAAAATTCCCGCTACTGCAAAATGAAAAGAGAACTCAAGTGCAGATAGATACAATAATTTAGAAAATAAACGCTAAAATAATAGGGAATGAGAACGTACCATTCGTGCGGGGATAGAAACTTACCTCCATCAGCGCTCCAAACCTGTGAAAAGTCATTTTAAAATGAAACAGAGCGATATATATATGAAAGTGGGCCCATTTTCCTATTCATTTGTGCGAGTTGATTTGATTGTTTTTGAGCTCTGGGACCCACGGCGATGGTTTCTTGCGTGAGTATAGTCAAAACGTCCACAGTGAGATCGTGATCATGCCTCCACGCGCGGAACACCGCCCTGCTAGATCACAGGTTGGTTTTCTTCAATTTTGTGTTTTTCCCCCTTTAAATTTGAAATGTTAAATTTGTCGTAATGGGGGGGTTATTTTTGAAAATGTTAGGTTCAAAAGGTCCACCTAGGGGGGGCGCCTACTGGGTAGGCTCCATTTTTAGGTTAAATGGTCTTTTTTTTACTTATTTTGGGCTTTTTGGGATTAGAAACCCGCGCGGGTTTTCGGACCACGACCGCCGCCCTGGCCAGGGCGGCGGTTACGCGACCGCCGCCCTGTTCAGGGCGGCGGTTACACGACCGCCGCCTTTAAGGCGGCGGTTACAAAACCGCCTCCCTGCTCAGGGCGGCGGTTTTGCACAGAATGCAAAAGAACTTATTTTTGAGATTATGCTTGTACATTTTTGCACTTCTATGCGTTTTTATGACTCTCTCGGTATTGTTCAGATACTAACTTGCTCTGTTTTGTGTGTTTTTGGGTGTATGCAGGCGAGGGAGGAATACATCAGATGGAGCCGAGAGAGAGAGTGTGACTGGCTGTCAGGGGTACTGGATGCCCTCTCACCAGACGAGGAGGACACACTACAGAGGGCCGGTATACTGCGCATATCGCGCGTCCCACATGTCACACCATCTAGTCACATCCTTTGTGACTTATTTTCATATTGGGACGCAGATCGGAACACTTTCCGACTGCCAGGGGTCCGCGGTGAGTGGACTATCACGTTGGAGGATGTCTACCGTATTTTGGGGGTCCCGATCATCGGGAGGAGACTCACATTAGAGACGGCAGGCTCACGGGCACAGATTGCACAGTGGGCAGGTTACATGGGAGATGCAGCTATCTCCACGGGGTCGAAGAAGGGAGTGAGAGTTCGATCCATCCCTTCTTTGCCTATCCCCATATTTCGACAGGCCATCATGGGGATCCTTGCCTCGAGATTGATCGGGGACAAGGGAGGGGACACTTTGTTATACTGCTGGGCCCCCATCATTGCACAGATAGAGGGGCATGGCCGGATATATGCCTGGGGTGCAGACATTCTGGGGACCACCTACCATGATTTATATAGGGTGGTCCATTTACAGGGACAGTCATTGAGCCACCCAACTCTAGTCATGAGTTGGGTGTATGAGCATTTTATTCCCTATGGCAGAGGCGTAGAGGTGGCAGATCCTGGGGCTGTGAGGGCAGCCAGATGGTCAGATATGTCGGTGCTTAGAGCACCTCACCAGCCAGTTGCCTCCCTTACCACAGCAGATATGGAGGCGACACCGTACCGGCTTATGGCCGGCATATGGGGCGAGGAGACCCTTACATTGATCTCTTGCTCCACCACAGGGCAGCTCATCGACCGCGTGGGACGGGTGGAGGTACATCCTTTTGGCAGAGTTCCTCAGCAGTTTGGCCTTCCATATGCGGGCATGCTTCCCCCAGTGGCACCAGTTTACAGATCAGTTCGCGAGGCCAGAGGGGGGCCTAGAGGCCGAGGTTGGACAGTGGTCACTCCTGGCATTCCCATTGCAGCCAGGAGGATAGTTCGGGCCAGAGGGAGAGCCGGTGCGCCTCGGGCACCTTTGCTTCAGATTGCTGCGGGTCCTGCTCATAGCAGCGATGACCCTATAGACATTGACTCCGATTCTGAGGAGCTTACGAGAGGAGGGGGAGGAGGAGGAGCGGCGATGATGATAGCGATCCTGAGTGGCATGACACTCAGGATATTATGCAGTGGAGAGGGCCGAGCAGAGCGCAGAGAGAGGACACTCTAGTTTCAGAGGAGCCACTCTCTCAGGGCCATGGTGGAGAGGATGAGTCAGTTGTGGGGCGACATGTTGCCCCTGCTACAGGAGCAGCCCCTCAGTCGGCAGCGGCATCCGCGGCGGGTGCTGGCCCTAGTGACCCATCTTGGAGGCCCGGTGATCCGAGTAAGTTATCCTTTCTTCCTTTCAATGTTTGTTTAATTTAGGATTTGTTTTAATTGCTATCTCTCCTTGTGTTTGTATCTTGTATATTTTAGCCTCTTGCTTAGTTTCTAATTCATTTTTCTCCTTTGTTTGCAGAGACTGTCGACGAGTGGCGGGATCTGATCCGCAGGGTATGCACTGATTCCCTGATGATCCCCATGGATAAGACCCGTGCGGAGCTATCCGTAGATGCCGGGGAGCCCTCAGCAGCCGGCAGGCATACCGACGTCTTCGCTCCCATTTGGCACGTGGCCAAGATGGTGTCGACTCTCCGTACAGAGTTGGCGGGCTATAGGACAGCTGAGCGTCTTATGAGGAGCCATTCTCATGTGGTGAGACCGCGGCTGCTCCTCGGGACCCTGAGCCCTCCGTTCATTCAGCGTCGGCGTAGCCGGAGTCCTAGGCGAGGGCGCGCACCTTCGGAGGGGTCACGTAGGGGTTGAGAGGCCACTTGGCCCTTGTGTATTTTGTACTATAGATTCTTTTGTATATCACGGGCTCTTTGAGCGTTTTGACCATGCCTAGTGCATGATGGCATTGTATATAAACATTGATTATTTATATATATGCATTCGTTTTTGGATCAAAAGCTTGTCACTCATGTTTTCCCTTTCTGTTTCCAGCTTCCTCGTGTATACTACGATGTATGGTTTATATGCTTTCTAGAATGTATGCAATGGAAAACAAATGATGCAAATGTTTGCTTTCTTTTTGTGTTTCATGATGCTGATACATGATATTGTAGATATATTGTGATTTTGAATCTTAGCTTCTGTGAGCAATTTGGATACCTCATGTTTGTTTTGGCAAAGTGATGAAAATAACTAATATGATGAATAGATTAACTTGCCCCACTCCTAACTCCACGCAACTAGTAAGATGCGAGGGCTTATCACCAAGAGCCAAGAAGGGCGCAAGTTATGAAATGTGGTGAAATGATAGTGATGAAAGATAGACAAAGCTTTGGCGGAACCAAATTGAAAACTACAAGCTTACTCTACCCGAATGACTTCATAGTTTTGGATGCAACTTGCTTTGCGGTTTATCCAGACTTAGACCCGTAGATGGCCACATAGTAGACAAAATCTGGGTTTTAGGATTTTTAACTCTTTGGGATTTTGAACATCTGATTCATTTGTTTTTGACTCAAAGTTTGAAAGTTTGAATTGTTTGCGTATGACCATTTGTATCTATTTGTCAAGAGGACCCCCTACACTTTGCCCCACGCTACTAGTAAGAAGCGTGGGCTTATCACCGTGGGCAAAGTATAGGCGAGTAAGGGCATTTCCATCCTTTCCCAACCCTACGTCACTAGTAAGAGACGCAAGCTCATCACCGAAGGTTGGTGGGGCAAGGAAATGTGTAAAATTAAAATTTTCTGTTTGATCACTTTTGATTTGTCTATTTGAGTAAAATGTCAGTATGTGCTTATTCCCAAAGAGATGTGTATATGGGATAGATGTGACACCATGAAGCTTCTAGAAGAGACCATAGGCAAGACACCTATCCTAGAAGAAATCAAAGTGAGAATAAACTTGCAGATCTTGGTATGGTTACCGTTAAGACTTCGTCATGTCTGATTTTATTTGATAAAAGATTCTGAGATGATTTGATGATATCGTGAAAATGGAGAGATATGATTAGAAAGTTTTATGCCAACAACATCATGAGTTTGTAATGAATTGCTTTGAGAATAGATTCCTTGATCACAATTTGTGTAAGAAACGAATGGACAAAATGATCCTAATCTATATGAAAATGCAATGTAGATAGTTATATAGGTAGCGTTAGCTGCTTATGCGTAGAAACGTTTGAGGTGCAGGGAATTGACTGTTTCGCCAAACTCCTCACCTTCTAACGTACATAAGAGGTATGCACCATTTCCATAGTCCTTCATGACTCGGTATGGGCCCAACCATTTGGGCCGGAATTTCCTTCCTTCGCCGGTCTTCTTATCGATCCGGTTGTCTAGTCTTAGAACTAGATCACCTTCGTATATGTCACGTTCATAGACCTTCTTGTTATACTGCCGGCACATCCGGTCAGCATAAGCTCTATGCCGTTGTTCAGCATCTAACCTAGTTTCATCTAGGCTTTCTAGTTGGGAAAGACGTGCTTCTCTGTAAGCGTCTTCATCCAGAATCCCTTGTAGTGAAATGCGGAGACTGGGTATTTCGACCTCAAGCGGGAGAACTGCTTCTGCCCCAAATACCAGCGAGAAAGGAGTTGCTCCCGTTGGTGTTCTTATTGAGGTTCGGTGGGCCCACAAGGCCGGATATAACTTCAAATGCCAATCTCGCTTGTTTTCTTTCACCGTTTTAAGGAGAATGGCTTTCAGTGTTTTGTTTGTTGCTTCAGCCTGTCCGTTGGCTTGGGGATAATACAAGGAAGCCGTATGATGGCTTATCTTAAATTTATTGCATAGTTCACGAACTTCTTCATTCTTAAAAGAAGTTCCATTATCGGAGATAATGATTTGCGGGATACCGTACCTGCAAATGATTTGGTTCAAAATGAACTTGGCAATCACAGAACCAGGTACAGTAGTAAGAGGCATGGCCTCCACCCATTTGGTAAAATATTCAGTGGCCGTGATTATAAAATTATGGCCATCTGTGGATGAGGGAGAGAATTTCCCTATTAAGTCTAGACCCCATGTAGAAAAGGGCCATGGAGTTGCGATTGGTTGTAGAGCTTGTGCTGGCATGTGGATCTCGTGGGAGAATTCTTGGCACTTATGACACCTGCGTGCAAACTCTATCGCGTCATGTTCTAGAGTGGGCC
This sequence comes from Taxus wallichiana var. yunnanensis, assembly GCA_018340775.1. Classification (NCBI taxonomy): domain Eukaryota; kingdom Viridiplantae; phylum Streptophyta; class Pinopsida; order Cupressales; family Taxaceae; genus Taxus; species Taxus wallichiana. The sequence continues at coordinate 643,325,329 of CM031244.1, forward strand.
AGAAATAGCCCATTCGATGTATTTTTCGAGCGGTGGCATGGCCACCAAAGTGGCCTCCACATATACCGCTGTGGGATTCATGGAGAATCCTCTTGGACTCTTCTGTGTCAACACACCTTAAGAGCATTCCATCGAATGCTTTTCGATAGAGCACCTGCTCTATAATGACATATTTAGCTACGATTATGCGTAACCGCCTTCTTTGTTGCGGTGTAACTCCTCCTCGGTACGTATGGTCTATGATATAATTAATGATATCAGTGTACCAAGGACACTCAGAGATAGCGGGTCGAGTTTCGATGTAGTATACGCATTCATCTGGAAAGTCTAAATCTACTAAATCACCTCCGTCTAATGGGTTGTCAGCTAACCAATCCGATGATTTGTCCTTTAACCGACTTCTGATTTACAAATGTTAATTCGAACTCTCCCATTAAGGTTATAAAACGTCCAGCCTTTTTAGACAAGGACCCTTGTGTGAGAAAAGTCCGTAAATGGTCCGTTTTTACCATGACCTTCGTTTCTTGATTCAGCATATAATGTCTTAGGCGTTTAGTAGCAAAGACTATGGCAAGGCATTCTCGTTCTGCCTGTGTATAGCGTGTTTCATAGTCGAGCAACGTTCGGCTAATGAAATAAATCACACGTTCTCTCTTGTTATCGTCTTCTTGGGCCAACATACAGGCCAGCGAGACATTGGTAGCTCGTGAATATAGAATTAACGGCGATCTAGCTTAGGTGGCATTAGCGTAGGTGGCGATAAAAGGAAACGCTTAACTGCATCAAAAGCTTCATTGCAATCTTCGGTCCAATCAAGGCTATAGTCTTTCTTGAGTAAATTGTTGATTGGATGAACGGCGAAGCTTAAGTCCGGGATAAATCTCCGGATTGCACCTAGCTTTCCGAGAAATGATCTGATTCCAGATTCACTCGAAGGTGGGACCATTTCGAGGACAGCCCAAATTTTGGTTGGATCAACATCAATTCCTCGTGACGATATGATGTAACCTAGGAGCTTTCCTCCTGTTACACCAAAGACGCATTTCTCTGGATTTAGCGTGACTCCGTATTCTATTAGACGTGAAAGAATGACGCGGAGTACTTCGGGATGGTCACAACGCTTCTTGGCTTTAGCCAATAAGTCATCTACGTAAGATTCCATGATTTTATGAATTAGATCGTGAAATATGTATGTCATGGCCCGCTGGTACGTAGCACCGGCGTTCTTGAGACCGAATGGCATAACAACGTAGCAATAGGTTCCCCAAGGAGTTATAAACGTGGTTTTAGCTTGATCTTGCTCGGATATTCTGATTTGATTGTATCCCGAGAATCCATCCATAAGAGACAAGAGTTCAAAACCAGCTGTTGCATCAACAATAACATCTATGGATGGTAATGGGAAGTCGTCCTTAGGACACGCTTTGTTGATATCTCGAAAATCTATGCAGATGCGTATCTTTCCATTCTTCTTGAGAACGGGAACGATGTTAGATACCCATTGGGAGTAGTCAACTGGCTTGATGAATCCTACCTGAAGGAGTTTTATTACCTCCTCTTTTACCATGAGAGCTACTTTGGGTTTCATAGGTCTTGATTTTTGCTTAATTGGCTTTGCATCTGATTTAGTGACGAGGTTGTGCACCGCAATGTGGGGTGCAACTCCTGTCATTTCCTTATAATTAAATGCAAATGCCTTCTGATGTTCTTTGAGGATCCTCGTATGTATTTCCACTTCTTCTGGTGTTAACGAAGATCCTAATTTTAAAATTCTCGGCTCATCTTCCGTTCCGATGTTGACATCGATTGTTTCTTCGATCAAAGAGGCGTTACCCTCTTCGAACTCAGGTGGTGCTGGAGGTAAATCTAAATCATCCCCATTTTCTACTGCGTATATGCTAGGTTCCATTTGTGAGGGAAGATCCATCATGGGATTTCCGAAATAGGAAGACGAATGTGGAATTAAGGATAAATCTAGCATGTGATAGGAGAGATGTAGTGCTGCATAGGCATTTAAGTAATCCAAAGTAGCCATATCATTATCAATATGGTCTGGGGTGGTAGATTCACTTCCGCTTGAAAGAGGATTTGTCATTATTTTTATCAATGGTTCATCACGAATGGACACTGTGAAGTGAGTATCTTCTAACTCATTGCTTGGAGTAAAACGTGATGCTGAGGTTGCTATTGAGTCGGCGAGAAGATTTTTCTCTCGCGGGATTGCTTCAATAGATATGAAGTTGAATGCCTTACTTAAATCTAATACAACATTTTTGTAGAGTTGCAAATGTTCGGCTTTAGTTTCATATACTTCAGAAACTTGATTTGTCACTAATTGCGAGTCTCCCAGACTCTGATGTTATCAATACCAATTCTTTTGGCTAAGGTAAGGCCAAGGAGGAGGGCTTCGTACTCAGCGCCGTTGTTTGTGCATTCAAAGTTTAATTTAAAAGCGAATGGGAGGACTTTCTCCTCGGGCGAAGTAAGAATTATACCTGCCCCCGCTCCATAACGACATTTAGCTCCATCGAAATGGAGAGTCCAATACTTAGCCGGGAGTATAGATGTTGGGGCATCTGCTTTGCGTTTGCACACTCTACTTCTACCATACAGAGGTCCTCTGCTGAAAGGAACCAACACCTAGGGAAAATCCTATGCCTACTGAATCAAATGGTAAGAACATTGGTGAATCTTGTTCTATCAACTCAACGATTTTCGCAGTAGTCCCTAATGATACTGTTTCTTTAGTTTTATCTTTAGGGGTTGGAATTGTTTTGGCTATGCTGGTAGTTTCAAGATCCGTCGTAGGTACCAACTTTTCCTCTGGTTTTGGGTCAGTGGGTTTATTAAGTTGGTTTGTTGGCAGTTCAAATTCTGAGTGCACCCCTGGTCTTTTCTTTAAATCAGCTAGGTGCAAATCGAAAGGTTTTGGATCACCTTTGGCTACAAATACCTTTCCTAGATGCAAGAATCTTACTTCTTGAAATAAAGTAGAAGGGATTGCCTTCATTCGGTGTATCCATGGTCGGCCGAGTATCATATTATAATTAGTTTCCCGATCTATAATATAAAACTCAGTTAGGATTGTTTTGGGCCCTAAGGTGACCGGCAGTATTATAGTTCCTATCGAAGTGGCTTTAAGGCTATCATAGCCTCTTAATGTATTTCGAGTAGTGGAACAGTTTGTTTCCCCATATCCAAGTTTTTGGAGGAAAGAGAAAGGGACTATGTTAACTGCGGCCCCATCGTCAACCATTGCCCGTTTTACATAGTTATTATAAACCCATACTTGTAAGTGTAAGGCTGGATCACCTCGGCGTGCGATCTCAGCATCTGTGGGCATTTTACTTATTTCGAATATGAATTCGACATCCTTGTCCGGCTGCCCCGGAGGGTGGATATCAAAATCTACGTGATTTACTTGTGTTTCAGGAGGTGGAGTGATGTTAATTAGATGGCCTAGACCTAATGCTTCTAAAAGAGCAGCTCTGTGAGGGGGAGAGTTCTTTAGTAAGTCCAAAAATGAAATGTGTGAGAAGGTCTTTGTTAGGTCGCTAATTAAATCATAGGCACCTACGGGTTTTTCTACTATTTGCTGACTCTTATCTGTTTCTGGCAGAGGACTTGGGCTCGGTTGAGAGAAATACTCTCGTGTTCTTGTTATAGCTTCGATAGGTAGTTCAGCGTCTAATTCTACCAAACTGACTATCTTGGGTCTCGGTTGAGCTCCTAACTGTGGCGCAACTGATGGATTTAATGAAGTCGAGGCTTCATGATCATTGTTTCCCGTCATTGCACCTTTGTTTGTTCCAGTTGGATTCAGCCTATTGCTATCATGATTTGGGAGCGGATCGTTAAAGATCTTGAGGGGAGCATTCTGAGGGGAAACTGCCCCTGCGAGCGTATTTGGTGATGATGAGACGGGATCTGCCAAAAACAAATCTGTGAAGAACTGTCTTTGTTCTTCTGGCAAGCGTTGCATAAATTTATTGTAGTCACGACATGTTCTAGTATCGTGACCCCAAATTTTGTGGAAACCACAATAAGAATTGGGATTGTAATTCCTATTTTGTTGGTTAGGTGTGTATTGTGGCCTAAAATTCTGATCAAACTGTTGCCTATTAGGATTAAAATTTTGGAATTGTTGTTTCTGGTTTTGACTTTGGTTTTGATAACCAAATGAGTTTTGGCTTGGCCCTTGTATGGGATTTCACCGTTGTTGTTGTTGTTGTGGATGGTTAAAATCCACTGTATTGATCGTCGGGGTAAAGTTGTTGTTTCGTTGGTTGTTTGTTTGTGACGGAGTATTAACAACATTTACCCTCTTGGGCTGGTCGGTTACCCCATCCGTTGTTACCCCACGATTTTTGTTAAGGATTTTGGGTCCTTGATTGACATTTGTGATAGTTGTAGTGTTTTGAGTGGAGGTGATTAACCTCCCGTTTGTTCCATATGTCTTACGGCCACTATCTATCGCTGCTTGGTCTATTCGAAGAGCGCTCTCAAGTACTTCATCGTAAGTTCTTAGCGGGAACTTCTGGACTTCTTCCTTCACCTCCTTGCTGAGAGAATGAAGGAATAAATCACATAGTTCCATCTGATCCATGTTTGGAGCACTTGCTGAAGAATAAAGAACTGTACGCCACCTCTGGATGAAATGGGCGACAGATTCGTTGTGTTCTTGTTTGATGTGCAAGAATTCCCTGATTCCTGTTCTCAACAGTTTGTTCATGTCGAAGGCTTTGATGAACTCTGACACGAGTTGTTTAAATGAATGTATGGAAGCCTCAGGTATTCTATAATACCAATCGAGAGCAATGCCTTCCAAAGTTTTGGGAAATATTTTAGCAACAACCCCATCCCAAGGGAGTAATTCTCGTATGGCTGTAGCGTAAGCTTTGATATGTGCATTTGGATCTCCCTCACCCTTGAACTTGGGTAGATCAGGAAGAGGTCTTGGAAGCATGACGCTTCGTATGGTGAAGTCTAAGGGTTCCTTTAGATATTCTGAATAAGTCCCTATCGCATAGCTTTCGACCATTGATGGTGGTTGCTGAGGGAGTGATGGTGGGATAGGTTGTTGATACGGTGCAGCGTATGCGTTGGCAGGGGCATAAGGAGGTCCCTGCGTTTGAGCAAACATGCCGGGAGAGGAGAAAATATCTCCTTGTGGTGATTTGGAGTACATGTTTAAGTATGACGGGGTATTGTCAAGGAATGGATTGTTTGACACTAGACCGGGAGGAATAGTGTTAGAGATGATGGGCCTTGTTGGCGTTTGTTGTGGATAGTGAGGCGGCATGCCTAATGTGCCTACTCCTGTGAGGAGATCTACTTGGCCAGAGTGGTATGGAGGATTGGAACTTCCTGTTTGTATGAACGGAGAATTTTGACTTGCTTGAGCAAGTTCTAACCCTCTCACTTTTTCTACTAACGTTGAAATGACTTCATTTGGTGAAGTCACGGTGTTTTGTCTGAGCGGCGTTTGTTGTATACCCTGGTGTTGTATAGGTACGTGATATCCTGTCATAAACTGATCGCTATCTTGCCAAGTTTCTCCGAGAGTATTTCCTATATGCAGTGGCATAGAGGTATTTTCTTGAAAAGAGATCTCGGGTTGTATTTGTAAACCTCCTATAGGTGGGTACATACCCCGAGAATGTTGTTCACTCCTAGGATAACGTTTTGACTGTCCATCATCTAAGACCAGGTATGGATCTGATTGCCTACTAATTTGTGGTCTAAGTAGCATTTGAGGAGATGAACCAGATTCTCCGGTAAACGTCATATTGTTTGAACCTGAAGGCTCTGTTTGTTGCGTTCGAGGGGGTTGATCTAACTCCTCAGTTTGAAAAGATGAACTATATCTGATTCTTGGGGTTTGTGTTGATAACTGATTAGTTGAATAGTTGTCACCCCACATTGAGAGTGAGGGTGATGATTGCTATTCTGTTGGGCGTAGTATGCCTCAAGACCCAAGAGGGGTCTGCCATATGCATCGAATCCCGACATATTCGGGGGGTATATGAATACCCGCAGAATAATGGGAAGGAGCGAAGGTGATTTGTGAAAGGAAACGTGATATTATGACTCCGAACGAGAAAGTAGGAAGTTTTACGTCAGCTTCACTAATTTCATTTGTTTCACGTCGGGTTCACCAATTTTGTATGCCGGAAAAGCGACAAGCGAGCGTGGGAATCTACAAGTGACTCTTCCGCGTACCCGACCTCCCGAGGTCGTGCCGAGACAGCCGGTGGGGATGGAATATGGGTGGTATATGGACAGACTAGTTAGGCAGTCTAATGTCTTCGACACGCACTAATGGAATTTGTGAATCTAAGGCAAAGAAGGCCCTTCTAACTTGGACTGGTGTGATAGATCGATCGATCAAGGATGACTGCTCGAAGGCTCCAATCAATATCGAGCTCTGGCGTGATTCGATCTATGGGTTGTGGAATACGTGGAAAATGACCCGGTATAGTTTCGTATCTTTCTCCGGATAGGGTCATATGGTGAATGGTAAATATAATTGACTCTATGGACGATTCTCTGGCCTAGTCCAGAATTCTCTAGCTTCGTTAGCCGCTATATCTAGTAAGGACAATTGTTCGATGATAATAGGTGGAAGTGGAGTGGACTGAAATACTAGTGTGCGTAGGCCAGTGTCTATATCTAATTCTCTTATGGATTCGTTGGGTTGCGGGATTTGTGGATCACAACCGTAGGTTCGTGTTTGTTGTGGGCCAGCTATGGTCATACGTAGAATCAAGTCCTGATTCCTAGTATCCAATAATCATACGCTTTCTCAGCTTCTATGTTTAGAACCAACAGTTGTGCAATCTTCTCAGAATACCTCACAGGCGTTCTCGCAACCTGGATTCTTAAGCTGGTATCTATATCTACGAGGGTGTCTCCAGCGTCTGGCTGTGGAACTAAAGGATCGCACCCGAATGTTTGTTCTCTTTCAAACCCTTCTACAGTCATGTGGATGTTTTTCTAGGGTAATCTGTAGTTTGGCTGACTTGACCAAAATGCATGTGCCTGGTCGTCTTCTATGTTTAATCCTCTTAACTGAGATCTGACCTGTTGGAAGTCTGCTGTTGTTTGGAAGACCGGATTCTAAGATTCTGGTCAATATCAGTTATTGCTGTTGTGAGATTGGGTTGAGGCACGATTGGCTCGAAAATGTATTCTCTGGGCTCCCTAGGTCCCGTAATAGTCATACGAAAGCAATAATATAGACAAACTACAATAAAGTGAACTCTAAGTATATGAAACGTATTTATAGCATATATGACTTCTTTTTGTATTTTCTGATGATTTATATGAATTTAAGAAAGCAGCTATTTAAAATATTTAGAATTTGACAACTAAACTAATAATTTAAAACAAACAAAATAGCCGAGTGTAGCTATTTGTCATGTAATTTGTATATCTATTCTAAACAATGAAATAACTAATCTATTTGCAAGATTCTCGATCCTACCTCAGAAGTGAGGAATGAATCATAGTTTCTCAGAAACTATCAATCCCCACAGCCTTCCTGGCAATATCGAGAATAGAATTTACTGAAATAAAGCGATTAACTACTCTATTTGATATGATTCTAACTAGAACTTTGAAAGCTAGAACCTGGATTCCGCAGAACAGTGGCGAATCCGATGGTGTGTGTGATCTTGTCCCCTCAGTATGATCTCTTCGTTCTTTGTGCTCACGTAGATCCAGAAAAGCATGTAATGCTTGCATCAACAGGAATAGGTGTTGGAACAAGGGACAACCTTCAGAATGCAGACAGAATAGAACGCGGATAGGAGAGGGATAGCGCAAGAGTACAGAGCTTGGCTTATGCAATTCCTAGCGGGATCTATTGCAAATCATGCAACATAATGCGTCCAGAACCTGAAACTATCCTGTTTGAAGAGCAAAACCTGCAACTTTAATGGCTTCCTAAGCTATTCTACTCTAATGGATTAGATAAAACAACAACACTTTTTTGCACAAAGTGGATATGGCTTACCAACAATTTGGACAATGCTAACCAAGCATGAAATGAATTATACTATCAATCCTAAGCAAACTAACAGACCAAACCACTGAAAATGAGAAGACTCTAACAAGGAAATGGTGGCCATTTGCCTCAAAGACAAGCTATGCATTTATAGGAATTCAATCACCCAAAGATCAAAACCAAACCGAACTCCTAAACAATAAACAAAGGAAAAACACTATTCCAGGGGACCAAAAACATAAATGCAAGCTCAAGTCGGCAGTAAAAGCTGGTGAAATCGTGATATTTCACGTGAGTCGCGTCAAAAATACGCCTTACGGAAAACGCGTAAAGGACCGCCCACCTCTCGGGGGGCGGTTCTGAGGACCGCCGCCGCCGGCGGGCGGGTTTCATCATTGAAGATCAAAAGGCCAGATCCCGAACACCTTGCGAAGAGACTGTATCATCATTGGGGCACTTATTACGCTTGTTCCACAAGACAAGACCTTACAATTTTGGTACGTACGCATTACCTATCGTCGAAGAGAGGGTACAAGTGATGGCGGTATTAGATGTCCGCAATTATGTGAGGTTCGTACAATAATATTTTACAAGTTATCAAGGCATGACAAGATGTATATTAGTTTGGATGTGATTGTGAGGTCTGGGGTTCCGCAATTGTAGAAATTCATTGCAATTGTACTAGCTTCATCAGTGGCCATGGAGGGTGGTGGGGTTGGTATTTTGTATAGGATGCATGAGATTTTTTAGAGGATAGAGGAGCATAACATGAGATATGCATGGGCATAATGTGTGTTGGCCCATTTATACAGGGATTTATATCAATTAACGTAGGAGGACCATGGTGGTGGGATAGGAATGACCACCCTATTACATATATGTGCATATAAGAATAGTGATAGTGAGGTTAGTTAGTGGGCCACAAGTGATTGAGCTTGGCAGAGATTTTTACAACGAGATGGATGGGGGCCTGGAGTAGGAGGATGGACACGACCACATATAGGTCTATGTTAGATTAGATAGGTCTTGGGGCGGTTATCTGGAGGTCATATAGATATTATGGAGGATGGATGGAGGATGATGTTGAGTTGTGGTGCATTCGGTGCACCATGTGGTTGGAAGACCAGCTTTAGGAGTGGCAGACATATTCTAGGGTGAGCGGGTATCTCGATAGTTTGGGATGGCTCAGGACATGCCCCCAGAGCTATATGTATGATGTCGATCTATTAGGGATGTGAGATGACTAGGATGGAGGTTAGGCCCTATAGAAGCATAGCTAGTGCCCCTATGTCCAGATGATCCATATCCGTCTATAGGGCCAAGCACAAGTGGATGACGTGGGGTGTATCGAGGCATACAACTAGTGGTGGGTGACACATCGATTGGTGTTTTTATTTCTAGTGGTTGTAGATGCACTAGGTGAGCCAACAATTAGAGGAGTCAGGGGTCAAGCAACCATACTTGAGGTAGATGATGCAATAGCAGTGAGAGTGGAGCATAAGTATCGTACATTTTTATTGTCGTACTTGTTAATTAGGTTGATGCGTAGTTGATAATATGAGGTGTGTCTCAAGTGGTCAGCAGTGATGCTTATTGTACATTGATCATGGATGCCTCTATATGCACGCTCGACTCATAATGTGCCCCGTAGACACAAAATCACTCACTTTGGGTATTATTTAGTATCACTCTCATACTACTATTCATATGATTTTTGAGTGAAGAAAGTACTAATTAACCCCCATCTTTTGGCCATTTTAATTTACTTTCCATCGTCACTATTGACCTCCCAAACATACAATGCCCAGCTTTATTTTTGTCATTTTGCATCATTTTAGCCTTGATCCGGGCACCCGGCCCCGTATTGGGGTGCCTACAGTGTCCTCGGTCCCGTTTAGGATGCTCGATCCTTTTTCCACTTTCTCCATCCTTTCGGCACTTTCTATCCATTTGAGCATTATATATTTTTAGTGGTCATCCTTTTCGGGTTAATTATGAAATTAGAACAAGAGAACCATATAAATATAAATTTATGAGACCATAATGAGGGACCAAGCACTAGTCACTACTATCATCCACCTAGATTTGCATCCATTAAAGGCATCTAGAGCTCATTTGCATCCATCTAGCTCCATCACAAGGGAAAAGGCTGGTTCATTTGCATCACACATCATAGGAGGTAATTTTATTCTATTCCATCTACCGTTTTATTACATTTCTACACATAGTTATTGCTCGTTACTTTCACAAAGTATGACTGGCATAAGAGCACCTAGGGCATGATTGCACACACACAAATAGAACTACATCGAGTCTGAGATGTAGTGCAACACTCAGTTAGTAAGTCCACCATTGTGGCAACTAAGGACAATCCAACCCCTTCATATGTATCTTTATTTTTAGGGGTTTGATGCTTGTCTTGGGGTTTTACAGGTCTCATCTTCATTTATGTTTTCCAGTGACATATTGTGTAGTCTAGTGAAGCTAGTGTGGTAGGAAATAAACATAGGTGATTGCTTAGTGACACTTTAGAGGAGGTTTACAAATCTTTTCATAGACCAGGTGCCCATAGCTCAGACTAGGGTGCCCACATGTGCCCTAATACTCTCCCGTGCACCCCGGTCTATTCAGATTGCTTATATCTACACTTTTATGGACTTCTGCAATGTTGTTTCCTCCTCCTATTTCTCCAGCCACCTTTGTGACACATTCCAACAAGCTCGTCAAATCAGCCAAGTTCTTTCTAACTCTCTTTGCACTCTAGGGTTTCACATATCTACTTTATTAGTTGTTTGGGTCATTTCTCCTTATTTGGTTAGCTCTTATTTATTGTTGTACTTCTTAGATTAACTTCTAAAATTCATATTTTTGTTAATCATGTTAGTCACATTACACTATCTATCACTATAGGGCCAAAAACTATCGTCATTGTGTTTTTCATTATTGAGATCTAAATCTCCTACAATCAAGTTTACTTGGTAGGCCATGGCTTCATGCCATGCAAGTTTTCACTTCTATTGTACATCATTGTGTCAAATTTATCCATGAAGGAATTGAGTATATTATTTTTCGTGACCATGATCCATTCCAATATTGTGACCGAGCTCCTAATACTAGTCTTCCTATTCCACACACTGATACTACAGATGATCCTCAACCTATGGACAAACCACCTCACTTACCACCACTTGAGGGTGTTATTTGTGTGATAGATGTAGTTTCTTCTACGCCACCTACTACTACTACTACTATTATGATTCCTTATCAGGGGCCTATCTAGTCTATGGATGTCGCTCTATCACCTACACCTTCACACGTCCCATCTAAATTACCACGTCCACTATTTACTTGCACAATTTTCATGAATGATTCATACTGGGAACATATTCCATTTGATCCTACATATGATGAAACCATATGTATACTCAAGGGTTTGACTCGACTAGACTTTTCTTTTGAGGACCTCTATCCTACACCATACACTCCTCATCTTTATTATGTTTTTTTGCCTCATTGTCTCGTATGGTTTACGTTTCTTTCACCTCGTGATCTTCCTTGCATGAATCCTCGATCTACACCACTTACATTAGGGCAATCATGGCTTGATTACATTGGGGGCGCTCTTGATCCTGATCATATTGATATCTCATTTTATATGCCCTTTGGCTACATATTCATTTGCAATAGTTCCTTTCCCCGTATTTACAAAAATTCATTTGTTGGTATGCACATGGTTGTCCACTTCCTCCATTTACTAATGAGGAATATGCCATGGGTATGTACAACTTATACCTCAATGGCTCATTATGTGATCAACCAAACACTATTGCTTATCAAGTAACCATTGCTTATCCATTCGACTATGACCCTGAAAGTAATGACCTTCTAGATGACATTACAAGATAGAATTATTTCATTTGCACACACTTAGGGAGCATAACATCCAACACATCCCCCCATCATATTAGCATCAACGCATATATCATCTTTGCATTATCATACATCAATCTCCTAGCTTAGACATACTCAACACATGTTTTAGCATCGTCATTACCCGATGACACACTCTTGTTCTTTGGTTCACACTTGACTATTGAGTGCATACTACACATGAACCCCACACACTGCATTATAGGTACTACACATTGTGTCTCTTCACACATCTAGTCTACATCATTTCCACCATTACGCATCTACACATCATACATAGTCTACAAACCATACTAACATTCATCATACATTTATCACTCTTATCATCTACAAATCTTACATTACATATTATTCATCATACATACTACATAATGTACACTTTCCTGCTATTAGGATATCTACACACCTTTAATTACATACTATACATCACTTATTACACATTCTACACATCACATGGTCTTCTATTGTCAACACATCCTCGCATCATATTCTATGTACCGCACTCACTACCCTATGACACACTTTAGTTCCTCGATCCATATTCGATCACCGAGGGTTTATAAATAAAATGGAGCTTATCATACTTACATGATCATCATTCAACCTTCTATCAGAAACATTACTAGGTTAGTGACATACATTACTAGGTTAGTGACATACGTTATAGGCTAAATGATCATCTATTCCTTCATATCGTAGTGTATATGTTGTAGGTTACATCACCACTTCCTCTCTTCATCTTGTAGTGATATACAATTTAGGCTCAATAACCACTCCTTCGACCATATTTTCATGATATACGCTTCGGCTATAAAGCTCACACACACTTCATCTCTAGCTCGCATATCATCACTACACATACACATTCATCATATCGCGCTAGACACAATACATACTTCGACCATTTCTTGATGATGCACTCTCGTTTATGGTTCATTCTTGACTACTGAGGGGGAAAAAATAATGAACCTCACCGCACACAACTCCATTCACTTGGGGGCATGCAATTCCTATCATACATCTTGCATTTCACTCCATTCATCCACAACATGTTACATATCTTGATTGCTTTTATTCTTGCGTGCATTTGCTTGTATATGGTCACTTTATTACACATACTAGTTAGATATCTTGCATGCCAATATATTTACCACCCACATATGTGTGTTTGCATATTTTATAGTTATGATCACAAACACATGTCTATTACACACAAAGTGGGGTTCTTGCCTTCTACCACGCCTACAATGGTCACTAGGGGCATCCACATTCGTCTCTTACAGGTTTTATAGTTTCATTTTTGTACTTAGCACCTTTTCATTACTTGGTTATACACACTTTTGACACACTCGTTATCTTTCTTACATGTTAACAGTGCTTCATGTGTGAAATTTGTTTGCAAGATTACTTGCTTCCATGGATATTTGTCTGCTTTCTCTTACTATTGTTTGTTATCAGTATGCGAGCCTTTCCCTTTGTTTGGTGTGCACACTTGTTTGTTGTATGCAGCCATTATGGCCTTGAGTGTATTGCAACATCGTGAGTGGTGTCCCATGTTTATAACCCACTTTGGCGGTCTATATTGCTTTCTTGTGTGTTTACTTGCATTCTAGCTTACACACTATTTGTGTAGCATACACTTGATTTATACATGCATGTTTGTTCATACTAACACTTATTTTATAGCCACTTGTTTGTGTGCACCTTGGTTTTACTAAGTGCATTCCCTTCCCCTCAGTAGGGCATAGTGTATGCGGTTAGTCCTCTTTTAAAGCCGCATTCTCCTATTAGCGGTGTCACATACACCCCCAAAGAGGGGGGCATCATTTTGGGTTTTACATTCTACACAACTCTTATATACCGATTAAGTTCGGTTCAATTTCCACCCTTGGCATTATGGTTTATACAACAAGTGGGTTCGACTCAATTATACAAACCCCGTATACAATGGATTTTATAGAACATGGTTTCCCTTAGCATTCTAGGGATCAGGCCATGTTATAGGATATAACATATTTCCTCTCTACACTACTTCAGCCAGTGGCGTCCTATCACCCAAAAACTAGGTAGTACAGAGATCTCTTCACACATGACTTCAGGAAGTAGTTACAGTTCAAGAATAATGCAACTTTCTCCCTACACTTCTTTGGCTAGGGTGGCATGATATCATCCAAAAACTCACAATACGTGATATCCTTTCTACACTCTTTCTCTCATCATAGATCAGGTGCACATGTTCCTTTTACATTTTTCATTTCCATTACATACTTTTTACTATATACATGCATCTTTGACATATATACATGTGTATTTGACTACTTGATCGTCTTCTCCTTGTAGGTCCGACCGTATGAGAAGCAAGCAATCAACAACAACAACAACAACAACAACAATGGTATCAACAACAATATTTTATGGCAGCACACACACCATACTAACATGCAGTACATCACACACATCAACAACTACACACACGTTTCCACCCTAGGTTCACTCTCATCACTTTTTACTCTTTTGCATCTTTAGTTTCCACACTCCATCATCTTTTTGTCACTCCATGCTTTGTCTAGTCCTTCAACATGTTTCCTACATCACTCTACATGGACGCTGTACATATCTCTATCTACTTTATGTTACCGAGCGTTCCAGCTCACCAACATAAAGTGGGGGAAAATGTAGACACTAAATCATGCACTTTGGGTATTATTTAGTCTCGGTCTCATACTACTATTCATATGGTTTTTGAGTGAAGAAAGTACTAATTAACCCCCATCTTTTGGCCATTTTAATTTTCTTTCCATCATCACTACCGACCTTCCACACATACATGCCCAATCTATTTTTTTCGTTTTGTGTCATTTTAGCCTTGATTGGGGCACCTCAACCAAGATCTTGGGCACCCACACCCCTAGTCTCATTTGGGGCTCCTTGATCCTTTTTCCACTTTATCTCCATATTTTGGGCACTTTCTAGCCATTTGAGCATTCTATATTTTTAGTGGTCGGAATTTTCGGGGTTAATTATGAAATTAGAACAAGAGAACCATATAAATATAAAGTTATGAGACCATAATGAGGGACCAAGCACTAGTCACTACTATCATCCACCTAGAGTTACATCCATCAAAGGCATCTAGAGCTCATTTACATCCATCTAGCTCCATCACAAGGGACAAGGTTGGTTCATCTGCATCACACATCATAGAAGGAAGTTTATTCTATTCCATCCACCATTTTATTACATTTCTACATATAGTTATTTCTCACTACTTTCACAAATTACATGACCGACACAAGAACACATAGGGCATGATTGCACACACCCACACATAGAACGCATCAGTCCGAGATTTAGTGCAACACTCATTTAGTAAGTCCACCATTGTGGTAGTTCACGACATCCTAACCCCTTCATATGCATCTTTCTTTTAATGGGTTTGATGTTTGTCTTGGGGTTTTAAAGGTATCATCATCATTTTTGATTTATAGTGACATATTACATAGTTCAACAAAGCTAGTGTGGTAAGAAGAAAACATATGTGATCACTTAACAACACTTCAAAGGAGGTTTATAGAGCTTTTTCACAGACTAGGGTGCCCATATCTTAGACTATGACGCCCACGGGCACCCTAATCCTCTCCTAGGTGCCCCAGTGCATTCAAATTGCTCAAATATGCACTTTTCTGGACTTTAGCACAGCTCATTTCCCCCTCCTATTTCTCTAGCCATCTTTGCGGCATAGTCCAAAGCAAGCTCGTGCGACTCAACTGAGTTCTTTCTAACTCTCTTTGCACTCTAGGGTTTCACATATCTACTTTCTTAGTTGCTTGGGTCATTTCTCCTTATTTGGTTAGCTCTTATTTACTATTGTACTTATTATATTAACTTCTTAGTTTCATATTTTAGTTAATCATCCCCCGTATATGCTTATGGGTGGAGGGATGTTAGAGTGAATGGATGCGATCATGGGGTGAGCTTGCTATTTATTTGAGCTATGTAGAGATAAAGTGGGAGAGATATGTTATAGGAGGGGGTAGCCTATCCTGGTATTTGTTTGCATGATATGTGTAGCTACAGGGGTGATATGTAGAGTAGGTGGTAGAGAACTCCATTTTGTGGAGCTAGCCGGAGAGACACAAAGCCCAAGATCGATGACATAGGGTTAGCGGTGAAGCTTCGATTTCTAAAGCTCCCGCATTGTGGATAATGATAGCAATGAGGACATGTGATGTATTATATAGGATGTATTGAGCCATGAGGACTTACCCGCCAATGATTTTATTTTGTAACCTTGATTCTCGTTTATATATACGCCTATAGATGGCCTATCCGGTGTTGATGTCTATTGTGTACTATGTGAAGACCGATTGATGCAATGAAAGTGATTATATATTTTGTTGGTTCTATATACATTGTTGGTATTTTTTATTTGATAAATAATGTTGATTTTTAGAATTGGAAATGATTTGTTAATAATATTATAGTTAATTGGTGGGTTGAATAGGAATTGCAAAAGAGATCTATACGTTATGAAACATAACAATGAGTAGAAAATAATTAGAAATGGGTAAGTGATGAGATAATTATATAGGAATATAGAATAATAAAATGATGATGCAATGATAATTTTGTGAAAATGAGATTCTTAACGATAGAGATAATAGAATGTGATGTGGATGGAGAGAGAAAAGAATGATTGCCCCGAGTGTAAGAGTGAGGCTCATTTAAGTATCAATTCCCTTAAAAGTGAAGTCGAACCTCGAGAACACAAGTGTGTCATTGGGTAATGATATGTATATGAGAATCATCTACCATAGGATAAGAGGCCAGCAACACACATCGAGCATGTGAAATAACATGATTGTGTAGGTATGTACCAAATTGTATGTTGGAGGAAACCGTGCTAACAATGGGAGGTGTGATGGTGGGAGATATGGAAGTGGGCTGCTTAGGAATCCATTGGGGTGTAATAATAACAGGGGTAGGTTGATAGGATGTGACAAGAGGTGGGGAAAACAAAGGAGGTGGATGAATGATGGTTTTAGGAGGTGGACGGATAATGACCAAGTAGGATGTGGTGAATGAGATAAGCTAATGATTATAGAGGCTTGTATACATGGAATAGGGGAGAGAGAGTGATCATGAGAGTGAGTGCAAAAGGAAATGACACCCCTATCTTCTAACTATTGGATTCTATCATGAAGGGCATAACATCATTATCATTGTGGTGGCCATTAATGTGGTGGAAATTTCGAAAGGAGTGGTCATGCTTGATGATGTAATAACTGTGAGGGAATGATGTTGGTTGGAAGGTAAATGAATTAGTTACTTATCAAGTAAAGTACATAATATATCATGTGGTCTAGTAACATGTGAGAAATATAATGGTCCACGGGTGGGAGGTGAGGAATATATAGGAGAGGGCCGATATGTTGGAAGAAGGGAGGGACGCTTATTCGGAGGAGGAGATGGTGATCATGAAGGGGGTTCAATAGGTGGGAGAGGAGAGAAATTAGTAGGTAGGGGAGGAGTAGAAGAGGTAACATGATCCACGAGTAATTATTTTTCCAAGTCAATAACTTTATAACAAAGAATAGTAAAGGAATCACATGTATCATATAATAGATTTTCTTTTAAAGGAGGAATTAAGCCACGACAAAAGATATATTGCATTTATAGATCAATAGGCTGAAAATGTAAATGGTGCATGCAAGAATTAAAGCGTAAAATATAATCTTTTTTTTTTTCTTTCCTTGATGCAAAGAAGGTAAGCGTTCATATGTAACTTTAGGCCCATTATTAGAAATAAAACGTTTAAGGAATGCATCCTCCATATCATAATAAGTGATAATAGATCCATTAGGTAAATGAGTATACCACTGAAGAGCAATATCCATAAGACTATGATGGAAATATTTTAGTAACAACCTATCATTGGAATATGAAGCCATGGCTAATTGAAAATATTTAAGATGTAAATAAGGATTTCCCATGCCATCGAAACATGAGAAAGTAGGCATAATGAAACCCTTAGAAAAAATGGAAATGTGAATTTTCTTAGGGATGGGATTGTCGGGAAGGGTAATATTGTCAATCAAGGAATAATAGGCTTTGCTTTCTAAGGTAAGGGTATGGACTTTTCTTTTGTAAATCACCAACAACTTACACGAGAGATAGGATGTCTTGAGGAATGGTTTGGGCAGTGAGAGGCACATTGAGAAGTTAGGTCTTGCCATTATGGGTGATCATAGGGATTTGAGGAGGGGAATGGGATGTGGAAGGAGAGGATGTATGTGAAGGATCTAAAGGTGTACTATGTGAGGAGGAAATGGGTGTATGATCAACATGAATAGTATGAGATGTACTAATATTATCATTAGTTTCAACATGACAATCTTTGGAAACAATTTCAGAAGCATAATAGATATGAGGTATAGATTCACATTCAATAATCTTAATGCAAGAAATATCATCATTAACATGTGCATTATCATTATTAGAAGCATAGTCACTATCATCTATATTTTCACGAGGAAAACTTTCGTCACGCATACAATGAGAAGAGGATGGAGCACCAATCATGTCTACATTGGATGAGAGCAAACATTCATCAATTTTTTGAATAGGAGAGCCCGAGGGAGAATAAAAAATATGAAGCATGAGGATCATGTGGGATGGTGTGAACATCGACCGAGTTATGGTCCAAAGAAATGCGTGACGAGGTCTCATGGAGAGCGATCATCAACCAACGTGCATGCAAATATTCTAAAGGGGAATTTCTCATTAAACCTACTCATAGATCTAAAGGGTATTATACATATCGAGGGTGTTGTATAACCCTCAGTAACTATAATCATGACCTCTCAAGTGGAGAAGGGTAGTTACATTCCCGGAATGGAAAGTAACTCCCTATGACACATATGACACACTGACGAGTAAGGAATATCATATTGAACCCTAAATGATATTATACCTATGACCTCACCTAAGTGATATGACCTTCCACACAGCATGAAAATGACTCACACCAACACCCCCCCTTCATTATAACTTAGGATGAGGTGGAAAGTCAAAAATTAGAAATGGGTCTCGCACTCAAGCCTGATGACGTGCCCATGAACAACAAGGGTCACATGCAATGGAGGAAAACCAAGTGGGAAAAATATCCACCACAAGAGATGAAAAACACACTCTCTAATCTAAGAAGAATGGGTCATGGCCACTAAGGATCCTAATAAGGTACCTACGTACAAAAGGGAAATCTCTCGAAAATAAGAAGAGGGAGACAAGAGGAACGTAGAAGATGTCATGGATGGATTTGAACTCTGCAACTCTAGGAAGTCTCCCATAAGAGTGTTGATGATGTGGTCCTTTTCCTCTAGACTAAAGAAGAACCACCCACACCGAGCTATGTGCATGCCCTTAGGAAGGGCGAAATAGAGTGTTGAAAGTCTTCTTGCTTCGCGAAGGAAACTCAAGGTGAAAACATAAAGAACTTTGAGTCCGGTCCACGTAAGTGTGTAATAGGTCTAGCAAGTGAGAACCAAATAACCAAAGGTAATGCCATGAGCGTAGAACTATCAGAGTGTGAAAAAGGAACACCCGCTGAAATGATGCCTAAGTGATGTGAAGGAAATACAACAACCCCCACAATAGAAAGAGGATCCTTAAGCAAGGGTGGATCAAAGAAGGTCTCTTACAAGGTGGAATTGATAAGAGTCCCAAAATGGGAACTCCCAATAAAGGATATGATGGACTCCTCTAAAACACCTGTAGAAGGATGGGGAACATGTAGTACATCACAAGTAGACACTGTGAAAAGATGACCAAGGTCTGGAAGATACTCGTCCCAGTGAGTGGGCTCGACAAACAGAAGAGTGATGTAGGACAAGTATGAGTCATCCATGCATGAAGGAAGAGGATTGGAAAGGACCTTGCACACTAGAAGTAGAAAGGAGGTGAGTGTAATGAAGGTATGAGGTTGAGAAGGAGACTTCTCGATGCCCGTGGGATAAAAGGGGTGTCAACACTCTCTCGAAAAGGTGAGAGAAGGAGGAAGGGAGTGCTCGGTGTACTCTTAGCATTAGAACCGGAAGCAAAATCCTCGTCATCAAAAGTAGAACCAAACAAGTCTGTTTTAGTGGAACTTCCATCACATGAAGAAGAAGAGGAGACAATTGTATCGCTGAGCAAGAACAACAATAACATCGGTATGTGAAGGGTCTCCAAATAAATACTTTGAAAAATGCTCCAGATGCGGTAAGGAGGATCTGAGTTTTCCACGTGAATACAGAGAGGTATAGTGACATGCAACATCAAGTGACCAATGACATAGTCACATGTGTTAAGAAATTCCTCAAGAAGACGATGATCAGTGGGTGTAGGAATTGGCCAAAGTAAGAATTCCATATGTTTTCTCGATCAGGGTGCAATAATGATGATCAAAGATCACCGGTGACACACAAGATAATCCATATGTTTACTTTAATTATTTTTATCTCTCATATATGTCAATTCTACACTTGGTCCTGGTCAGGTTATAGGGATCCTAGTCTGCACAAGATTCTCACATTTGTCGTTAGTTTTCCCAAGACACTAGCACCTAGGGATGGACACTAGCGCTCAGTGCTTCGTCCACCCAGTGATGCTCTTGTCCTCTTTGTTCTTGTTCACATTTTTGACATTTGTGGTCAGCATTTTTGGTTTTCTTACTCCTATCCAAAGGTCCTAGTCAAGCATGTCGTGTCGCTAGTGTTGAAATTAAAGCAAGAGATCCCTATATAAACACAACATACATACCATTATAATGGCGGGAAATTTTATCAAGGGATATCTATCTACATACTATCAAAGGGACTAAATTTTAGGTTTATTACTCTGCATACACTGCATAGGAAGGGGAAGTTTTTGAATTTCATCCCACACATTTACATTCTATCTAGCTACATCTCGTTATCTTGGCATCATCAGCATGAGGGAAACCTAGGAGCACTATTGTACACACAAAGCACGTAGAACTACATGGAGTCTAAGATGTAGTGTAGCACTAGTTTGTAAGCTCACTTTTTTGGGTGACTACTGACGAAAGTCTGACTCCCCATTTGCATCTTTTTTTTTAAGGATTTGATGTAGTTTGGGTGTTTACAGGGTATTATTTGTTTTGTAGGTTACTAGAAATTCAGCGATCTTCTAGTGACCTACAAGAGATCAACAATGAAGGGTAACGAAACCCTTGCGACACTAAAGAAATTAGGTTCTGAGCTTTTCTCTAGACTTCAAGCACCTAGAAGAGGTCTTAGGCGCCCGCGCTCGCCTACCTAGGTTCTCGTGTCCCGACTACCACAGTTCCATAATTTACATCAAACATTTCCAACATTTTTCTTAGCCCTTTCATCAGTTCTTCCAATTCAGGTGTACTTCAGGATTAGTGAAAAATAGATAAGTTCCCCATCTCTTTCATTTGATTACATAGTTACATATTTAAAAGGATAAACATCTTTATCTTATTATATATCATTGTAGTGATTTCTAAATTTAGATTTAATATATCGATTTCGGATTTTATTAAATCAACCCTCACACCAACCCCCTCCTCATCTGCCATATCCACTACCTCTGTAACATCCGGCAATGCCACATTTCTCTGCATCATCCCTTCTAGAGGCCACCGCTACCTCTCGGCACATCCTAAAATAAACCAAATTGTCATCTGACACAACCAAATCTGATCAACTCCCACTCACCCTCCCTCCACCCCGAAACCCACCTATCTTGCTGCATATCCACCAACTCCCTCTTTGTACCAGGTGATATTGGGAAACCCGTATAAGGTCTCCAAACAACATCTTCACTCAGAAACTAGATAGGAGCTGTTTGTAGTGGTCCTCTACTGAATGAGCCATGTAGCCATAAAATCATATCTCCATCTCATGAAACCAACTAGATATAGCAAGTCCACCCACCTCACCCATGGTACACCTTACATTAGATCCACTGCAATGTCCTCGTATGCCCAACACTCTAACAAAATGATACATCCACTCCAAACCTCCACCTTGTGCTCTAGGACCACAACATCCCGTACACTTATGCCAACAATGTAGGTGCTCAAGAAAACATGTTCAGTGCACCATTATATCTACCACCACCCCTATCAACATCCATGAAAATCACCCTCTAGATGAATCTAGTAAAGTGTAACAACTGATCCCCACCACCATCATCATCATTAAGGCCCTCCCCTCCTCATCATCACTAAATAGGGCTCCATATGAGAAATCCCCAAAGTATATCCCCCATCATCACCATATAAATTTTTCATAGCTTCACCCTTACCGGTCTTATCAATCACATAGATCTACTCACCCTGTATTGGTAAGCGTAATATACGGTGCACATCCTCCAAGATGACTATCATCTCTCCTATCGATCCGAGATGTGCTTGTCACATGATCCCATCTCTCAAACAACGCCAATAAAAACCCACGTCCCCTATGGAAATGCATGTAATAATGCATCCCACCCAATCCAATTGTCTCCAAATGAGCTCAATCATCAAGTGAAAATAACGCTCGACCTCATTTAGAATCTTTAAAATCCTTTCCCGTGTAGTCAATTTCTCTCGAGCCTGCATCTAACAAAAAACAATCAAGAATTATTCCATAATCCACTAAAATCAATTCAAATCTATCAACTTTGTTTTATCAAACATAAAAATTTTTGTAGAATCGTTGACTCTTATCAAATCACCTACGAGCCTTTAAGAGTCGCATAACGACTCCAAAATCGCTAGTGATTTCATACAAAATTGCAAATGGTTTCTAAGCACCTATCAATTCTTAGAAAAATTAAAAATCAAACAAAAACAACCAAAATCTCAAATACACTACCTACCTTGGCACATTTGGGTCGACGTCACCTTTGTGTACCTTTGCTAACCTCCACCACAATCAATACAATCAAAAATCACAAATTAGGGATTTCTAGATGTGTTAATCTCAAAATAGTAATTATACCAAATGATATTTTCAAATATCTTGATGTAGAATTTTTTTGCTGCACACCCAATCACTAGTGATTCATGCAATCACTAACGATTCTATTTAAATCGTCAAGAATTTTTTCACCTTATATCTTTAAAAATAAATGTTGTTCCCTTGACCTCATTAAACCATCATTTTCATCATCCTTTTCCAAAATAGCACATGTTTCTTGTATGTGCTTCCCTTTAAGGGCCCCAAGCCCCTTTGAAAATCAAAATCAATTAATTTATATCAAGTCTACCTTTACCAAATCCATTTTAGATTTCGCACCATTTGGGAAACTCTTTCCCTATCATCATTTAGTCATACGTCTCTGAGGACACGAACCCATTAGTTCCTCTATCATTTGACTTCACAGTCCTGTAATCCCACCTTTGTGGCAACATCCTTTATTAATCCTATGTCTCCTGATACATCATGGATACCATACCCAACATGGATCATTTACACTGCATCTCGCTTCCTATGAGTCATATGTCTATAGGTTGAGAACCCATTAGTTCCCTTATCACTTGACTCTTCGGTTACAACAAGTCCACCTTTGTGGCAATTTGATTTCATGCATAGTCTTGGGAATCTTAAATCAAAACACACCATCATACAAACCTATCTCATCCAAAACCTTTTAAAACTTGAGATCATTTCCCTTCGTCACAATGACTTCGAGTTTGAGGGGGTACCACCTATCCAAACAAATCAATTATTTCACTCATTTTTTCCTAATAACCCATTTATCACAAACCACTTGATAAAAAGGGGCAAATCTAAACATCGGGTTTTGGCACCCTAGGTGACCCACCTACATCCCTCACATTCATATCTCAAATATTAATCTAATCCTATCACTAAGTCATAAACCTATCCTAAATCACATTTACCTTATGTAAAACCTATCTACCTATCCTATTTACTCACCTTAAACCTCCCTAACCATCTACCACCCATCCTAACCCATTTTTATCCTAACATCCTAACCCCTTAAAACCTCCTTAACCTTTTCCTAACCTCTTCACTTGTCCTTATACTCAAAAATCCCGTTTTGGAAGTGATTGAAACCACTTCCAAATGGGTTGCTCCACTTTTCTCGGATCGCCAACAATTCTAACTGAATCACCGATGATTATAAAAGAACCACCAAAATCCTTTTTTAGGGATCCTCAACCATCTACAACAGAGCTCTATTGCATTTAGGACCGAGACAACTTCGGCACAAACATCTGTAAGCCTTTGACACCCCTATTGCACCCTTACAAGCTCTAGAAATCTTATAAGAGCCTTACATGATTATTCATCTACATTCGCACAAAACGTGAGTTAGGTTTCTATATTATCATCTTTGGTTTATCAACATATCACATTAAAATCCATATCAATCATCTTAGTCTCTGTTTTCTGTCAAATTTGCATTTTATCAAAATATCAACTTTTACACAATGAATCGTTAGCGATTTTGTTTGAATCACTGCTGTGATTTTCTTGAATCGCTCACGATTCCCCGTCATTCTATCATATTTATCCCATTTACGCTTATTTTAACATTTTATTTTTATTTAATATGTTATTTCAAGATGTGTTTCCTTGATATGATGGGGTTCAAGTTAATCACACCCCATTACCGATATCTACGATCTTCTAATCATGCAATAACCCTTCATGTGGGAAAAATTGATATCGCCCATGAACTCACCTATGTGTCATTGCCCTCATGCCCAAAATTGAAGATATTGAGGATCAACTTAAAGTGATACAAGAAGAACAAAGACGCCGTGGAACCATTTTGGTTTGACTACTTTGAGCTCGTTGTAGCCCTTACCCTGCCACCTATCGTGGTAGAACACGATGTCTCCATCCCTCTCGAATTCTAATCATATTTTTATTATCTTATTTCATATCATATCACTTGATTGTAAACACGAGTTGACATCCCTCAAGGAATCCCATTGGTTCTTGGGATCATTGTTGCCAAGCAACTTGTTTAATCATTATCTAATATTTTCCTTATTTAGTTGTCTTTGCATGTAGGTTCCTTCGCTTCATCGGAAGGAGTCTCTCAAGTCTATTGCATCCATTCATCCCGATATTGTTTTGTCGGCGCAGGTATTGTTAAACCCTGTTATTTTTAGAGTTTTTGGTGTTTCATTATAATATCAACGAACTAAAATCCACCTCAAACACCCCGCTCTACATGGTGACACTCCTGAAGATCGCTTCTTATCCTTAGCCAAGTTCTAATTATATCTAGTCTTCTACCTGTCTTTATGTAAGTGGTCCAAACAATAACTTGAAGTTTATTCTTGGACTTATGTCCATTTTTATCCTCATTTATCTTGCGCATGTCCTTATACACGCTTACCCTTACTACATGTCTTTCTTTATTTATCTGTTATCCTTTCCTTACACAACCTTTAGTTCCTTTCTTGTGTGTGTGTCTCTTATCCCGCTTCTTTGTGCATCTACTCCTTCTCATCGTGTGTGCTCCTTCCCTACATTTCTACCGCACCCATCCTCTTCAAATTTCGCGCACATCCTTCCGAGAATAGTGGATCATGAATAAAGAACGCTTAGCCCCATCGAACTTAAAGAATAAAGAATATGAAGTTATGGGTCTAATAGTTAACATCATAGATCGCATTGGAATAATGGAGGTTGGGAAAGAGGTGGCGTCACTTTGGTGGTAGTGGGTCCGACTTGTTTACCATTATCGGCTAAGGTGTTAAATTTGGGACCACCTATGGGATGTCTATGGGTAGATACATAGTGGTTTGAACTTAGATGTGTCATGAGAAGACAAAAATTGTTCATAATAGTGGTCCAATCATCACAAACAAAGATAATTTGCCTTGCTCTTTGTTGCATGTTTTTCCTTTGGATCCTATCAAGAGTTGGCCATTAAAGGGAAGTCTTGAATCACAAGATATGGCAATGTAAACAAATATTCTATAGGTTGATATGTAACACATGCTACAAAAAATGTTTACCACCAATCTAAATCTCAATAGTTTCATTTAGGTCCTTAGCTAGATCAATTTTGATGAATACTCAATTATGTGGACGAGCTATGTAGAATTTGGGTTGTTCATGGCATACGAATTACCCCAAGGGTTTGATGAGTTTCTCAACAAAACCCCAAAGAGGAAGAGGGAGATCTAGAAACTCAATCCAAATAGGGATTTTGAGCTTCGCCTATATAGAAAGTTAGAAATTCCTTGTCCATGAGAAAAGACAATAAGAGTATTATGAATAAATGATTGACCACAATTGACGATAAACTTATAATGGTCAACATTAACAAAGAAAATAAAAACCTTTGGTTGTATTTTGCACCCTCAAACTTTATGCCACAGGGCTACCAATGGTTTTGAGTTCACTATTTAAGAAAGTTTTTAGGAGGGACTCGACCAACAAAATAACCAACAAGAGTAAAAGACTCAAACTAATTACAAGCTTTATTGAATCTTGGGAAATAAAGCACAACATTAGGTAAAAATGTTTTTACGTCAGAACCAATACCTTGCAAAAAAACCTGAAGTACGAATTCTTCAGCAAAAGACGCGTGTGCCGAGGAGATGGCCGTTAAGATGGGGATTTTTTACAAATTCCACCCAAGGGGTGGATTGAAGGATCGACTCAACATCTATCGGAGGTCGATAGTAAACACCAGTGTTGTATAGGTACGAAACCCTAAAATATTCTCTGACGTGGAGAATTCTTCTCTCCTCCTTATAATACCGGAGGCATTCCCTATCGTGGAGAGCTTGCCGAAAAGTGTCAAGCATTTCCGAGAATATTTCCTGGTAAGATTTGCTGGTAATAGTTTATTGTGCTTACTATCAACTTGTTTAGAAAAGTTACGTATAGTAGACGAGAATGGAGTTGAATGTGGAGTAGGTTTGCGTGATTGTGGGGTGTCTGCCATTAAAAATTTTCTTTTCACATTTAAGGCATCTAAATATCTCGGCATCATCCCTGCTCACGTATCAGACAATAATCAAAATATCCCTCAAAATTACAGATGCATCATATTCAACATATATTTCTCTACCTCAAAAAGGTTGTTGCATCCTTATTGACAATTCATATCTTCGTTCACTCTCCATTAAATCCTCTTATAGATCAGTGAGTATTTATTACAAAATTTATATGTCTGTGTTTTTAAGTGCATGATATTTTAGAAATGTATAGATTATGGTTGGAAATAGTTATCGAGTTAGGGCCTTTATCGGATTTTATCTCAGTATCAATGACATTGCTAAGAGAAGTGCATCCCATCAATGACACTCAACTATAGAATTTATCACTAAACCCATTCTCTTCTTTGAAGTTAATAGATATGGAAAACTCCCTTCTGATCAGAGAGGGAGATTTTATAATTTTTGATCGAGTTGTTGAATCAAAATCTTTTTCCGTCAAATCCTATCACCAAATTTGTATTTCCATTAACCTTTTTATTCCTTGCTTTATCACTTTGTTTTCTTAGTCTTGAAATTCTTGGTAAAATTCACGACTGAAACTCATGGAGGCTTATGATCTGGAAATGAAAGGGACTAGCCTCAAATTGTGGAAAACTGAAACTGGTGGTATTTTTTGGGTATGGGTAGAGATATTTGGCATGAATTGATGAACATGTGATAACACACATTTTTGCATTGACATTTTTGTGGGTTTTGTCTCTCACATGATGTTTCTTGCTTCCTCAACTCCAACTATTCTTGTTCCGTTTGTGGTTATGATGAGATTGGTTTGCTAAATATTTA
Organism: Taxus wallichiana var. yunnanensis; assembly: GCA_018340775.1. Classification (NCBI taxonomy): domain Eukaryota; kingdom Viridiplantae; phylum Streptophyta; class Pinopsida; order Cupressales; family Taxaceae; genus Taxus; species Taxus wallichiana. The sequence goes on from CM031244.1 coordinate 643,353,063, forward strand.
CGTTGAAGGCGTTCTCCCTATGGGGAAAGGACTTTGCAGACATTCACGAGAATATGTCAAATTTGACGGCCTAAATGACCGTTTGAAAAACTAAGGTCCCTGATTGTGGGAGGACGGATTCTAAGTTTCCCGTGGAAAGTAGATCCGATTGTTTATTTTCCGCTTGTTGATTTTTTTTATGGTTTTAATTATCCGCCGCTTGGATCCGCTGCTTGTTGATTTTTTTTATTGTTTATCCGCAACTTGTTGATTTGGATAGGGAATCGTGGATGGTAGGTAGAGTGGGATCGTGATTCCGTTTCAGAGGACACCTAAATAATGGGACACATGGCACAGGGAGTTCATCCCTCTTTTCATCTCGAGGGAGATATATATCCGTTGCCATAGGGGCATAGAGCATAGAGCATAGTTATTGATTAGGAGAGGCGCTTAGCGTTAGTATCCGATCGATGCCTGGATAGAGGGCGCATGGACTGACTATCAGGGTGGGTATTTGATCCTGTTTGCTCGCTCAGAGAGAGGATCGAGTATTGATTGCTTTAATCAGATAGTGTCCGGATGGATCAATATTTTCTTATGATGGACCAGCGCCCATGACGATGGAGTAGTGCGTCTTCACCGCAGTAGCACACGTACGGCCCTGACGTCATCCCCCCGACCCTAGCGAGCTGCAACCATTGGGAGGAGATCCCTATAACAATCCTTAGCAGCGTAGCTTTCTTTGCACGAGGTGAGAAAATTGTGGTTCAACTTCAACTCAATGATTTTCTTAATTAATTAAGAAGCTAGTTCAGTAAAGTAGATATTTATTGTATATTCCTTTCGTATTCAAATTCCTATAAAAAAACAAAAATCATTTTTCAGGTTGTATGGCCCTAAATATTTTTTCTTTTGGATTCTTGAATTTCTTGTTTGTACTGATTGAATTGGGACTATTATTAGGTCATTAGGATTGAGGATTTACTAAAACAATTACCATCACTATATTTTTTCAATATTTTTTATTGATATTTGTTGCAATAATTGGAAGATTAATAGTGATTGTCGTTGATATATTTGATCTTTCAGTTGAGCAAAATCTATTTTTGCTCCGTCCCATATACTCCTAACTCTTCATTCCTCTGCTTGGGTCACCGATGTTTGATGCCTTTGCTTGGGTCGCCGATGTTTGATGCCTCTGTTTGTTTTTTGGGTTGAGGATCTGGACTTTGGGGGGCAATATGAGGGTTTATTTTGAGTCCTAATTGTATTTCTCTTTAGGTAGTTATCGTTAATCAAGTGCAAACTATTGTATAAGGTAATCTTCTCTTCGCTATTTTGGTGGTATTGTTATTTATGAATTGCATTACACCTTCAAGGTAGGTTTTAACATTGTAGAGTCTTGAGCTTCTGTATTCCATCCAAAAAAATTATCCAGTTGCAAAGGACCAACACTGTTGAAGAGAATTTGAAGTGGGCTTTTGCTATGAACATTTGAAAAATAAAACTAAAATTGATGCTTCTCATAAGCTATAGGTCACGCATAATGTCAATGATTAGGATTTTGAGAAATCATTAGATTAAGGATATCAGCTATTCCTCCGAATATAGGCTGAAGGATATTATTAAGCCCTGAAATACAAAGAAGGTTGCCAAGCATAACAAATGTTGAATCTTGAGTGCAACATATGAATAGGGGAGGCTTATACTCCTCATAAATGTTAAATGGAGCAATTTGTAATAAGTCTCCCCAAGTTGATCTCTCTACCCAAATAACATCTAGACAAAGTTGATACTCTATAACTCTAAGGCTAACCAATTCAGAGCTAACCAAATAAGAGGCAACAGTCAAAACCTTCTTTGACAACAGAATATTCTAACAACCCAATATTTCAAGAAAGATAGTTTGCCTCGTTACACTGGGCTTTAAAAATTGACCTAGAATGAAGTTCAACTCGCAGTAAGATCATGTTGATTACATGCAAGTAAAAACCAATTGAATATGTATTTTGCATGTTGCGACGGGTTTGCTATTTTTAAGTTTTATTTTTTAGCTTTTGCATGTCATACGTGGTTTGCTATTTTTAAGTTTTGTTTTTAAGCTTTTGCATGCAATAGCCTTTAAATAATGGTCACTGTAACACTATAATTTCATTCTTCAACACGCATCCAACGCGGAAGATAATTTTATTTGATAGCCTTTAATATTGGACATCAATTTACTTTTGCAGCCCATCACTTCAAACCTATTCTCTACTTTCCTTTTCTTTGATCATGCAAAGGAAAGATTTCAAATGTTGAAGGCATTGAATGTTTTGATCGCCCAATCCATTACTGAAAGTAACATGCAGGCTGGACCAAGAGATCCTGATGATGATCAATTGAACACAAAGTTTTGTTGTGCAAACAACAAAAAATCATGCTTATTGTAAATTTATGGGTTGACGCAGGCCTCGTAAATGGTGCTACAGGAAAAATCACCGACATTGTCTACAACGCATCAATGCCACCACCAACATTACCTTTATTTTTGTTGTCAAATTTGATAGATACAATGGCCCATGTTGGGATCCCTCCAACCCGTTACATATTTCGATACCCCCTATTTCGAGAGGGAATCGAAGACAATTGCCAATTAAAATGGCCTGGGGATTAACTATCCACAAGTCCCAGGGACTTACTTTGTATAGAGCAACATCACAATATGGAACCAATGAAAGATAGGGTCTGACATTCACAGATTTCTCCAGAGTTCCCTCGCTTGCAAATTTTTGCATTTCACCTCCTTTTTCATTTGAAAGGTACTAAAAAATGGTGCATGTACCAACACTTGGAGCAAGAAAAAAGGAGGAAGCAAGACTACTATAGTTTTACTTTTACTGGTATATGTCATACTAAAAATAACCCGACAAAAATACTAAACAGATAAACCTCATTCCTTTTATGTGATTTTTACAAGGAGAAGCATACCACCTTGATTAGCACACCAATATATCTTCCCTACAAAACATGAAAATTTTAGGAAGCAAGAAGCATTGGCTTCATTTTTTATTCCTCTGAGGAAGGATCCAATAGTGTAATACAAAACATTGGACTAAATCAATCATAGTTGATTCCAGAGGAATTTCACTCTAGTATTTTGTTTGTTATACCTAGTATTCTCAGGTCTAGAATTAGAGAGATTTCCATTTCTTACGCCAACAAATTTGCCTTTCTAGACACTACTTTGTACTTATTAATTTTACGCTACTCAAATTCATTCTACTAATTCATCTCAAATTTAGTGTACATCCATGGATTGATAATTTTTAATATTGGACATCAATTTACTTATGTAGCCCAACACTTCACACCGATTCTCTACTTTCCTTTTCTCTGATCATGCAGAGGAAAGATTTCAAATGTTGAAGGCATTGAACGTTCTGATCGTCCAATCCATTGCTTTGAAAGTAACAGGCGGGTTGGACCAAGAGATCTTGATGATGATCAGTTGGAACACAAAGTTTTGTTGTGCAAACAATAAAAAATCATGCTTATTGTGAATTTATGGGTTGACGCAGGCCTAGTAAATGGTGCTACAGAGAACAATCACCGACATTGTCTATGACGCATCAATGCCACCACCAACATTACCTTTATTTATTGTTGTCAAATTTGATAGATACAATGGCCCATGTTGGGATCCCTCCAACCCATTACATATTTCGATACCCCCTATTTCAAGAGGGAATCAAAGACAATTACCGATTAAAATAGCTCGGGATTAGCTATTCATGAGTCTCAGGACTTACTTTGCATAAAGCAACTGTCGACATTGAACCAATGAAAGGCAGGGTTTGACATTCACAACTTTCTCCAGAGTTCCCTCACTTGCAAATCTGCACATTTCACCTCCTTTTTCATTCGAAAGGTACTAAAAATGGCGCACGTACCAACACTTAGAGAAAGAAAAAGGAGGAAGCAAGACTATTATCACTCAACCCGTCATAAATACTACACTCTACTTTGATAACACCTCCGCTACTACTTTACTCAACACTTCTTCTATCAAAATTGACATTGTCATTCAAGGGGTATCAAATGTATTCATGTTTACCGAAATAAAATTTCCCACAAAAGGCTACCATTCATGATATAATTCTTCAAATGTACGAAGGTCTTCATGTATACATGTTTAGTTCAGATGTCGTGATATAAGATTTGCAACAATATGTACGAATCTGTAGCAAATTTAAATTTAAACATGCAACATTTCAATGTAATGTTACATCTATATTCCTACACTACCACTATCAATCACATGCCTTATTGAGTGTACAAAAGACTTCATGTATTCATGTTTAGTTCAAATAAAATACTCTCCATAATGCTACCACTCATGATATAAGATTTGCAAATGTATATATACGCCTTTGTAACAAGTTTTAAATGTAGAGATGGAACCTTTAAATGAAGTGATATCTACACTTACAAAATCAATCAAGCCCCTTATCAACATCAACTACAAAAGTAATAACTATCCCTCTAAATCAAATAACATATACCGTTCAGCGTTCACATTGCATTGTACACATGCGATTTCTAGTTTTAAGGTTGATTCTCTTTACAATTGTAGAAACAAAATCTACCTTGAATTATAACCCGATGGCTTATGAATACAACACCATTGCTATTTGAGAAAACCGATCGAAAAATGTATAAACAAGGAAGAAATAAAACATATGATCAAAATGGCTATTTGATGCAACATCTAACAAATAGGCACAACCGGGTATAGTTGAGATTACCATAGGTATGAGTAGTGTAACAGAGGAGGTGAGGATGTGAAAGGTGTAATTGGGCATGAATGCGAGCATACTCATATCCAAAGTGTCAATTTTGGAGCTTTGAAATATGGTATGGATATTTGCCAAATAAATATGGAGAAGGGAATTTTATTAGATGTTTTAGTTACAAGTGCCCTCTAGATGTATATGTAAAATTTGGAAGCATGCACAAGGCATGAGAATTGTTCAACAAAATGCTTGAAAGAAATATGGTCTCATGGATTGTAATGATCTTGTATGTTTTGGTTGTCACACTACAATTAAGTTTATCTCCGATATTCTTGCTAGTCATTTTTATATGAGAAATGGACATTGGTTCCATCATTGCAAAAAATGACTCTTCTTGAGAGATTATTGTTTATCTACAAACATAGGCTAACACTATAACAAAGTACATTGTGTAAGACTTACAGTTATAAAAAAGGGACCAAATTTTATTTTTCAGTCTCTAAATATTTTTTGGTAATGGGGACGTATTTGGTCTTCAGCAACAAGACACTGTTATTTATAAGGTATTTGCTGCCCACACTTGGTTTTACTTGAGATACGGTTAAGTGAGACATTCTCGGTGGAACATGAAATTGGTCATTTTACTAAGAAAGTACCTAATTTCATGTTAGAACCAAGTCTCGATGACCTACATCCATGAATACATTTAAAACAAGTTTTCTTCTTATTGGAAAGAATAAAATATTTATGAGGATCCTTTTGACATGAGCAAACAATATCACTCATCGGGCCACTAAATGACACTAATAAAATATATAAGAGATTAATTTATTTACTTTCAATTTTTTGAATATGTATTTATCTATATTATATAATTTGAGTATAAATCTATATTAAAAATGATAACCATATTTAAAATATACAAGTCATACATGGCAGTTGTTTAAAAATTTATGGGTATTATTTAGACTAAAATCATGAATTACGTGTAAATGAACATCAAATTTAACCCTTGTGTTTGACTGCAAGGGTAAGGCGGAAGTGGAAGAGGATGAGGAGGGGCCCCTTGTCCCTTTCCCTTCATGTTGTTTGCTAGCTTTCACTACTCTCTCATGAATTTCCATTATAATTTGATTGTAAACATTACCATTTATCTCGGGATCATTTTTTAAGTTATAGTTATTGCGGGGTCATTCATTTGCAATTTAATTACAAATTGAGTCTATTTCGATTTTTTTAATATATATTGAGAGGTATTTATGATTTTTTCCTTGTCGTGTTTGGAGATCACTTCTTCACTATCCATATTTGTAGACAACACCATCCACATAGTATGTTATGCTTTTCATATTTTGTTTGGCAATCTTTTTGTATTTACTACAGTCATATGGTTTTTTGTAATGTCCCCAAATGGACATTTTATACCCCAAATGGATTTAAGGAAAATCCCAACTCAAAGATGTAGATTAAAGCAATTATTGTGAATTATTTAATGCAGATATGAACTTTCTAGAGGAAGTGTGACTTGCATAAGGTATAAAAATCACTTAAACTTGATGCAAACCCTCTAAATATTTAGCCTAAATCACTCAATAAATATTGCAAGAATGGAAACACAACAAAAATACCAGATTTAACCTTAAAGAGAGGCTGAATTTATTTATTAAAATATGTAGACATGCTGCCCTCGACACAAATTGAAAATGGTACCTTCTTATCACAAAAATTATGAAATTTGGTTGATTTAATCATTAAAAATCATATTTATAAGCAGCAATAAAAATCAACTTCTAGACTCGCTACAAAACTCATGAACTAGCTCCCTAGATAGGTCGCTCCACCAAGAATACTGCTGGAAATGAAGAAGAAACACAACAACCAATTTCCTTCTTCAAACCCTTGTAGAAATCTGCAATATTATAGCCTTCACACTTTGCTAGAAAATACTTGGAAAATTAGCTATCTCCTTTATGCACAATAGAAACTCTTTTGTAGAGAATCCTCTCAAGTAGGAGAAGGGTTCTCGTCCTTCAACTAGGGCTCTTACAGGGGGTTTTCATCCTTAAGAGTGGAAAATGCAAGCTAAAAGCTCCACATACAGATCTGAATTCATAAAATAGACAAGTAATGCCTCTTCAAGCAAGTCGGCTTGCTTATATAGAGAAGATGGCACAACTAACCTCCCTCAATACCCAATCATATTTTTTCTCCTCATTTAATGTTTTTCCCACTTGTATTTCTTCCCACGGGAGGTCACATTTTCCCCTAGAATAAATAAACTTTGCTAAGTGTTTTTCTCCCCTTTCTATTTCCACTTTAACATTAAATCATAATTATTTAATATAAGTGCTTTATAATTTTCGTTTTATTTTTGCACTTTATAATAAATTACTTATGAGTTAATTCACCCTTGTGTTCATCCCTTAGTTGTCGGGTAGACAAAATAGGCTAAGTGTCTTCGACTAGAAAGGGGATATTTCAATCCTCCCTTCCCAAAATTATTTGCTCTTAAGCAATTGTAATTCATTTTTCTAAGTGTTATGCACATTAGACAAAACATACCGAGGTGATCCAAAAGTCAGCCCATGTACCTATCAAGTGGGCTAAAACTTGCCACCATATATCACTCACAAGATGCTCATATATACAAGGTTGTATCCAAGGTATCACATAATTCGATTGCAGATTTCATCTTCTCGCTTCATCATTTTTCGTAAAACAAATCTGAATATGAATATATATGACATTATTTTATTTTCCCCATAGCTTGTGATGTCTCTATGATCAACAATTGTTGAATTATTTCATGAGACAACCGTTGTGATAACATGTTCCTTTCTTCGTCATCCTCATATTGTGCAATCATCTCTTCTTGGATTGATCCTTCCATGTTCTTGGTTGCCTCAATTTGAGGAATGTCATTCCTCATGCCTTGTTGCCCACAATTTGAAGAAATCTTTGGCTACACAAATGATTCCTTTGGCTGCCCCAAAGGTGTTTTTTGCATCTTTTGGATTGAAACATCTTGTTTAATTTTGCATTCTTCTTTGCCTTCCCTACAAATATTTTGTTCAATGGAAGTCATACCTTTTTCTTTAGAAGATTCTTCTTCTTCACTTGGCATGGTGGAATACTCTATGGGCTGATTTCCTGTTGATATTTTCTAATTTTTCTAATGCCTTTACTATCTTTCAATTCACAAAAATGTTCGAAGGTCAACATAGATTTTACCTTGGGACTGATTGTTGCATACTCTTTTCCCCATGTCTCCATGTCATCATCCTCGGCTGGTTGTTCCCCCTTTTGGAGAAACTTGGTTCTCTTTCCTTCACCATTGTATCCTTGTATAGATCTACCCAAATCAGCAATGGCTCCTATGACCGAGTCTCTCAAATATTTCTCGAGCATCTAACCAATAGGTTTGGCATTATCTCGTGACCTCTAGTGATCTCTTTACTCAAATAGTTTATCCTATTTGTTGAATGATCTCGATGATTATGTCCATCCATGGTCACCTTATTCATATTCAAATATGATTTTCTCTTTCTTTTCTCACAAGTTGGGAGGATACATAGCTTTGATACCACTGTAATCTCCCTAAATGGACATTTTATACCCCCAAACGGATTTGAGGAAAATCCAAACTCAAAGATGTGGATTAGAGAAATTATTGTAAATTATTTAATGTAGATCTAAATTTTCTAGAGGAAGTGTGACTTGCATAAGGTATAAAAATCACTTAAAACTAGTGCAAACCCTCTCGAATATTTAGCCCAAATCACTCAATAAAAATTGTAAGAATGGAAACACAACAGAAATACTAGATTTAACCTTGAAGAGAGGATGAATTTATTTATTAAAATATGCAAACAAACTTCCTTAGACACAAATGAAAATGGTACCTTTTTCTCACCAAAAATTATGAAATTTGGTTGATTTAATCATTAAAAATCAGATCTGTAAGTAGCAATAAAAATCAGCTTCTAGATTGCTCCAAAACCTCATGAACTAGCTCAGAGATAGGTCACTCTACCGAGAATACTCGTTGGAAATGAAGATGAAACACAACAACCAATCTCATTTTTCAAACCCTTGTAGAAATATGCAGATTACAAACTTCACATTGCCGTAAAAATACTTGGAAAATCAACTATCTCCTTTATGCACAATGGAAACTCTTGTGTAGAGAATCCTCTCAACTAGGACAAGGGTTTTCATCCTTCAATTAAGGATCTTAGAGGGTTTCGTCCTCGAGAGTGGAAAATGCAATCTAAAAGCTCCACATACAAATATGAATTCATAAATAGACAAGTAATGCCTCTTCAAGCAAGTCGACTTGCTTATATAGAGAAGATGGCCCAACTAACCTCCCTCAACACCCAATCATATTTTTTCTCCTCATTTAATTTTTTTCCCACTTGTATTTCTTCCCACTGGAGGTCACATTTTCCCTAGAATAAATAAAGTTTGCTAAGTGATTTTCTTCCCTTTCTATTTTCACTTTATCATTAAGTCATAATTATTTAATATAAGTGCTTCATAATTTTCTTTTTCTTTTTGCACTTTATAATAAATTACTTATGACTTAAGTCACTCTTGTGTTCATCCCTTAGCCGTCAAGTAGACAAAATAGGCTTGGGGTTTTCAACGGAGAAGGGGATATTACAATCCTCCCTTCCCAAAATTGTTTTCCTCAAGCAATTATAACTCGCTTGTCTAAGTGTCATGCACAATAGACAAAACATATCAGACACCTAAATTTTGCTTTTATAATGTTATTGCCAAAATGCACACAAATCACTCTTATTCTTCCCAATTCCATTATAATTATTGATCTTTACTAATTAATTAATGTTTCTTACCACTTTGGTCGGTTAACAAGCACTTCGTTGATCACCAAACCTCTTTCACATTCAGGATGCCACTTTACGATGAATCGTAAGTCAAAATCCTCTTCAAAATAGACAATTAGCATTTATAAGCTAATTAAGCCTATTTTCCCTTGTTTTGGTAAATATTCCCTAGTATTGACTCAAACCCCTCTTCCAACCACTCAAAATCACCCCATTCACCTCCACAACGTCTCAACAAGCTTCAAAATCTTATCCTAGCCTTTTAGTTGACCCTAAGCGGTTGATTAAGGCTCCACACCTCTTAATCACTTGGTAATTCACTAATTGTGATTAACAAGGCCTAATCATGATTAACAATTCTAATCTAATTTGGGGCTTTTAGTCCCACATGCACCAAAATAAAAGTTTCTCCCAAAAGGAAAACTATAAAAAGAGTGCACCTCATTCCTTTATACTTTACACCATGCTTTGATTTAGCATCTCATATAATACATATGATTCATAGCCAAGTTCAATCCTTGCCTAAAACCTTTAACAAGGTTAGTAGATGAATAATCTAAAGTGACTTAACAAGTCATTTGGAGAGGTCATTTCACCATTGTTTGAAGTAGCAACCATAACCATTTGATTGCCCCTTAGGTCTATTTAGGCCCATGTTAGGTAATTAATCATATTAGTAGGCATGTTTAGTTAGTTTTGCATTGTTTTCATACTAGTTAAGCATTATTTTAAGCTTCTATCTTAATGTTACATTCCTATACTTATAACCCCAGCTAATTAGGTGGAAATGGTGTTAGCCTTCCTTGTTTAGCTTTGTAATTTTCTTATGAAAGTTTAGGGTGTCATCATTTGGCACACCCGGTGGGACAATACCCCATTGCATTCAATTTTTAAAGCTTTTTAACTTAGTTTCAAAGTTTTTCATTTCAAGTTTTAGATTAGTTTCAAGTTTCTTAGATTAATTTCAAGTTTTCTATTTTACTTTCAAGTTTTCTAGAGTACTTTCAAGCTTTTTAGATTAGTTTCTCAAGATTTTTAGATTAATTTCAAATTTTTAGAGTAATTTTCAAAGCTTTACGTATAAATTTCTATTTTTGAAAGTTGTTTCAACTAGATTAGTGGTATAAGTTGTGTTTTTATGATTTTTGTAGGATATAAGGAGGTGAAGCCCTGTCCAAATTGCCAAGAAATCCCAAAGATTGAACCTTTTTTCAAGAAATTTGCTCCAAAACTCAGATTTTTGACCATCTACAAGAAAAAGGTGCATGTGCATGATTGTGAGTGCCTGTGCCTCACTGGAAGCACCCATGCATCATTGACTGTGTGAAAAATGACAGAGGGGTGCATGTGCATGACTATGAGCACATGTGCACTACGAGGGCAACATGTGCATCAAGGTAAATTTTTCTCAAATTCTAGAATTTCAATTTTATGATTCCTGTCAGTTTTTAAGGGTTTTTAGATGTTGTTTTTGTCAAATTATTGATTTTAGAGCAATATTCCTAACAAAATTGTCTTAGGGTTTGATAAAGGATTTTTTAGTAAATTGGGTTAGGGTTCAAGAGTGATTGTGTTTTCATAATTTGATTGAGTTTGGAATAGAGTTATGTATGCTCTTCTCTTCCACCTAGTTTGATCTTGAGAACCAAAAGCATCTCTAATCCATTTTTTTACTTATTGGGAGTAAGTAGGAACAATTATCATTCATTTTGTGCTTAAGAGAATAAACCTTCATTTTTTGCATGTGCTTGATCTTTTAGTTTAATATATTTTTCACTTAATAAAGAAATCAAGGCTAAAATTTGTGTATGCTCTTCCCTTGTACCTAGTGTAATCTTGGGAATCAAAAGCAATTTTAGTATTTTCATTAAAAAACACTTGGATGAATTGGGAATAAACCTTGTTTTTGCAAATTTTGATGGTAGTTAGTTGATTTACAAGCATTTTTCATTGTTATTTTCCTATGATATTGTGAATCTTTTTTAAACTACTAACCATTTTGTGAAGGACCTAACGCTAGTCAAAGAAAGGAGGACCTAAACAATTTTTCTAACTACATGTGTGATTGTAGGTTTCCAAAAGGAGTGCGAAAAAACCACATTAAGTATACAAGATAAAAAAACACACCACAATCATCACATTATATTTACAGGTTTTGGTTAAGAGCCACGGCTTGTCTGCTTAACTATGACATAACCACTTTGGCATAAGCCTTAAGCTACAACAATGGGGGTGGTCCTAAGAACCCTAAAGTAGATCACACAAGAGGGAACCTTGTGAACGAAACAGAAAGTGCTCCACATTACCGACTTGTCTAGTACACCTTGGTGAGATTAAAGTCAAAGATATCTATATCATGACCCCAAAGTGAAAGTATAACCGAATGCACTTCGATGCTCATTATACTTAAGGGGTAAAGTAAATCCAAGATATTCCTTGGGAAACTAAGGTAAATGAATCTCGCCTTAGATATCTTGTGACACCTAGAGAGAGAATCACCTAGGAAGCTTGTTGGCTTGGAGCCATTGTTTTTGTCTTAGTTGTTATACTTGAGAGCTCTCACAAAGTGAAAAATTTGTTAGATTCAAACTATTATTTTTCGAACAAGGGAAAGAATATCTTAAAGTTGAAACCACGTGATATTTCATCACGAAATCTACTTAGTGTCATTTTTTCCTAGTTTTTCACTTATCTTGAGACAAGGCAAAACTTTGCCAAAATAACACCAAGTTTATTTCAACACCATTTGGTCTATCCCTTTGTTTTCTTGTTTCTCATTGTAAAAGTGTGAATGGTACGTCTTCACGATCTTGTAGCCCCTTGTGTCTCAAAACCCATATTTGAGACTTACTATCATTATAGCTAGGTTGTCTTATCATTATCTTCTCTAGATTTGTTACGCTGCCCACATTATAGCCATACAATTGCGACATTTACATCTCATTTCCATTGTGAAACTTGGCCTAATTTTTTTATATTGTATTGTTACGTTGCTCTCACGCTTAATAATTCCTTGTTATACTTAGACGTAGTTTTTACATCCTAGCCTTGTCTTGAATTTTGTAAGTGTTAAGGTTACTTTGTTAGCATCACTATAACACCATTTTGATACTAAAATCTTACTTTCTTGCAAATCTTGATTACGTGTTCAAATAGCATTGTTACATTGCTCACATTCGTATCGTCCATGTTACAAAACTTAGAATTTGTTAGTGTTTAGAAACTTGTTTTCAAGATATTTTATTAGAAGTTCATGTTAACATTCTCTTATCATTTAGGCCTTGTTTGTTTCAAACTTGACCTAACTAGTGATATTGTGTTGTCACTATTTGGTTTCAAACCTATCTAGATAAATTTTAGGAATAGACTATTTGTTGTGACTAAATTTTGAGTACTATACATCATCGTATTGTTCTAGAAAAACTTGTGTCATATATTACCTTGCTAGGGTAGCTTATTCTTTAATTCTTAGGTTCACATTGACCTATTGAATTTTTGGCTATTTTATATTCACCATTGTTTTTTATGACTTAGGGTCGTTACACTGCACAAATTTGACTAGGGTCCATTGTTAATAAACCTTAGTGGAAATATCTCGCATTATACCTTCTAGTCTAAGTAATGCCTACTACAAGAATGGGGTCATGAAAGTTAGAATACAATATATTTGGAGGTGACAACCCTCTTTTAGAGGATAATCTCATGGTTGACCATAGTGGTGGAGAGGAAGATTCTCCTCATGTAGATGCAGAGCTTTATTCTTCCCATTTTGACGACTACATTTTTCATAACAAACATGAATTTATTATGCAGGTTGTGGAACTAGGGGCCAAATTACCTTCCATATTAGACCCTTCTCTTATTGTCGGCATGGTTCGAGGAGAAGAATAAGTAGACCACCCTCATCACACTCTTAACAAAATATTGAACCCAGGTCATGCCTCTACTTCTGGACGACGAAATAATGAGGGGGTACCTTTTGAAAATAATGGGAACTATCACATACCTATAGTTAGGGTTCATTGTGAAGATGATGAAGACCATGTTCATCATGCACAACCTCCTCCTAATAAATATTGTCATGAAATACCTATTAAAGAGGTGATGTTAGAACAACAGGTTTAAGCCCTCACTTGCTAATTGGAAAGTTCGACATCGTATATACATAAGGAACAACCAATAGTTTTGAAACAAGCTATACCAAAAGTGAAACCAAAAGCTTCATTTTACGAGTTCCCAATAAACACTCCTCGACAGAGACACAAAGAGATCCTTATGAAGATATTCTCGCAAAAAATAGAGGTGGGAATACACTTATATTTAATCCTTCATATAGGCCTACACCACCCACACAAGATCCACTTTTTAATCAAGAGTGGTCAACTATGAAGAACACCCTTCAAGCATTACAAGAGGGCCAAATCGGTAACAATAACAAGAAATACTAGTTTGATGAGTTATGTCCCTACCCTTTTGAAAAATCCATGCTACAAGTACCTTTCCCAAGACATTTTTATTTTCCAAAATTTGATAAATATAAGGGAAAAGGTGACCCTCGTGATCATATAAAAGAATTTTATATGGCATGTCAAGAGGTCAGTATATAGCGACAATTATCGTATGCACTTGTTTCCGTGAATTTTAGGAGAAACAACACTAGAATGGTTTGTGCATATCCCTAAGGGATCCATATCAACATGGCTAGAACTAGCAGAGAGTTTCATACGACACTTCTCTTTCAATATAGAAAATGGCATTACCATGTTAGATCTCTGCAATGCCAAGCAAAAACAACAAAAACGTTGCTGAGTTTTTACAAAGATGGAGAGGGTTAGTTAGTCGCTTCCCTTACTCCATACCTAAAAAACAATTGATAGGCATATTTGTTCCCAACCTCCATCCAGACATTACGTTCCACTTGCAAATGCATTGTGGTAACACATTTGAAGAGGTAATAGAAAAAGGGATTCAAATTGAAAAGGCATTGTTAGCTAGGGGAATTTAAAATATTTCTCCCGTAAACACAACGATTTTAATTCTAAAGATAAATCAAAATTTTTCGAGAATAAAAACAAGCACGTCGTTAGTGATGGGATAGTATGTTTTAAGTGGGTGCAAGCCATTCAAACCACACACCTTTAAAAATTGCAAAGGGTAATCCACCTCATCGAATATAAAATTTGTACTTTTACCCCTCTATTTGAATCCATATCATTTATAATAAAACAAGCTTAGAGGTCGTAAACATGGTAAAGTACCCCGAGACATAACCTACATGGATGATACACCTAAACCATCATGGTTTAGGGAGAATGAATTTTGCGGGTTCCACCGCGTAAAGGGTCACAAAACTGACAAGTGTTTAAGATTAAAACACTATATTCAAGACCTAGTCGACAATGGTGATATTGAAGTAGATTCTATGGCCGCTGAAAATCTCTAAATGCAAACTCGTGGATTTTTAAAAATCCTTTTCCTAATCACGAAGAAAATAAAATTTGGATTAGGGATAAATCGTCTCCTGAATAAAAATGCTAACTATATGTCAAACAAAGACCATTTTGATGCCTTGATAGGTTGTGTTGACCCACTCATTGAGCAAATCAATACAATTAGAATTAAGATAAGAGAGTGCACTATGGCAACACGACAAGATTGCCTTATTATAAATTCTGAACCTACTCCCCCTCCTCCTCAAGAGAGTCACTATGATATGTTAGACCAAATAGAAAAGACCATAGCTAAGATTTCAATCTTAGACCTTTTAAAGATCTCTAGTGTCCATAAGGATATACTTTACAAAACCTTACAGAATCAGAGTATCCATTGATGTTGACCCAACACATTTATAGGCCATGGTAGCGTGATTCACTCCTTGAAGATGTAACCTTCGCACTACGAAGCCTTAGTTGAAGATCCTTCACATAACCCACCCTTGCATATTGAGGTTATCATCAAACATAAGAAGGCTAAGAGAGTGTTTATGGATGGCGGATCGGGTCTTAACATATGTAATCTCAAACTAGGCTGCATAGAAGATGATCTGGAAACAAAGGTCATCACCATTAAGGCATGTGATAATGAAGAATGGGAATTAGATGGAATGATCACTTTCTCATTAGAAGTAGGTCCCATAACACATGATATGAAGTTCCATATCTTGGACCTGGAACTCCCTTACAATATCTTTCTTGTCGCCCATGGATTCACACCATGCAATTCGTGTCATCAACATATCATCAATGTTTAAAGTTGCAATATGAGGGACATAAACTTACCATACAGGGGGACCCCCAACAATTTTCTCATTGAGAGTGTTTTGGGCTATTTTCCTACAATATATGAGTGCCCACTACATAGATTGTTATTCCTATTCATTCAAAGGCCCTCACTTCATGAGTGGATCCAGATACCTTGTCTACCAATGACAACGGTGTTTCCACCTCATAAAATACTTTTGCTATATGGGAGATGAAGGTCAAACCAAGCGGTTGTGGAGAGTATAATCAGCAGCAGACCTAATGGTTCACAACAATCGCTTATCAGCCCAAGCACATGGTATGCCATGTTTCAAAGTTCAAAGATCAAGAGAGACTTTCCCTTTCAAAAAAATTACTCCTAGCGCGGCTACTATAAGACAATAAGTTTCTTATAGACATTATGTTATGTCCCGATGATGATGACATGGCTACATGATATAAGTCACCTCAAAGACCCTATTCCTAATCGGATAATGCTTACCATGAGGCATAAAGGACACGGTTGCGGCCACCAAGAACAAGGTCCATTAGAGGCTCTTGCAATACCTCGTCGTATAGTGGGTAAGTCAGGTATAGGCATCCATTTATATGAGTCTCACTCTTCAGATGATGAATATGCCTCTTCTGAGAGTGAGGATAGTTTTTCCAAAAATGAAAGTAAAACAGATTCCCGATGTATTCTTTACAAAGACCTCACCTCTACGAACCTATTCGCCAATATGGTTATCCTTACTATAACCCCTGTTATACCCATCATATCCCCTATAACTTAGACATTAACCCTCATCTACCCATCACTTGTGAATTGGGATCAACAACAACACGTACCTATTGACGTGTTTCAAAATGATGAGGCCATAGGTGAGTTCCTAGAATCGAGACAACATTCCATGAAATGATCATAAGAAGGGGTTCTCCATTCAACTTAACATGTGCACGTACTTTGGAGAGGAGGTAGAGTTGTGTGGACATTTAAGTAAAAAAGTGAGCAAGGGAAAAAGTTCCAAAGAAAATCCTTGCGGAAATAAAAAGGGGAAGTCCTATAGTGAAAACCACCGTGAGGTACTTGTGGAAAACAAGTAGAATAACCTATGGAAAAGATAGTATAGCCACTTCAAGATGAAAATCTCCCTGAACCACTTTGGTCGAGGAAGATCTCAATCTCCCTCCTAATCATATGTGCATGGGGGACAAATCAAAGTTACTAATCGAAGATACAATAGATATTAACATCGGCACACGAAGGATTTGCCAAGGATGGCTAAGTTGGGAGCTTCACTCTCACCAAAGAACAAAAACATTCATAGGACTCTTAAGAGAGTATGTAGACATCTTCGCTTGGTCTTACACTGACATGCCAGACTTGATCTTGTATTAGTGGTACACAATCTTGTTATGCACCTATATGCCAAGCCTATCAAACAAAGCTTTGAAAGATGCATCCTCATGTCACCTTACTGGTAAAGGTAGAGCTAGAAAGGTTACTAGAAGTAGGCTTCATCAGGCCTATCGACTACTTAGAGTGGATCTCCAATGTGGTCCCATGTTTAAAATAATCCAGTTGGTATTAGAGTGTGTACTAATTTTAGGGATATAGACAAAGCTTGTTTGAAGGACGATTTTCCTCTTCCGAACATCGATGTGATTGTTGATTTTGCGTAGGTTATGAGATGTTTTCACTCATGGAAGGCTTCTCAGGTTATAATCAAATAAATATTGCGGAAGAAGATCAGCACAAGATAGTTCTCACAACCCCATTAAGTACGCTTTTGTTACCAAGTCATGCCTTTCAACCTTAAAAATGCAAGCACTACATATCAAAGGGTGATGACTGTAATCTTTCACGATATGATAAGTGACATCATGGAAGATTACGTAGATGATATAATGGCTAAATATAAAACCCACAAGGAACACCTAGAAATTTTGTGGCGTATCTTTCAGTGCCTAAGGGGTTACAAAGTTTGACTTAACCCAAGAAGTGTGTCTTCGGTGTGCTATCTGGGAAACTACTAGGATTCATTGTGTTAAGGAGAGGAATAGAAGTGGACCCTACAATGGTCAAGGTTATCACAAAAATGCCTCCTCCTAAGAATATCAGACAACTGCATAGCTTACAAGGGAAAATTTAGGCCATCAAAAGGTTTATTTCACAATTAGCAGATAAGTGTCATACGTTTACACATCTTCTTAAGAAGGATGTTAATTTCAATTGGGACCATAACAACAACAAGTGTTTGCTTTGATAAAATAATACTTGGCCAAACCCCATGTTCTCATGTCGCCTAAGGCAAGAGAACCCTTGTTACTTTTATATCTCTCTACACATTTTGCAATTGGGGCAATTTGTTGGCCAATGATGTTAAAGAGTAGAGAGAAAAGGTCAGATACTACTTGAGCAGAAATTGGTAGCATATGAGCTAAATTATCCACAAATTGAGAAAGCTTACCTAGTCATGGTGTTTGCTTTCTAGAAGCTACGTCACTATATGCTTAACAAAAAATCAAGCTTATTTAAAATTTCAACCCTTTAAAGTACTTATTGTCTAAACCAGCATTAACCACAAAGATGGCTAATTGGATCATCTTATTGAGTGAGTTTGACATCAATACGTTCATCAAAATTCGGTAAAGGGACAAGTGTTAGCAGATCAACTAGCGTAAGCTCATTACTAGGTATTGAACCCGATTCTAGAACTACCGGAAATATCTATTATGTACCTTGAAGAATAGTTTGGAAATTATACTTTGATGGCTCTTTTACCTTTCATGGTTCAGAGCCGAGTTGTGCTAATCACTCCCATGGGAGACTTAATTCCACAAGCATTTAGACTTGAGTTCCCTTACACAAACAATATAGTGGAATATGAAGCTCTTATTACAGGAATGAAGCTATCCATCAAATGGAATATCAAACAAGTAAAATTCATTGGTGATTCAATGCTTATTATCAAACAGGTCGCAGATGAATATAAGGTTAAGGATGAAAAGTTACTTCCATATAAAAGAATGGTCGATTCCTTGAAACAATTCTTTGAGAAGATACCAAGAGCTCATAATAGAACGGAAGATGCCATGGCTATGGTAGGATATGTGTTGACCATTCCGCCAGGGAACAATGATATGCCCTTCTTTGTTGAAAATATAAGAACAATAGCATATGAAATACCTGACTCTTGTTTAGTGTGTGAAGTTGTTATTCATTTTTCACTATGGCACGCTGAAATATTTAACTCGTCTCCATGATGGAACCTTCCCCTACCGACATTTCTCATGTTGAAAAGTGTAACCCCATCAAGCGTATAGCCTGTTATACCTTACTTGGGAACCCTCTTTTCTTGAGGCTACGGCGTAAATCTATTACGTTGTTTAAATTGCATAAATCTGCCTAAGAAATCAAGGAGGTGCATGAAGGAATCTATAGAGCTCATACTAATGGGATCATCCTTGCAAATAAAATACTCGAGTAGGCTACTATTGGCCTACCATGGAGCATGATTGTTGTCAACATGTGAAGAAGTGTGTGGATTGTCAAAAGTATGGCAACTTGATACATGCACCGGCATAATCCTTACAACCAATCACAACACCTTGGTTGTTCTCAAAGTGGGGTCTCGATCTAATAGGGAAACTTAATCATGTCTCCTCGGATGGCCATAAGTTCATTATAACAGCCACTAAGTACTTTACAAAATGGGTAGAGGTTGTTCCTCTTACCTATACAGAAGGTCCCCAAATTTCTAAGTTTATAATGAATCATATCATCTGCAAATATGGTATCCCTTCTTCTATTATCACTGATAATGGTAAGTCATTCAAGAATAAAAATGTGAAATCACTTTGCAAACACTTTCAAATTTCCCTTAAGTTTTCAACCCCTTATTACCCTCAAGGTAAAGGGCAGGATGAGGCTTCCAAAAACCTTAATTCACATTATGGAGAAGATGGTGAATACCACATGCCATAACTAGCATCTACAAATTCACCCTACCCTATGGGCATTCAGAACTTCTATCCACACTCCTATAGGTGTAACTCCATATTCTTACAACGTGTCGGTGTCAATGTTCTATGGCTATTGCTCTATGTTTGATGGTTTTCAACTATCTTGATATCATGAACTCTGATGCATCATATTCGCCTCATTACATCTGCTTCTCGGAAGTATGGGGAATCTCTAAACACGTTTGTTGCTGCAGCAAATGTATGCGAAAAATTATAAGCAAAAAAAGATAAAGCGATGGAATAAATTCAAGTTACATCTACGTCAGTGAAACCACCTGATGTTGTTTCTTGCCGATGTTTGGACAAAGTTTGTTCTGGTGAAAACCAGCTTTGATTCGTATCTAAGGGAGGGTGTATTCGGCATTGAAATTTAGGCATTTGGGGAATGATAGCCGGCTAATGTCCCGATCATAGTCTTTGCCAATTCGTGAGTCCTTTGTGAGCACACATCCCATTGGCTTGTTACCCTAATGCCATTGTCTAACCTTCATGAATGCGAGATATTATGAATTTGAATAGACCCATTCAGTCCACGGCCATAAGGATGAACTATTGCGCCACTTAGCGTATACCACGTGGCATTCTTCAGTGTACATCCCCAAGGTAATCTTGCGTGTACATTCGTGATATATCTCTTCATGTGATCTGCATGTTCACTTCGGAAAATTCGGTTTAAAACTGTTCAAAACATCAGGTATAATCCATGTTTGAAAACTGAAAACATACGGAATATGTTCCTTGTTAAAAGACTCAAGAAACATTGAAATGTGGCACAGTTTATTAGAAAATCCAAAAACAATGATCAAGAATCTGTCTTAGAGGTAATACCCAAAATGGCAAAAAATGTCTCAAAGCTTTGTCCCATGAAAACAAAGTTAATAGTTTGTGTGTGAGATTTTAGCCTTGTCATGGTTTGACATGGTTTTGCGTAGTTACATTACTTTTAGTGTGTCAAATTTAGATTGAATTCACTTATCTCTTTTAGATCGTGAAGTGTTACGAAACTCATTAGTATGTCAGTGTATTGAACCACCCTTTCAGTTCTACACATTATCTTGTTGTTTGCATACAGCGTAAGACGTCAAATGTGTTTGCTTTGATTAGGTGTTGTTAACTTGTAAGCTTGTCAGTTTAGCTTGATAACATTGTGTTGAAACACAAGTGTTCATCCACTCTCAAATCCATTTTCATTCGAAGAAGACCTCATCATACATCACACAATATAAAATGCTAAGTATACATCATGCATTATGATATCTTAAAGCTAATGCATCTTAGTACCATATCATACGAAGTAGGGCAAGAGGGTTACACCACGATCACAAATCTGATCGCGCGCACCATCATTGATATCTTGACATGTGTGGCGACAAAGTATCATCATGTGTGCATACAAGTAGCAGTATCAATTTAAAGTTATGCTCATAATCAACATGTGAGCTCTGAGCTTCAGGTAATGCGATAAGTTAAACATGACTGATCTCATAAACAAACATGGATATCCATCTATCATTCATGTCATGGCATCCTGAAAATATAAATGTCCATATTGTGTGCAGATATAACAAGTCATCATGGACATCTACATGAAATTGCCTTCATCATCAAGGCATGATCTGAAAACTAAGGTTGCACATACATCTTGTATAAGCAGTATGCCTTCATCATGATGCGGTACCATCCCTCCTGACCCTGAGAGGACTGCATCTAGTTCAATTGTCCACCAGCGGGGAAGGATCGGCTAATAACGTATAGCCTTGAGTTTGCCACATATGAGGGTGACTTTATCACGCGTGCTATGATCGACACTAGGATATGTAATAAAGTGGCGATGTGTCCCGATGATCACTAAGTGTCCGTGATAGGCGTATCAGTGCCAAATGTAATAATATAAGTAATCCATTATACTGCGGCTTGTATCTGGCATGTACAACATGATACACCTGCTTTGTCAGGCCGTGGATCAATCGGCATAAGACTCGGGGTGAAAGAAATCATGCGTTATGTCATTTTACGACCGGTAGCGACATGTTGGCGCTTCTAACGAAAAGATAATAAAGTGATGCGGGGACAAATCCCCCAGATTGCGTGTTCTTAGCCATGCATCTCTAACCACAAGCCCAACATATCTATGGTGGGGGATCTAAGTTGGTCACTCCAAATATCACTTCATTTGTCTTGTAGCTCAAACTTTCAGAGTCATTGGGTGACCATGATGTAAAATTGGTATCAAATGTGCCTGAATCGAAACTATGAGAGATTCATGTAAACATCCTTTGAAGCTGAGTAACACTCCATGATCAACGGTAAAGGTTCGGAGAGGATTTGCAAGTCACTTTCTCAATGCATCTCTCGACTAAGGTTGTGAGTATACTATGATGAGGTAATATGATGAGCATTAAAGCGGCGATGATAAACATGTCACCTTTGAGAGCAGTCTACCAGAAAATCCCGGTCTCAAGTGATGCAAGGTCACCTCGTGAGTGCAGTCTTTGCATGTCAATACCTCCGCGTCTTAGCGCGTAAATATCTACCTGCGTTGAGCTGATCAAATTAGCCTCGGGTTGATAACTCTTTGTATTCTATTACCACCATGTAATTTCTTCCTGAGTCTAGTTTATCATGTTATGTCTTCTTATGTCCATCATTCAGTACCGGATGAGATTCACCTATTTCTTCTAAATAGAAGGTTCTTAAAACCTATGATTTTTGCTAAAAATAATGCAATGCTGTTAAAGTCTCATTCGTCTTCTATGCACAAATTTAAGATATTCACTCTGCCTACACCGGTGCTATCTAATTCCGATCAATCTATAATGCTCTAGCCCTCATGTGTCGGTTGATAATCAAAAAATAATGCATAAGGCTAAATAGATAAACTAATGGTGAGTTGTATTAGAGCAAATAGGCGCATGAGGCACCATTGTGGCGATTCACGATGTCAGCGTGTTTTGCTCTGAACATTAGGTGCTTAGAGCATCGCCGCACTTCCTTGCTTTAATTGTGTTAATCCCAATTGTGATATGCCTGGCGTTGAGCGAAATTCTCGAGTTTGCCCTTGTCAAACATGATCATGGGCTCTCTTCTCCAAAGCGTAGATACTGGAAGCGCACCACTCTTGCCAGTCCAAAATTTAAATGACAATATTTGTGTGGGAAGCAGTCAGTGTAAAAATGCATGCGTAAGTGTCTATTGTTGTTTCTTTGCTTAGGAGCGTGAAAGTGTATATCTATTATATTACTGTAATCTGCTTTAAACCATATTGAATCTTTGCTAAAGTGTCATGAAAAGGTGTTCACAGCATGTTGATCTGCTATCAGAACCCGAAGGTTGCACCCATGCTGCGCAGCATGGAGCACTTGTTTCCTACTAATCCAGCCTAAAAACATGTATGTTTAGCTTAAAAATCAATAATTTCAAATTGCGGGGTAAAAAGAATGGTTGTGTATACTGTGGTCCATCACTTTAAGTCATCCGTTGGAAGTGTCCTCGTGTGGTCCACCGCGGTGCCGCCGATTCACTATCACCGTACATTTAAATCCTAGCAGCTCAGGTTCTTTAGATACATGAATCGATAGTTCAGTGGTATGAATGGTGATAAATAATGGCATTGTCGATGACCATATGCATCATTTTACGATCTCTTGCATGTGGTCGTGTTCTCGCTCCCCAGATACGTGGTGCCAGACTTCATTGTATTTCATTGCTAAAAATTCCTCACAACACTTTAGTGATTATTTCAACTTGTTTTCCTATTTATTGCTCAGATATTTTGCGTTCGTGACTTTTCTACTACATGGCCATTTGTTACCTTCCAGTCTTGCTAACTGTTGAAAATCTCACGGAAGAAGGTTCAAATTATTTCCTTTATAATATTTTCTTCATAAAAATCAAAGGAAGTTAAAACAGATCAATTGAAATTTATCAGTCAAACATTGGTAAAAATTCATTGTTGCCTTCCTCATAGTCTAAAACTGTGTAAAATGAAATTAAATCGTTCACAAAAAATGGTGAAATCAAAAGTGCCCATGAAAATTACAAAGTTTCTAGTAACCATGTATACATGTCAATCTGAAGTCATAAAAGGGCACTATTTTAACCCTTATTGTTACAACATGAACATTTGGGAACTACAACTTGATAAACAAAACATTAGTGCAACTGTCTTACACATTGTTTGTTTGAGTGCGTGTGATTGTACTAATTTCTCTATTAGGTTAGTTGGTTTACTTTCTCGTATTGCATTACATTATGTATGTTACATTTGAGTTAGATATCATTTTACTTTCTCATATTACATTGCATTATGTATGTTGCATGGAGTTATGTAGCAATGGACAAATATTAGTAATTTAGCTTTTCATGTTATCTTACCTTTTTGTTCATTTCAATAAAGGCCGATGATGTAGACCTAGGGACAAAATGATATAAACAGGTTGCTTATGGAAAGGATGGATGCAAAGGTTGGACTTGTCCTATATTTCTCCATTAATCATTTCTTCTCCATTATCATTTATTACCATTACTAATTTTTCTCCTAAAACTCACCTAAGGCAATAAAAACCACGTTTATCCCTATCTTTATTCCTTCTCAATACTTAAGGGTTTCGCACCCGTTCTGACCCATTTTTTTCTATCCATTTCAAATCATATTTTCAATCGTCGATTGACTTCTTCTATCACCCCATCGACACTCAAGGGGGCATCCTTCATTCCTGCTAATTTTTCTTCAAAAATTCACCCATTTATGCTTGTTTATTATGCTTGAAGTGAAATCACTAATTTCACCTCAAACATGGGCAAATGTAGATACCTAAATTCTGCTTTTGTAATCTTATTGCCAAACCGAACACAAATCACTCTTATTCTTCCCAATTCCATTATAATTAGTGATTTTTACTAATTAACTAACATTTCTTGCCACTTTGGTTGGTTAACAAGCACTTTGTTGATCACCAAACCTCTTTCACATTTAGGATGCCACTTTATGACGAATCATAAGTCAAAATCCTCTTCAAAACATGAAATTAGTGTTAATAAACTAATTAAGCCTATTTTGCCCTTCTTTTGGCCAATATACCCTAGTATTGACTCAAACCCCTCTTCCAACCACTCAAGATCACCCCATTCACCTCCACAACATCTCAACAAGCTTCAAAAATATATCCTAGCCTCCTAATTGACCTTAAGTGATTGATTAAGGATCCACACCTCTTAATCACTTGGTAATTCACTAATTGTGATTAGCAAGGCCTAATCATGATTAGCAATTCTAATCTAATTTAGGGCTTTTAGTCCCACATGCACCAAAATATAAGTTTCTCCCAAAAGGAAAACTATAAAAAGAGTGCACCTCATTCCTTTATACTTTACACCATGCTTTGATTTGCATCTCATATAATACATATGATTCATAGCCAAGTTCAATCCTTGCCTAAAACCTTCAACAAGGTTAGTAGATGAATAATCTAAAGTGACTTAACAAGTCATTTGGAGAGGTCATTTCACCATTGTTTGGAGTAGCAACCATAACCATTTGATTTCCCCTTAGGTCTATTTAGGCCCATGTTAGGTAATTAATCATATTAGTAGGCATGTTTAGTTAGTTTTGCATTATTTTCATACTAGTTAAGCATTCTTTTAAGCTTTTATCTTAATGTTACATTCCTAGACTTAGAGCCCTAGCTAATTAGGTGGCAATGGTGTTAGCCTTCCTTGTTTAGCTTTGCAATTTGCTTATGAAATTTTAGGGTGTCATCACATACCGAAGTGATCCAAAATTCGAGCCCTTGTACCTATCAAGTGAGCTAAAAATTTCCACCATCTATCACTCACAAGATTCTCATATATACAAGGTTGTATCCAATGTATCACATAATTCAGATTGTATATTTCATCTTCTACTTCATCATTTTTGCAAAACAAATCTAAATATGTAATATATATGACATTATTTTATTTGTCCCATACCTTGTGATGCCTCCATGGTAAAAAAAATAGGTTGAATTATTTCATGAGACAATTGTTGCAATAACATACTCCTTTCTTCATCATCCTCATCTTGTACAATCATCTCTTCTTAGATTGATCCTTCCATGCTCTTTATTGCCTCAATTTGAGGAATACCATTCCTCATGCCTTTCACGCCCACAATTTGAATAAGTCTTTGGCAACACAAATTATTCCTTTGGTTGCCCCAAAGGTGTTATTTGTAGCTTTTGGAGTGAAACATCTTGTTCAATTTTGTATTCTTCTTTACCTTCCCTACAAATATTTCGTTCACTTTGAAGTCATACTTTTTCTTTAAAAGATTCTTCTTCTTCACTTGGTATAGCGGAATACTCTATGGGTTGATTTCCTTCCACTTTCTGCATGGGACTTGGTTCATGTTGATATTTTCTATTT
This sequence comes from Taxus wallichiana var. yunnanensis, assembly GCA_018340775.1. Lineage (NCBI taxonomy): Eukaryota > Viridiplantae > Streptophyta > Pinopsida > Cupressales > Taxaceae > Taxus > Taxus wallichiana. The sequence continues at coordinate 643,379,340 of CM031244.1, forward strand.
TTCTAATGCCTTTACTATCTTTCAATTCACAAAAATCTTTGAAGGTCAACATATATTTTACCTTGGGACTCATTGTTGCATACTCTTTTCCCCATATCTCCATGTCATCATCCTTAACTGGTTTTTCCCCTTTTTGGAGAAACTTGGTTCCGCTTCCTTCACCATTGTTGCCTTGTATAAATCTACCCAACTCATCAATGGCTCCTATGACCGAGTCTCTTAAATATTTTTGAGCATCCAACCAATAGGTTTGTAATTCTTTGTGGCCTCTAGTGATCTCTTCACTCAAATATTTTATCCTATATGTAGAATGAGCTTGATTATTATGTCCATCCATGGTCACCTTTTTCATCTTTAGATTTGATTTTCTAATTTCTTTTCTCAAAGGTTGGGAGGATACATTGGTCCGATACCATTGTAATGTATCCTCCTATTTTCAGTTGTGTCTCGAGGGCATCTTGTTGGCATATTTTAATAATGATCTCTCTTCAAGGTTAAATCTAGTATTTCTATTGTGTTTCCATTATTGCAATATTTATTTATTGATTTGGGCTAAATATTTAGAGGGTTTGCACCAATTATGCAAGTCGCACTTCCTCTAGAAAATCTAGATCTGCATTAAATAATTTACAATACTTTCTCTAATCTACATCTTTGAGTTGGGATTTTCCTCAAATACGTTCGGGGATATGAAATTTCCATTTGGGGACATTACATTTTCACAATTTAATTTAATTTATTTTTATGCGATTTGTTATTACCATAGATTGATTGTCGTTATTTTTAATCTAGAAAGACAAATTATGTGTAAATATTGTTACATCATTATTTGATTATGATTAAATTTTCTCCTTCCACGATTAATTGTAATAAATAATGAAAAATAACATGTGACACAACTCTTATCACCAATCAAACATAAACTATGTGGACATACAAGTGATTTAACAAAAATATAATTTTATTAAACCTTAATTGCAAAGTAACTGATTGTAAACAATGATGTACAACTCTAAGTACAATATGACATAGGAAAATAAACAAGTAAGTATGAAACCCTAAGTAAGAGATGTAGAAAGAATGAATTAGTTGATTTACGCTTGATCTAGAAGTGCTCTGGACTGGGAAAACTCGCCGACAGAAGTGAATAGTTTCGTAAATGCTCAAAATAAAATCTAGACTACAAGAATAAGGCCAGACATGGTCGCCCACATTAGGATAAGGGATCCTAAAGACCTCTTCTAATTTCCCCGTGACTGCAAGGATGGTCAAAACCTGATTTTAACTTTGTTGCACAAGTTTCACAAATATTCCTTGTTGGTCTCCTATGTGTCGCTCTTTGATCACCAAGGGTACCTATAACCTACTGAAACAAATATCACCTACAAAAGCCCACAAACCACATCAAATCCCAAAACAATATGTAGAATGGGGAGTCATACTAACCCCGGTGGTCACCCCGAGAGTGAACTTACAACTGATTATAGCACTACATCTCAGACTCCATGTATTTTTGGTAAATGTGTGTAGAAATTGTGCCCTAGGATGCCCTTGTGCAAGTGCACTTGATAATGGGTTGTAGCTAGATGTAACAATGTAGTAAAATGTGTGGATGGAATAATGAACTTCCCCTTCCTATGTAGTGTATGCAAAAATGCATTCCCTTGTCCCTCGATTGAATTTCAAATGGATGCCTTGAAGTGCTTTAGGTGCCTTTTGAGTGTAAGATTAGCTTATAGTAATAATGCTTAGAGCCTAGTCCTTGATTTTGAACATATAACTATGTTTTTATATGATTTGCTTGTTTGAATTTCGTAATTGACAACTAGAAGGCTGACCCATAAGTGAAAAAGGTTCCCAAAAGATAAAAGAGACCCAAAAGAAGTGAGTGAGGTGGAAAAGGGCTAGGGGCACCCACAGGGGACAAGGACGCCTTGGCACTCCTATCCTGACTAGGCGCTAGTTTCTAGGGCCATAAAAGATAAATAAGTAAAATACTGACTGGGTTGTAGGGTGTGTAAGACCAAATAGAAAACCAAAAACGCATAAAAGAGGCCAAAGACATTCATCAATTACCGGTTTTCTTGCTTAGGAATCATATGAATGCTAGTATGTGTTTAAGACCTAAAAATGTACCAAAGTGCATGATTTTGTGTCTACATTTTCCCCCACTTTATTTTTTTGAGTGAATATTCGATAACATAATGTAGATAAGAGATGCATACCTGATAACCATGTAGATTTTGTGGCGAAGAACGTGTCAAGTGGACAAGTAAAGCGTGGAATGAGTGCAAAGATGAAGCATGGAAACTAGGAAGATAAAGTGATCCTAGGGGTGAAGCATATGTGTTTTAACATGTTGTACCTATTGTTGTTACTTGTTGTTATTGCTTCTTATAAGGATGGACCTGCAAAAACAAGAGCAAGAATGTAGTCAAAGTCTTGTATATGAAAAATTTGCATAAGTATGTAAAAATGTGTAAAAAGGAAATTTTGCACTTGATGTAGAAGAGTGTAAAGGGATAGAAAAGTGTCCTGAAAATGTTGTGTAAAATGAGTTTTTTGGTAAATCTCACGCCAAGAACAATTTTTTTGGGGGATCTCATGCCAAGAGTGAGTTTTTTTGGTGATCTCATGCCAAAGGTCAAGTGTTGGGGAGAGAGTTCTCACTGTTACTCTTCTTCCATAACTCGCTGCCGATAAAACACCACTACATATGGTGTGTCCCTGTTTTGTTCTTGATGTCCCTGATTTTTTCCGATTTGTACCAATTGAACTGAATGTAGGAGATAAATTATATTCTATTTGTTGGAGGATTATGTCCGTCTTGTCAAATTGTTCTAAAGGCTTATGTGAACTATGTTGATATGAGAAATTGATTATGTGTGCCCTAGGACATTAGCGCCTAGGGGAGGACACAAACGTCTGGCGCTATGTCAGGTCCAGGCACTTTGGTGTTTGTGTTTCGATTCTGACCCAAGTCTGATTCTGAGCCAATGATATAAATATGACATGTGTTGATTCTATGTTGTATTATGTTTTGATGTAGCTCGAATTGTTGTATGGTGTAATTTGTTCACCCCATATATACCCCCTCATTTGGGGTGCATGTAACGTCGATAAGAGTACACGGCCCAAAAGAGAGGCTTTGATGGTGATTTGAATCGTATTCTTATAGGGGGTAGGGGATGTCCATGGTAAAAACCAAGGCACATGCAAAGAAAATGGCTAGATATATGTGATTAAACTAAAATGGAATATGTTAGCCTAATATGATGTTATAGAAGTAGTAAATAAATGCAATATTAGAAATACCCAAGTAACTAAGCTATGAAAATATGAAACCCTAATGTGCAAAGAGGGTTAGGAAGGCCTTAGCTGATTCATCGAGGTCATGGGACTATGTCGCAGTGGAGACCAAAAAATAGGAGAAGGAAATTGTCACACGAGAGCCTGAGAAAATACAAATCGAGTTGTCTAGTTGGGTGAGGCACCTAGAAAAGGGATTGGGGTTCCTGGTGCTCGTGAACAATCTCTGTAAACCTCCTTCAAGGTGTTGCTAGATTTTCACCGTATTCATTCTGTCATGTGAGTGTTGATGTATGATCGCGAAACAACTTTGGTAAACCTGCAATAGAAGAATCACTGCAAAAAAAAAAAACATCAAAACCCTAAAAAATAAATATGCATATGAAGGGGTTGGAATGTCCTCATCTGCCACAATGGTGGACTTATCATTGAGCATTGCACTACATCTCAGACCCAATGTAGTTCTTGTGTGTGTGTAGAATTTTTCCCTAGGTGCTCTTGTGCGTCGCACTTTGTGTGTAGTGAGCGGTAACTAGATGTAGAATGTAAATAATGTGTGAATGGAGCAGAATAAACTCCCTCCTATGAAGTGTGATGTAAAAAACCAGCCTTATGTTCCTTGTGATGGAGCTAGATGGATGCAAATGGAGTAATAGAATTCTTTGATGGATGCAACCTTAGGTGGTGATAGTAGTGCTTAGTGCTTGGTCCCTTATTATGGTCACATAAATTTATATTTATATGGTTCTCTTGTTTGAATTTCGTAGTTAACCCTAAAAGGTCGACCACCAAAAATATAAGAAGCTCAAATGGCTAGAAAGTGCCCAAAAAGTGAGAGGAAAGTGCAAAGAGGATCATGACACCCATAGAGGACCGGAGCCGTTTGGGGCGCCCAATCGAAATAGGTAAAACGTAGTATAATAGTACATACTTGGGCAAATATGGGTGCAAGATCGAAAGTAGCAATATAAAACAATACAAGATGGCCAAATACATGGGTTAATTAGTATGAGACACGGACTAGATAATTACCCAAAGTACGTGATTTTGTGTCTACATTTACCCCCACTTTATGTTGGTGAGTGGAACGCTCGGTAACATAAAGTAGATAGAGATGCGCACCTGATATCCATGTAGATTGATGTAGAAAACGAGGGACTAGACAAAGCATGGAGTGATACAAATATGGAGCTTGGAAACTAAAGATGCAAAGGCGTAAAAAGGTGATGAGAGTGAACCTAGGGAAAAAACACATGTGTAGATACCAATGTGTGTGATGCACCTACATGTTAGTTTTGATGTGTGTGATGTCGAGTGATGTTGTTATTGATTTTGAGTGTGTGCTTCCCATGCGAACAGACTTGCAAAAGAGAAGATGATCAAGTAGTCAAATACACATGTATATATGTAAAAACATGTGTAAAGACACACACACACACACACATACACACGTGTGTGTGTGTGTGTGTGTGTGTGTGTGTGTGTAAAAATCATGTAATGAAATTATGAAAATGAAAAAGGAACATGTGCACCTAATCCGTGATGAGAAAAAGGGTGTAGAAAAGATCTTGTTAATGTTGTGCGAGTTTTTTGGGCAATCTCATACCACTGGCCAAAGAAGTGTAGGGAGGAAAGTTTGATTTATCCTCCAACATATAACCACTTCCCAAAACTAAAGAGATCTCTGTATTGTCTGGTTTTTTGGCTGATCGATGCTAATGGAAAAAGTAGTGTAGAGAGGAAGGTCTAGTTTATCCTCTAACCTCATGCTTGCTCCCCAAAATGTTAAGGATAACTTGTCTTGTTAAAGTCATTGTGTATGGATTTTTGTAGACTGTGTTGAACCCACTCGTTGTGTAACCCATTATGTCATGGACAAAAACTGAAATTTTAAATGTATCAGTACCATGTTGTGTATACCCTATATGGGGTGACTAATTCACCCAAATGATGCCCCCCCTCTTTGGGGGCACATGTGACATCGCTATAGGAGAATGTGGCCCCAAAGAGAGACCAACCCCCGTGAATCAAACTCGACCTACATGGGGAATGTGCTTGGTAGAAACCAAGGCACATGCAAACAAGTGGCTAGGAGACAAGTGTTAGTACAAACAAAGACAAACATGCATGTATAAGACAAAGTGTAAGCTACGCAGATAATGTAGAAGCTAAGACGCAAGACGATAATGTAAACACCCAAGAAGACAATGTAGGCCACGAAAAGTGGGTTGTAAACATGGTACATCACGCAAAATGTCACAAGACACTCAAGGCCATAATGGCCACATAAAAACAAACAAGTGTGCACACAAAAAAAGGGCAATGCCCACACACAATGACAAACAGAGATAAGAAAGTACAAATAAATAGATAACCCGGTAGAAGTAATCTTATAAAAGAATGTTACACATGAAGCACCCGTTAGCATGTTAGAAAGATAACATGTATGTCAAAACGTGTATAATCGAGTACAATAAATTGCTAAGTACAAAATTAAAGAATAACACTTGTAGTGTACGAAAGTGGATTCCCCCAGGAGCCACTATGGGACTAGTAGTGTGTCAAGCATCCATGTTGTGCGTAGAAGCTCTGTATCTACGATTACAACTAGAAAAGAAATTGAGTGCACATGTGTGTATGGTAAAGATAATTACATACAAGAAATCTATCTAGCATGTGTAATAAAGCGAACATATACAAATAAATGTAAGAAAGATTAGATGCAACCAAGATATGCAAAATGTTGTGGATGGATGGAATGGAATGTAGTGTGAATGATAGGATTCGTGTACCCCCCGAGTGAATGGATTTGTATGTAGTGAGGTTCATTTATTTATGCCTCCTCAATAGTAAAGAATGAACCATATACGAGAGTGCATCATCAGCAAATGGTCAAGCTATGTGTTGTGTATAGGACGTTGTGGTGAATGTGTAGCGATTATATGCGACATAGAGATGAGGTGTGAACATGTGATGATGTATCCTAAAGAGTATATCACTAAATGATGATCAAAATAGGTGATGATGATGCTAGAGTAAGTGATGATGTAGCCTATGACATATATCACTACAAGATGAGCAAAGAGTGTGAGTGGTAAGTTAGCCTAAAGTGTATACCACTAAACGATATAAGTGGAAGTGATGATGTATCCTATGACATCTATCACTAACCTAGGAATGTTGCATGAGGGAAAAGATTGAATGATTGAATGTGCAAGTGTAATAGGTCCATTTGTGATGTATACCCTCAACAGGCCAATATGGACCATGAGACTAGAGTGCATGATAAGGTAGTAAGTGCAACGCGTATGAGTGGATGTGTAAGATGTGTAATGAATGCAAAGTGGTGATGAAACCATGTCATGTGGTGTGTAGGATGCACAATGTGTAATGTAGAGTGTGTAGCATCTAATGTGTAGTAAGTGAGGTTCATGTGTATAGGATGCCCTCAACAAATCAAGTGTGAATCAAGCACAAGAGTCTTTCATCGGGAAATGACGAGGCTAGAGTGTAGATGAATATGTGTATCGTAGGAGATAAAATATGCAAGTTGGGGGCGAGAAGAGATAAGCGTAATGCCCCCAAGTGCATGTAATTGAATAAAATATCTAATGAAAGTGAAGGACAAATGTTCTCTCTGTCCGATGTTTGTGGCGATGAAGGCATAACACCATGCTCTAATAGTGGTGGTATAGTAGATAGTTGTCATGTATGTGAGTGGAGTATATGTGCATGCAATGGGTATCACAAAGTGTAACAAAATGTGTAGGTGATGGAGACCTATGCGAAGTAGATCACGAAGGTGATGGACACCTATGTGGAATAAAATAAGGACGATATTTATGCTAAGATGTTGTAGTTGTCTTAGGAATGGGCCTATGCTGATATGGTGGACTAACAGAGTGATAAGACCACATGTAATGTGTACGAGTAAGTGAGCTAGGAGTAGATTGTGCTTTATGTTCTATAGACCGAGATGCGCTAGATGAAGCCGATGATGTATTAGCCATTACAAGAGGAGGGTGTGAAAATGGAGGAGGAGGCACACCATCGATAGAATTGGTTTGATTGCTATGAATGAATTTTAGATGCAAATGATTCATGGAGATAATATACTTACACTTATGAATCCAATTGGGGCCTAAAAGAAAATCACGCCCATTGACTGCTTGCCCAACAAGGAAAGGTACAAACATAGTAAGAGGTCCTACCGTAACAGGAAGTTTAACGACACCATATGAATTGTTCATTGAATATGATATTTGCGATAGTGGATAGCTAATAATGAGGAGAAGTGGAATAGAACATGCATTGATGGGATAGGACGAGTCAACCTTCATATTATTGATGGAGACCGGTCGATAGAGGTAGTAATATGCAAGTGATTAGAAGTGAAATTTACATGATAGTCATGGTCAGAGAAAGAAATGAGTGGCGGAGAGGTGTGAGTATGAAAAACTAGAAATTCAAGAGCCCTAGATGCAGGAGGAGGCACTGCGCGGTATGTATGATTAGCCAAAGAGTCAACTAATTTCTTTTCATGTTATGGAAGTGGGTTATTAAATAGTTTGAGCTTATGGTTTTGTTGACTGGTGTAGAGTCTATAGGCTCTAGAAACTCAAGCTTGTTGCTATTGATAAGATCTTGGATGATGGTGCGGAGCTTGAGACACCTATTTGTAGAGTGTCCCACACATCGGTGATAGTCACATTGAAAATTCTCATTGTAATTTCTTCCTTTTGGTTGTGATGGGTCTAATTCGAGTAGTGGAGGAAGTGTAATAAGATTTATCTCAAGAAGTTGTTGTAATATGAGATGTGGGGGTGAATGTACACTGAGGTGGTTGTGACTAAAGCTCTTTGGTAGTAGATACCACGTTAATAGTAATTTTTGTGTTAGCTAGTTTAGTTGTGGATGGTTTGAATGTTGACTTGTTTTGAAAATGTGTAGAAGATGATGCTTGCTCTTGATATTTAAGCTTGCCTATGGATAAGAGTTTGGTTTCGTGGAGCTTAAGAGTATGGCAGAGTTGATCGAATGAAGGAGAGGTCTCAAAGAGAACACTTTTCGGAGAGGTGGTAATAGAATATGGATGAATAAATCCTAAAGCTCAGAGTCTGTAAGAACATTTGACATCTTAGCTAAGTTGTTTTTGTATCTCAAAACATAATTTGCTAAGTGTTTGTTAGATCCTTGTTTAAGTTGTGTTAGTTAGGAATAAGAGATCTTAGAGCTGATGTTGATGGAGAAGTGATTGAGAAAGGCATCACCAAAGGCGTGAAAGAGACTATTGAATGGATAGATAGGTCATAAAACCAATGCATCACATAATCATGGAGACTATGGGGGAAAATTTTAGCTAAAAGGATATGATCATCCGCAAAATCCAGACAAGCCACATGGAATGCTCAGAGATGCTCTTGTGGGTCACCATGCCCATTGAAAATGGGAAGCTAGGGGTGAAAAAATTAGGAGGAAGCAGATACATGGAGATAACAGGTGCGAATGGAGTATGTAGCAATAAAGTGGAGTCTAAAGATGGAGATGCACGAGAAGTAGCCTATTGTAATTGGAAAATTTGTACTTGAAGGTCTTAATAGAGGGTTACTAATGATTAACTAAAATTAACTAAAATGTGGAGTAATAATAGTTAATCTAATCTAGAACAACATGTAAATATAGTAAATAAATGTAATAAGTAACTATGGAAAATGACCCAAGCAACTAAGCTAATGGAAATAGAAACCCTAATATGCAAGAAGAGTGAGGAAGTGACTCAGCTGATTAAAGGAGCTCGTTGGACTGTGTCATAGAATAAACAAAATAATATGGAAGTAGGAACAACTATGTAGAGGTCCTAAAAGGAGAGAGATATGGTTTGATTCTCAAGACTAGGGCACTGGAGAGGGATTAGGGTGCATGTGGGCACCCTAGTCTATAGTATGGGCACTCTGGTCTATGCAGGAGGTCCAAAATTGAGTTTCGTAGGTTCGGAAGGTTGTATGAAACCCTCAATGTGTATTGCATTAGATTCGTTGCACTTTTCCATGTGTTCCTGATAAACCAAGATGAAAGAAAGACCTACAAGAAACCACAAGAAGTATCAAAACTTTTTTAAAAAAATGCAAATGAATAGGTCGAATTGACCTCATCTTTCACAACAATGTGGGCTTACTAACTGAGTGTTACACTACATTCCAAACCCAAATTTAGTTCTAGTGTGTGTGTGAATCATGTGCCCTAGGTGCTCTTGTCTAGTCACACTTTGTGAAGTAGCGAACAATAACTAGATGTAAAAATGTAGTAGAATGGTGGATGGAATATAATAGAATCCCCTCGATGCTTACTGATTTGATACAAATGAACCGGCCTTGTCCTTTGTGATGGAGCTAAGTGAATGCAAATGATCTCTAAATTCCTTAGATGAATGCAACCCTAGGTGGATGATAGTAGTGACTAGTGCTTGGTCCCTCATTATGGTCTCATAACTTTATATTTATAGGGTTCTCTTGATCTAATTTCGTAATTAACCACAAATTGATGGCCACCCAAAATATAAGAAGTTGAAACGGCTAGAAAGTGCCCAAAAAGTGGTGGGAAAGTTCAAAAAGGATTGGGGCACCCCCGATGGGACCAGAGTGCCCATGGGCACCCCAATACTAGCTTAGGTGACCCAATCAAAGCTAAAATAATGTGAAATGATAAATTTTGATTGGGCATGCGGCTGTAAAAATTTGGGAATGACAAAAGAAAACAAAATAAGATGGCCAAAAGAGAGGGGTTAATTAGCACTTTCTTAACTCAAAAACCTTATAAATAGTAGTATGAGACAGGGACTAAATATTACCCAAAGTGTGTGATTTAGTGACTACATTTTCCCCCGCTTTATGTTGGTGAGTGGAAAGCTCAATAACATAAAGTAGATAGAGATTTGTACCTGATGTCATTGTAGAGTGATGTAAAAATACACCAAAGGACTAGACAAAGTATGAAATGACAAAAATATGATGGAGCATGGAAACTAAAGATGAAAATGCACAAAGAAAAAGTGATGAGAGTGAACCTAGGGTGGAAACACGTGTGTAGTTGTTGATGTGTGTGATGTACCTGCATGGTTAGTATGGTGTGTGTTGCCACAAAGTGTTGTTTTTGATGTTGTTGTTGTTGTTGTTTCCCCATTTGACTACTTGTTTCCCATATGATCAGACCTGTAAGGAGAAAATGATCAAGTAGTCAAATATGTATGTATGTATGTATGTGTAAAAACACAATGTAAAAGATGCATGTATATGAATGTAAAAACATGTAAATGTAAAATACGTAAATGAAAAATGTAAATGGAACATGTGCACCTGATCCATGTCGAGAAAGAGAGTGTAGAAGGATATCATGTATTGTCGAGGTGTTTCACCAATAATTTTTATGCTTTCTAGGATGAAACAAATAGAAGGTAAATAGTTAAGGAGGAATACCTATGAGGTGAAGGTGGAAGGTAGAATGTGTGCATTGTAGAATTTTGATCCAAGCTGATTATGTGAGCTTCCCTTTGGCTAGGAGGAACGACCTATATAAGAAACACAACAATACCACCAAATAGTATTAAATAGCAAGAGTCAGAGGACTTCCTAGTAAGGCTAGATCCGGGAAGCGTGATGCTTCCTCGAATGGTTGTCAATCCTTTGTTTAATACAATTTAATGTAAGAAATAATAGTTCCTATTGTAGTTGATAAGATTTAGGTATCTCTTATTAACATACAACAAGTTAATTTAACTCAATAGGTAATGGTTAGAATTAAATCCAGATGACTAATGGGCGATTTAGGTTTAGGTCAGGAGAAATTAAGAAAGTTTTTGAGTTATTTTGGGGAAGTTGTTAACTCATTGTTAAAGGAAAAATTGCTAGTCTCGGACCGGTATCGATTGGTCGATCCGATGCCAAGGTATAGGAGATAGACCGACGTCGATTGGCTAACCCCGTGTCGGTAGGGGAATTTGGTTCAAATATTAAAATAGGAGTTTGAACCTCTCTATGATTGCACAGAGTGAAGGGGTGTTGATAAGGTTGTAATATTGTTAAGAAGACTCGGGTATCTTTGAAAAGGAGGTTGGAAAGGGTGTAAAGGCTTGGGATGGTTGAATAGTGGGTTGGTAGGAAGAAGGTGATATATGGGTAATGGAAATAATGAAATATAGAAAGAAATGAAATATTTATACTTGAATAAGCACAAATGATAAAATTGCAATAGTTACTGGGTATGTTGCAGATCCTGTGAGTGGAAGTGGTTAGTGGTTGATTGAAGAAGAGGTGTCTAGGTCCAGTGCCACGATAGTACAACCTATGTGCTCCCATGAGTATTCTAACAATCTGAAGGAATTATTGGGTTGTGTTTCTCTCTGGTGGTGTGTAGATGTTGTTTTGATGAAGCAATGGCTCTAAGATCTTCATTTGATTGTAATAGTACTCTCAAAACTTGAAATGACCAAACCATGTAAAGAGTTGTAAAATTGTATTTAAAGGAACCGATGGCGCTTTAGGTGACCGACGCGTCGATCGAGAATAAACCGCGTCGGTTAGGGTGAAATAGTCCTATTTACCAAAAATAGTCGATCTTCCCGTGTTTGGCGTGTTTTCTTTGTTAGATCCACTTAGGAAGTAGAGTTCATGTGAGAGAAGGGATGAAGATCTTAGAATAAGTCTAGTTAGGTTTAGGAAGAAGTCTTAGTTAGTTACGTTAAGTAGTGACTCAAAGACTTGGGAGTGATGAATTAGTGCTTGAGAATGATGAATTGGTCACTGTGAGTTAAATACCCTGGAATGGGTCCAGGTGAGGTGTCAAGATGAGGTGGAGGTGTGAGGATTAAATTAACTTAATTAAATTAATTAATAACGTGAGGATGAATATTAATATGGGGTAAAGGGGTCATGATTAGTTAAATGTGTTACGTTAATTAATTAAAGTGGACCAAGGGGAGTGTTGCCCAAATTTTGTGTCTACATTTTCCCCTCTTTTCGTGTAGCTTATATTGATAAGCGACGCTAACAAAAATAGGAAGTCGGTGCTCTGGTATGAGTGAGGGTTAGGCTGCCCCAAGTATAGGTGGAGGTGATCCCCTTCAAACCAGGGTGTGAAATGGAGTCGTGAGTAGTTTGATAAATGGGTAAGTGATGAAAACAAGGGTAGGTTGGTTGTAGGTAAGGTTGAGTTCGGTTCGGGTAATAGGTAGTGGTAGTCTAACACACACACACATGTATAGATTACGATAAGGTACTATGGTTGAAGAGCTTGTAAACTCTACATCGTCAAAGGTCGATAGGTTTATCCAAACAAGGTTGAAGTGGTTTAGGTATCCAAGGTATAGGATATGGTCCTAAAACACCACTAGGCTAGGTGTAGGAATGGGCAATAGGTTTTGTTCTAGGGCACCAAAGGTATGGTCGAGATAAATAACACGACATTAGGCAAGGTAAGGTCATTAGGCTGAACAACACGAGTAAGCAAAGATTAAAAATTATAACAAGTAAATGAATTCAAGTGTCACAATGAGCGAGGTTGGGTTGGGTGATTTAGGTAAGGCCGTAGGTAAGGCCACGGTAGGGGAAAAAACATGCCCCAACTAATTTTGAGGTTAGGTGATAGGTAATAAGGTCATGAGGGTGAGGTGTAAGGTCAGGGTCAACTTTGGGTTAGGCAGAAAAATGTTTCCGACAAGCGAGTTGGTGTTATATGGCGCAATGAGGTATATGAGAGTTTTAAGACACTTGTATCCCTTTGTACATATGTATTGATACATAGACATTCCTCTTTATATAATTGATGATTATTATTGGATGGATGACGTACTCTTTTTAATTTCCATTATTATTGTGTACCATGGGCCCGGTGAGTTAGGCATGATTGAGTCGAGTTCTTTTAGGTATGATGGAGTTAGGTATAGGCATGGTGGAGTCAGGTATAGGCATGGTGGATTCAGGTATAGGTATGGTTTGGTCAAGTATAGGCATGGTGGAGTCAGGTATATGTATGGTTTGGTCAGGTATAGGCATGGTGGAGTTAGGTATAGGTATGGTTTGGTCAGGTATAGGCATGGTGGAGTCTAGGTAATTTCCAAGTTACTGATCTTATGGAAATAATGTATTGTATGTATGTTGTGGTTAAATTTCCAAGTAATTAATACCATGGAAATATGAACTAATTTAAGTACAATACTACGGTCGTGGTGATAAAATGGTAGGTATGTATGTTTTTATGATATATTAATTTCCAAGTTTTTTTGTAAATGGAAACTAACTAGGGTAGAATGTGAATGTAAAGGAGGGAAATTGGTTAGGGATAAAGTGGTGAGCTAACCTCTAAAGGGCCCATGCCCTCAAAGTGTTTCTGCATAGCTCCGGTGAAAAGGGACCTCAAGCCGATGTAGTTCTCCCATAAGCTAGGGAAGAATATGATAAGGGAGATGAATGGGTTGGTAGGTTTTAGGCATGATTGAGTCGAGGTCATTTAGGCATGGTTGAGTTTAGGTTGAATATGCATGGTGATTTTGGATTGCATAGGCATGGTTGAGTGTAGGTTGAAATAGGCGTGGGTGATTTTGGTGGGAGAGGAATTCCCAAAATGTAGGTGTCGAAGGTCTGGTCCTGTGTAGCAGAATCAATAAGTAAGAAAAGGGGTGAATGGTAAGAGGAGACAAAAATATGCCTAATTGGTAAGAACCATTATGAGTCTATCATACCAAAGATTTTCTTATGAACGTAAGACCCTAAAGGAGTTGCATGATTGATTGTTCTAATGGTGATTAAAGTCACTTGACCATGAAATTTCACATTTGTGGCACGTCCCTTGAGTAGGTAGAAGATTAGAAAGGAAATACGATGAGGTGAAAGGGGTTGTTTTAGCGTAACCTTGGTGTGAGATAGCATGCCTCTTCTATAAGATACCCAAAACCAAAATAGGTAATTCCATGACGAAAAAGTTATCTTTTTATTTTTGCTTTTGTTTTATAGATTGATCGATGCGGGAAGTCTATGTGGGATGAATAGAATATCTCCTTGAGGTCTTCATGAAGCTGATCGATGTGGGAAGCTTCAGAATATTTTTATTTTATTTTTGTAGAAATAGTCTTCTTTTTGGATAGACTACGTACAGTATGGCTAGCTTTGTATAGTTGTCCTTCGAGGGAGTAGTCTATTTATAGCAGCAAGATAGAAAGATAGATGTCCTTTTGAGGGAGTCATCTTTTTGCTAGAAGTTTGACTCAAGGAGTTTGAATTTGAAAATCTCATATATTACTTTTGAATTGTTTTTTGGACTTTTAGGTCATGGACAAGACTATAGAGAAGTATAGGCTTCTTTTATGAAGACAAAACCATAGCACACAAGGGTTAGCTATGAAAGAGAGTTTTAAGTGATGAACGACCATGGGATTCCATCTTGAAAAGGATGAAAATTATCCATGAGAATCATGTCATGAGTAGAGTCGTGGTACTCATATTGAAGATAAGGCTAAAAGGTGACAGGTAATCACATGATTCTTGTTTAGTCGTTGATCCTTAAAATAGGTAAGTGGAAGGTGAATATTACTCAAGGGACGAGTGTTTAATAGACAGAAGGTGATACATGACTTGATTTAAAAATAGAATGGTTGAAGATGCAAGGCATTGAGGGCTCAGTTCAGATTTATCTTTGAGTGAAGATAAAAGATAAGCACCCGATCCATAGGCATGAGTAACGATATAGGGTCCAAGCCAATTAGGAGCAAACTTTCCCGTTTACTTTTCTCCACTTTTTTACATGTTGATTTTCCTTCAGATGAGGTCACTGACCTGGAAGGTTCGTTCTTGGACACATTTATCATAGGCACTTTCAATACACTTTTGGTAGATTTGGAGGTGATCAAGAGCATTTAGATGACATTCTTCTAATAACTCAAGTTGTGCCAAACGATCCTGGCAAAAATAATCATCGTTGAGCATATCTTTGAGTGAGATACGAAGAGATGGAATTTGTACTTCGAAAGGCAAGACAACCTTTGTACCCTAGACCAAAGAGAAAGGTGGGGCAGCAGTTGAGGGGCAAATACTAGTGCGATAAGCCCATAAGGCAAAAGGGATGTGAGTGTGTCAATCCTTACCAAAGATCGCCAACCAATTATTTATAGTTTTGTTAGTCAAATCAGCTTGGCCATTTGTTTAAGGATAATAAGGTGAAGAAAAATTGAGTTGAATGTCTAAGGCATGACATAGTTTCCGTCGGGTTTTATTTTTGAATTGTTTTCCGTTATCAGTGATGAGACGGTGAAGAACACCAAAGTGAAAAATGATGTGATGGTGATGAATTCACAGATTTTCTCGATTTTATAGAAATAAGAGGTACATCTTCCACCCATTTAGTGTAATATTCATGGCGGTAATAATCCATTGATGACGTTGGGAATAATGAGGGTTATGATGCTAAATATTTATATTTGCATAAATAAATTTAACAATAAATCAAATTAACTCATGAAATGGAAAGTACAGAAAATACAGAGAAAATGAAAGTAGAATGGAGTAATTTCTATTGAATATGAGAGGGCATTTTATACAATTGCTTGCTCCTAAAATCATGGAGTCAAGTCTTATCATTTTATCCCCATATCTCTCCTTTAATCCCTAGTCATACTCCCACACCCCTATCCATGAGTTGTGCATGACAACTAATTGTGCACACTCACATATTATTTAAATATTAAATAATACAAATATTCAAACCATATGTTCACACTATGAACACTAATTTCCTAACAAAGTTGATATCTCCAACAAGATCCAAACCCCATTAAGAGAAAGGCCAAAGGTCTCGTGTGACTTGTAAGGCATGACTAGGGGTGTGATGAAGATTAGCATGTTACTGACACTTCACACAACGCTTGACATAGTCACAACAATCATGGTTTAGGGTTGGCCAATAATAGCCCAAGAGAAGGATGCGCTTAGAACAATGTGCTAAGCCACCGAAGGACCCCATAAATCTTGTAGTGAACTTCCTTGATGGTGTATGGAATTTCAAAACTTGTAAGGTATTGTAAAAGGATACTATCAAATCCGCATTTATAGAGAAGACCACCCATGATGACATAGCAAGAGACACTTTTGAGAAAGGCTCATTTTCCATTGTGAGTAAGATCTGGAGGCAAAATTGAAAGGGAAAGGTAGTCAACAAACTGCTTATACCAAAGGTCATGTGGGTCAGTTTTAATGTTTCCTACAAGGTTGACATCTTGGATTAGATAAGAAGGTGATTGCAACCTTTTTACTGTGACAAATATTTTTGATTCGAAGGATGAAGCGGGGATTTGAGAAGCAAGACAGGCCATGGTGTCCACAAATTTATTAGTGGAATGTGGGGTGGTTTGAAGTTCATAATGGTTAAAGGTAGTCAAAAGCATGTCAACATGATGTTTATACTTTTGAAGTATCTCATTATGACACTGGTATATACCATTAACTTGGTTCACAACCAGTTGAGAGTCACCAAAGATATTAATTGATTTAATGTCTAAGGCTATGGTGGTTTGAAGACCTAACACGAGTGCTTCATATTTGGTGATATTGTTAGTACAATCAAAATATAGTTTGAAAGATAGTGGCATAGGCTCACCATCAAGAGGAATGAGGATAACTCCTAACCACGCCCAAGCTTGACATTTAGAACCATCAAAGAATAAGGTCATCCGGTAAAGCGGTATCATCCAGGAGAGGGTAATGATGCATTCATCGGAAATCGAAGTGAGAAGATTGGTTTTCGAGAGAGATGTGTGTTTGTGAGTTGGTTAGCAATGGTTTTTCCTTTCCCATATTTTTGATGGATGAATTCAAGATCTAGGGCTGCAAGAAGCATGAGCCAGCGTGCACCACATTGATGTTGGTAGGGCTTAGTGTACATGTAATGTAAGGGGTCAGTATGGTGACAAAAAAGGTTTTGTGGTTGAGTAGGTAATGGAGAAGTTTAGTGGTGACAAAAACTAAGGCTAAATAGAGTTTTTCGGCATGAGTATATCTAGTTTTGTAGTCTAAAAGCATACGGATTATATAATAAACCAATTGCTCCATGTGTTTCTCATCACGATGAGCCGAGATGGCACCTAGGGAATGATCAATGAGCAGAAATGTAAAGGTAAAATGGTTGGTCATCCTTAGGGGAATGAGCATAGGTGGTTGGAGGAGGTATTATTTTAAGGCATCAAAGGCTTTGTGGCATTCATCATCCCATTTGAAGGAGACATCCTTTTTGAGAAGATGATGAAATGGATGGAAATGGTCAAAAAGCTGAGAAATAAAGCGAAAATAGATTGTAACTTGCCTTGCAAACTACGAAGTTGATGAAGGTTAGTAGGTGGAGGCATCTCAATAATAACCTTGATTTTAGCGGGATCAACTTCAATGCCACACAAAGAAATGATAAAACCAAGGAGCTTTCCAGAGAGAATAGCAAAGACACACTTCTTAGGTTGAAGGCGAACGTAGTATTTGATGAGATGGTCAAAGAAAAATTTAAGGATAGTAAGGTGCTTGGCCCGATGTTTAGATTTGGCAAGAAGATCGTCAACGTAATCTTCCAATATGTTATGCATGATGTCATGAAAAATATAAGTCATAGCCCGTTGATATGTAGCACCGATTTTTAAGGCCAAAGGGCATGACACGATAGCAGAAGGTCCCCCAAGGAGTGATGAAGGTGGTTTTGTGTTGATCTTCCGGGTGATTAATATTTGGTTATAACCTGAGAAATCATCCATGAGTGATAGCATCTCATGGCCAGCGATGAGATCAACTAGTTGGTCAATACTAGGTAGGGAAAGTCATCTTTAGGGCAATCTAAGTTAAGGTCGTGGAAATCCATGCAAATGCGGAGTCCCCATGTCTTTTTGTGACAAGAACAATGTTAGAAATACATTGGGGATAATCAATGGGTAGGATGAAATAAAAAAGAAGGAGTTGAAGTTCTTCTTTGATAAGAAGGGAAATGCGAGGATACATTTTTCGCAACTTCTATTTCATAGGTTTGGCATTAGGAATGGTTATGATATTTTGGACCACAATGTTTGGGTCAATACTGGGCATATCAATGTAGGACCAAGCAAAAGTGTTGCTATGATCCTAGAGTAAAGAAGTGAAAGCTTCTTGTTCAAAGTGACATCTAAATATTGGCCTTAGAATGTGCGGGTCGTTACGAGTGTGAATATTGATTTCGATTGTCGATTCATTCAATGTGATTTATGTATCAAAAGGTAAGGACCGGTGAATATAAGAATCTTCCACACCAAGGTAGATGAGAATAGACTCATCATCTTGACATTGAACGACGTTAATAGAAGGTGTATCGTCATCGATCATGTTAGGATACATAGGAAGGGAAGAGAAGAGGGAGCCTCGCCATCATGCTAATAAGTCAGATGTCCTAGGAAACGATGTTCACAAAAAAAAGTTAGGAGGAATGGATTTTGGATCCATAGAATTTGTAGGTGAAGGTGGTGAGGTATGTGAATGGGGTGGGGAATGTTTATCATCCTCAATGAGTTCGACTCGGGCCTTCCTAGAAGGTGGTTTGGAAAATCCAATACCATTGTGGTCTTTATGCTTATGAGTGGTGTAAGGAATGACAATATGGTGGCCTTGTTCATAGAAACCAAATTCAAATCCCTTCTAAGCACAACGATGGAGGAAGGTGTGGGCGAAGCGGCGGTTGGTGAGAGATTGAAGGTCGGAGGAAAATGGTCGAGTTTAGGAAGGTGGCTCGGGTGAGTAGGTAGAAGCATCAAGTCCCCCATACGTTAAGTTGGTGCGAAGGTGGGGAGGATCGTAGGGGAAAACCTTTCCTATGCGATGATCATAGTGCGGATGTTAGTGAAGGTTACCATACTCTTGAGGAGTAAGGAATTTATTAATGTTATAAAGGCGGTACTCCCCCAGAGTGAGGCATTGAAAAACACCTTCTAAAGTATCAGTAATGGGTATGTGAGTAGTGGGAATGGATGAATCACTAGATAACTGGACAAAAGAAGCAATAGATGTTTGAGAAGTAGATGGGTTTGTTGATGGGTCAACTGCAAAAGTTTTGGCAGCAGTGGGAATAGAGGAGTTAGTTGCGGAAGATGTAGCGGTAGAAGTGGTGGAGGAGGCAATGACTGAAGAAGAAGTGGTAGTGGCGGTAGATGCCTTAACTGGTATAAGGACATCATTGGGTCTATACAACATGTTGCAATGGTGAAGGGTGGTATAGTTGGTATAGTTGTGCCCTTCATGTTCAAATTTTAAATAGTGGTGTAAGGTTGAAGGAACACAACCCATAACGTGAATCCAGGGTTGGCCAAATAGCATGTTGTAATATAATTCCCCCTCTAAGACATAGAATAAATCGGGAATAGCATGGGGACCTACACAAATTTGGAGAATGATGGTGTTGAGGGTGGTAGTCATGGCATCATTAAATGAATGCAAAGCATAAGCTGGGTTATTATGCATGCAATTGGTACGGATGAAGATTTGGTTAAGCGCATGGGAGGAAATGATGTTAATAATCACACCGTCATTGATCATAATGCATCGAATGCG
Source organism: Taxus wallichiana var. yunnanensis (assembly GCA_018340775.1). Taxonomy (NCBI): domain Eukaryota; kingdom Viridiplantae; phylum Streptophyta; class Pinopsida; order Cupressales; family Taxaceae; genus Taxus; species Taxus wallichiana. Next base: position 643,399,241 of record CM031244.1, read on the forward strand.
TATATTATCAATGTAGACGGAACTAAATAGGTTGCGAATCGGATCATCGATTAGAGAGGTACAATCTCTTCATCGTAGAAAACCGAGAGCGACTACTTGATGAGTGGTAGTGGGAGCAGAGGAAGGGGCGAAGTGGTGAGAGAGGCCACATGGTGAGAAATGATAATGGATGCAATAGGCATAGGGTCATTAGGTAGAACCTTAATAGATTGCAGGACCTCAATGAGGGCCTGATGATGAGACTCGAGGTTTGGACAAGGTCATATAAAGACATTTTGAGAGGATACTGGTGTAATTTTTAAGCATTGTACGATGGGAAACCCCGTTAGAAATATGGTATGTGGGCCACCAGATGGTGATTTTGGTGCAGGTGTAGATGGAATATTGGGTAAAAGAGTAGCGAGATGAGTTGGTTATTTTCTCCTTTCCTTTGTCCTTCTGGGCTCAGTGGAAATTTGAACCATATTGATCTATGGTAAAGGATAAAGTGAGTCATGATAGGTGTAGCGACAAGATAGGAAAAAATATGGTGAGGGCATATACTTGGTTTTGTGAAAACAATGCAACACATTGGCATTTTGGTGGAGGTTTGGCTAGCTCTCTTATGCGGACCATATTGATCTCAAATGTTGGAGGGGGATAAAAGGGTTTTGGAGGTGGAGATGAAGGTCACTAAATAGGTAAGAGATGAGGATGTGTGGTGATAGGTGAAGGTGGAATAGGGTCCTCATCTAAAAGATCATCATCGTCAAAATTTTCTTTGAGAGGACATAGTTGGAGAAGAATAGTCTTAAGAGCCTTATAGCTTTCCACATCATGCCCGACACATGATGGTAAGAACAATTTTGGTATCATCAAACCCTTCTAGTTTAGGTTTGAGTGGGTCATAAGGTCTAAGTGGTGGTAATGTGATGACAAAGGTTTCCAAAAGGTTAGCTAAGATGTTGGTGTAAGACCACTAATGGATCACAATGTGAAGTAAGTGTGGGTTTGGATGGAAGTGTGGGTGAATTTGGTGGGAGAGGCATCACTTGGAGGTGGAATCAAAGGTTGAGTAAGTTTGACCACCTATTTGGTAGATAATATGGTTTTAGGTTTGGATTGCACCTTCTTGGGTAAAGATATAGTAGGTGAACTAGTTTTTGAAGGTGGTGTAGGTTTAACTACCTCTTTGGAGGGTAGTGGGTTCTTAGGATTTGGTTGCACCTTCTTGGGTAAAGGTGAAGAAGAAGTGTGGATGTAGAAGGGAAGGAAAATGGCGGAAGGGGATGGGTTATCCAAGGCGATAATGGAGGTGCGGTGAAGGTTGTAGTAAGAGGCAATGTGGAAGGTACTAGTTGAAGAGAAGGGAATAACATAGGTAATGATGAGGATATTGGAAGCATTGTAGGTATAGGAGGTAGAAAGGATATAGGTGATGGTGAAGACGTAAGCTCTATAGGTAATTTGGGTGCAACAGAGGATTGTGATGAGGTAGGCTTTGTGCTTTTGGTTTACTCTGGGTAGGAGGTTGTTTGGCCAAGGTTGATGGGTGGGGACTTAGGATAGATGGAAGTGGTGAAGGTGACAGAGGGGTAGTAGGCGAAGTTGATGTATGCAGCCTAATAGGTTGGGTCTTCTTATTAGGTGGGGAAATAGTCTTTGTGATGGCTCATGAGGACATGGCTAAATCTAGTTTGATAGGACGATGAACTAGACTTGATGTCGGCATGACTCCCAATGTGGTAATGGGTCTAGATGTGGAGGAAGATATAGGTGCAGGTAAGGTTTTAGGCATAGGAAAAAGTTCATTTGATGGTAGAGGTTTAGGTTTGGGTGAGGGTGATGAAGAAGGGGTCACTACAAGTGGCATGGCAGGTTTAGTTGTTTGAAACACCTTTTGATATATCGTGGAAGTGTCAGCAGACAACATCTACATTTACATTGAGACAGGCAGTCGAAGATGTCCCCAAAGCATGGAATTGTCAACATAATCCAAGTGGTCGGCCAAATATGATAATGACACCGATGTAGGGGGGATAATATTGATTTGGTAGTAATCCTTGTAAAGAATGTCATGAGATAGGGAAATGGTTGGCTTTAGACTCTGTGGGTAAAAGAGACGAGAGCAAATCAATAGGATCTTTGAAAGCCAATGGAGAATTGTCACCAATAGGAAGGGACGTTGCTAATGGATCCCCTGTGGGTAGGGGAGATGACAAGTTGGATGAGGTAAGTTCATCTTTTGGCAAAGAAGAAGGTGAGCATGACTCTCCCATGGGTAGAAGAGTAAGTACTGCGAGTTGTTTGTCAAGTTGAGAGGTGAGTGGGGAAACTGCATCGGAAGATATGGTGGACTTCTCCATGGGTGAAGGATAAGATAAGGGAAACTCCTCTGTGAGTAAAGGAGTGGATGAAATAGGTCCCTATGTGGATGAAGGATCTCATGGAAGAATCTCCTCGATAGATGGAGTAGGAGGAAATTGACTATGAAGAGTTGGTATGATGTTGAAAACAACATGAAACTCACAAACGCATCATTTTATTGGTCAAGGTTTCACCGGTTTGGTTAGACGACGTGGTGTGATTTTGGAATGGATTCTTGAAGATGTAAAGGTTCTGATTAGCCGGTGCATTAGGATTATCCAAGACAAGAACTCCATTATCTAACATTTCTTGGATGATGTTTTTGAAAGTTATACAATTACTATCATTATGACCTCTAATGCGATGATAGTTGCAGTAATAATTTTCTTTGTACCATGCAGGCACAAGATGAGAGGGGTCAAAACCAGTATGTGGTTTGATGTGTGGAAGAGTGATTGTTTTGGCTTTTAGAAGTTTTCTAAAATTGAAGAGTAGGGTTCTCATATGGGAGTATATTTTCATTGCTCCCGCTTGAATTGAAAATCTGAACAAGAGAAAGATTGGAAGAAGGCTTTGATTGGTTGGATGGATGAAATGGGTTGGCTTTCAAAACTACTTGCATTGGTAGATCCTTTTGCTTTAGAATAATTATTTTACGGTTTAGAAGAAGAAGAGGTATCATTTGATTTAAACGCAACATTCTTGTTACGTATCTTCTTCTCTTCAATGACACGAATTTCAAGTTTTCGGGCCATGGTGAATGCCTCATCAAACATGCGGAAGGTTTAAACTTGGAGAGTTGGTGAGATGTGTCTAGCACAAGCTTTGGTGAACAATTCTATTAACTTTATTTGAGGTAGTTGGCATCTGAGCTGGTTGATTAGGCTCTTGCTAACGAGAGACGAAATCTATGATAGATTTGTCTTCATATTGGCATGTCGCGTCAAGTTCGTCATGGTGACCTTCTTGACAATGTCGATATAAAAGTGGTCTAGAAAGGCTTGAGCTACCTGATTGAATGAAAAGATAGAATTTACGGGTAGAGAACTATATCAATCTAAAATCAATCATGTCAAGGACATTGGGAATGTTCGCAGAGCAAAGCGCGTCATCATGAGATCGAATAACACACATGTTTAAAAGACCGCAAGTGTTGTTGTGGGTCTTCTTTGCTCTTGATTGGTTTAATTTAGGCATTTCCTAATGGGGAGGGTATGGGTGAATCGGGTGAATGGGCTCATTGTAAATCTCATCGTATGTCAGAGAGTTACGTGAGCCGAGAGATAGATGTTTCCAATGTTTGCATCTTGTCCATCGTCATTTTGATAAGATCATTGGTAGGTTGTGATGATTGGGTACCCCCTACAGTATAAGGGGGTAGATGAGGTAGGTATGATATGGGCGACATCCTAGGATATGGTGGTGCCAAGTACGAAAAAAAAATTGTGAGGAAGGAATGTAGGCCATAATAGATATAGATGGAAAGTATCTTGAATAAGTGGTAGATGAAATAGGGGTTATTGGTGATAAGTGTAGGTAGGTGGAGTGGATGTAAAGAATCTCATAGAAATCAGAGGAAGAGACTGTGGGATGGAGAGGAAAATGTTTTGGAAGGGAGTATGGGTTGTCATCACCATTGGTGGCTGAGATGCAATAGATATATGAGAGGTGGCAGTGCAGATAGACCTACACTCAAGGTGGTTAATAAAGGCATGGTTGACATTGTAGGAGTGACAGATATCAAAGGCACGATAGATGTCGTAGGTGAAACAAATATAGATGATGTAGGGTCAATGGGAAACCACATGTGGTAAGGTGGAAGAGGGTAAGGCTAAGCTAGTAGTAGTCTGATGCAAAATTGGGTGCGAGGGTAGGAGGAATGGACACAGGCATGCCATATACAAGCTGCCCTGATGAATCATAGGTAGATGAATGAGCAAGATAGTACTACAAAGTGGCGGGGTTGTGATCAAGGAGTCTCGTGAACTCCTCATCACCAGTGGGTATGACAAGAGCTTGATTGGGGTCCATAGGTGATGAGATTGAAGGGGGCGATGGGCTAGGTGGGAGCAGTTGGCGGCTAACTAACATGAAACACAAGAGTGTTATCTTGTTTATGAGTCAAAACCATGTGACTGACGATAGAACAAGTATTCTGAGCTTCGTTGATGATGCAAAAACACAAAAGTAATGGGGAAAAATTAGTCTAAAATGAGTGATTAGATCACTGTTCTAATTGGAAAATTAGAATACAGAGACCGACGTCGGTTGGGGTAACCGATGCTAGTATGAGGGTAACCATCGCCAGTCGGCTCAGACTGATGTCGGTTACTGTGAAAAATAAGAGACTCAAAGATCTAGAAATGAAAGGTGAAAATGGGTCAACCTAGACTCTAAAGATGATATCGAGACCTAAAAGTGTGATAAAATGGCAAAACAAGACACGAAAAGAACAAAAGGTGGAGAATACTATTTTGGTAAAAATAACCAAAAAAGCATAAAACTAACATCGGTCAATTAACCGATGGTGGTGAGATGATGTAACCGATGGTGGTCGCTGACCGATATCGGTTACTGTGAAATCTAGGAAGAGAAGGAAAAATGAAGTTTTGGTGATTTAGATCAAATAAAAGGGCCAACCTAGAGACTGAGTATGGCTATGAGGAGTCCTAATAAACCCGAATAAAACCGAAATACACCAGTCATGATGATGTGGGGCGTAAAAGGATAAGAAATAATGAAGAAACATAACTCACACCTCAAAACGCAAAGCAAACAAAAAGATAACAAACATGAAATCCTAAGTTGTAGATTTTATGTTGTGGCTTATGCCATTTAGGACTGATTGTAAGCAGGATAGAATTTTTGGTTAACAAAGGTTCCCTATAAAAATTTGACAACTATGGCTAGTTTCAGGTAAGTTTTGGTGTGGGAGATCCTTCTCTGAGATGATGACTGGACAGAGAAACCAGTTGAGCCCATTGTCAATCCTCTGATCGTGTGATCATTGACAACTTCTTTCGGGAAAGATGTTGTTCAAGAACTATGTAGTTTGTTTTCAATGATTTGGTATAGAGAGTGTGAAAAATGTGAGCTACGGTTCAATTTTTCAACCATCATTGGCATGACTTCCAAAGATATAGGTTGCCCACAATTTAGATGAGCTATAATGCAACAAACTCAAAAATGCAAGTGCACAAGTTTTAAAACCCAAAACCACAAATTATATTCGATGAGAACAAATTATGAAGAGGTTAAGGGTATGAATTTCACTAAGTGCAATGCAAGAAAAGAAAGAATATTTATTTTTAATCCCGAAAAACAAGTGTCACTGAGACAATCAGAAGAAAAGAATATTTCTAGAGAAGAAGCTTAATGTGAACTTGTTTCAAATGAAAATAGACACACAATATTTTTCCTAGGAATGAACAATGAAATGAACCCCAGATGGGTCCCACATGCGGCATGCCAAAATGTTTCACCAATAAGTTTTACGCTTTCTAGGATGAAACAAATAGAAGGTAAATATTTAAGGAGGAATACCTATGAGGCGAAGGTGGAAGGTAGAATGCACACGTTGTAGAATTTTGATCCAAGCTGATTGTGTGAGCTTCCCTTTGGCTAGGAGGAACAACTCTGTATAAGAAACACAACAAGACCACCAAATAGTATTAAATAACAAGAGTCAGAGGATTTCCTAGCAAGGCTAGATCTGGGAAGTGTGATGCTTCCTCGAATGGTTGTCAATCCTCTATTTAATACAATTTAATGTAAGAAATAATAGTTCTTATTGTAGTTGATAAGATTTAGGTATCTCCTATTAACATACAACAAGTTAATTTAACTCAACAGCAATGGTTAGAATTAAATCTGGATGATTAATGGGTTGGTTTGGGTCTGTAGGTGTAGCAGAGGCTGTAGGTGAGGTTTGGGTGAAATTAGGAAAGGTTTTGAGCTATTTTGGGGAATTTGTTAACTCGTTGTTATAGGAAAAATTTCCAGTCTCAGAGACCGGTATCGGTTGGTCGACCGATGTCGGTATAGGAGATAGATTGATGTCGGTTGGCTAACCGGTGTCGGTAGGGGCAATTTGGTTCAAATGTTAAAACGGGAGTTTGAACCTCTCTATGATTACATAGAGAGTGAAGGGGGTGTTGATAAGGTTGTAATATTGTTAAGAAGACTCAAGTATGTTGAAAAGGAGGTTGGAAAGGGTGTAAAGGCTTGGGATGGTTGAATAGTGGGTTGGTGGGAAGAAGGTGATATACGGGTAATGGAAAGAATGAAATACAAAAAGAAATGAAATATCTATACTTGAATAAGCACAAATGATAAAATCACAATACTTACTTTGGGTATGTTGCAGATCCTATGAGTGAAGTGGTTGGTGGTTGATCGAAGAAGAGGTGCCTAGGTCCAGTGTTGCGGCAAGACAACTTGTGTGCTCCCATGATTGTTCCAATGATTTGGAAGGGAATCCTTGGGTTCTGTTGCTCTCTAGTGGTGTGTAGACGTCGTTTTGATGAAGCAATGGCTCTAAGATCTTCACTTGATTGCAATAGCACTCTCAAAATTGAAATGACCAACCCGTGTAAAGAGTTGTAAAAATTGTATTTCAAGGAATTGATGGTGGTTTAGGTGACCGACGTCGATCGAGAATAAACGAGCTTCAGTTAGGGTGAAATAGTCCTATTTACCAAAAATAGGCAAATCTTCCCAGGTTTGGCATGGTTTCCTTGTTTGGTCCACTTAGGGAAGTAGAGTTCACGTGAGAGAAGGCATGAAGATCTTAGAAGAAGTCCAGTTAGGTTTATGAAGAAGTCTTAGTTAGTTAGGTCAAGTAGTGACTCAAAGACTAGGAGTGATGACTCAAAGTGCTTGAGTGGATACTTGGTCACTATGAGTTAAATGCCCTGGAATGGGTCCAGGGTGAGGTGTCAGGATGAGGTGGAGGCTTGAGGATTAAATTAACTTAATTAAATTAATTAAATTAATTAATAACATGAGGATGAATATTAATATGGGGTAAAGGGGTCGTGATTAGTTAAATATGTTACGTTAATTAGTTGAAGGGGACCAAGGGGAGTGTGACCCAAATTTGGTGTCTTCACGAGGTTTTTTCGCAATCGGATTCCATAGGCCAAAGAAGTATAGGGAGGAATTTCGATGTATCCTCCAACCTTTAACTGCTTCCCTAAAATGTGTGAAGATATCTCTGTACGTCCTGATTTTTTGGGTGATCCGATGCCAGGGGTAGAATAAGTATTGGGAGGAATTCCATTGTATCCTCCAACCATTAACCGTTCCCCCAAATGCTAAGGACTATTATGTCATGTAAAATCAGTTGTGTGCGGGGTTCGTAGACTAGTCTAAACCCACTCGTTGTATGTAACCCACAATGTTAAGGGCGGAAAGTGCACCGAATGCAGAACCAATGTAGAGTGTAGTATGTTAAAACCCCAAATGATTCCCCCCTCTTTGGCCCCAAAAGAGGACCAACCATATGAACCCTGAAACTCTTCCCTGCAGGGGGAAGGGAATATGCTTGTAGAAACCAAGGTGTGCACAAACAAGAAGGCTAGCCAAAGAAAAGTGTTAGTACAAATAGGCATATATGTATAAAGCAATGTGTAATCTACGTAAACAGTGTAAAATCTACCAAGTAAAGCATTAATGTAAACACACAAGAAGACAAAGTAAGCCACACAAAGCAGATTGCAAACATGTGACATCACTCACGATGTTACAAGACATGTAAGGCTATAATATCCGCATACAACAAACAAGTGTGCACACCAAAAAAAGGGCAAAGCCCGCAAACAATGTAACAAACAAGTATGGAAGTAAATATCATTGCATAACAAATGTTGCACATGAAGCACCTGTTAGCATGTTAGAAAGATAACCAATATGTCAAAAGCATGTATAACCAAGTAATGTAAAGTGATAAGTACAAAATGAAATAATAGCACTTGTGAGAGATGAATGTGGATGCCCCAAAGAATCACCGTAGGAAGGGTAGAAGACAAGCATCCGTGATACATGTAAGAGACTCGTATTTGAGATTACAACTAGAAAAAGAAATGAATGCACATGTGTGGATGCTATAGATAAATGACATACAAGTAATCGAACTAGCATGTGTAATAAATCAACCTTGAACAAACAAATGCAAGCAAGAGTAAAAGCAACTATATGAAAGAAAATCAACATGTGACCTTGAATTGCACTCGACCTCCTGAGGTCATGTCGGAACGACCGATGTGGAATATGTGGATGGTTAAATGTAGCGAATATGTGGTAAACAAACTATCAAGGCAAAACAATATCCTCAACACATAATATCGGGATTTTCTCATCAAGGGTAGCGAAGGCCCTTCTAACCTGAACTAGTTTGATAGATGGGTCGAAATAATAGCCACACGATGACTCCAGTTGATATCAAGCTCCATGGAAATTCCTTTTAATAGTTACAAGATGCATGGAAAACCAACGGGTGCCTTGTAATGAATTCTAGACAAGGTCATGGAACAAACAAGAGAGGCATGGATTTGTTAGCTCTATGGACGGTTGGTTAAATAAAAAATGTGAGGGCTCTATGGGCTTCTTCATTTAGGACATTTAGTTGCCTAATGTCTTTGAGTGGAAGTGGAGATGTTTTAAAGACCAACGTCCATAATCTGGTGTTTGTGTCTAATTGGCCTTCGGTCCCATTTAGTTGGGAAACCGTTCGATCACAACCGTAAATCCTCTTTGGTCATGGTCCTTATATAGTCATGTATAATATCTAGACTTTATTTCCAAGGGTAGTCCAAAATCATAAGCTTTATCAGCTTTGATGTTTAAAACATTTAATTATTTGACCTTATCAATGTACCATGATGGCGTCCCGATGACAAGAATACAGAGTCCCGTATCTATGTCCTGTGAGTAACTCGGGACTGTTTGGTTGTGGCACCCTTGGATCACTTCCGTATGTGTGTTCTTATTGAGGACCGTTGATGGTCATGTATTGAAATGATAAAATAACAACTAATCTAATTGAATTAAAACTACTCTATGTTTTTGGTATTTTCAAGATATAAGTGAAATAAAAACACAAAGCAACTACTCTAATAAAATAAATATTTTTGTGCTTTTATGGTACTCTCTGTAAATAAGAAGAAATGAAGAAATGAAAGCTTCTAATTCTAATTAACAATCTTAAACAAGCAAATTAACTGGATGTAGTTAATTGTTTGTGCAACAACATATTTAATCTAATTTAACTAAACAAAGCCTTTTTCCAATAAGTAATTGTGGATCTGATGAATCCTCTCTTATCTTAGATACACGGAAAATTGAAAGCTTCAGAAGCTTTTCTTCCCCTATAACCTCCTGGATAGGATGTGCGAGGATCTAAGGGAAACCACAGATAATGTAAAGCTTCTTTGAAATTGACTTTAACTATTTGAAATAAAGGAATCGACTTCTTCTACTCTATTTGATATATATGTGTGTACAATTCAGAAACAATAATATGAAGAAATGAAGAAAACTAGCATCAACCCCAACATGGAAATACAAAGCAGTGGAAAATTCATTTGTGTTATGCTTTGTCCCCTCAACTCGTCTTTTCAATCTCCTATGCTCAGTGATTCTAAGGGATTGGGAATGCAAGATCTGACAAGCAAGAGTGAGAAGGTGCTAGAGAAATGGTAGCTTGATGGCAGTCTGGTAGCAATGCAAGTGGAAGAGAGATAGAACAAGTGAATAGAGCTTGGCTATGCAATTTCCAGTAAGAATGTGGTAGCTTAGCAATACAAGAATAGACAAAATGATCTTTGGCCCTTTGCTTGAGAACAAGAGATGAATTTATAGAAGGTTGGTTGGGTTGTGCACTATCACACATGGCAGCCATGGGGTGCCACATCAATAATGAAGGGACAGTTTGAATAGTTGATTATGCATTACAAGTGAAAGAGGATATTTCCACAAAGCAATCAAGCTTGAAATTGGCTAAAACGGTTCACAAACGTGAGTTCAAAGTGAACTGGAGTGAAGCAACATGTGTCTTAAATCACGTTAAAAGGTTCTGGAAATTTCTTACATGATTGCCGCCCTACGCAGGGTGGCGGTTACAAAACCGCCACTCTATCTCGGGAGGTGGTTACAGGACCACCGCCCAGGTAGGGTGGCGGTTTTGTAACTAAAATCCAAAACAATGGAGAAATGATGTGGGAAGCTAAGGAAAATCATGCAAAGGCTAAGTAAGGAAAACTAGGCTACAAATATAAGTTGCAAAGAGGTTTAGGAGCTCAAACACCTTTGGAAAAGACATGAATCATCATTGGGGACCTTTTATACCATTTTCCGACAATGTAGCACGTGTAATTTTGGGTGCGTATAACAACCATGCTATGTAGTATGATGTCGATGGATGGAATGGAATGCAAGATGGTTGGTAGGAGCCGCATGCCCCCAGAGTGAATGGAATTGTATGCAATGAGGCTCATTTTGTATTCCCCCTCAATAGTCAAGAATGAACTATAAACAAGAGTGCATCATCGAGAAATGGTTGAATAGTGTGTGTTGTGTCTAACGTGTTGTGATGAGTGTATATGTGTGTAATGGTGATGATATGCGACCTAGAAAAGATGATATGTGCATCAACCCTATACTTGAAGCTTATATCACGAAAAAATGAATGTAGGAGTGATGATTTATCCTAAAGCATATATCACTACAAGATGAAGAGTAAAGAGTGGTGATGTAGCCTAAAGTGTATACCACTACAAGATGATAGAGTAAGTGACGATTTAGCCTATAGCGTGTGTCACTATCCTAGAAATGTCACATGATGAGAGGTTGAATGATAAACATGTGATGAATGTAAGGTCCATTTTATTTTTAAACCCTCGGCAATCAAGTATGGACCGAGGAACTAAAGTGTGTCATAGGGTAGTGAATGCAACGCATAGATATGTGATGATAATAGATGACCATGTGATGAGTAGAATGTGTAAATACGTGATGTGTAAAATGCAATGCAAGATGTGTAATGTATAAAGTGGCATGTAATGTATGTAGATAGACTAGTAATGTAGTATGTAGGATGATGTAATGCTAGATGAGTATGATGAAGACTAGTATGATGTATGATGTATAAATGCGCAAATGTCAAAATGTTGTAGACTAAATGTAGAATGTAGGATGTATGTCGTACGATGTGTGGATAGGTGTAGTGTGTAAGACCTATTATGCAGTGTGTGGGGTTCATGTGTAGTAAGCCCTCAACAGTCAAGTGTGAACTAAATCACAAGAGTGTGTCATCGGGTAATGGTGACGCTATAACGTGTGTATGACTATGCAAGATGAGGTGATGCTAAGATGAGGTATGCATAAATGCTAAGAGAGTGATGTAATATGATAATGAAAAGCTGAGAGATTGTCTATGATAATATGATGATGGGGAGGGAATGTGTAAGCATTATGACCCCCAAACGTGTACAAGAAGATCATGTAAAGTCATCGAGAAGATCATCATCCTCCGAGTTATAATCGAATGGATAAGCATTAGTAACTTAGTAGGCGATGGTGTTAGGTTAATCACGTAATGATCCATCAAGGCGTAGGATATACATGCCCATGGCATACTCCTCATCGGTGAATGGAGGAAGTGGACAACCATGTGCATACCAACGAGTGATATTTTGTGTATATCCTAGGAAAGAGCTATTGCAGATGAAAACACGTCCAAAAGGCATAGGAAATGAAATGTCTGTATGACTAGGATCTAATGTGCCCCCAATATAAGTAAGCCAAGATTCCCCTAATGTGAGTGGAGAAAAGCTAGGAGTACGTGATAAGTACATTGTAAGATGAAAGACATGCAAACCATAAGCAACGGTAATAGTGATGAAGCCATAGTAGAGATGAGGATCATGAGCAGGAGGATGAAAGCGAAACCAAGATGAGATAGACCATCATGTGAACATATAGTGACATCGCATGTAGGATCAAATGGAATGTATTCCCAATAGGATTCATTCATGAAGAGCGTGCAAGTAAATGGTGTATGTGCTGATGTAGGTGGTACAAGAAAAGGTGCAAATGATATAGCAACGTCCATGGACTAGACAAGCCCCTGATATGGAATCATGGCAATAGTAGCGAGGTGGCATAGAAGAAACTACATCTATCACACAAATAGTATCGTCAATTGGTGGTAAGTGAGGTGGTTCTTCCTAGGTTGTGGCTTATCTATAATATATGTGTGTTGAATAGGAAGACTAGTATTAGGATCCCGTCGCAATACTGGAATGGATCACGGTCACGAAAAATGGTGTAATCAATGCCTTCATGTAAGAATTTTACACAATTATGTACAATAGAGGTGAAAACTTGCATGGCATGAAGCCATGGCCTACCAAGTAGACAGTTGTAGGAGACTAGGAAATCAACAACGAAAAAGATAGTGTGGATAGTCTTTGGACCAATAGTGATAGGTAATGTAACGTGACCGAGACATGGATGGACAAAACCATCATAAGCATGTAATGAAATACTAGATGGACTAATGTCACGAGCGAAAATACCTAAAACTTCAAGGAATGACATAGGACAAAAGTTAATTTCATATCCATTATCAATCAAAGTGCACTTAACACCTACATTATGAATACAAAATATGATATGCAGAGGTGGGTCATTATAAAAAGTATGAACATCAGCGGGAAGATTAGACTTGAATATTGTTTGTGAAGAGAATGCATCGAAAAATGTTTGATAAACTGATTATGGATGCATGTCAACACGAAAACAAGTATTGGTAAGAACATGTTAGACTCTATGTAGTAAATTAGATTTGCAATTAAATAATCATTGATTGAGATACTCCCGATAACAAAACCCTAGGATGACAAGTGATGAATGAAGAACCTAAAAGCGTGAATGATCAATTTGGGTTCACCAAAATGATTAACTAAAATTAGCTAAAATGTGGAATAATAATAGTTAATCTAATCTAGAACAACATGTAAATATAGTAAATAAATGTAATAAGTAACTATGGAAAATGACCCAAGAAACTAAGCTAATGGAAATAGAAACCCTAATATGAAATAAGAGTGAGGAAGTGACTCAGCTGATTAGAGGAGCACACTGGACTGTGTCGCAGAATAAATAGAATAATCTAGAAGTAGTAGGAAGAAGCATACATATGTCCTAAAAAGGACAGATATGGATTGATTCTCTGGACTGGGGTGCTTGAAGAGGGACCGGGGCATCTGTGGGTGCCTTGGTCTATCAGTATGGGCACTATGGTCAGTAGATGTCCAAAACTAAGTTTCATAGGTTCTGTAGGTGGTTTGAAACCCTCGTTGTGTGTCGCATTAGATTCACTGCACTTCACAAGGTGTCGATGATAATCTAAGATGAAAGAAAGACCTGCAAGAAACCACAAGAAGTGTCAAAAACTAAAAAAAGAATAATGCAAATGAATAGGTCATATTGACCTTAGTTTCCACAAAGAATGGGCTTACTAACTGAGTGTTACACTACATTCTAGACCTAAATGTAGTTCTAGTGTGTGTGTGAATCATGTTCCTTAGGTGCTTTTGTGCCGGTTCCACTTTGTGAAACTTAGCGAGCAATAACTAGATATAAAAATGTAGTAGAATGGTGGATGGAATATAATAAAATCCCCTCCTATACTTGTGCCATGTGGATGAACCAACCTTGTCCCTTGTGATGGAGCTAAGTGAATGTAAATGATCTCCAAATACCTTAGATGAATGCAACCCTAGGTGGATGATAGTAGTGACTAATGCTTGGTCCTTCATTATGGTCTCATAACTTTATATTTATAGGGTTCTCTTGATCTAATTTCGTAATTAACCCCGAAATGGCCGACCACCAAAAATATAAGAAGATGAAATGGCTAAAAAGTTCCCAAAAAGTGAGAGGAAAGTGCAAAGAGGATCAGGGATGCCCCGTAAGGACCAAGGTGCTTGGGGCGCCCTAGTAAGAAATAGGGAAAACACAGTATAACATTACATATTAGGCAAGTACGGGTGTAAGATCAAAAGTAGCAATAGAAAATAATGCAAGATGGCCAAAGACATGGGTTAATTAGTACTCTTTTTCACTCAAGAACCATATGAATATTAGTATGAGACCAGGACTAAATAATTACCCAAAGTGCATGATTTTGTGTCTACAATATGTGTTAGTAGTAAAATTAGCAAACATTTCATAGAAAAGCAATGTAATAAGAAAATGCACATACAAGATAGACCGTGAAAAGTGGGTTTCAAACATAGGAAATTACTCATAATGTCACAAGACAATCATGGCTGATGCGGCCAAAATCATACAAGCAATGATTAAACAAGACAGAGGGAATGCCTACAAACAATGGCATATAAGTAGAAAGTAATGACAAACAAATATGTATCAAACAACCATGGTAACAAATAGTCCTGTAAAGAAAATGTTGCACATGAAGCACCCATTAGTATGTTAGAAAGATAAAAAGTATGTCAAAGCATATATGTACCAATAGAAAGTAGTGTGCTAGGAAGTAGAAGTAGTAAATAATGAAATAATAGCACCTATAATGTGTGAGAAAGTAGATGCCCCTAGGAGCCTCGGTGGGACTTGTAAGAGGTACAATGCCAAGCATTGTTGTAGTGTGTAAAGACCTATAAGAGATCTGCATTCACTCCAAAAGACCAAGTGAATGCACTTGTATATATAAAAATATAGTGACATACTAGATATTTGTCTAGCATGGGAAATAAAGTGTACATGTAAGTACAAGTAGGAAATAATAAGTGCAACCAAGATATATAATATGATGGATATGAGTGAGATGAAATGGTATGCAATGTGTGTGAATGTGATAGAGCAAAGCGTGCCCCTCAGCAGATGTGTATGAGATGAGGTTCATTTATAAAAGACCCTCAACAATCAAGAATGAACCATAGAACAAGAGTCTTGATAAGGGTCATCAATCCTCTTCATTAAAGAATGTCAATCCAGGGGTGGTGTCCGAAGGCTATATGCAAAAGGAGAAATAAATATTTGTTGATGGTCCCTTCTACCAAATCCACACTTGTAGAAATGTAAAATCACACTTGTAGGAATTAGAAACACACTTTGCATAAAATTGAAACACAATTTGTAGAAAAATAAATTCACACTTGCATGAAATTGAAACACACTTACATGGAATCGAAACACACTTGCATGAAAGAGAAATAGTTGAATTAAAAATAAATGACAAACACAGAAAACACCTACAGGTTTACAACAAAATGTACATCACAAAAATAATTACATAACACAAATAAAAATACAACAAAAATATCATTACAAAATGAAAAATTAAAATAAATATACATGTCCATCTTCCTTGGAACGAGTGGCCAACTCATTCCTAGGAAGAGGATTTTAATCAAAACTATTTACAAATGGACATAATGAAGTTTTAGATTTGATCAAAAATGGTGATTATATTCAATGGTGTCAAAGGTTGCATTTATAATTTCATGCTTCCAACCACCTCCTTATTTTAAGGAATACATCTTTATCAACTAAGATTTCAATCTATCTAAAAAACATCAATCTCCAAAAAATATGGAGAGAGATTATCTAACAATCTGACTCTTTTATTGAGAATCAAAATGAATATTGATTCTTATTTATTTTACAAATAATAAAATACTTATAGAAATATCTATTTTTAGAATGAATTCAAAAATAGATAACAATGTCACCCTTGGAGTTATGCTCATCTTTATAATTTTAGTATTCATCCTCATAACTCTAATATCCAACTCCGAAGCTATAATAATCAACTCCAAAGTGATCCTAAAGAGACTTTGAAGCATTCTAAGGAGACTCTAAAGCTACCCAAAGAGAATTCAAAGCATCTATAGACACAAAATCACACACTTTGGGTAATTATTTAGTCTCGCTCACATACTACTATTCATATAGTTGTTAAGTAAGAAAAGTATTGATTAACCCATGTCTTTGGCCATCTTTAGTTACTTTCTATTACTAATTTCGGTATTACACCTTTACTTGGCCTAGTTTGTCTTTTCACACTTCAGCTTTACTCTTTCTGGACTGGAGCACCCAGTAGGACACCAAAGCACTGTGTGCCCTCGTCCCCTCGGGTGCCCCAATCCTCTTTGTACTTTACTCACTTTTGGGTCCTTTATAACTGTTTGAGCATCTTATCTTTTTGGCGCAGTCATCCTTTTCGGGGTTGATTATGAAATTTAAGTGAAGGAATCATATAAATATAAAGTTTTGTGATCATAATAAGGAACCAAGCACTAAGTACTGCTTATCACCACCTAAGGTTGCATCCATTAAGGCATCTAGCTCCATCACAAGGGACAAAGGATGGTTCTTCTTCATCTCACTTCATAGGAGGGGAGTCTATTCTATTCCATGCACACATTATTTACATTCTACATCTAGCTACTTTCTCGTTACTCCAAGTGTGACATACACGCGAAAAAGGTGAACAAGTGCAAAGCCCTAACAACCATATTGGAACAAGGTTCCAATGATTTCTGCAAACCCAGGTGCCTAGAATCAAGACCAAGGCACCCAAGCCACCTCTATCCCTCTTCAAGCACCCTAGTCCGGTTGTTTCCACCTCTGCTGCATTTTTCTCGTGGTTCGTTGCGAGGGTATGTTATTCTATTTCATTACACTTTGCTCGGTCCCAAGTCATTTGAGGGTAAGAGAAATCAAGGTAAGTCCTTTATCCCTCTTATTTCCTTTCATTAATAAAATCAAATAAATTGTTTAACATTTATATTTCATTATACTTCATTTATAAAAAAATTATGCGTTTAGATTCATATAGAATAATCAGATTTTATTGAATCAACATCCCAAACAGACTACGAAGCATCCTAAAGAGACTTGAAAGCAACCCCAAGAGACTCCAAAGCATCCCAAAGAGACTTCAAAGCAAGCTAAGATACTCCGAAGCAAGCTAAGATACTCTGAAGCGAGCTAAGACACTCCGAAGTGAGCTGAGATAGAACACTCCAAAGCTAATGCAATGATGAAATAAAAATCTTTGGAGATGATATGAGAGATTTTGAAGATCTTCCAAGGCTGGTTGTAGTTGGTGCTTAATGCTCAAAATTCCTTATTCCACAATTATAGAAAAGTATGAACTACATATGCACAAATTGACATCTTTTTCCCAATAATCATTAGAAATAGCTAATAGAAAGATAACAATGAATTCTAAAGAAATAACCATGATATATACTCTCTATTTCATCCTAAATAAACCATAAGTTCATAGATTACACTTAGATCCACTTTATATATGCAGAGAAAAAGAATGTCAAATATTGTATAAAATGGGCTATTTCTTGGGCTCATCATCTCCCCATGCCTAATCTCATGCATGTCCTCATGCATTCCATTATGATTTCTTCTTTTGAAGGAAAATTTCTTGTGTGGAGCCCCTCCTGCTGCTTGTTTTTTTTTCATTGATTCATAAGTAGGTTCTTGTGTGGAGGTTTTCCTATTATCTTTTCGATAGATTTTAGCATAGGTTCTTGTGTGGAATTTCTCTTGCTACTCTTTTTTCTTTTTTTCTTTTGAGAGTAGGTTCTTGTGTGCAATTTTTTCTACTACTCTTTTCTTTCTTTTGTGAGAGTAGGTTCTTGTGGAGAGCTTCCTATTATGCTAACAATTTTCAATTTTCTAAAAACAACATTCACTTTTGTTTCCTTTCTCTTCCCCTTTTTTTTAGAAAATGAATCCATATAGAAAGGATTCTCATAACACATCTTGTTGTTTTGAACTTTTCCAACATAGGATTGAAAGAATGATTGTCATCATCAAAATTATATACCAAAAGATGCCCAATTCTTTTTCTTTATTTTTCATCCTCAATCTCATGCATGTGATGTAAAAGTGGATCCTTATGTAATAACAAAACTTACAAGTAAATTTAAAACTAAAATAGAAGAGTAAAATACCTTGGTATACTTTAGTTTCCATTTTGGCTTCCATGTCAACAAAAGTGAGAAATATTGGGAAAAGTGCTTGATAAAATTGTAGTCATGTTATGTCGAGAAACAAGAGCATGAAAGAACAACCATGATACTTTATTTCTTATTTGGAAAAGCCGCCATTTTTCTGGTTTTCAACTTTTCCATTTTTTTAATTTTTACTTTTTCCCTTGATCACCAACAAGTTGGTTTTCTAATCAATACTTATTTTCCAAGATTACTTTGTCTCACAAATAGTTAGTTTTTAAACCAAGATCTGCTAACAAATATTGGAGGGTTTTCATTGTTGTTTTTTTAATTTTGAGAAATGATGACATGGGAAATATTAGCAATAAGCTGAATACATCCTCATACTGCTTCCAAATGTAGCAAAATTGTTGATATTTCTTTGTCCTTTGTTTGATGTATGTTGATATTGCTTCTTGTTTTTTCCTGTGCTAGCTCAAGATAAGGTGCCCTCTGCTTGATGAAGTTATGGACAAAAATCTATCCATTATGATTTCTAAAAGCATTCCTTATCATGGGATTATCCTATAAAAAAATTCCAAGCATAATATCAACCATATAAATGAATTATCAACAATATACATATGGAAGAAATTATTTCAGCCTATTTTAGAATGATTGATGGTTCAAGAATTAGTATTATTAATAATGGAATGTTATTGTGAAAAATAAGAACTCCCTTAGATAATTTCTCTTATTATGATGATGCATATGGTTTCAACTAATTCTTGAATATGGATGGGGTGAAATGAAATCAAATTTCATCAATTCTTTTATTCATGAACCATGTAGAAAAACTAATTGTTATTTGTACAAGGAAGGTGAAATCTAGAAAATATGGATGCTAATGTTGGATGGTGGTTTCTAATAATGGCTTGAAATTTAATTATTTGGAATAGATGGTTGGTAGAAATGAATAACATAATTAAATATAGAGCTAGAAAACATACCTAAATTTTTAAATTTTGAAGGTCATTATTTTCCTTGAGCTGCAAATAAGATCTACATGGTTTTTGCAACTCCAAACTCTATGTTTTCTATCATGTTTTTTTGTACAACAACAATGGCCAACTTGTTAGATCACTCATTCTTCCCCGCAAAACTTACTTATAATATTGGTATTAGATTTTTTTCCCAATAATTAATAATAACAATGATACTTGAGCAAATTTCAGTAGGAGAGTTAAGAAAACAACACTACTATTTTCTACAAGCTCTTCACCATCTTCTTCTTTGGCTGGGAAATCAAAAGCGGGGTCAAGGGGCAACGCCCCTTGTGCGCTCCCTCAACACCAAGATCAAATTACCACTTTTGTAACCACAAAATTGCTTATCATTGAAGATGTTTTTCTAATTTCGTGTTATCTTGAAAAGCTTGATGAAAATGTTGAATTCTGATAATTCTGGCATCTCGCATCACTCAAAAATGATTAGTTGCATAGTCTCATATCATATATGTAAGGTTTTTGTGTTCTGGTTTGCATGTCAGTCTTGTTTGGGATGTAAGTATGATTATTTGGGACTATCGTCGCTTTTTAAGAGAGACTCTAACTTCAAACACAGAAAAAACAAATTCAGCTACTATAATAGAGACCATATTGTTAGAATTCCCGAGTAAATTGTTTTCAGAGAACATTGGTGCTTTATATGTAATATATTTCTATTTCTTATCCACTGTTATTGCCAAAGTTTTAAAAATACTATCAAAATTGATGCATAAACTTAGCAACCAATGAGAGAAAATAGTTCTTAACAAATTTGGATCCACCAATGTAGGAAGCGATCTCAAAAATTATGGGTGCTAAAAAGTAGCGATTTCTCTCAAATAAAATCAATGACTACATAGGATTTTACCATCAATATCCAATATGTATTTTCTCATGCAAGATTTATAATCTGTTTATATGTCATGCAAGATTTTGACCAAATTTAAAGCATGTTTTCTTGTAATCTGTTATATTTAATAACACATTATTTTAAGCAATGATCGGTTTCTAACCGTTTTGCATACAATCTTTTTGGACTATTTCTTCCACGATTCTTACATTATTTCCATATTCTAATGATATATTTTTAAGTATGTGGTGTATGTAGTATCTCCACGTTTTCCTAGGTGTTTGATTTTGTTTGATCCTTTTAGATTGGGATGCAACTAATACGTGATCCGTATAAAGTTTTTATTTGCTACAAATTAGTTTTTTTAACGTAGTTGCATGAAAATACTCCATGATTGTTATTATCATATGATTCAAAAGTCTAACTATATGATTGGTTACAATATTCTTTTTAATGGTTTGGAAAAAAATAAAAGTTTTAATCTAATCGATTACTCTCAGGAACATGCATACATCATAAAAATTTACACAGGTGTCAAACATACCTCTTTTGATCAATGGTTTCAAACAATTTGTTGTTACAGTGTCATATTGCAAGTTGACTTCGTCTCAATGCGGTTCAAATTCTTTTTATCTCTACATGTTATCTCCAAATCTAAAATCATTACTTTGTCCAACATATCTAGATTTCTAAAAATTCAATGCTCTTACTTGAAGGATTCAATACCCACTATTGCTTGACTACGAATTTAGCAGAAATTTGTTGTTGATCTATCTTAGCAGAAATCAGCAGTTGGTGTAGTGTGATTTTCTTCTCTTATTCGAAAAATGAGTGTTTATATCTTCCGATCATTACAATGTCATCTCCTTGTAAACATCATCCATCAAATTCCTTATCCAACTTGCATCCACAATCAATTCTTCCTTCATAATGATGTTAGCAGTTACATTTTCAAACAATTGGGTTAGTATGGGATGGGGTTTTGTTCTAAATTATAATTGCAGAAAAATAAATTCTAATCTACTTGCATGAAAATAAATCTAATCTAATTTGCAGAAAAATAAATCTAATCTATTTGCATGAAAATAAATCCTAAAGAAACCATCACAAAGTATCTCCTATCACAAAATTTTCTAAGAGACATTCCCTCTCACTAGGAACTTGTTTATCTACTGCCACTAGACAATTCTCTTAGAAAATTCTAAATCTCCTAATAACACTGTGTCCCCAACAACGACACCAAAATGATGAGGGTCATCAATCCTCTTCATTAAAGAATGTCAATCCAGGGGTGCCCAAGGTCAGATATACAAGGAGAAATAAATATTTGTTGATGGTCCCTTCTAACAAATCCACACTTGCATAAATGTAAAATCACACTTACAGAATTAGAAACACACTTTGCATAAAATTGAAACACACTTTGCAGAAAAATAAATTCACACTTACATGAAATTGAAACGCACTTGCATGGAATTAAAACACATTTACATGAAAGTAAACACACTTGCATGGAAGGAAAATATTTGAATTAAAAAGAAATGACAAACACAGAAAACACTTGCAGGTTTACAACAAAACTGTACATCACAAAAATAATTACATAACACAAATAAAAATACAACAAAAATATAATTACAAAATGAAAAATAAAAATAAATATACATGTCCATCTTCCTTGGAATGAGTGGCCAACTCATTCCTCGGAAGAGGATTTTAATCAATACTATTTACAAATGGACATAATGGAATTTTAGAATTGATCAAAAAAATGGTGATTACATTCAATGGTGTGGGAGGTTGCATTTATAATTTCATGCTTCCAACCACCTCCTTATTTTAAGGAATACATCTTTATCAACTAAGATTTCAATCTATCTAAAAAGCATCAATCTCCACAAAATATGGAGAGAGATTATCTAACAATATGACTCTTTTATTGAGAATCAAAATGAATATTGATTCTTATTTATTTTATAAATAATAAAATACTTATAGAAATATCTATTTTTAGAATGAATTCCAAAAATAGATAACAATGTCACCCTTGGAGTTATGCTCATCTTTACAATTTTAGTATTCATCCTCATAGCTCTAATATCCAACTCCGAAGCTATAATAATCAACTTTGAAGTGATCCCAAAGAGACTTCAAAGCATTCCAAAGAGACTTTGAAGCAACCCAAAGAGACTTCGAAGCATCCCAAATAGACTCTGAAGCATCCCAAAGAGACTCGGAAGCATCCCAAAGAGACTCGAAGCATCCCAAAGAGATTCTCAAGTGAGCTAAGATACTCAAGCTAGATGAGACTTCAAAGTGAGTTGAGATACTCCAAAGTGAGCTGAGATACTCCAAAGCGAGCTAAGATACTCCAAAGTGAGTTAAGACACTTTGAAGAGAGTTGAGATACTTCAATGCGAGCTAAGACAAAACACTCAAGAAGCTAATGCAATGACGAAGTAACAATCTCTGAAGATGATATGAGATATTTTCAAGATCTTCCAAGGTTAGTTGCAGCTGGTGTCTAATGCTCAAAATTTCTTATTCCATAATTATAACAAGTATGAACTTCATATGCACAAATTGGCATCTTTTTCCCAATAATCATTAGAAATAGCTAACAGAAAGATAACAATGAATTGTAAAGAAATAACCATTATATATACTCTCTATTTCATCCTAAATAAACCATAAGTTCAGAGATTACACTTAGATCCACTTGATATATGAAGAGAAAAATAATGTCAAATATTGTATAAAATGGGTTGTTTCTTGGGCTCATCAAGTGCGTCATCGAAATGGTTTGAAAAATTGTGAGTTATAAAGATAGATCATGAAGCATAGAGCATAAAGAGTGAATGATGTGAGGTTCATTTCAAATTTATACCCTTAGTAGTTGAGTATGAACCATGGAACTAGAGTGCGTCATAGGGTAATGATGATACATTGTGTGTATCAAGATGCATAAGAGTAGTGAAAAATATGAAGTGTGAAGTATAGAGCGTGGTAGTAAGTATTGTAGACAAATTATGATGTTAGGAGGGGGAAGAAAGTGTTATGCCCCCAATGTGTGAGTGATGGAGATCTATGTGGTGATGTGAGAAGGACCATGCCATGGTGGTGGAGCTTGAAATGTTTTTGACCATCAATGTAAGGATTAGCTTGTTTGACAAAGAGAATTGGATGCGGAAGTGGAGTAGGGTGGGGAGGGATCTTGAATGGTGGTAGCTTATTTGGGATTGATAATGTTGTAGAATACTTGAGAGGAGGAGGGGTGGGACTAATTTTTAGAGGTGGTTCCTTATTTGGAATAGGTTGAATAGGCGACTCTTGACTTACCGAAGTAGGAACATTAGCAATTATGGAATGATGCTCACTAGACATAGAGAGATCAGATTTAGGAACCCAATGGGATTTAGCAATTGGAGATGAACATGTAGCAATATTTTGTGTAGCAAATGAAATGAGACCATAATGCTTAAGGTGGCCAATTTGTTGTTTTAGAGCATAACAATCATTGTCATTATGTCCATTAATTCGATGATAATTGCAATATGGGTGACCTTGGTATTTTGCAAGCTGATAAGGAGGATAACAATGAGTAGATGACAAGTTGATCAATTGGTGAGTAAGGAGCTGGGGAATAATATCATGTTGCTTAACATTGAAATCAAACTTGAGAGGTGTGGGTAGTGGCAAGACTTGGGGTTCACTAATATGAGCACATGTAGAAGTCATAAAAGTGGGATGAGATGTAGAAGAAGAACAAGCATGGGCTTGAGAAGCATCCTTGAGATGTTGGATTTCACTTTAAGAGATGTAATTGTTGTTTCCATAGCTTGGATTTTATCTTGAAATAAACAATGTAAAGCTTGAATTGACTCTAATATGGGTTGATTGGATGGAGGATTATGAGCGATAGAGTCATCGATAGACGGTAAAAATGGCACCTACTTGAGTGGGCAGCGTACCACGAGGAATATACATAGTGTCTCTACTGCTTTTTGGAGAACATCTTTGTAATGTGGGTACATTTGAAGCAAGTCATGCAAAGAGATTAGAGGATTTTTAGGAGCCGTGAGAAAAGAAAAATGAGGATCCAAGTGTATGATCACGAGTAGGGTTCACCAAATGATTTCCTAACTCGGAGAGTAACTGATTATAAACAATGATGTACAATTGCTAAGTACAATATGACGCAAGCAAATAAG
This sequence comes from Taxus wallichiana var. yunnanensis, assembly GCA_018340775.1. Classification (NCBI taxonomy): domain Eukaryota; kingdom Viridiplantae; phylum Streptophyta; class Pinopsida; order Cupressales; family Taxaceae; genus Taxus; species Taxus wallichiana. Next base: position 643,423,680 of record CM031244.1, read on the forward strand.
CAAGTATGAAACCCTAAGCAAGAGGTGTAGAAAGAATGACTTAGTTGATTTACGCTTGATCTGGAAGTGCTCTGGACTAGGAAAATTGTTGGATAGGAAGTGAACAGTGTCATAAATGCTTAGAATAAAATATGGATTGTAGGAATAAGGCCATACATGAGCACCCATGGCGGGGGGCAGGGCGGCCCAGGCACTGGGAGACCTCTTATGGGTGCCTATGACTATAAAAATGGTCGAATGTGATTTTTACTTGTGTCACAAAAATGTTGCAAATATTTCTTATTGATCGCACTTGTGTGTTGTTATTTGATCGTTGAGGGTACCTATAACTCGTGAAATCGATATCACTGTGAAATCCCACAAACCACATCAAATCCAAAAAGAAAGATGCAAAATGGGGAGTCAAACTGACCCCAACGGTCATCTTGAGAGTCAACTTGCAATCGAGCACTGAACTCCATCTCAGACTCCATGTATTTCTAGTGAGTGTGTGTAGAAATCATGCCCTTGTGCAAGTGCACTTGATAACGTGTTGTAGCTAGATGTAATAATGTAGTAAAATGTGTGGATGGAATAATAAACTCCCCCTCCCTATGCAGTGTATGCAAAAATGCATTCCCTTGTCCCTTGATTGAATGCCAAATGGATGCCTTAAAGTGCTTTAGGTGCCTTTTGAGTGCAAGCTTAGGTGATAGTAATAATTTTTAGAGTTTGGTCCTTGATTTTGAACACATAACTATGTATTTATATGATTCTCTTGTTTGAATTTTGTAATTGACAACTGGAAGGCCGACCCATAAGTGAAAAAGGTTCCCAAAAGATAAAAGAGACCCAAAAGAAGCAAGTGAGGTGGAAAAGGGTCAAGGCGCCCGGAGGGACAGGGGGTGCACAGGTGCTGGTGTCTGGGGCCATAAAAGATAAATAAGTAAAATATCAACTGGTTGTAGGGTGTGTAAGATAAAATAGAAAACCAAAAACACAAAAAAAAAAAGAGGTTAAAGTCAGTCATCAATTAGTAGTTTTCTTTCTTAGGAATCATATAAATGCCATTATGTGTTTAGGACCTAGAAATGTACCCAAATGCATGATTTTGTGTCTACAACAAGTACTTTGTAATATTTTGGTTTTATTGTGTATAATTTGCTTATTTATATTTCTATTCAAATATTATATAAAGAAGATAAAAGTGTTTAAATCATTGCAAATACCATTCATAGATTACACAAATGTAGTGTTTTGTTTCAACTTGATATATGAACTTAATCCCAAAAATGTCATATTATGGCAAATCTTGCGAATAGAGTATTTTTGGGAAAAATATAAAAATGAAAGATACAAGTAATAAAATTTTAATACATTAAATAGAATGTATAGTATGTGTTCATATATATTTGTTGATTAGTGGGAGTAAATTTTCATCAAACGCTAATTGAATACTCATAGAGAGTGTGTACATGATTTGGAAGCTTTGAAAATAGAAAGACTTAAAATTTAGTATTTTAAAATTAGTTTCATCCTTCCATTCTCAACAATATTCACCAAACCTATTCACTCAAAAAAGCAGATGAATTTGTTACCTTGAAAGTTTCATATCACTTGTTAAATGATGGAGAAAATCCATTGAAACATTACATTTACATCCCCCATTGATAAATTCTCAATGGTCTTGAAACCATCATTGATAAATTCAACACTAATTTGCACCATTCGAGCTTTTAATCATGATGGAGCAATTTTTTTCACCTTTTCATGTTATTTTTCCCTCGAGTTACTTTATCCCTGAAGCATGTGGTTGAACGTGAATATTGCAGTAGTATTAAAAATAATAATAATAATCATCAATGTTTGTAAAACTAATAAAAAACATTTACTAATTCCATCTATAAAGAGTAATGGAGAACATTTTCAGATGCATAAACTTTAATAAAACATTAGTCTTTATTTGGTCTCATCTAAACATTTCCCCACGGTATTTATTAGTAAATGTGTGACTAGATTATTGATCTTAATTAGACATTATTGCATTAATGGGTCATCTCTATATCTTTGGCGTGTCAATGGGTCATCTATATGTCTTCCCTTTCTTCTCACCTCCTTTCTCCTCTCTCTTTCCATTTTGGGAAATTTTGTCCGAATATACACTACTATTAAGGAATTTCAATTATTTACACTGTTATATTTTGAAGACCCTTTTTGTTGAGGAAGCACTTGTCTTTGTGGTCTCATATTTTCATCTCTCTTAACAATTTTCTTTTTCAAAACATGTCAATAAAGATTATAATTTAAATTCAATTGTTTGTAAATACACATGTATTGTAATTAATTTATACATAAAAGAAGAAAATCTAAATAGCTCATTTTATTGTTTATATCTCATTAGTATGAAAAATATCAATTTTTTGTTATTTTCAAGTTTACTAAATTTCCCAAAGCATATTTTTATCTTCCCTGAAGTTTAGATATTGTTACATAATTAGGACAAGATGATGAAATTTGTTTTGTGAGTGATCGAGATAAGAGTGTGGAAATTCAAGTGAGGCTTTTGAAGATGAAGATGAAATGAACATAATTGTCAAATTAATTTTACCATGTTGGTCATTTTTCGAGAGCATAAAAATGCTTTAGACATCATTAGGAGAGTACAAATGTTCCTTTTTTGTTTTATCACTAGATTTTAGGACTATAGTCATCTTGAGTCTTTTGGTGCATTCTTGGGTCATATTTCAGTGATATGTCATCTACAACATTCCACATAAATGCTAATGTAGAAAGCCACCAAACATAAGAGGGTATATAGAATCAAATATTATAGACCCCGTGGAGTCATATTTTGAAAAACTCAATAAGAAACTTTTTTCCATCCATGTCGGATATTTTCCATATGCTCTACATGTCATTTAGAGGGTATAAATTATCCTAACAAAATTCTCAATTTGTAGCTTAGGTCTAAGGTACTTGTAGGTACATTTATGTAGTCACAATTTTTGTATGATTGTCATTATATTCCAAAATAAAATCAAATGATCTTAAACCTTGCATTTCACCTCCTTGATGTAATCTTAAAATTAGTTAATCATGTTATATTTCTAATTTGTGCATATTTATTTACCTAATTAAATGTAATAGGTATTCATGTCACAATTTAATCATACTCTATTTATCGATGATACACTTTGGTAAATATATGCTCACTTACACCCTTCCTTAGGGTTATATATTGTTCATTTTGTGTTAGATTGAAAATTATAAATTTTAAGGGGTTTATTATGGTAGATTTGAAACACCTTAACTTCAATTTTCTCGTATTTGACGCTCCGGGTTAATTGTTTGCAATTTTCTTTACACGGTGCCTATAGTAGTAGTGGGGAGAGAAGATCACCAGTCTTAGGTTTATTTTTCTCACACTTTTCTCTTGAAGATGATTCCTCTACAAATGAGGAGGGTTCAACTCCGACACTTCACTTTCACTTTCAATCACATTGCACTCACCGGATATTGGTGATAGTTTTGAGGATTTGGATTCACTAGGTTAAACTCATGTTGATTCTTCTTCTAGTATAAATGATGATGATTCTCTGATGGGCATGTTGTGGAAATTTTTATTGAGAAGTGTCATGTCATGTGCCACGTCGATCAATAGGATTTCACTCATGTAATTTATATCTCACTCTATAGAGTGCATGACCATGCAATTCACTTCAATATGTGGGCCTAGCCTCTATGGGGACATTCATAGAACATAATATTCTTGCTTTAGTTTTCTTAGGGCATCCCATCACTCATTATTGTCTCAATCTAACCCACGTAATTATTTAATTTGTGAGTTAAACTCGGGATCCCCGCATCGCCTTGCAGAGCATGGTGATAGAATCTCCACCAACACGACCGATAAATTTGCATCGAGCACGTAAAATATGTTGATTTTTGTGAAGGTGAACATGTGAATGATGGTTTTGATAATGTCCTAAATTTTGACTCTAACACCTTATTCCTAAGCAAGATATGGTTTTTATTATGTTTTTAATTGTGTTTGTGTGGAGCACAAAATTTCATAGAAATGGAAGAGTTTTGAATATTTTTACTCTTTCTCCTACATGACAACTCATGTGGATTATGGAAAAAATAAAACACGTGGAACATGTTAACTTGGGTATCAACATGTGTTTTTATCAATCTTACACAAAAATGTAAAAATCCCACGACACGCCAATTTTTTAATTTGAAGCCCCTCAAAATTACTTAATGAAATGAAATAATGATATGAGGTGATTTTTATTGGACAAGGGGGCTTGTTTTAATATTGTTCCAACAACATAACCTATTTATCGATGGCGTTTAAGTCATCTCGAAAAAAAAAACTAATACACAATACTCCAAATAATATTCCTTATGTTTAATCATGTGAAAATATTAGATATTCAATTCATGTGTTTAAGTTCCTAGAAGAATTGTTTAGTCAAGAGGAAGGTGAAAAAAGGTGCAAGTTCCACCTAAAAATGACAAAATAATAAGGAATGCTAGGTCATGTGTTCAAATGAGAGTGATAACAACTAGGTGTTAGTGAAAAAATCAGCTTAAGTGTTGGGAGTTTTAAATGACAAGTGTTTACTCTCATAGCTATCCCCAAAGTATGACACCTTAAATCATTGTGCCTTGCACCCCTTTCTCCTTCAAGGAGTCCACACAAATGACATGTGGTCTATATGTGTTTTTCCAAAACAAAAATATAGATCATCTATTAAATATTAAATAATCACACAAACCTTATATTTATCCTTGTTACGTCGAAGGCATTACCCTGTTGGATTTGAGGTTGGGATGTATGACAATGAATAAAGAGGGGATGGTTAGGATCCATTTTACGGGGACGTTAACAGTCTAACTTCATCTCCACCATCCACATGATTGTTTGGATTTTCCCGGTCCGACAACCGACATCCTTTGCCCTATCTTTGACTTCGTGGGTTGTGAAATCACAAGTTTTACCGAGATTTGTCTGGGCATATTGCGAATCGAAAAGTGGAATAACAAAAAATAATCTTAACTAAAAATTGTGTACTCCTCTTATTGCAGTGATAAACTGGTAATGAATTATAATGGTAAAAGAGGCATATAACAATTCTCTTATTTCCATTCTCTAAAGAGTGGAAGAGTGAAATCATCCCAAAGATGAACATATGCTTCCCTCTTAACAAAATCACAACGCACCTTGATTTCCAAAAATGGTTGTTATATGTTGTTGCGTTAGTCATCATTCCCACGATTGAATAATATTTTCCCTCATATATCACACAAGTTGGACTCTAGGAAAGACTAATAATTCCCATAAACAGGGGAGCTATTACCCGCATGCAAGGTGCATCACCTAAACCCAAACTTGTCGATAATTCACCTTCATTTTCTAATAATTGTAACAATATAATTTGATTTCCTCCAAATGCAAATGTCTTAGAAGACCAGATGGCTGAATTTATTTCTTGTGAGCAAGGAAAAAAATTGAGTGAAGAAAGTGATGCATTATTCAACTTTGTGAGGGTTTTTCAATAAGTATTATTTGAAATATAATATTGATTGCCTTGAAAAGTACTTATTTTAGCCTTTCACCTTACCAATTGCTAATTTTTTAAAAGATTATTTAATACATTTTGAGCTCATATAGTAGATATTATTTGGGCAAGAAATTTGAGTCATGAAAGAGGTGTGAGACTTTAGTCACTAAAATATGCACTTATTACTATTACATTACACCTCTAGTATGTTGTTATATGCATGATTTCTAAGTTTGGAAACTAGGCACCGGTGAGACCTCTTTGGTCCTTTTCTTGTTTTATTTGGATTTGTTTACATCTTTTATCTGGCATTTGCATCTTTATGGTCAAGTCATAGGGATCCATGTTCCTATCTTTCATTCTACTTTTTTTTTTGTTATTCTTTGTAGGACAATATTGCCCAAACAGATCAATAACACCCAGACGTTAATGTCTTTTTGGGTGCTTATGTCCTATTTGCTTGGTTTTCTCCTTTGTTAGTTTTCTTTGGCTTTAGGTCTTTTATTATCTTCTTTTCACGACCTAGGTTGGTTTTTTTGGTGTCACTATGTGCCAAAATTCAAACAAATAACACACACACACACATACACACACAATCTACTAACTATTCTAAGGGGAAATTAGGGGCTATCATTTCTATATCTACCACATACATAAGAGCAACACAAGGGACTACATTATTCACTGCATAGGGGAGGCTATTCTGAATTCCATATCACACATTCTTGCATTTGGACAAAGTAGTTATAGCCCATTATTATTTGTGTGACTAGCACTATGGAATCCTAGCTCAAGGGACACAATTGTAATCACACACCATAAAAACTAAATGGATTTTGAAATGTAGTGCAACGCTTGGTAACAAGATCATAATAGGGTGACTTTCGGGTTCATCGGACTCTCTCATATGCATTATTTATTCAATCTAATGTATGCTTGAGTCTTGTGCAGTAACTACAATTTGTTTTATAGGTACATGTGCAACAAAACAAAAGTGTAACGAACTTGACACAACCTACAATGAGATAAAGGCGACAAGAAATGACATCGAAAGAATCAAATCCTAAGTTGTCCTACACACACTTTCGTCCGTAACAAACACCAGCACCCATGTGCCCGTGTCCTCTTCCGGACACTCTTGTTTCGAGATCATCACATGTCGGTTTAGAATCAAAGCCTACACAATTCAAAATATGCCTATTCATGTCATTCACCAACCCAAAATTAGTCCATACCTATGGTGGCAAGCTAAGTCATTCTACAAACCCTATATATCACTCTTGCTTGTACTTTTATTAGCTAGATATCTTATGTTACTATTATTTTATCTGATCAACAATGTCATTATCTTAGATTTAATTTTATTAAATCGAGAGACATGAAGATATTTCATACATCACTTTTTCTTTCCAACTTTCCATTCATGTCTTTGTCTTATCTAATAAATAGAATGTCGTCTAATTAAAAGTCACGATGTTGTAAAAAACAAAATTAAAAAATAGCAAAGCCCATTTTCTTCATTTTTTCTAAACAAATTATTTTTCTTTCATTGTGTAAAGGTTGGATGTTAGTGTCCTAGCACTAATGGACAAGGTAACATCACTGACTCAACGATCCGTCCATATGCTTTAAAATAGATGTGGTATAATGTTTTTCTTAAGTTTGATACTATTTTTTATTTTTTATTAGGTTGACTCATGTTACATTTTGTAGATGCATTTTGTACACCATCGCTTGTATATACACAAAAAAAAAGACCAACTACGAATAATTCATAAAAATACTACACAATATTGGTTGTTGGATTTGTAATGTTAACAAGTAATTACGTCAATATCTTTTTTTCCAAACTATACCAATACCACCAAATTCTTACAACGCATAGATGTCGGGCAACTCTAAGTTCTTTGGTCATTGCCTTTCGGCCATATCATGTTGTGAATGATTTTAAAGAGTTTGTCATTTGTGAAAGGAGGTCCCGTGAAAGGGTCACATGTTCCCCTTTCCACCTTTGAATGCACCTTTTGTTATCTTCCCTATCTTGTTCTCCTCCACATACCCTTATAAAGTGAATGCCTTGTCTCTCCCTTGTGCTTTGCTTGACTTTATGTTAGCATTGAAGATTATACTTTCACCGCGTTCGACTAAATCCATCAACTTCAATTTTTATTGGATTTGCATTTGGTTTTGGAATCAACATGCTTCAATATTTGCATTAAGGGTCCATCGAGCTTGACATCATATTGCATTATGGATCATGTATTTAGTATTGTGATCCATACTTGCTCGCATTTAGCATCTCCTCACACCACTAACATGATCACTCAATTTTTCATCTTCCCTCAACTTGCTCTCTTCCTCCTCCGATATTTATCTCCCTAAAATTTAACTTGTTAGATGCGTCCCCTTCAACATTTCTATCACACATTTCATGTGCACTTGCTAGTATATATTCAAATTAAGAAACAAACCACTTGTGAGTAGGGATCAAATTTGAAGGGTTAGTCAAAATATTATTATGAAGGGCACATATTCAACTAGCCCTTCTATGGTGAAAAGTACTCTAAATATTTACACTTCATATGAGAAAAATAAATATTTTACACATGTCCTATAGTTTAAAAACATTTTTGTAAATACGTGAGTATATAAAATCACAAAATACATTTGTTTCATAGTATTGTGGCTACAATCAAATAAAGGATACATTATAAATTAAATTCAAACCCCTTTCAAATTAGAATAATAATAGTAGTAAAAATTAAACACAAGGTATTATAAAGGGATTATAAAGTTTTTAATTTTATGATATAGATGTATTAGAATTTCGTTTCAATATTTATAAGTGTGAAGAAAATACTCATATTTACAATTCTTATATTGTCTCTATTTAAGGGGTTATTACTAAGCATAATCTCTACATGGGAATGTGTTAAAATTATTTGGAAATTGGTGTGATAAGGAGGTAAAAAGCAAGGGAGTGGATGAATTTGGTGACCTATTTTGTTTTACTTGTGAAAACTTTTGGCGGGGATTAGGGAAGTTTTCTTTTCTTTTCAAGTGTTACTCAAAGAATTCAATAATTCTTGTTGTCATATAGGTAACATATGATTAGAATTTAGCAAAGTATGTTTTGCTCAATGTGTTTTCTCTCCTCCTCCCAGTTTTTTTTACTAATATTAGAAGATATCTTCTGTTTTCATTCTTTATCCATGTACCATTGTATAAGTTGTAACTTGTAATTCATTAGCTTGATACCGTATTGCCACAAGACAATCTTATTTGACGTAGTGTATTGCCATAGTAAAAATTAGAAAGTTCCTTATATTTGCATTATACTAATGTTATAGTTATAGAAAAACTTCAAATTTGCAAATCATAGTAATGTTATAATTATAGAGTACCATTGGATAAGACAATAAAGCTTATAATTGTTGGAATTTGCAGCAAGTAGGCTCCAATGTGCATGTTTTACCAATGGTATAAATTCTAAGCATCAAGAAGAGAGATTTGCAATTCATCGATGTAAGAGGCACATGTAAACAATGGATATCTCATCCACAAGCATTTATAAGCAATAATATAAATGCAATACATCCATCTTGTTATTGGATATTTTTCATATTTTTCATGTTAGTGATTTTATAAATTATATAGATTTACAAAAGAACAGTCTTTCACCAAAAAAATCTCCAACATTGAAATTCATTCTAAAAATATCCTCAACCTTATGCTACGATTTTGAGCTCTTCCAAAGCTAGGACTGCAATTGGTCTTTGGTGTGGAGCTTGAGTCTTGATCTTAGGGCATGTGGGATACAACACTAATCTGGACTTTCTAAAATTGGAAGCAAACTAGCACACCTAGTGGACTTTAGAAGTTTAGAATGTAGAGAACTTACAAAATTCTCATTGTCTGAAGATTGAATATGCAATCAAAAATATTTTCAAACAAATTAGTATTCGTCACTCACCAGTGCCACAACCGGTGGGAAGAAGAGTAACTTATAGTTGGTCTACATATATAAAACATCAATGCAAAATTAAATAGAAAATAAACTTAGAGCTATGACAATCGATAATATGGTATGACTGCTCTATCTAGTGTCTCACCATCTATTTCCATTTTTAATTTGTCATTTTTCACGTAGAGATTGGAGTTTGGTTGTGGATTTGCTGAGATTTTCTTGTACATCTCATAAATTTTAAATTATGTTTTATAAATATTTAGATGTTGTTTGGTTTCAACAATGCATTGTCCTCTCCATTGTGGACAATAATGCATGTTTTTGGTTGAAAATGGTTGTAAAGGGCGCATTAGGAACTTGGAATTTGGGTGGAATCAGGGATGAGATTTGACGTCCTCCCTAGAATGTCAACCAAAATTTTAAGGACATTTTGGTATTTTTATTAACATTTCTACTACGTTTTCAGAAACTTATCAACTATCCCATTCTTCCTCTCATATTTTTAAACATTGTATTGTTGAATGGATTTGTTAAGACCTGTACTCGGATATATGAATTTTTGTGTTCAAAAATATAAAAATATTTATTCTTCATATTAACAAATCTATAAAATAAAATGTCGTGATTTGTTTTATTTTAATGAGGTGAAATGACGTTAATCCTACAACATATTAATGTTAACATGATGTTTTAAACCCACATCACACCTTTTGTGGATTATTCTTCCAAAATAATATTATTGATAAATACCAGAAGATCTATTTACACAAAAAGAAGATTAATTCACAATTTTTTTATTGAACATGCAAAGACCGATTAAATAAAGATGTCCCAAATTTAAATAAAAAGGTGTTCATGTATTTCCATGAAATAGTTTTTCCGGACTCCTCATGGGATCGGACTCAAAAGCGTCCAAAGGATTCTTCCTCTTTCGCTCTTCTGACCTAGTCAATACCCCCAACATTTTGGCCCAACAAGCCATCTGAATGTTCGTAACTCTTTTTTGGTCCAATCTCCATGGACCAAAGACTTTGTGGTTTCTGAGTATGTTGCACTTAAAGTGCCCGTATGGGTAGAATTTCTTGGCCTACCCTTTCCTTGTACTCATTTAATGCATCATATTACATCTTATATTGGATGGGTGGTCTTCCTCGAACAAGAGCGGTTTTACCACGACCGCCTGACAAAAGCTTGTTTGCATCAAGGGGTATCTTTCTCGAGACCTGAAAGAATTTGTGGAAATTCATATGGGAGACAAACAGTACTCTCAACATATTCTGTATATCAACATGCCTAACACTTACTTCTGTTTCTAGGCCTCTGATCATAAGATCAAGGATTGCCCTCTTTATGTCCCTCACATCGTCCGGTTCGAAAGCAGCCCCTAACTAGTAAAACCCCGCAGGAGGAAGGTTGGCAAAAGGTCGGGGCCGAAAAATAAGAATAAAAATGAGCAATCCAAGGATTCTAGTTTAAACGTTTAGCGTGATCCGGTTGTTAAAGAAAAACCCCATAGCCCGCAAGCTAAGGAGCCAATTATTGTTGTTAAGGAACCAACTGTTGTTGCTAACTCGTCTTTCTAGTTACCAAAGTACTCCAACACACCCAAGGCAACCTCGGTTCTCATGGACCAAAAAAATTATTTCTAATGTCACCATGTTGTAACCATTGTCATTTCTATAAAAATCAACTCACATGGCCATACAAAGGGCTCGAATTCCTCCTTGCATCTCTCGGGACCATCGGCGATGCACAAGTGCGGACTCAATAAAGAGGAGTACAACATCAAATACGATGGGCAGAGCAAAATTGATCTTCAAGATTTTTTACAGCATAACACTACGTAATTCTTGTAAAACCATTTTGATGCCCTTGATGGCTTCGATGTTGACAACATGGCTCTTGACTAATGGACCATCCATGAATTGTTTATCTTGGAATGTTCATGGTCTTACAGACTCCTATCACAAGTATATTGTTCGTGAAGCTCAAATTTTTTTCTAGTTTACATGTTTTGTTTCGTAGAAGGTGAAAATTGTAGGTTTTCAGTTACATGTGGTTTGTAAATCCATCTGGCCTGACAGCTTGGCATTTTGCAGTAATCATGAAGTAGGTCATGGGGGTTTAATTTCCCTTTTACTCCCAAATGATAGCCCTTGTTGATTGACCATGGCATCGACCCCAAAATCGTGCCATATGGGTCCTATTTAATGTTGACATTTTCCCTTTTGGCCTCATTAATATTTATGCCTCTAACGATGCAGCCAAAAGGGCCGATCTTTGGCGGTGGATAGCCTACACAATTATCAATGCTTATTGTTTCATAAGTGGTGATTTTAATATGGTTGAGTCACCCATTGACAAATGTGGCCACTTGCCGATGAGGTGGACAACGGTGAAAGGGAGGTGTGGTATTTCATGTGTAATAAGTTTGGGTTTTATGACCCTAATGCTTCTCGCACTCCCACCTCTGAAGCATGGTTCACTTGGTCCAATCTCCGAGGAGGATCGAATCGTGTTCTTAAACGGATCATTAGAGCTATGTTGTCATCTCAAGATTATTTTTATTTTGACAACATTTATTCCATGCTAGTGGAGGTCATGCCTAAATTTGTCCTTTCAAATCACTCCCCCATTCGATTCTGTATCACTTGGCATGATAAGCGTGCTTTTTGTCATAAAGGCCAATTATTTCTTAATACTGCCTTGATGCAACATGGGCCCACACTCAATCATATCAAGTGTGTGTGGAACTTGGCCCCTTGGCCTAGTCATTTTCAATGCTTTCATCCACCTATGCATGCCAGCTGGACTCAATGGTGGGAGGATGTTATGACTCGGACTACTAGATTTCTCAGAATCTATGGCAGAAAGATCGCTAAAATTATATGTCATTCATACTCCACCAACACCTCTGTTCTTAACCAAGCAGTGGTGGTGCTTGAAAGAAACCCCTTCTCTAAAACTCTGAAACTTCAAGTTGCAACGCTTTGTCAGCAAATCCAAATTAGCGATAACTACAACGCTCGGGGAGCTCAAATCTGCACCCGCATGCATTAGCTCAAAATTGTCTATGAAGTTTCAAAAGAATTCTTTCTTTCTCTTATAGCCAAAAGGCCTTCCCAAAAAATTTGGACCATCCTTGATGGCAACATTAGGTCACTAATGCCTAACTAGTGCTACACACATTTGTGTGACATTACAAGCTGGTCTTTCAGGCTCAACAACCCTCTACCGATCGCCAAACAACCCTTGAGCAATGTCTGCTATTATACTTTGTATAAGCTTTCCTATGATCGGAAGGTGGTGTCGTGACCAAATGCTCACCATTGATGACCTCCATGTTGCAGTCATGGAAATGGCCAATGATAAGGCTTCGGGATGTGATGGCTTCCCTTGCGAATTCTACAAAGCTTTATGGGATTTGGGCGGTCATGATGTTTTTCAAGTCTATCTCGATGGGTTTCAAAACCAGGTCTCTAGGATCATGCATCAACAAAGGGAATATTAAATTCATCTCGAAACAAGGGGATCCTGAGAAAATTACCTGTTGGTGGCCTATCACTTTGTTGAATGTCTCCTACAAAATAATTTCCAAAGCGTTGGTGTAGACACCAAAATTGGGTCATACTCCCTTTAAACCTCATTAATTAAATTAACCATATCCTACCTATTCATATCCCATAGTGCACATGTTAATTAAATTAATTATCTTAATTAAATTAATTAATATCCTCACTTAACCACCTCACCTAGCCACCTCACTCAATGACCTACTCAAACCTCATTAATGACCTAAGACCGAGTCTAAACCTATCCTAACTAACTAGGACTTAGTCTAAACCTAGACTTAACTCCTATTAACAAACCTAAAAGGAATCCTACTTATCTTGTATGATCTATCACTCGAGACTCGATAGAAGGTTGGAGATCATGCCAAAAATAACAACAATCTGGCTATTTTTGGCCAACCTAGATATTCCTACCTTGACCAACGCTAATTATATCTCAACCGACGTCGGTCACCTAACTATTTTGGTTAGGTTAAATACGTTTCCAAAAGCCTTTTCCCAAGTTGGTCAATCGATTTAGGATCTCATTTCTTCTAGATACTTGGAGCAATTGAATTTCTTTAGCATTCAAGAAAAAGAAGACACACGGAGCACTACCAACATCGGTCATCATTCATCATCCTCTTCATGATCACAGATTCACAATAGAGAAGCACGGAGGTTTAAACTGCGCGACACAAATACAATGAATCTTCTCTATGGGTTTCTATTGTCACCATCTTCATCACCTACATTCTCCAATCTACTCTCCAGTAAGTATTCAACATCTCCTCATCAAATCTCTAGTTTCTTTGTGTAGCTTTGTTTATTCATCTCTCTAGTTTATTTTTCTCCACACTCATATACTTCCTCTCTTCCATCAACCCATCACCTAATCATACATGACCTTCCACCCATTTTCACCCTCTCCTGGTCACCTCTCGAGTCTTGAATCATTTTACGACCCCACTCTCACCATTTCCAACCTCTATGTAATCACAGGGAGTCTGGAAAACCAATTGTAGCAAATTTCTTATAATTTCCCCCGATGCTAGTTAGCTAATCGACGTCGGTCACTCCACCTAACCGGTCCGGTTAGTCGGTTAGTCACCGACACCGATTACTTATGTCAAAATATAGCTTAGACCAACGAGATAATACCCACTTCCCAATAGCCCAGAACCATTTCTAATCCTTACCAAACCTTACCCAGAGCCTGTACTAGACCTGTAACTCAACACCAGCCGATCAACCCTCCCGTTTTGACCTTAAACAACCTTTTGAATGACCTTTCTTATTTTTTTGTACGAGATACCTAAATCGTTTCAATTCCAATAGGATCTTTACTTCATGTATGATTTAACTAGCATTAATATTATTATATAAAAGTGGATTGACAACTTGTTCAAGAAGCATCACGCTTCCCGGATCTAGCTTCTGCTAGGCAGTCCACTCATTGTTTTGTTTAATTCTATTTAGTGGTATTGTTTTGCATTCACAGGTAGTTCCTCCTAGCTAAAAGGGAGCTCTCACAATCAACTTAGATCAGGAAATAAGAACACACGCACAACCTTCAACCAACTCCACAAAAGTATTCCTCCTTGGCCTACTACCCTTATTTGTTTCATTAATTTGCTAAGAATCCAGTGAAAGATTTTGGCACACTGGTGGGACCCATCTGGGGTTCCTTGCATTTATTCATTCTTAGGGAACCATTGTATGTTTGTTTCTTTTCAAAAGGAAGTTAACATTAAATTCTCTCCCTGGGAATCTTATCTTCTCTTTTACTTGTCTTAGTGACATTTGTATTCAATACTAAAAAGAATCTTTCTTTCTTTTCTTGCATTTTCATTAGTGAAATTCGTATTATTTCCTATTCACTCTTTGTTTACATCAAATATCACATTTCGATTTGGGTTTTAAAATACTCGCATTTCATACTTCTATGTTTGAATTTTATCTCACATTAAAATTAAGGGCAACCTATACTGCTGAAGTCATGCCCAACTGATGGTTGACTAATTTAATCGTAGTTCACTTGCACACATTCTCTCTCTATACCAAACCACTTACATAATTTACACATCTTCTTAAACATACCCCTACCTAGAAGAAGTTGTCAACGATTAGAGGATTGACAGTGGGCACCCAACTGGTTTCTCTTTCCAGTCATTATCTTAGAGAAAGGACCACCCCCCCAAAACATTACCTGAAACCACCCTTAGATCTTGGCTTTTCATAGGACACCTTCTATCAAACCAAAAATTTGTTTTGTTCACGAGTCATTCTTAAATAGCATAAGCTAAAACATAAAATTCACCCATAGGATTTCATGTTTATTAACTTTTTCTTGATTTGTGTTTTGAGTTGTGAGGACGCATTCTCCATTATCTTCTTCCTTTCACACCCCACAATTATAGTTGGTGTATTTTGAATTTTTTAGGTGTGTTAGGGTCCATCACTATCATACTCAGGTTTCTGGGTTGATAGTTTATCTGATCTAAGTCACAAAAATCAACTTTCTCCATCTTTTCAAATTTCACAGTAATCAGCGTCGGTCCAAATGACCGACATCGGTTTACTCGATTGTCACGGTTTACTCTACCATTTTCGGTTATCTAATTTTTTGGTCATTTTACCAAAAACAACACTCACCACATTTTCTATTCTTTCTAAAGTTCCTTAGACATATCATCATACCCCGGATTTTTTAAATCACCGCATCGATCCAGCTTTTGTCTTATTTTCATCAGTTATTGCCACATTCGAAAAACTTTTGATTTCCTACAGTAACCGCTATCGATTAACCTAACCGGCATCGATCACCTATCACCGTCATCAGTTAACCCAACTACCGTCGGTTCCTGTGTTTTAATTTCAATTAAAATAGAGACCTGTTCTTATCCCCCATAACTATTTTTCTCTATTTCTTATGTTTTTCTGTGTCATTTACAGAGAACAAATTACCAAGCTTACGCCAACTCACATGGTTTTGACTCATAGTCAAGCCAACGCCCTTGTATTCCATGTAATCCTTTACCGCTCCCGCCAAGCCCATCGCCACCTTCCATCCTATCACCTATGGATCCTACTCAACCCATTATCATCATTACCAGTGACAGGAGTTCGCAAGACTCCTTGACCACAACCCCGCTACCTTACAACATTATCTTGCCCATTCATCTACTCATGATTCATCAGGACAGTTGGTATATGGCATTCATGTGTCCATTCCTCCTGCCCTCGCCCGCTTCTACGCCAACTATCACTAGCTCGGCATTACCTTCTTCCACCTTACCACCCGTAGTATCCCAACTTGACCCCACATCATCAATATATGTGGCACCTACATCATCGGTCACACTCTTCACATCGTCGATTGCTCTCATGGTGTTAACCATTCCTTCATCAACCACCTTGAGCATAGCCCCGTCTGTACCCACCACCTCATATATACCTATTACATCGTAGCCAAACATGGTGTCGACAACCCATACCCCATTCCAAAACATCGTCCTCTCCATCCCACAATCTTTACCTCCAATCACTACAAGGATCTATTCCCCCAATAACCACATATCTCAACCACCTATCTTTATTGCTTATTTGAGATATTTTCGCCTACATCTATTCCCCCACGTAGTTCTCATACTCGCACCACCATATACTAGAATGTCATCCGCATCATACATTCATCATCAACCCCCTTATACTATAGGGGGTGCCCAGTCATCACAACCTACCAACGACCTTATTAAAATGATGATGGAAAAGATGCAAACATTGGAAGCATCGGTTTCTGGCTCTCGCAACTCTTTAACATACAATGAAATCTGCAATGAGCCCATTCATCCATCTATTCCCATTCGTCCATACCCTATACATTGGGAAATTCCCAAATTCAACCGGTTCAATAAAGAGGACCCACACCAACACTTGCATTCTTTCAAACATGGATGTTATCTAATCACTCATGACAATGCTCTCCTCTTGCGACATTCCCCATGTCCTTAACGAGACCAGCGTTAGATTGGTATAGTGGCTTACCTTGAAATTCGAATTTCTCATTTAACTAAGTGGCTCAAGCCTTCCTAGACCATTTTTCAATCAATATCATCAAGAAGGTCACCATGACTGACTTGTACTCAACACAACAATATGACAATGAGTCTATCGCAGATTTTGTCACTCGTTGGCGAGCCTCATCAACCAAATTACATTCTAGCTACCTCAAACCGAGCTTATAGAGTTGTTCACTAGAGCTTGTGTTAGGCACATCTCACCAACTCTCCAAGTCCAAACCTTTTGTACCTTTGATGAAGCATTCACCATGGCTAGAAAGCTTGAAATTGTGCCATAGAAGAGAAGAAAATTCAATTGTGTAACAAAAACGTTGCATTCAAATCCAATGATGCTTCTTCCTCTTCAAAACCACAAAACAACTATTCCAAAGCAAAAGGATCTACCAATGTGGTAGTTTTAAAAGCTAGCCCATCTCACCCATCCAATCAATCAAAACCTTCTTCCAACCTTTCTCTTGTTCAAGCTTTCCAATTCATGCAAGAGCAATGAAAGTACACTCCAATCGGGAGCCTTATTCTTTAGTATTATAAATGTTTTTAAAGCCGAAGCAATTGCTCTACCACCCATCAAACCACATACCGGTTTTGACCCTACTCATCATATGCATGCATGGTATAAGGAACATGACTATTACAAATATCATCATGTAAAAGGCCATAGCATGGTAATTGTATCACCTTCAAAAACATCATCCAGGAAATGTTAGACAATGGAGATCTTGTCTTGGACAACCCAAATGCACCACCAATCAGAATTTGCATATCTTTAAGAAGCCATTTCCTAATCACACCCCATCATTTAACCAAACTGGTGAACCTTCAAATAATGACAGTAATATACGTGAGGTCCATCTTGTGTTTGACACAATAACGGCCCTTCCTCAATTTCTTCCTATCCCTCCATCGAGGAGATTCTAGCATGAGCTCCTTTACCCACGGAGGAGCCTATTTCATCTACTCCTTTACCCACAGAGGAGTCCCCTTCATCTCCCCCATCACCCACAAAGGAGACCACAATACCTACCGATACCGTTTCACCACCCACCTCCCAACCTAACGAACAACCTATAGTGTAAACTCTTTCTACCCATGGGAGAGTCACGCTCGCCTTCCTCTCCACTGAAAGAGGAACCTACCTCATCCCACCTCCCATCTCTACTACCCATAGGTAATACTTTAGAAGTGCCACCGCATGTTGATGATAATTCCCCATTAGCCTTCCATGATCCAGTTGATCTACTCTTGGCTCTCTTACCCACAAAGTCCAAGCCAACCAATTCCCTATCTTGTAGACATATTTTATAGGGATTGCTACTAAACCAATGTCATCTCCTCTTAGACAGCTTTTCTTTTCATGTTTGGTCGACCGCTTGGATTACGTTGATAATCCATGCTTTGGGGACGTCTCTGCTACCCTTTTCAACCCAAATGCAAATATCACCTATTGATACCTCCACAATTTATCCAAAGGTATTTCAGATGACCAAATCAACCATGACCATGCCTGTTGAAATGGCCTCTTCTTCATCACCCTTGCCTACATCCAAACCTTTACCAACAACCAAACCTGTTCCTATGCCTAAGAACCTACTTGTATCTACACCTTCCCCTACATCCAGAGCCATCACCACATTGGGTGTCATGTCAACATCAATCCTAGTCCACCCTCCTGTCAAATTGGACTTAACCACATCTTCACAAACTTGCACAAAAACTATTCCTCCACCTAAAAGGAAGACCCAACCTTCTAGGCCGCATACACCGCTTTGCCCACTACTCCTCTGTCACCTTCACCACTTTGCCCTCCATCCTAGGACCTCACCCATCTGACTTTGGCTAAGAAACCTCTTATCCAAGGAAAACCAAAAGCACATCAGCTCGCCTCTTCATCACGATCTTTTATTACACCCACCTTACCTGCACAAATACACCTTCATCGTTACCCGCATCTTTCTTACCACCTATACCCCCACCACTTACAGTAACCCCATCAATACCTATGAGATTTCCTTCTCTTCAACCCATACCTTCCACTTTACCTCTACCAACAACCTTCACCACGCCTCCTTTATCACCTTGGCTAACTCATCCTCTTCCACCATCCACTTTCCCTTCTACATCATGTACTCCTCCTTCACCTTTACCCCGAAAGGAGCAACCAAAATTGAAAAACCCACTACCCTCCAAAGAGGTAGTTAAGCCTACAACACCTTCTATCACTAGTTCATCTACTACGCCTTTACCCAAGAAGGTACAACCTAACCCTAAAACAATACCACCTACCAAACCGGTGGTCAAACCTATTCCACCTCCCCGTAGCACCTCTCACATCACAATCACCCACACTTCAATCCAGGACCCACACTTACCTCACATGGCGATCCATTGTTAGGGTCTTAAACCAACATTCTAGCTAACCTTTTAGAGACCTCTGACAACACATTGTCACCCTTTCAACCTTATGACCCACTCAAACCCAAACCAAAAGGGTTTAACGATACTAAAAATTTTGCCTACCATTGTGTGTCGAGACATGATGTATAAAATTGTAAGGCTCTTAAAATCATTCTTCTCCAACTTTGTCCTCCTGAACAAAACTTTGACGATGATGATCTTCTAGACGAGGACCTAGTTCCACCCCCACCTATCACCACACATCCTCGCCCACTACCAATTCAGTGACCTGGATCACCACCTCCACAACCCATTTATCCTCCTCCGAAATTTGAGATCAACATGGTTCGCATAAGAGAGCTAGCTAAAACCCCACCAAAATGTCAATGCATCCAAATTCTGTCACAAAAACATTTTTCTTCATTCTATTGTCCATCACGTCACTACACATATCATAATTCACTTACTCCTTCACCCCATGTCAATATGGTTAACATTTCCACTCGCGCCCAAATTTTGTCCTTGTATCAGTTAAGGCATCTACCACCACTGCCACTTCTCCTTACCCACAACCCCATCCACCAATACTATGGCTACCTCTCCCACACCTAACTCCTATATTCCCACTATTGTCGTAGCCTTTGCAGCTAACCCATCCACCAACCCATCGACTTCTCAACCACCTAGTACTTCTTCTTCACAATCACCTAGTGATTCATGTATTCTTATTACCCACATACCAACTATTGATCCCTTAGAAGGTGTTTTTCAATGTCTCACTCTAGGGGAATACCACCTATACAACATCGACACATTCCTTACTCCTCAAGAGTATGGTAACCTTCGCCAACAAACTCGTTATGATCACCGCATAGTCAAGGTTTTTCCTTATGGTCCTCTCCACATTCGTACCAACTTAACATATAAGGGACTTGATACTTCTACCTACTCGCTCGAGCCACCTCCCCAAATGCGACCATTTTGATCTGACCTTCAATCTCTCACCAATCTTCACTTCGCCCACACCTTCCCCCATCGTTGTGCATGGAAGGGTTTTGGTTTTGGTTTTTATGAATAGGGCCATCATATTTTCATCCCATGCACCACACGTAAACATAAAGATCGAGGTGGTATTGGCTTTGTTGAACCATCTTCCAAGAAGGCCCACGTTGAACTCATTGAGGACGACAAGCATTCTTCACCCCATCTACCAACTTTACCACCTTCACCTACGAGTCTATGGATCCAAAATCCATTCCTCCTAACTTTTTTTTTCATGAACACCATCTCCCTAGGACCTTTGACTTATCAACACGATGGCAAGACTCCCTCTTCTTTTCCCTTCCTGTATCCTGACATGATCGATGATGATACACATTTTATTAATGTCGTTCAATGTTCGTTGAGTCTATTCTCACCTACCTTGGTGCGAAAGATTCTTATATTCGCCATTGTTACCTTATGAGACATAAAACATGTTAAATGAATTGACCATTGAAATCAATATTAATAATTAAGACGACCATACATTTTAAAGATAGGTCAATCTTTAGATATCTGCTAAGCATGAAGCTTTTACCTCATTCCTCCAAGATCATAACAATGTTTTTTCTTAGTCCTACGCTGATATGCTTGGTATTGACCCAAACATTGTGGTCCACAATATCATAACTATTCCTAAATCCAAACTCAGAAAAACGCAGTAAGTGGAAAATGCATCCTCGCATTGCTCTCAACCATCTCCAAATCTACTAAAACGTATCAAACATGCCCACGATAAATGTGTCCATGAACAAACCTTCCAGGTTAGTGACCTCATCCTAAAGGAAAATCAACATGTAAGAAAAGAAGAGAAAAGTAAATGGGGAAAATTTGCTCCTAATTGGCTTGGACCATATATTGTTACTCATACCTATGGTTCGGTGCTTATCGTTTGTCTTCATTTAGGTAAACATGAACTTGATCCCCTCGATGCTTTACATCTTCGACCATTATATTGTTGAATCAAGTCCTATATCACCTTCTGTCTATTAAAAATGCTCGTCCCTTGAGCACCATTCACCTTCCCTTTACCTATTTTTAAGATCAATGATTAAACCAGAATCATATGATTACTCGTTACCATTTAAGCCTTATCTTCAATATGAGTACCACGGCTCTAATCATGGCATGATTCTCATGGATACTTTTCATCTTTTTAAAGATGGAATCCCATGGTCATTCATCACGTAAATCCTCTCTTTCATAGTTAGCCTTTGTGTGCTATGGTTTTGTCTGCAACACAAGAACCTATTGGTCTCTATAGTCTTGTCCATGACCTAAAATTCCAAAGCAAAACAATTTAAAAAGTAAAATGGGATTCAACTCCTTGATTCAAACTTCCAAAGAAATGGATGACTCCTCAACAAGGACATCTATGCTTTCTATCTTCACTGCTTATGAATAGACTGATCCTTGAAGGAGGACTGTAAAAAGCTAGCCATATTATACATAGTCTATCATACAAATAAGACTATTCTTGCAAAAAATAAAATAAAATATTCAGAAGCTTCCCGCATCAATCAGCTTCACGAAGACCTCAAGGAGATAATATACTCATCCCATATAGACTTCCCACATCAATCAGTTTATAAAACAAAAGAAAAAAGAAAAGATAACTTTTTCATCATGGACTTGCCTATTTTGATCTTGGGTCTCTTGCCAAATAGGCATGTTGTCTCACACCAGTTACGCTAAAACCAAATTGTTTTCACCTCATCACCTTTTCACCCTAATTTCCTACCCGCTCAAGGGACGTGCATAAATGTGACATTTCATGATCATGTGACTTTCTTCACCCTTAGAATAGTCAATCATGCAATGCCTTTAGGGTCTTACGTTCATAAGCCCATCTTTGGTATGATATACTTGTTATGGTTCTTATCAATTAGGTGGCTTTTTTGTCACCTCTTACCAATCACCTTCTTCATTACTTGTTGATTCTCCTATACAGGACTAGACCATCAACACCTACATCTTAAAAATTCCTCTTTCACCAACATCATCATGCCTAACTCACCTAGACCCACTCACCTAGCCTCCATCATGCCTAACTGACCTAAACATCACCATGCCTAATTGACCTAAGCATCGCCATGCCTAACTGACCTAAACTCAACCATGCCTAAAATCACCTAAACTAAACCATGCCTAAATGACCTAGACTCAAAACATGCCTAAAACCTACCGACCCATTCATCTATCCTCATCATATTCTTCCCTAGCTTACAGGAGAACTACATCGTCTTGAGGCCCCTTTTCACCGGGGCTATGTAGGCACACTCTAAGGGCATGGGGCCCTTGGAGGTTAGCTCGGCCACTCTTTACCCTAACCTATTTTCCCCATTTTCCTATTCACATTCTACCTTAGTTTCCATTTTCTACAACACTTGGAAATTAATACAAACATACATACCTACCATTTCATCACATCATACATCAATCAGTTCACCATTCCATGATATCAAATATTTGGAAGTTTAAACCATAATAGAAATATACATCATCATTTATTTTCCATACTACCAATAACATGGAAATCAAATCAAACCCAACAACATGACCAAATCATGCATAAATGACCTAAACTCAACCACATGCCTAAGTGACCTAAAATCGACTCAATCATGCCTAAATGACCTAGACCCCACCATGCCTAACTCACCTCAACTCAACCATGCCTAAGTGACCTAAACTCGACTCAATCATGCCTAATTCACCTAGTTTCCATCAATACACAATAACAATGGAAATTAAAACATAGGTACATCATCCATGCAATAAATATCATCATCTATATAAATGGAAAAATTTTGTGTATCAATACACATATACATAGATACAAATACATACAAGTACCTCAAATCACTCAGATACAACCTCACTTGTCTTTGGCATGCAAAGCTAGTATAAAAATCAAAATCACAAAACTCTCATATATAACCTCACTATCTTCGGCATGCGGTTGGTACATATATCAAAATATCAAAAACAATAATCATATCAAGTGGCTACTTGTCACTCCACCTCATATCCTTTGGGCCGCCACACATGTCTCCACCTCCCGACCTATCTACTCGCCAATATCTCTCCACCCTCTAGGGGTCTTGGTCTAATCTCCACCTAGCCCTCAGTTGGGCCTGGGCCTCGGCCTACGTGAACAAATAGTCTCATCCTCTCCCCTCGCCTCTGTCATGCTGAAATATACCTTGAATCTCTCCACCAATCAACACGCTCCGCTTGATCTCGTGGACCGCTGCACGATACCCACTCCCATACTCGTAGCTCGCCAACTCAACTTGGCACTTTGTTAAGTCACTTTCCACGGATGCACAACCTCTTAGTAATTTTAACAAATGACAATAAGTTAAAATGACTTCGTAAAACACATAATTTTTCTTTTTAACCCTAAATCGACATGATGACGTACGTCGGTCATACCAAACTGATGTTGGTTTCCTTATAACCGCATCACTCACTTGTCGATAACATTTCACCTACATTTTAACCTACCTTTTGGCCTTACCAACACTTATTACACCCTACCCATAAGCCTAAATTACCTATACATTTCCTTAAATGCATTTAGGGACATTTTATTTACCTATACCTCGGCCTTACCCATGTCATGACCTATATACCTTGACCAAAACTACCTTTTGTGACCTTTGAACTTGTGTACTCGCTATACCTTACAATGTTGTTACCTGTGTGGTTTAGCCTAATGACCTTACTTTTTTGCCTATTTTTCATGTAAACCTTTAGATCATCACCTAAACGGTCCTGCACCTAACCCAAGTTATGTTTCTAGACCATATCTTGTACCCTAGATACTTGAATCACTTCAACCTTGTTTAGATAAACCTATCGACCTTGGACGATGTAGAGTTTGCATGCTCTTCTACCTGGTACCATGTCACAATCTATACGTGTGCATGTGTTTGATTGTCATTACCTATTACCCGATTTGACCATTACCCATTACCCAAAGTGCCCATACCCTTACCTACAACCCACCTACCTTCACTTTCATCACTTACATATTTATCAAACCACTCACCGACTCCATCTAACACCTCATCAGTCCTAGTTTGAGGGGGATCACCTCCACCCACACTTGGGGCAATCTCACTTTCAGCCCTACTTGGGGCAATCTAACCTCCATTCACACTTGGAACACCAATTTCTTGTTTTGTCAGTGTCACTTACAAATACAAGCTACGCAACAAAAAGGGGCAAAATGTAGACACCAAAATTGGGTCATACTCCCTTTAAACCTCGTTAATTAAATTAATCATATCCCACCTATTCATATCCCATAGTGCACATGTTAATTAAATTAATTAATATCCTCACTTAACCACCTCACCTAGCCACCTCACTCAATGACCTACTCAAACCTCATTAATGACCTAAAACTGAGTCTAAACCTATCCTAACTAACTAGGACTTAATGTAAACCTAGACTTAACTCCTATTAACAAACCTAAAAGGACTCCTACTTATCTTGCTATGATCTATCACTCGAGACTCGGCAGAAGGTTGGAGATCATGCCAAAAATAACAATAATCTGGCTATTTTTGGCCAACCTAGATATTCTGCCTTGACCAACGCCGGTTATATCTCAACCGACATCGGTCACCTAACCGTTGTCTAGTTAGGTTAAATATGTTTCCAAAAGCCTTTACCCAAGTTGGTCAATCGATTCAAGATCTCATTTCTTCTAGAGACTTGGAGCACTCAAATTTCTTTAGCACTCGGAAAAATAAGACACATGGGAACACTACCAACATCGGTCACCATTCATCATCCTATTCATGATCACAGATTCACAACAGAGAGGCACGGAGGTTTGAACTTCCGTGACACGAATACAACGGATCTTCTCTCTGGGTTTCTACTATCATCGTCTTCATCACCTATGTTCTCCAATCTACTCTCCAATAAGTATTCAACATCTCCTCATCGAATATCTAGTTTCTTTGTTTAGATTTGTTTATTCATCTCTCTAGTTTATTTTTCTCCACACCCATATACTTCCTCCCTTCCATCAACCCATCACCTGATCATACCCAGACTTTCTACCCATTTTCACCCTCTCCTGGTCACCTCTGAGTCTTTAGAATCATTTTATGATCCCACTCTCACCATTTGCAACCTTTATGCAATCACAGGAGTCTAGAAAACCAATTGTAGCAACTTTATGATAATTGCCCCTACCGACGCCGGTTAGCCAAACGACGTCGGTCACTCCACCTAATCGGCCTTAGTCGGTCAATCGACATTGGTTATCTGTGTGTCTCTGTCAATATAGCTCAGACTAATGAGCTAATACCCACTTCCCAATAGCCCATAACCATTTCTAATCCTCACCAGACCTTACCCAGCTCCGTACCACTTTAACCTACAACTCAACACCACCCATCAAACCTCTCGTTTTGACCTTAAACAACCTTTTGAATGACCTTTCTTATTGTTTTGTACGAGATACCTAAATCGTATCAATTCTAATAGGATCTTTACTTCATGTATGATTTAACTAGCATTAATATTGTTATATAAAAGTGGATTCACAGCTTGTTCAGGAAGCATCACACTTCCCGTATCTAGCTTCCGCTAGGTAGTCCATTCATTGTTTTGTTTAATTCTATTTGGTGGTATTGTTTTGCATTCACAGGTAGTTTCTCCTAGCCAAAAGAGAGCTCTCTAATCAACTTGGATCAGAAATTAGAACGCATGAATAACCTTCAACCAACACCACAATCGTATTCCTCCTTGGCCTAATACCCTTATTTGTTTCCTTAATTTGCTAAGAATCGGTGAAATAGCCGGCTATGAGGCTTCGTAATATTCTCCTTCTTTGTTATTCAACCAAAACAAATTGAGTTCATTTAAGAGTGTTACATCCTTAACAACGTTAGTGTTATTTAGGAAGGCATAAAATGGGCCCGTAGATCCAATCAATCTGTATGTTCATAAAAATTGATTTTAAGAAAGCTTATGATCGAATTCAATGACTGTTCATCCTTGCCATGCTTCCAGATCTTGGATTCGACCCCATTTTCATTCAACGATCGTAATACTATTTGATGACCCATATCACTATTAATGGCCTCAGTTATGAGTCCTTCAAATTGTTTTGTTCCATTCATCGTCCGAGGTTCCCATTAGTTCCTACACTTTATGTGCTTGCATGTGAAGGTTTTGGGTATCTACTGGCCCACACCAAAACCCAAGGGTTCGTTAAGGGAATTTCATTTCCTTCTACGACCAATTCTCAATTGCTTAATGGTCACTTCGCAAATGATTCCTTTCTCATGCTCATTGAGGAAGAATCCAATATCCGCAATGTCATGCACTACCTTGATATTTTATGTTTAGCATCTAGTTCTTCCATTCAATGGCGGAAAACCCAGTGTTACTCGGCAATCCTTCCTCCCAACGCCTGCTTGATGGCCTCTTTTGAGTGGAATATTCTTACACACGACGAAATGTTTAAATTTCTTGGCATCCCTTTTGCCTTTCGAGCATCGCCGACCGAGCTATGGCAATATGTTATTCAACGGGTGGCCAAAAAATTGGATTATTGGATTACCAAACCTTTGTCCTTGGCAGGAAAATTTTAAATTTGTTCCAAAGTTCTACAAGTCACGCACATTTATTACTCCTTGTGTTGGGTGCCTTCTAAAGCCTCTATTCAGAAGTTGGAGAAGCTCCTCAAAGCCTTTCTTTGGGCTAGCACCTCCTTTGACAAAAGTTTTCATCGTGTTGCTTGGGAGATATGTTGCCTTCCCCGCAATTCTAGGGGGTTGGGCCTTATTGAGATTCAATGCCAAATACGGGAACTCTACACGAAATGGATTGTTAGATGCATCCAAGGACAAGAAGCTTGGAAAGTTATTCTTTTCCATGGCATCGAAAAAGGTTCACTGTATGACCTCCCTGCATGGAAAGGTTTGTTAACCTCCTTATTACTCTAGTGCATGTTAAAGTTGTTGGCACCTTTGTGCTTAAAAGCATTTGGAAAGCATGGGAGTGCATCAAACCATGGCTTCAATAGAAAGGAAACAGCTTTTATAATGGGCTCTCCATCAACCATCATTCTCTCTGGTGGTCACCAATATTTTAGGCTCAGGATAAGTGCTTCGCAGAGTTCTCGGGATTCTTGCGCTCAAACTTTTTAAGCGTAGCATTTGCACCATCCAAGATTTATTCTGCAAACACTCTCAATCCTAGTATTCTTGGCTTGAGCTCAAAACTCGGTTTTGGCTAACCAACCAGATCAATTCAAGATCATCAAGTGCTCAATTCGGTCCCTGATCACATGTTGCATAAGATTTATGTGTGCTCCTCTCGCCTTGGTGGATGGACTGGAAATGGTATGTTGATACCCCATTTTGTAATTATTCAACCAGTAAAGGCTACCGTTGGCTTTCACCTCATCTGCCCATGGTTGAAAAACTCAACACTCGATGGGGATTCATTCCACTTCGCTTCTTGGAGCAAACGATTTGACATCATTTGATCTATATGCGCGAGCCTAAAATTTATCACTTTTTGTGGTGTATTCTGTACTGTGGTCTTCCAGTGGGGTCTTTACTTGTTAAAATTGGGGTCCGGCTCCCAAGTGCCCATTCTGTGGCCACTTGGAAACTTTAATGCATCTCTTCTAGTTTTTTCTGAAAGCTCAACTTGCTTGGAATTGGATACACTCATTTTTCTTTCCTCTCAGACCGCATTGCTTTACTTGGTAGAATATCCTTTTAGGAGATAACCCCAAACTTATGCCTATGTTCACCCGATTTGGCATGTTTTCGAGGGGAAATTATGTTTTGGATATGGAAAGAAAGAAATGCTTTTTTCTTTGTTAATTCTGAAGTTGATAAGCAAATGTATGTGTATAACAAGTCTATGGTTGTCTCCAATGTGCTACTGTAGATTCAAGTCCAGGCTAACAAAGTTTCCCTGGAGGTGGACCATGTACGGACTACTCTGTTAAGGCACTAGAGGATGCCCCGTGCAATGTCACCCGAGAGCCATCCTTGCCATCTTGGCACTCCTCGCCGCATGGCCATGGTGGTTGTCACAATTGTTCTCAACGACATTCTTTCAAATTGGGCTCGTCGCTCACCCCGCTCTCAACATCGAAGGAGTCACTTGTTGTCATCTCACCAACAAGGCCGGGGTCCCCTATTTGTCATCTCGAGTGGGGGCTCACCTATTGCCCTTGAGACATGTACTGGATGGCTAGAATCTGCCCCTATTGCAATTTGACAAGTTTCCCCACCTCTCTCTTGTCATCCCCACTCGAGAGGAGGTGGAAAATGAAGAATAAACTCCCACTGGTTAGTACATTCCTGGATGTCGGCAAGGACCTCCCTAGTTGGGGTTCACCAAACAATCATGATCCTCCTACTTCGGGAATGTTTGTTGTTGTCGCTTAATTTTGTGTTCTAGTGATTTCCTAGGCGTTTCCTAGTTTGTTTGTTGTTCTCCTAGGCTCAACCTAGTTTGCTCGCTTGTGGTTTTGGGGTGTGCTCTCATACCGCCCACTTTTTTTTGAAAGCTATCTTGTATCTTATTGAATTAATATAATATAAGATCTCTTTTCATCAAAAAAGAGGCAATATAATGATTTCTCGTGAATTTGCATTCTAAATAGTTAAAAAAACAATTCATAAAATATATTCTAAATTTTATAATATTTTTATCATTAAAAAAGAAAAATAAATGAGAACTTATAGGTGAATGTCACCGAAGTTTATCTAAAATCATGGGGTAAGAAAAACTTGTTAAGAATATCATATTTGTTGAGAGCCCATTTAGACTGAAATTCAAATAACCAATGTTGAGGAACTCAGGGATATACATGTAATTTGATGAAAAAATGTTGTCGAGTTAAGCGTGAACTTGGTTTACACTTATAGACCGCTATTCTATATTTTACTATTTTTCTGCATTTATTCAAACTACTTATTCCTCTCGTGTAGAGAAGTACATTTATGTAATTTGTACCTCTGTCTGCGAGATGATTTGATGAAACAATATCATACACTCCATTAACTATTTTCACCAAAACATTTTATAATTTATAAAGCTACATATCATTCATTCAATAATTGTATATTGGTTTTTTATCATTTTATTTAAGCCCCAAATTCCATTCAAATTCGTAATTAAAGAAAAACTATTATCCATACCCTCTACCTTGTCAAATCACCATAAATTAAAAATATGGAGTGTAGAGCGGACTGAATTTAACGGTCACCACCGCTTTGTCAAAAGGAATTTTTGTGATGGTTGAGTTGTTTCAAGTGGATGTAAATTTAAGATATTTCTATAATCTATTTATATATATAGGTATTATATTTTTTTATAAACTACTTCAAAAAATTACGGTTTTTAAAATTTTCAACCCGTCATTGTCTACACTTTCTAAAATTTTCCAAATGTAATATTCGATTAAAATCACAAAAAGCACCTTTCTACAACCTATCAATTTCCGTGCCCTGGTGTGTAGAGGAGAACAATAATATTTTATTGGTTTACAAAACAATTCATAAAGTTTTAATTACGCTGAAAGGCGTTACCCTATGGGAAAGGGCTTTGCATACATTCATGAGACTATGCCAAATTTGACGGTTGTCTCATAATTTTAAATGTTTAATTTATATTGTTTTGAAGAATTAATTTATATTATTTTGAAGAGTTAATTTATATTATTTTGAAGAATAACAAAACTGGAGTGAGCGTTAAATATTTGTGGTTGGCAATGTTATTTTTAGAAACAAGATGTTAAACTGATCATAAACTGAAGCAAACCCGAGCCATCATTGCACTAGGAACCGCACGTACGCAACACAAATTACTCCATATCAATGCATGTTATGGAAGTGATTTTTTTGACAATTAAACACCTTATATGAGAAAGAAAGCTCGAGATGAATGGTACATGTTATATGAGGAAGATTATGACAGAGGTTTACTTCATCTATTGATTGCCTCTGCATTGGCAATAATCATTCATGGAGAAACAAATAATTATGTTTCCTTTAGCAGAGGATTTTCCTCCGGGTTTCTTTTTTGGAGCTGCTTCCTCGGCATACCAGGTATCCATTTTTTTAGGTATGTTGTCAATTTTGAGTTAATATTGTAGTCCATGGCAACTCCAGAAGAAGAACACTATCCCATACACTTCTTTTCTACTATATTATGAAATCTCTATGCTGGTATGTGCTTATTTTTATTTTGACAAAATTTCTCGCAATTTTCCTTTATATTATTTGGGTGTTTTTGCTTTTTTATTTCTCTGGCACGAGTTAAAATCCTTTATTTTTAATTAATGGCTTTGGGTTAAAAAAATTAGTCTTCTGCAGCATCTCGACATCAAGTGCAAATCATTAAGACCCAAATCCACGTTAAATAGGAACGCATGATAATTCTTTTTCCCCTTTAAATGAGGTTTTTTCGATTCAATGATTTAGGTATGGATTTAGTTGTTTTATTAGAATTGAATATTGAGATTTGTTTGAATTAAAATATTGTGTGAAACATTGCTTTCATCAAATAGAGTTTGTGGATATTGCCTCAGAGAGATCTCAAAAGATAGGAACTCACATATCTGAATCAAATTTGTTGGTGGATTGACAGGTGCGTGTGTATACAACTGATGAGGTGGAAACAGAGTTAGAAGTAGCAAAAAAGGAGTACCTTCAGGCTTCCATCGGTTTCACCGCTAAGAAGGTGTTAATTCCATACCAAAATACATTCGGTAGCAAAAATGTTTATGGTGGCGATTCAATATATTCTTTTAATTTTGTTATATGAGCAACCCCCACAACTCTGCAGTAGGGGGCTAACTATCATATTTCCGGATAAGGCTAGGACAAGTGTTAGAAATTGTAAGATATGCTATGAGATGGAATCAAGGATTCCACTCATGTCCAATGTAGCACAGGAGATTGGAGACCTTTTTATGGTCTTCCAAATTCCATGTTTGGAAATTATTGAAATGCAATGAAATTGTTGACCTCAAGTTTGAACAACTTGAAGAAAAATTGTGTTACCTATAAGTTGATATTCTGATAACTTGCACAAATCTTCCTTTTTGTAGATGAGTTCACTCAAAGATGTCAACCAACTGGAAAAACATTGCTATGGTATCAACCATGTTTGTTGGGATCTTGTAAAACCTTCTCCATTCAAGCCTATAAGTCGTTAGTTGTTTGTGCTTTCTTGCATGCAGAACAAAGGCTGCATTATAAGAGTGTTTGTGGCTATATATTGAAAACCAAAATATGCAATTGAATTCTACTACTATTTTGGTCCACTACAAACATGCATTGTCCTGTCATCTTCATTCTATTCACATGCTTGTTTACTTGAATTTTTTTGAAAGAAAACTCTTACCGAACATGCAAATTTCATGAGCACTTTGTGGAGGATTTATTTAGCTAAATCCAATGTGAAATCTTGAGTAGATCATGAAGAAAAGTGTTGTTGCTCATGATATAAATCAGATAACGAAATGTAGAAGTTGAACTTTGCTTTTATGCTATATATCCAGATGATAAGGAAGGCCTAAAGTGTAGATATATTGTTATAATTACGCCGAAGGCCTTTCCCCTATGGGAAAGGCCCTTTCGGACGTATATGCAACTATTTGACGTCCGTTTGGATGTTTTTTCAACGTGATTAATTTTGACATCCATTTAGACGTTTTTGAATTTTTGGCTATTTTTAACAGTTACTTTTCCTTTTTTTGTTATGTTTAGATTTGCTTTTTCATGCATGTTGAATGTGGGTTTATTGTTTTGTATTTTTACTATTTATCTGAGGAATGACTTGTTGGGTTTTTTGTTATGTCAATGGATTTCAATGTAGTTGCTACGACTGTGGTCAGAAGCCGTCTATATTTGTTGTTTTTGTGAATCCTACCATGTTTCCATGTAGATTTTGACTAATAATAAAACCTAGACTGAAAACCATTTGGTAAAATGCATTGGTTATCTGAATGTATTGGACATCTGAAAGGCAATCCAAAAAATTGCATGTCTCTATTGACATGGGTGAATTGTGAGTTGTAGATTGAAATTCCAAGCAACATTGGAGCTTTGTAAAAGAAGCAAATACCTCAACCCTGCTAACATCAACTACTTTGGTCTGATATTTTTGGTCTCTCTATAGAACCCATCATCAGAGAAAGGATTGAAGCCAATACTTGCCCAAATAGACTATTGACATCTTACTTTTCCTTCTCAAAACTAGACTATCTATTTTAGCTTTTTCTAGATTGTGTGAACCATATGCGATCTCCTGGATGGTGCTAGTTATAGGATATGCCAAGAAAGGGTGTATTGACAAGGCCCTACAGCTGATTGGGGAAATGCCCTATTGGGATTTCCGAGGAGGCATTGGTATTTTATAGGAAAATGCAACCGACAGGCATGAAACCCAACCAGTTCACCTTTGTGGTGGTTCTACCTACATGTTCCAACTTGTCCTCTCTCGAAGAGGGTGTGGCAATTCATACTCAAGTAATAAGTAGCATATTTTAGTGTAATCTTCTGGTTACAAATGCCCTCGTAGATATGTATGCAAAATGTGGGAGTACAGAGATTACACGTGATGTGTTTGACAAAATGTCTGATCCACTTTTCTTTATTTCCTTTGTGTCATGAATCTATACACTTATCACTATTGTAGTGTTTTGCTTTACGATAATGAACAGTCCTCCACATGTACTTAGCATATTACTGTAAAGAACAAAATGTGGTAATTCATACTCAAGTAATAAGTAGCAGATTTCAGTGTAATCTTCTGGTTACAAATGCCCTCATAGATATGTATGCAAAATGTGGGAGTACAAATATTGCACGCGATGTGTTTGACAAAATGTTTGATCCAATTTTCTTTATTTCCTTTGTGTCATGAATCTATACACTTATCATTATTGAAGTGTTTTGCTTTATGATAATAAACAATCCTCCACATGTACTTAGCATGTTACTGTAAAGAACAAAATGTGGCAATTCATACTCAAGTAATAAGTAGTAGATTTCAGTGTAATCTTCTGGTTACAAATGCCCTCGTAGATATGTATGTAAAATATGAGAGTACAGAGATTACACGTGATGTGTTTGACAAAATGTCTTATCCACTTTTCTTTATTTCCTTTGCGTCATGAATCTATACACTTATCGCTATTGAAGTGTTTTGCTTTACGATAATGAACAGTCCTCCACATGTACTTAGCATGTTACTGTAAAGAATAGAATTTCTTGGGGGTCCTTGTTGGCCTTGATTTCAATGTTTTCCATGTCTGTACTTTTCTTGGTGTCACTGCTTTGTTGTCTCCTTATTTTCTTTGATTTCGTTCATTTGTTGTTTGTCTACACTCTTTGGTTGCTGCAGTTTTTATTAAATACTCTCTTGTTACTGGAAATAGTGGGGTGTTGTTGTTTTTACTTAGTTTGCATGCATATAAAATCTCATGAGGTCTGGTTTTGTTTGTAGACATCCTTAGTATAATTACAAGATATTGTTGGCTCTCTTATCTCTCTGTTTCCCTCCAAGTTTTGGTTGTGTTTCACATTGCATTATAAAGTATGATTGGATGCTGCAACTTTTCTGTAAATGCTCTCTTGTTTCTGGAAATAGTGGAGTGCTGCTATTTTTACTTGTTGTATCCCTATGTTGCATGTCTTTCAATTAGGTCCATGATGATATTTCTAAATGTTTGTTCCTCCTCTTGTATATCAATCTTTAAATTAAGACTACACACATCTTGGACCTTCGAAAATCAAACTTGCCAAGTCTATATTTTTTTCCATTACCATTGACAATAAGATTAAGGTTCAAATCCTCCAATCTTGTCTATATCTCATAAAGTGGGAAACTTTGGGACAAACATCATCATATGTTGTCCGAATGTCAAGCTAACTTCTAAGGCGAGTTCTAGAATCTTTTTAAAAATAAAATTTAGCATCAACAATAGCTTCCAAAAGAACAAAAACCGTCTTGCCAATGATGGAAAACAATTTTTGTCATTAAACAGTCTTGGACAAATGTTTGATTGCAATACATGATAATCACTATATATACGAGAATTTTTATTACCTCTGTTGATCACCTGCACCCTAGCACTTAGTAAAGAAAATACAGAAGGTTCATGTGGGAAAGTAGAGCGCATTCAAAGGTGCGAAGTATCGGAAATGATTGTGCGCAAAAAATGGAAACAAGTTCGGGACTTAGCCGTTTTCACAACAAGGATCTATTTTTGGAGATAGCATGTGGAGCACTCAAACTAATTGAGACTTGCGTGTCATACATTGGCTATTTTTGGAGGACCAGCTATGAAGCACTTTGCATGGACATAGGTCGGGAATAGATCTACTACTGTCATTTAACTAACAGTAGTCTATTGTTAGCACACTTGCATGTGTGGCTATTTTTGTAACGACGCGTGGCTAATAATAGCATGCGACCTATTTTGGGATTAGATAAGTGGTGAAGGTCAATTCCGCACTCTTATAAATATGTATTAAACTGTGTGAGAATACATAGAGAGAGAGAGAGAGAGATAAATATATGCATACATGGAGATAGAGAGAGAGCATACAAGTGTGAGAACTAAAATATAGTGAGATTATGTTGTTAAATCTGTTACACGCATGAGCATATACTATTGTTCTTGTAATGAAGCTTCTGTGTATTTATTGCATTTAATATAATGGAGGTTATGGACTGAATCAAGGTGTTATCATGTTTACAGTTCAGTATTGCATGCTTGATTTCATTATGGGTATCTGTTAAGTCTGTTATTTTCTAGATCTAGATCTGACTATGCATTGTATGAAAGACATATTAATTATAGATCTGAATGATTGAAGTCTACATCATGCTAACATCCTACAACAACAACCCTAAGGAGGGACCTAGTACCATTGCGTGCTTTAGGTGAGCACTCAGTCTAGGCTGAGTGATGTGTTAAGCGCGCACTGGGTTTGTGTATCACTAAATTCTAGGCTACATCATTGGTTCCATTGTTGGGGCCTCTTTTCGATTGTTTTCGTGGATGGTTTGAAATGAAGACATATCGACTAAAGAAGAATACACACAACGGTTCAACACTGGATCTGAGTTTAACGCACGCGTATGGGTGGAACAGAACATGTATGACAGTTTATATGAGAGTTTCTTTGTTATTTTTCCAGTAGAATTGTACGAGTGGTTGATTGCTTATACATCTAAGCGGAATTGAGGTATCGCGCACTTGTTTGGACACAAGAAGAATTTTAGGCCCTTTATGATGCTTGATCGATTTGGACTCGAGCTGTGGATACGTGGTTCCATGGTGTTTTGAACAGTTATATCTTGGAGTACTCAATTTCCACTTATTCATGTCCAGAGGTAGCTGAATTCTAGTTTTTACGATATCCAAGGGGAACTTACCTGCAAGGAATTCCACTAGCAATCAAGATCCTGATGGTAACTTTGAATTTGGAGAGTAAACCGATGGCTAACTAAACCTCACCACACGCAGGGGCAAAAACATGTTTGGTGAAGGATGACAGACCTAGTGGCAAAAAGGTAGAGATAGGAAAGGCGGCTTAAGCATAATGAGGCGTGTGAGGGAGATCGAGAAGCAGCGAGAGGTTATAGAGCAAATGGCGTTGTGGAGAAAGATAGTTCGGGAAGGAGTTGAAGTTCACACAGAAGACATGGAACCCGAGCCTCAGGAACTCCCCCATTTGGGAAAACATGATAGGGAACCCTCCTCGGCCTCATGTAGCAGTGCACCAACAAAGACGACCTGGGCCGTGGGCGCACATCTGAATCCACCTAACAACCTTTCCCTTGCATTTGGTTTTCCAACATTTAGTACAAGTAGTCAACACTCTAATTCCAAAGTAGTGGAAGAGTAGGAGCGAGTATTATAAGAGGCATAGTAATGGCAACACAAACGAATTTGATGTTATATGGGAGTACTTTTTGGGTACATCATCAACATAGAATACAAGGCGCTAATTTTTGGATTGACTTCTGGGAGTGGTAATGCTTCACAAACTGTCGGGGTATAGTTCAGTTCTACTGTTGGGACACAAGGAAGTACATCTTCTAGTCGACCCTAACTATAGGTTTAACATCGAAGGCATAGGTATCTCTCGGTTCAGGGGGTCTGGAGGTTCTCGGAGGCGGGGAAACATATGAGGTTTTGGATCAAGTGGGCAAGGTCCACACCAACCCTAGAATATTTACATGGAGATGTCTCTTCATCTTCCAGAGTATAGGGGCATAGAAGATGTTGTTGAATATGTGCATGTGTGAAATATTGTGGCGCGCAAAAGGAATCATGGCTTCTGAGCGTAGGGCAAGCTAATTTGCTACTACATTACAAGGGCGCACACACACACAGTTGGTATAAAAAGTTTGACCCTAATCAGACTTGCGTAGACTATACAACTTTAAAAGATGCATTCCTTAAAGAGTTTCACATCCCTAAGTTTGAGCAAAAGAGTATAAGTGTGCTCAAGGATATTAAGCAAGGCACTACTAAAAGTGTTAGAGAGTATGATGCATAGTTTAAAACACTGTTATCTAAGCTTTCTTATGACATACACGCAAGCTAGCATGCACAATGGTTCGTTGGGGGCTTGATTACACCTTTTAGGAGGGCATTATCACATAAGACATACATTGATCTGTGTGAAGCACTTGAAGCAACTTTACGTGTTGAGGCAATTGGAAGCATAGACACTGGAGTGAGCCCATTTTTAGAAGCACAGATCATAGCTATGACAAAGCAGTTGGAGAAACTATCAAAAATTCAACACATGAGATGTGCACAGGGATTTGGTGCACAAATTGTGAAGTAGAAGGTCACACAAAGGATAGTTTTCCTCGCAAAACAAGATTTATCATTGCAGATGGATTGTGAGATATGCCATTTAAACCATGATGCTAGCCGTTGCCCATTATTACAACACACGATAAGGAAGAACGTTTAAAGCTACTTTAATCTGCAGGTCCACGACTCATGACACGAAAGACTGCCGGCTGATTGGTACAAATCCATGATGCTATAGATATTGGTGTACGATAGACAGGAGTTTTAAATAACTCTAAGGGCAAGAATGAGCATAAGGACCGGATCACAACCAAGCACGCTATGATCGGAATGAAGGGCATTTTGAAGGTGGTCATGGCAGAGGTCGAGGATATCATGATGGATTTGGAGGACGAGGCCGTGGTGGTGGAAGAAGTGAGTTCCCTTGCGGAAAATGTTATACATGTAGATCTCTTGACCACTACAGCGCGAATGTCCTCAGAATATTACATGTTCTTTCTGCGGAAAGAACCATAGCTATGAGGAGTGCCCAGACTTATATGAGCATCTGAGTAAGCAACATAGACAAGAAAACAAAGGCACAGGGATGGTTAGGATACAACGCACTTTGTGGAAAATCAATGGATGCCCAAGTTGGTCAGAGAGTTCAAAGAGTTACAAGTGAAGATCACGACCCGCACTGAGGCGGCACGCGCTAGGGAAACATTGCAACAGAAACCTACCATCACTAAAGAATAAGTTCTTCATGCACGATACCCAAATCCTACCTATCAGAAGGAGGTTTATTAGGAAACCATGGAAGTTCTAAGGAATCTTTAGGGTGAGATACAATACTTAAAAGAGAAATCGTGGAAGACGGAGTAAAAGAAAGCATCGGAGATGTTCTAAACTGATATAGATGAATTAAGGGAAGTGTGTAAAATGTTGCGCCAAGAAAATATCATTCCATTATTAGGGTATTGGCTAAAAGGAAACACTCTATGTGCAAGTACTAAGACTAGATGGAAAATCCTGCATGCGAATCTTCCCCCTCATAGCTTGGATTATGACAAGGAAATCACCCTGAATGTTGTTGTGGATGGGTGGCTATTGAGTAATATATTGATTGATACAAGCACAGAAGTCAATGTTCTTACCTTGGATGCATGGGTACAAATGGGAAGACCCCCATTGCAACCATCCTCTAATGTATTATTCATGGCTAATCGGACTAAGGCCACTCCCATCGGAGTCTTGAAAGATGCATCCATTACCATACAAGGAGCCAAGTTCACTAGAGACTTTGAAGTTTTAGCACTAATAGAGTCAGATAGCTTCCTAGCTCTATTGGGGCATCCTTGGTGCTATGTAAATAATGTTGATCTTCGGTTCAACAAGGGCTATATCAATTTTGAAAACAAGGAGGAGAGAGTTATTATCCCTTTAACAGATGGAAAATATGTGCCCTATGTTGAGCCCTTAAGTGAAGAAGATCTGAATAGGATTTATGTACACATTATCTGAGATCCAGAGATACTAGATCTTACTAAGGAAGGACTAATTAAGTGGGAGGATGCACAATCTATTAGCGATACTACAAGAGTTGCTTGTGATAATTGGGCTCACAACACTTATGAGTTGGTAGGGCACAAAGTAAAAAGCATCTTTCCTCGAAGCACAAAACCACGTTATGTCGGGAGGATATTGACTAAATCTAAGTGTTAGTTCTGTGTGTATCTAAATCTAGTATGTTCTTGATTTCATCATGGTTAATACTTAATTTTGTTCTCCCTTAGGTATAGATCTAGTATGCTCTGTAGAATGATGTGTTAGTAATGGAACTGCATGTGTTAAGTCTTCATCATGCTAACATCCTGCAACAACAACCCTAAAGAGGGACTGGTACCTTTGCGCGCTTTGGGTGAGCGCTCAGAGGCTGAGTGATGTGCTAGCGATTCTAGGGTCTTATTGGGCTTGTATTACTGAATTCTAGGTTACATCATTGGGCTTGTAACAACTCGGTACCTTGTTACACAGGAGAAGGGGATCCCATGGTATTCTGCGCCATGGAAGAAAAGTGGATAGACCCACTGGAAAGAAGAAATATGCTAACATATACACTATGTGGGACAACAACACGCTAGTGGGTGGTCCACAAGGATAATATTGTTGGATGGAATGAAATTAGGATTGCTCTTACTACTAGGTTCTTCAGGAGCAATGCACCTACTCAAATTTGCACTTATCACGGTAATCAACCTGTTCAGTACCATGTTTAGAAGTGTGAGAGACTCTGGATAGAAGGGCAGGAAGCTTTACCACCTTTGCTATGGGTGCACAAGTTTTATTCCACTTTACAAGGTTGTGCACGTGCTTGGTATGTGTATGCAGAACTCCATAGAGAAACTGGAAATTGGCAGGATTTAATTGCAGGAATGGCCCATACATTTGAATTCTTCTCTACAAAGCCTCCGGTGGGCGAAGCATTGAAATTCATAAAGCGCATAACTATGGGAGATAGCACCAAGGATGAAGAACTACTTCAGGAGTTATTAGATAAGGAAAACTCGGGAGCGCATCTTGGTGAAGAACCAGAGGACGATGCAACATTACTTCAACGTGTTTGCCTTAAGAAAGAGAAAGGAAAAATGGTCTACTTAGTGGATGATGAAGAAGTAGAAAATATGGATGTAAACCATTCAACGGGTAGGATTGAGGTATTGACAATGCGAGATAAGACCACGCGAGCTTATCATGAACCTATGAAGACAAAGAGGGTGAATATTGGAACAGATACTGAGCCTAAGGAAGCCATAATTGGAGATTATTGGTCAGACTCTGAAGTGGCAAAAATCATAGAGTTACTAAGGGATTACGAAGACTTATTCCCTAGGGGGTACCATGAACTTAAAGGCATGCATGAATCATTAGGGGAGATGAAGATAAAGCTTAAAGAAGGTGCGCGCCCAGTTAGAAAGAGACCCTACAGGATGAACCCCAACTTGCACGAAAAGGTCAAAAAGATATTGATAAAATGTTAAAGTATGGGATTATCAGACCCTTTGATGAGTCAGAATGGGTTAGTCCAATGGTGATTAGTATCAAGAAGGATGGATGGATTAGAATATGTGTGGACTACAGGGAGCTGAATGTTACATGTGTAACTGATCCCTTTCCTACGCCATTCACTAAGGAAATACTAGAAGGTGTCACAGGTGCGAAATCTATTCGTTTACAGATGGGTTCTCTGGGTATCATCAGGTTCGAATTGCCCAGGAGGATCAGGAGAAGACTACATTTACTTTTGAATGGGGTAGCTTTGCCTATACTGTAATGTCTTTTGATGTCTAAAATGTGGTACAGTTGTATTTTCGCGCATAGTTGTCCAAGCATTCAAGGAATTTATTCACAACTTCTTATAGGTATATTTAGATGATTGGATGGTGTATGGATTAGTTAAGGATCACTGTGACAATCTGTGCTTAATGTTTGAATGGTGTAGACAGTTGAGTATCTCTTTGAACATTAAGAAGTGCGCATTTGCTACACCATTTAGAGTACTTTTAGGACACATAATCTGCAAAGAGGGTTTGTTGGTTGATCCAACAAAGGTTGCAGTCATTATAGGCCTAATGGAGCCTACAAGTCAGAGTGAGGTGCGTGGATTTTTGGGTCATACAGGATATTACAGAAAGTTTATCAAAGGATATGCTAAAGTTTCTACACCATTAGAAGAGTTATTGAAAGGGAGAGGTACGTTCTACTGGGGAGAACCACAACAACACACATTCAAGACATTGAAGGAGAAACTTACTACCACGCCTATTCTACATTTTCCTTCGTGGGACAAACCATTTCATGTACATGTTGATGCCTCTGCACAACTATTGGTGTGGTGTTAGCTCAACCTTGGAGAAGGTATTGTAGATCATCCTATTTGTTTTGCTAGTAGAAATTTGACTCCTGAGAAGAATTACACAACTACAGAGCGCGAAGCTTTGTCAATGATATATGCGCTACATAAATTCCACCAGGTACTACTAGCTACACCATTCATCTTTTATACAGATCACATGACATTGAAGTATTTGGTAAATAAACCTATTTTACAAGGGCACATATGTTGATGGATGCTCTTATTTCAGAAATTTAAATTCACAGTTGTGGTAAAACCAGGGAAAAGTAATTATAGACCAGACCATCTATCAAGAATACAGTTAGGAGAAGAAGCATAGGTGATTGAAGATACCATGCCCGATGCACGCTTATACGAGTTCAACGACCACCATCGTAACTAGAGGACATGTTGTCTTTCTACGAATAGGGATGACACCAGAAGGAATGAAATAATGGGGAAGAAACAACTTGTTATACGTGCCACACCTTATATGTTAATCAGTGGTGACTTGTACAAATTGGGCCGAGATGAGGTATTACGTCATTGTATATTAGAATATGAGTGCATGAATATTATGGAAGAGGCTCATGGTGGTATTGCAGGTGGCCACTATGACGGTGATGCAACTGCGTGCAAGATTCTACTCATTGGATTATGGTGGGAGTCCTTATATAAAGATTGTAAGGAATTTTGTAAGGCATGTGATCATTGTCAATGTCTTGGAAAACCATGTCAATGAGATGAAATGCCTCTGAGACCTATTACTAGCACAGAACCATTTGAAAAATTGGCTATAGATTTTGTGGGTCCCATTTCACCAGTCACGCACAGAACTGGATCACGCTACATCATAACTTGTACAGATTATCTGATAAGGTGGGCAGAAGCAACACCTACAAAGGGTTGTACGGTGGCTAAAAACCATGTTTCTATGGGAAAATATTATTACAAGGTATGGATGTCCTTTAAGTTTGACCAGTGATAGGGGTACACATTTTCTTAATGAGACAATCAGAATTTTATTGGAGGAATTCATGATTGCACACCATAAGACTACACCCTATCATCCTCATGCAAATGGAACTATTGAGGCTTTCAACAAAATTTTGAGCCAAACATTGACAAAAATCTATGATGTTGGAAGAAAATATTGGGATGATAAAGTATCTACAATACTTTGGGCATATCGACAACATATAAAAGGTTGAACAAAGCCACACCATTTCAGTTAGTGTTTAGCGCAAAATTTGTTCTTCCTATGGAATTTATGTTACCTTCTTTGCGTATTACATGCGCTGGAGGTCTTGTTGATGAGAAAGCATTAGAAGAGCGGATTGAAAAGTTAATCAAGTTGGATGAGTGACGAGCCATAGCACGTTGGAGTCAAAAGAAAGAAAAGGCCAGGTAGAAAGCATGGCATGACAAAAACATAAGGGACAAGAAGTTTGAGATTGGACAAATGGTGCTTCTCTATGACTCTAAGTTCTTGCGCCATCTAGGAAAACTTAAGGTACATTGGTTGGGGCCATATGTTATCACTTACATCCTTGAAACAGGCACTTTCCAATTAGAAGCACTTGATGGAACACGGCTACCCAGTTACTTCAACGGAGTAGGCTGAATCCCTACTATAAATAAGTCTTCTTGGTGTTTGTAATAAGGCAATATTTCCATTTAGATTAGGTTTTCAATTATGTATTCCCTTAATGTGTTTCCTTCTTTGTTGCTATGCTTTGTCAATTTAGTTGGTGTGTTGTGTAATAAGCATGTTTACATGCTAGAAGCTAATTACTATTTGAAGAATTTTTATGCGCAAAGGACTGCACATAATTTTAGTGTGGG
Source organism: Taxus wallichiana var. yunnanensis (assembly GCA_018340775.1). Classification (NCBI taxonomy): domain Eukaryota; kingdom Viridiplantae; phylum Streptophyta; class Pinopsida; order Cupressales; family Taxaceae; genus Taxus; species Taxus wallichiana. The sequence continues at coordinate 643,466,830 of CM031244.1, forward strand.
GTGGATTGTTGGTATCCAGGTACAAGACTGTTGGGATTAAATGACGGAGGGAATAAACTTGCTATGGGTGCTATTCAAGTCAAAGTATTGCTTCTAAAAAGTGACCAAAGATGGAGATGGATGAAGGGACAATATAACATGAGGTAAGTAGAGGCCATAACAACTACCATTGGAAGGTGCAGTGACAAGGTACTCGGGCGTAAGGAAGCGCTTGAAGAGAAGTCTGTGACCAAAGGGTAGGAAGGCGCGCTAGAAGGTTATAGCTAGGGCGTGAAGATGTATCGCACGGAAAGAACAAAGTTGGTCAATAAATGAGAGGACATTGGGTAGGTGAAGGAGCAATAAATGCATCAAAAATTTGAAAATCTATATAAGGATGGGATGCGAGTTCATTCTTACCGTTGTGATTAAGAGAATTTGACAAGAGCCAAGTGTGAAGAGCCGAGCAATCGTGTTGAGGTGCGAAGAGTGTGAAACCAAACGTGGAAAGGAGGTTTGTGCAAAGAAGAAGCTTGCGTTCCCATAAGAGGAGGGTTTGAGCGAAGCAGACATGTTACAACCAAGCTAGGGCACGTGATTTCCACTAGGGCACGAAGATTTGAGCTAGGGTTTGAGTTGCACGTTGTAAAAGTCAAAAGATGAGTATTTTCAGAGGATTGCAGGGTAGAAATGGCACCAAAGAAGGCAGTTGCAACAAGAGTTAAGGGAAAGAAGAAGGTGGTCATGGAGGAAGAAGAAATGACCCCTGAGAGTAATTTTTCAGAGATGCAATATCCAGAGGGGGTTATAGTAGGCTAGGAATGGGATTCCCACATTCGAAAAGCAAGATAAGTGATTACAACCATCGTACCACATAAAACAAGGAGCTAGATGCACTGTTAAACACGAAGATAAATAAGCACACATCAAAGGACATGTCGGTCTAGGACGACACTTGGGAGAAGTTGTTGAAGAAGATTAGAGTATATCAGTTACACAAGGTCCCCTACTTCAGAAAATATGAGCCCTTGTACTAATGGCTCATGAGCAGGGTACACAAATACTTCTTCTACTTTGTAGGATGCAGAGTAAGGATTTCAGTGTGTTGATCTCCACAGTGATAGGGTTGAAGGCTACAGGTGAAGACCTCAAGGAGGACTTAACAGACAAGGCCACAATTCTAGAGACTAGGAGGGAACTGGGGTACACAAAGGGTCCGTGTGGCATGGACATAGACAAGCTAAAAAGTACCCAGTTGTGCAGGCATTTGCACACCTTGTGACAAAGTTAAATGACTAAGAGAGGTGGTCACAAGTGAACACCATGTGGTTGCATTGCTAAAAGGATGTCTAAAGGAGTGATCTATAACATTTCAAGTTACATTGTGGAAACTATCGTCGAAGAGGCATGTTCAGGAGGAAAGATCAGTTTTGGGGCTGTTCTATTGTCTCTGGTATTCATGGAGATCGGGGTGCCAGACAGACCAAAAGAGAAGGTCTAGGAGTATCCTATGGAGAACAAGTCACCTACAGAGTGATTCAGCAAGTACTTGTGTGAAGGATCGATGACCAAAAAGTCAAGCAGAGGGCTAAGAAGTGGTACGATAGGATCCATGTGGCATTCGAAGAAGAGTGGCACATACCAAAGGATTTACCATCGGTGGTGGGTAAGGCAGTTCAATTTTCCGTATACCAACATTTTTGCATCGCGCGATTTGCGATGAAGGATGGGGCTTGGAGCCCATGGTGCAAACTACCGTATGCCTTCACAACAAGGTATTTTCAGCATCGATTCATAGGTTCTTAGACACGCGCCGATTAACATTCAATGTAGACAAGGTAGACTGCGATTACCACACCGAGGAAAAATTATGTATATCCATGATGTAATGCATATATTGAAAGGCTCATCTCAAATGTGTTAAGCATAAGGCCAATAAGTTTGGTGTTGGATACATTGGAGTGGCATTGGTGTACCTCAACTGAAGCCCAAGCTAGGAAAACAACAAGTATGTGGAAGATGAGTTCCCACTTCTAGAACCGCCGAAGGGTGAGCATACCATGTAGAACATTCTAGTGCCGAAGCCCACAGAGACAATCGAAGTAGAGGATGAGGAGGATGAGCGAAGATAATGGTGGTTTGGAACATAGAGGTAAAAGACATCCTACAAATAAGGATGAAGTTGAGCGCGTAACTACACCACCTCAACCACAAGAGGGGGATGATGAGGACTTGGATGTAGTCCAAGGAGAGCGCTGATTTAAGAGAGTGTTCAAGAGAACAAGGACCCAAGGTGCTACTCCACAAACAGTGCACAGATCACCTCGACTCTCTCCATAGAAGGAGACAACCAAGAAAAGGAGAAGGAAACTAAAATTGAATGAGGAAGCGGAAGAGTAAGAGGAAAGCGCGCTAATTCTCCTACACCTCTAAAGAATGTAGAAGGACAACAAGATGAAGAAATGAAGGAGAAGAGGAAGAAAAGGGAACAAATGAGACAACTACAGAGACTGCTCAGGACATAGAAACACAAGTCCCAAATCTGGAAGCTCAAGTTCCTAAGCAGCCTAGGTTAAGAAGAACAAGTGGGGAACACATTCCACCATCCATGGGCTATGCTGAGGACACAGGTAAAATTATCCGCGCTTGTTTCCAGAGCACACTGACACAAAAGGAGTTATATGGCTGGGAATTAATGGATGAAGATATGACAACAATGCGCACAAGGAAGCAATTATCATGGTCGATGCACACGCACATGGATGAACCAGATTTTGATGTGTGTGAGGAGTCATGTGTGTTGAGGAGGTTGAAAAAGACACCTCAGGCTAGACACATAACAATAAAGCCTATTGTTATGTCAGATGAACAGGTGAGCAATGCATTGGTAAAAGTCTCAACAGAGGTGGCAAGGTGGAATATGGACAAAGCTACCACAATTAGGGTGCTAAGGGGAGAGATCAAAACTAAGGATGAGGAGATAGCGTGCCTAACACAGGAAAGAGACTTAGCGCATAAGAAGAATGCTGTATTTATTAGCATCGCAGAGGAAATTGGTGATAATGTCATGAAGGCTAGGCCACACTTAGAACCAAAGGTACCAAAGATGTTTCCTTTGCAATACACTATGTAAGTACATTGGTGGACTTAGTGCTTGAAGATGAACCTCTGCGCACATACCAGTCGCCAAAGGATCCAACACAAGATGTAGAGCAAGAAAAGGCTTCAGTGATGCGAAAGATTGCATCATATGAAGGACTCTGCAAGCATTGTCGAAGAACTAAAGAAGGTAGACCAAGCCTTGAACATCTGTATAGCTCTAGAGGCGCTCATCAAAATAAAAACCATGGAGGAGAACAATGAGGTCCAGAAAGTGATGAGGGACGACACATTGGGCCACGTAGAAAGATTAGAATGGTTAAACAGAAGCGTGAGGCCCTGACAACAACCCAAGAACCACACAAGGATCGGCTAGAGGAGCTTGGAAACTCATTGCATAGAAGATGGATTTTGCTAGAGGGAAGGATGACTGCAATGTCCAACATTGTGTTGGTCTTGCAGAATGAGAAAGGAGAGATTGCGAAGGATGAACTGGAGTCCATTACTATGGACATTCCAGAAAAAGTAGAGGAAGCACTCGTTGAGTGGTAGACCTTGGAGGTCGAGATAAAGGAGGAATATCCTGAATTAATTTGTCAGGTTGCAAAAGAAGAAACTACAAGTTAAAAACATTATTTCATTCATCTAAATTATTTCTATTCTTCTATTCTTTGATTCGTTTTGAAGACAACCATTGCTGGGGCGATAATATAACTAGTGTGGGGTAATGTTGATCAATCAGACCATAACATTTAGTAAAGAAAATATAGAAGGTTCGTGTGGGAAAGTAGAGCGCATTCAAAGGTGTGGAAGTATTGGAAAGGATCACGCGTGAAGAACATAAACATGTTCGGGACTTAGCCATTTTCACGATAAGGATCTATTTTTGGAGATAACGTATGGAGCACTCAAACCGATTGGAGACTTGCGCATCACGCATTGGCTATTTTTGGAGGACCAGCTATGAAGCGCTTTGCATGGACACATGTCGGGAATAGATCTGCTTTATTGGCGCTAACTAACAACAACCTATTGTTAGCGCACTTGCATGTGTGGCTATGTTTGTAACAACGCGTGGCTAATAATAGCATGCACACATATATGTATTAAAGCGTGTGAAAATACATAGAGAGAGATAGATAGATGCATACATGGAGATAGAGAGAGAGCATACAGGTGTGAGAACTAAAATATAGTGAGATTATGCTACTAAATCTATTACGCACATGAGTGTATACTATTGTTCTTGTAATGAAGATTCTGTGTATTTATTGTAATTAATATAATGGAGGTTATGGAATGAATCAAGGTGTTATCATGTTTACAGTTCAGTATTGCATGCTTGATTTCATTATGGGTATCTGTTAAGCTGTTATTTTCTAGATCTAGATTTGACTATGCATTGTATGAAAGACATGTTAATTATAGATATGAATGATTGAGGTCTACATCATGCTAACATCTTGCAACAACAACCCTAAGGAGGGACCTGGTACTATTGCGCGCCTCGAGTGAGCACTCAGTCTAGGCTAAGTGATGTGCCAATGCACCTGGGTTTGTGTATCGCTGAATTCTAGGCTACATCAACCTCCCTACAATGTTGTGGTCATCCGCTACATTTTAAGCATCGTTATGAGTCGTTCATAGATGGTTGGCATCTCTCACAACAAAATCTTTGTAAGATGAACTCAGGGTAATGTACCAAACCCAACATATTCAAAGGCCTATGAACTTCTCATGCCACACACAAATAAAGTCTAAGAGAAATAAATGCTCATAATGCAGCTGCAAATCCCAAATAAGGAGAACAAACTCACCTAGAGTAGGCAAATTTTTGTATTAGCCTACAAAATCAAAGAAATATTCTCATTCTCTATATTGCAAATAAGACCTTTCAATGACCAAATCTCACAGTTGTTTTTTGGCAGTGAAATCAAGTCACCCATGCCATAACTATCGGGTAGATTTGAGCCCACTCACTTTCTGTTTTGGAGAACAATGAGGATAATCATAGGGAATCTAAATAATTTTGTTTTGTAAAAATTAGTTGTAGGACATTAAAAAAAATTCTTCGCTAATTACGTCGAAGGCGTCCCCCTATGGGAAAGGCCCTTCCTTCGTTTCGGTGACTATGTTAAATTTGACGGCCTGTCGGACGTTTTTTAAGGCATTTTTGTTTGACGGTCATTTGGATGTTTTTGCTTTTTCCACGTTTTCATGTTCCACCCTTGCAGAATGAAGACAAATGATATTGAGGTAGACGAATTGACCGTGGCGCCACTTGTTTTGGTTTCTGCTTCATATATTTACATGGATTTGGCGGATTTGATATGATGAGGGCCCAGGGTAGGGAAAAGGTTTCGATGTAGAATATAACTATACTCTTATTTGAATAACATCCCCATCCTTGGAGCACCACATCTCCAAGTAAGTATGCTTTTCCGTCATTTTGTGGTCGGTTTGTGGTTTTTGGGCTATAATTTCTTTTTCTTTCTTTCATTCTTTAAGGAACTTATTTTTAAATTTATAAATGTGAATTTTGAAATTTACTCCATAGAAAATTTCAAGACCAACATTTGATTCCAATTCTGAAATATGACCATCTTTGGTGAGGACAACATCATTTTGTGGCCGATCTGTGGTTTTCTGGGCTATAATTTATTTTTCTTTCTTTCATTCTTTAAGGAAATTATTTATAAATTTATAAATGTGAATTTTGAAATTTCCTCTGTAGAAAATTTCAAGACCAACATTTCGATTCCAATTCTGAAATACGACCATCTTTGGTGAGGACAAGCATTTGCAAATTCTCTGACTCAATACACTTGCTACCAAGCTCCACTTTAAGCCTGTAATCGTAGCCTTCAATTGGGACACTTCAATAGCAATCTCAATGTTCCCCTGCTCCATTTGTTCACGCACGTCATTCCTTCCCTTAGTAACTATTTCATGCTGCCTGGAAAGTTCTTCAACAATATCCTCTGCCCTTTTCATGACAAAAAAAGAGTCAAGAAATTCAATTTTGGAGTCTTCAAAGGTAAAAAACAAAAAACTGCTAGGATATGCATAAAATGGGTTTGTTGAAAATGCCTTCAAAACTTTTAGGCGAATGCATTTGACAAGTTCAAACCTAGCCTCCACAACCTTTGTCAGCATACTCCCTTTCTATACCAACCTTAACACAAGGTATGAACATCCATCAAAGTATAATGGAAAGTGGATTTTTGTTTGCAAAATGCCTCAAAGAGATGTGGTCTCATGGAATGCCATGATTGTAGGATATGCACAAAACAACTCTGACAATGATGCTCTCAAACTCTTTGAGGTAATAAAGCACTATGGAATGTACCCTAACCATTTAAGCTTCATTTATATTTTATTCTTGCATATTTTGTCTCATTTATGTTTCTTGGAGAGCCAATATGTTAAAGCACTTAGTCGTTCTTTCAATCTACTTTGACGTCAACACTTCACATTCAATACATTCTCGAGAGTGAGTATTAACAAACTTACATGTCTCACTTACATTTGTATTCGATTATTACACAACTAACTATTATTTAACATCCCTTCTCATATATTTTCCAACATTTATTTTGGCTTTAATAAAAAATCAAAATTGTCAATCACATCGCTTACCAACATCAACTACAAAATAATAACTATCCGTCTAATTCAAATAACATATACCATTCCGTCTTCACATTGCATTGTACACATGCCATTGCTAGTTTATAAGTATTAACTCAACATTCTTTAGGCGATCAATAACCAGATTTTAAAATTAACGTCTTGCCTAAGAGTGGGCGTATCTTGTGGATGTTTTACAGACTTCTATTTAATAAGCCCCACAAACCTAACCAAAAATCGAAGAAGGCTTTTGTTATATTTCAAGATTCTTCCCCGGCGAAGCGCGCTAATAATTCGAGGAGGAGAAGCCCAGGAAAACCAGAGAGCAAAGCAACCATGGCGACCACCAGAGTGCAAAGGATTATGACCCAACCCATCGTAAGCAGGCTTCTACTTCGGTTTTTTTTTCCCTTTGAAATTTATTGTTGGGCTTATGCTTGTTTTTGTGGGTTTTGCAATGTCGGTGAAGAACCTGATATTTCGGTTTCTTCAAAGCAAAGCACGCATTCAGATTTGGCTTTTCGAGCAGAAAGATTTGAGGATTGAGGGGCGCATCATTGTAAGTTAAAACTCGTTTGCCTTTTTTTGAAACTAGGGTTCAGTTTTTTTCTTGGTAAATGTTACTAAAGGTTATGAGCGGCACTGTAGACCATATTATTGTGTTTTTGTAAGCAATGCTCATACTTGGGCGGTTTGTACTCTGTATCAGATATACCACAATTTTACCAAATATTTGTCCGATTGCCACATAACCCCTGAAATGTTTGGCGATTTATTGCAGTGGTGAGATTTGAACCTGCGTGATGTAATTCCTTTAAGGGTTTAGGTTTTTGCCAAAATAGGGTTTAGGGTTTTTCCCTTTAAGATGGTTTAGTTAGTTTTGATGTTTTTGGCAGTGTCTTTTTGTTGAGGGAAACAGAAAGGTTTGACAAGGATCATCCTAACATTAGATAAATACTCTGTATCCTGATTTTGGAATGGCATACTATTTTCTAATCAAACAACTCTCTTAGAATATTCTGCTCTGTTCGAAGGAAGCCTCTCTGGATTTTTTTAAATCAGATCGTATACAGGGTCCAGAGCCTTCAGGTTTGACACAAGATACATTGGGACTGCCTGATTAGAGGATGCTAACATTTGAAATATTTTGGCCAGTGTTAGCTATTTACACTTTCCAATGATCTATCTTATTCCTTGAAAAACTAGGGTTCTCAAAACGTGAGTTAGGAAAAGAGGCGGTTTCTCTCTCCAGCTATTAGCTGATGCCTATCTCCATATTGAAGAATACTGTTTTAATGAGTTAGCTAACCTGTTAATTATGCATGATTGAGCCAATTTCCGGCAAAACTTTACAATCTTTTTCCCATTAGCTGGGAAGCCTACCATCAAATTTGCTATTAATATAGAAATCACATTATGTGGGCTTGTGACTATATGGTTTTTAACCCGAGTCATTTGTGGCAATAAGTGCCCCACCTTATCAGCAGATAACACTTGGACACACATAGATGAATAAACAAGGGAGCCAAATGAAGTTCGGGGACATGTAATTTTGGTTTTAGCATTTAGGAGTTCTTGTTTATACCTCGATTTATATAGTCTGTCCCATTGTATGAAGTTTACTATTTATTAACCCGTTTTAGTGCCTTGTACTGATTTTTGTCAAATCCATGGAGGAAAGGAAGAAAGTTCACACAGAAGTTTATCATGCCAGATCTAAACTGTTTCGCTTTTTGGTCAACCAAGATAGCATATATTTTGATGTCTACCTAGATGTGTGTCTCAGAACTATATTCTTATAGATTTCTTAAGAGGTTTTTTTTTTTATCACCCCTGTCACTGTATTTAGGGTATTATTTGCGTCCACCTTGACTAAAATAGGATAATTAGCATCCACGCCAGCTTGGTTGCAAGAGCAAGTGGCTCAAATACTTCCTTATTCTAGACCACCTTATATCTTTTGTCCCTAAAATTTTATTTCAGGATACCGTGGGAGCTTCTTTCTCGCATCCTGTTTTTAGCTTGCCATAAGAAGGTACTGCATTGTAGATCAATCTTATCAGGAGCCACTTAGGTGTGGACGACTTGTTGGTACTGACTGGTCAAAATTACCCTTTCTTGTCTATTGTACCACTTATTACTCCCAAAACATAATCCCATTGTTCAATATTTGTAAGATGCCTTCTCAGTTCTTGGCATGTCTTTTAGGGCATATCAAATCCAATGAGGATCCCAAGTATCTGAAGACAATTTTGTCAAAACTTACATTTGAAGACTTGAAGGATTTGAGCTATTTTGAGGGTTTCATTGTCATTGGTGTTTTAGATTCCTGCACTTTTTGGGATTAAATTTATGCCGTAGAAATTTAGAATTTTCAATGCTTTAATAAATTTTAAGCAATTACAATGATAGCTAATGTGATTAAATTCCTATTTTGGTTCCAGGAAGGGGTAACCACTCAGACCTATTGTCTTATCATCTTATGATTGCATGGGGAAATCATGTTTAGAATACTTTTGTCTTAGTATTTGTTTCTGAATGGTGTCTATTCTGTCAAAACTCGCTTGGGATTTGCATATATCCTTTGTTTGAGTGCCGCCTTCTTTATCAAACACAATTTTTGCTAGCTTATCGAGATTGACAAATATCTAGAAAAAGTCATTAGCTTCTGCATTGGGAATAACAGAGATGGCATCAAGCATTCTCACCTTTAAGGCGTGCTTGTGTGCTTCTTTATATAAGTGCTTGAAGTGATTCCTCTTTTATTAAGTCAGGTTCATTAATCAAGCCCCCTTAATCTTATGAATTTATTATTTTATTATAAGATCTTGCTCCAGGCATGTGTTGAAAATATTGTGTTTGCATCACCAGCTTTCAACCAAATTCCAGATTGTAACTTTCAGTGGTTTCCTTCCTTCAGCCGTGTCTGTAGAAGTTTAGTAATACTTTGCTACTCCTGCTGTTCCTATTTCTTGACTAACCCCTGTTCCTAAATTGAAGTCTGATTTTCAAAATTTTTGTTTTCCAAGCACTTATTTATTCATTGATGTCTTTATGGTGATTTCCAATCTAAGATTTAGTATCCTTTTATTTGAGGAATGCACCTTATATTAGTTAAAGGAACAGGAAAACTACATCAATCCTACAATGGGGAAGATCAAATATCTTTCTTCAGACTTTTAAGTTTTTCTTCCTGGATGAAAGAAATGGTGTAGCCTTTTGTAGCCTTTGATTAGTTGTGCCCATGAATGCTCAATCATTCCTTCTAACTAGATTGTTAATGCTGTTTAGCCTTTGACTAGTTGTGCCCATGAATGCTCATTGCTCAATCATTCCATCAAACTCAGACTGTTAATGCTGGTTAGGATTACAATTGAAGGGGGCAGGATTGCTGTACCATCTTTTCCAGTAGACCCCAGGACGTTGAAAATGACGGGCAGAAGGCGGTGTAATCCGAGTTCAAGATAAAATCTATCAATGACATAGGATTCTTGCGGGAATGATCTCTTAAGCCATTCAGCTTCATAACATTCAACATTCACCTTTTTCTTTTCTTGGACTGCATGAAATAACTATTTCTAGGCTTTAAATCAAACATATAATCATATTCCATCTGGAGACAGTGTCTTCAACAGGATTCTTGCTGGAATGATCTCTTAAGCCATTCAGCGTCACAGTATTCACCTTTTCTTCTCTTGGACCACGTGAAATAACTATTTCTAGGCTTTAAATCAAACATATAATCATATTCCATCTGGTGACAGTGTCTTCAATATATTACCTGCTAGAGCCTGTAAGTAGGTTCCCTTTTTTTCCAAAGGAATGGAATATAAGTTTAAAGCCGAAATCTATTATGTTTTGGCCATATTCCATCTGGTGACAGTGTCTTCAGTATATTCCCTGCAAGAGCCTGTAAATATGTCCCCTTTTTCCAAAGGGATGGGATATATGTTTAAAGCCAAAATCTATTATGTTTTGGCCATATCCATAAGGCTACTACCTCTATATATTTCACTGTACAAATTTGCGGCGTGACCCTTGATAAGATGGCAACCTGGTTGGTTGCTTTTATTAGAAAGGTATCACATGTTCACTTCCAATCTCATTTTGGAGGTCTGAGAGGTTTTGATCCCAGAAGCTGATGATACCTCCAGAAGATCCTGCTTTATTGCTACGATTCCAGAAGTGTTTTTTTTCTTCATAACCTGACTAACACCAGCCTTGGATTTTTGGATAATTGAGACTGTAAATCTTCCCTAATTAAATTTCTTAACTGAACCTGCCTAGTATTGGCTCCTATCCTTGAAAATACTAGGAAATCACTATTATTTTTAGATGCTTCAGATTTACGGTTTACCTGAAAAGGAATGCTTAATTGTTCTTTGCTTGCTTGCTGTGATATCTGCAGCTATCTCCTTTTTCTGTGTTCTGTCTACCAATTATGCTCTTATTCAATTGTTTAAAACATATCTCATATCTGCTATCAGGCTGGTGTATAATTCTCATACAGTTTGATCTTCAGTATTTGGCGACAAAACAGTTGGGCAGATATGTAGTTTCAAAATTTGTAATGTTGTGGATAAATTGGTCTCTGTTAATAGACATCTAAAACTGATTTTTCAATCTTTGCTTTTCACCCTGTTGCATGAATTGTATAAGATGATAGCTCTTTGGGATGGGGATTATCATGCTTAAGCTGTTTCTGGATCATGCAAGTGTTTTCGAAATTGATTTATAATTGTTGAGATAAAGTGTCAAGTTTGCTTTAAAAACAAGATAAATAAGATAGTAGAAACATATTTTTCATGTCTAGAAAACTTTAGTATCATCGAAATAGAGGTTACATGATTAAAAATGTTGGCATTGTTTTTTATGATCCTAAAATTTAAAATATGGAAGCTACAGCCAAAAAGATAGAAATTAAATTATAGAAGGGAGCCAAATGAATGCCTCTGGTTCATCAAGGCTCTTGTTGCTCTCCAATATATTGAATCTTCATTTTAAGCGATGGTCAATGCTATTGATTACACTTCTATGTTGGATTCCATTCAACCTTCAAACACTGCTATTCTTTCATATTTTTCATATTTATTGATTATATGAATATTCCTTAACGTGGACATTTTCAAGGCCTAGCATTGGTATCAACTGGATAATGGCCTAAAAGGGCTAGTTGTATTTCCTTACTTGTCAAAGCCTTTTCGTATTTTTACTTTTCATTTGAAATTTGTTGGCACTGTATGATTGAAATTGTTTTTCCTTCTTTTTAAACATCATGATATGGTTGATGAGGCAAACTTAGGATTGACACTGGTCAGATTGGACCAAGTTATGTCTACAATTTTGCCATGTAGATCATGTGAGCTAGTTCTTACTTCTGCAATTATAATTTTCTTCTTATCGCTGCCAACCTTATGTGGGTATGACAGATTTTCAAGTTTGGATTGATAATATTTGTAATAAGGTAGCTCTCTTTTATCTTTTGATATTTTCATCCTTCCAAAATTTTGGAATACTTTATTTTCAATTTTTAATTTTATGTCTGCATCACACCAGAGGGTGAAGTAAGGAAAATCTCTTGTCAATGCAAGGAGGAGTTCCTAAATGCTAAGTAGGCATGTTGGCTAAGCTGATATTTAAAAATTCCCTTTACCTTCATTTATTCTTAAGTAATTGGTAAAAGAAGTTCTAGAGAACAAATCCATCTTCATGCATACGAAGATGGATATTATATTTCTGAACTAAATCTTTCAGTTTTCCTTGCTTACGCTGTATAAAAATTAACAGGTTTGGACAGGAGCTATTTGAAAGCAAGTTGTTTTTATAACAGGACGCTTTTCTTAATTTAAGTGTGGAAGCAAGCAAAGACATCAAGTAAGAGTAATTTGGTCATTGCTTTCTGACATTCATTCGGTCTTTTTGGCAGGGATTTGATGAGTATATGAACCTTGTGTTGGAAGATGCTGAAGAGGTTTCTATCAAAAAAAGACACGCAAAGTATTAGGTTTGTCATTATCTTTTTTGAAAGAAACTCAGAGGAAGATATAATATTTTTAGTTTCTGTAATTACTCCATTTTTGTGTTTTCCTGCACTGGTCTTTTAACTATGCTGCTTGCAGTCGTCGTAATTAAGTGCAGAGCTGGCGACTCGGATACCTAAAAAAGCAGATTTGATAATTAACTTGTACTGAATTTCTGTTAGATGCCTCTTCCTAGATTGGTTTTTGAAGAGGGTGCAAAAGAACTAACTACTTTGATTTGCCTTGCAGGGCGAATTCTTTTGAAAGGAGATAACATCACACTAATGATGAACACGTAAGCATTGGCAGAATTGTCATTTTTATGTTATATTATAATTCACATTCTGACCGTTAGTCATATTGAGAGAGAGTTGTCTTTATGCTTCTATAAAGTAACTGTTCGTTTTATCTTCCAGGGGAAATGAATTGTATGCACTGTCAAACAATTCTCTGTATTATAATCCAGAGAACCAGTTGCTTTATTGACTTCAACTTGCCACATGGTATATCTACTGTGGATTTTGCAAGTTTCTGTTCATAATATATTTTATGAATTTGTCCAAGCATTTTAAAGGTTGGATTGGATGGAGGAGAGGTTGTCAGAATGTTTCTCTATACTGAACATTTCTTTTATTATATGTGGATTGTATTGTTATTGAGGCATCAATGAAATCTTACAAAATCTGAAGTTTTGAACTGTACTGAGTCGATGACTAATTCATTGTATTTGTTTAGTTACAAGTGCAGGTTTTGTAACACAAAACGATAATGTTTAGTGCCGATCAAATGTTTTTTAATTTACACTGCTCCGAGTCAAAAGGTTACTTGTTCTGTTTGCCTACTTACAAGACTTGAGTGCAGGTTTTGTAGCATGGATGATATGTATTGCTGAATAAATGTCTCCTGTTTAATGCATGGTTTTAGTAGTTTTATTTAGTCTCTGGTCAATGATCTTTGATGTTTTAAAACTCCGATTAAAGTCATGGTGCTAATAGACTTGAGTTCTGATTTTTATGATGTTTTTTTAACATACACAGACATAATCTTTTTGCTGATTAAGAAATCCATTCCTTTGTGAAATAATTTATCATCTCAAAGCAAGGAGAATGTTTTGGCTTGAATGTTTTGTGTTTTTGGAAAGTTAATCATTGTTGGTAAGTTTTAAAATTTACTTTTCTACCAAGTAAACAGTCTTTTCTGCATTCTGTCTTTATGGGTATCTAACAGATGATATAAATAAAAGCAACTTCACTGCCTTATGTCTTCATAAATATGAAAAATGCGGAGATGCTACTGTTATTTTTTGCTTCTCTGCCCCTCCTTAGGTTTGATCTTTGCCAGTATCTAACAGACCGGATAAATAAAAGTAACTTCAGTCTAATGTCTTCGTAAATATTTAGAATGTGGAAATGAGACTGCTTTCTTTTTTAATTAACAAAAAGGAATATAGCTATCATTTTTATGAACAAATGATATTAAGAGCAATACAATCACAATCTTCCATAATGTAGATCATATTTGATGATCCATATTCTTCTTGTTTACAACATTGATGATGATCTGTGAATCACCTTCAACAATGAGATTCCCCCAACCTTTTTCTTTTGGGATTTTGAGGCCACGCCAAAGAGCCTTGGCTTCCGCGAGGTTATTGGAGCAATGACCAAGAGCTTCAACAAAGCCAAGGATAGGATTGCCCAATGAGTTGCGGAAAATCCCACCTGCTCCAGCCCTACCAGGATTGTTTTTGCAGCCCCATTGAAGTTGAATTTGATAAATTCATTTGGAGGTGGCTTCCATTTGATGCTTTTTTTTGCATTACTTTTTTATACCAACCCCTTTATCGGGGTGCGTGATAGTATACTTTTCCAGTTGTTGAATGCGTTGATTATGGAAAGATTTTCCCGTCTTGAGGGGTCCATGTCGCTGCTGAGCTCCTTGATGGCTCTTTGGATCTAGGAAAGGGTTGTTTCAATGCTTCTATTATCATCTTTAAAAATTCTTTTATTTCTTTCCAACCATATGCTCTAAAAAAAAATTGCAGGGATGGATCTCCAAATATGAAACACCGAGACATAACGAAGTCTATAGTCCCACATGCAATGAGATCCTTGACAATAACAGGGAGCACAAAGTGAAGATTGAATTTCTAGAGCAATTCGGACAAAATTTTGAAGGTGTATGTACAATGGATTAGAAGGTGATTGGTCTTTTCTTTAGAGTGTAAACATAGGGGGCACCATGATGGTCCATAAAATCCTTGTTTTTTGAGATTGGATTGTGTTAGAATCTTGTCCCAATAAGCCGTCCATAGGAATTCATTAGCTTTTGGGAGGATGTATTTAAACCAAATCCTCTGAGTAGGGAAGGAGATGTCCTCTCTAGAGGAGACGATGACAATATATCCATCCTTTACATTGTATCTACTAGATTTCACTCCCATCCGATCAACTGATCATGGTGATTTGAGAAATGAAAAGGTTTAAGAATGTCCAGTAAAGCCATTTTCTCATCAATTAGATTCTGCAGGAGCGACAAATCAATCCATCCGTCTTTGGATTGGTTGAAATAATCCCTCACATATGGTCTATACCTGTAAACACACCAATCTCTTAGCTTTGTTGAGATTATGGTTTACTAAAGGGGAGTTGAGGATCCATGCATCGCTTTGGAATTTTGCTCTTAAAGCTTTGCCAACAATCCATCTTAAGAGGGGTTTGAGAATGACCAAGGCTTTGATCATGAAGTTCCAGGGGTGAGAGCTAGCGTGCTAATAAATAATGAAAATTCTTTTGGGGAGCATATTATCCAAATATTTCTTTATTAGTACGGTACTCCATAAGGCATGAGGCTCAACCTAAAGCTTCCAAGTGAGTTTGGACCCTAAGGCTAGGTTCATTTGATTGTTGACTCTGAACCCCGAGATCGTCCCATTCTCGGGGAGACAAATGTTCTCCCATTTCACAAAGGGATTTTTTTGCCTCATTCGTGTACCCCAAATGAATTTTGTTCGATTGGATTTTATACATCTACCTTTTTGGGGGATAGGCAACATAAACATCACATAGATAGGGATGACTTGAGCACAAGAGGAGATTAATTGAATTCTTCCAATAAAGCATAATCACTTACTTTTCCAACTGTCCAACTTTATCTAAATCTTGTCAATTGTGGTTTTCTAGATATGTGGGGAGTTCCTACCCGGGATAGGGGATGTCAAGATAGGAGCAATGGAGGGATTTTGGGTTGATGTCGAAATCCCGCAAATCAAAGTATGAGAGTATTTGTTCGCGTTGAAGAAGAAGATTCTTGATATTCTTTTATTCACTTTCTGATTTGAGGCTTCCTCATATAGATCAAGAGCTTGTCTATATGAGGCTTCCTCATATTTGTTCGTGTTGAAGAAGAAGATTCTTGATATTCTTTTATTCACTTTTTGACCCGAGGCTTCCTCACCAATGGTAGCTTGCCCAACAACGCCGGGTATCATCAGTAATTGAAGATGAGTGATCATAGGAACATCATTGGCGACCAAAACCCCTTTAAGGATTCTATTTGATTTCAAATGAGATAGCCACCGGCTTAATGCCTCTGCTTGATGATGAACAAATATGGAGAGAGTGGATCACCTTGTTTGAGCCCTCTGGATGAGTTAAAGAAGCCGCCAAGCTCATAATTGATAAGTACAGAGAACTTGGGTGAGCTAATACAATTGAAAATCTAATTCCTCCACGTAGGATTAAATCCAAATTTCTCTAATATGGCAATAATGAAATCCCAATTGGCTTTGTCAAAGGATTTGGTCATATCCATCTTTATTAACATGTTTCCTTGATTTTGATGCTTGGTAGAGTGGATTAGCTCGTGGGCAATCAGAATGCCATCCAAGATTTGTCTCCCAACCACAAACCCACCTTGCTTAGGAGAGATAAGCTTGGACAAGAGCATTTTGAGTCTGTTGGGCAATCACCTTCGAAATAATCTTGTATGAAACATTGCAGAGAGAGATAGACCGAAAGAATCAAAAGAATTAGAATTCTCAGACTTGGGGATCAAGGAAATGAAGGTAGAGTTAAGTTGCTTTAGAGCTTTAAAGGATCCAAATTTCTATCTGCTTCCACAACATCTTTACCAACAATGTCCCAGTCAATTTGATAAAACCCAGTAGGGAATCCATCTAGCCCAGGAGCTTTGTCAAGTTTAAAAGAAAAAACAACCACCTTAATTTCTTCTTTAGTAATATGACCATTGAACATTTCATTATCCCCATGGGAAACAAGAGAGGGAATTTCGACAAGGCTTCTATCTTTACTTGAATCAATCAGTAGGGCCTTAAAGTATCGTTCAACTTCCTCACCATTTTTCTTCTTGTCAATAATGAACTCACCAGAAGGAAGAGTGATTTTGGAAATCTTGTTGAAATTTCTTCGCATTACTGCAGATTTGTGGAAAAACCCAGTGTTTCTGTCACCCTCCTGAAGCCATTTAATTCTTGATTGTTGCTTCTAGTGAATTTCTTCTTGAAGGAGGACAAGATTGAGAGCATGAACCAGAGGTCTTCCTCTTCTTTCAATTTTTCATTTAGACCAGCCTCTTGGACTTCTTTTTCAATTTCAAAAATTTTGTTCTAAAGCTCAACTTTCTTATCAAAAATATTCCCCAAGGTTTTCTTGTTCCATTCCTTTAGGTTCTTTTTCATCCTTTTTAAATTTTCGCAACTCGAACTTTTTGGAGCATGCACAAGGGAACTCCACCAAATTTCAAGGTTTCCACTAAAGATGAGTCTTTGGTCCACATCATTTCAAATTTGAAAGGCCTTCTTGCCGGGGGAGATGGAGAGATTAAGAGCAATATTGGCCAATGCTCGAAGCTTGCCTCCTAAGAGATTTCAGATTCAATTAAAGTGCTTTGTTGAACCCAATCTTCACTTATGATAAACCTATCTAGTCTTTCAACAACAAAGTTACTTCTGTTCTTCTATTTGTCCAAGTGAACTGTTCATTTTTTCGGGGGATGTCCACAAGGTCCCTTCGATAAATTGGGCGAATTTTAAAGCCGATTAGGGAATGATTGCAGATCCACCAAATTTCTTGAGAGGTGAGATGATCGTATTGAAGTCACCCCAAAGACCCAGTTTACATCAGAGTGCATGGATTTTAGAGTTTTGAGGGACATCCAACATATCTCCTTGCCAATGTTGGTTCTTGGGCTATACACACTGGGACAAATGAAAGTCTAGTTCATGCTAATAATATGAAATTCAACCGCTTGCCAATTGATGCAGTCACATTAACAATGGTACAAAAGATTTTGGTGGGGTTCCCAATCAGAGCAAATCCTGGATTCATAACAATTTAAATCCTGGTGTAGGAAATCATGTATCTTGTGTTGGGCATAATTTCCGGGAAGGCTTATTCTTTGAAGAAATATCACAATATAAAATGGCATATTAATCTTAAAGTTTTCAACAAAATGTTAGTTTATTTAATTAGCTTTCTCTACTCTACAAGTTAACTACTCTCCAAACCTTAATATTAGCCTCTTGTCTTTATAAAAACATAAAGAGCTAGTGTTTGAAGTATTAATTGTGGAAGAGAGGACTATTGAAGATGTTCATTGCATCACTCCCTCTTTCACATATATGCTTTGACATATTTGGTAGTAATTCTACCTTGACATATCTATGCTTATATTGCTTTAATGTTTCATAAATATACATGATTTTCTTAAGATTATTATAACAATCTCAAATTTGTGCAAAAATCCTACTCAAAATAGGTCATTCATTCCTACTCAATATAGGGCCTCCGAAACATCTCCTAGGAGTACACAACCATACCCCCACTTTATTAACAAAGCCCAACATTATGACGAAAGGCCTTGTTTACAAATATGTTTTGAAGTAAAATAATTCTTTAACAAGCAATTGAATAAAAATAAAACTTTTGATTTATACAAAGATTTAACTTTGCCTTTCATTTTTAATCTTTTTGGTAATTTGCTAAACAAAAGAAAGTGAGATAATGGTATTCTAAGAAAACTCAAAACTATTTTTTGATAAACACTTCATTCATAGCATGAGGATAATTAGTGATGGTTAACAAATCTCATTGTAGTATATCTTCTTCCCCCTTCACATATTTGCTCAAATAAACGTATTTAAAAACAAATATATCATAGCCAATTAATTTTATTATTAATTCTATTTTAAATAGAAAATTTGAATAAGATGCAAATTATTAGTGATAGTTATTTTATTGTTCATTTAATGTTGTGACACTTATTCATAAAAGCGAGGTGGTGGATTTTATAAATTTTGTACTTTAGATGTAGATAGACTTAAAGAGCTCGCTATACATTTTAGTTTGGTAATGAGATTGAAATTTATGGAATAAAACACAAAAGGAATTTCATACATTGAATTGTGAGTTGGTTGTGAAAAATATTTTTGACTTTTTAAAAGCCACATATACATATTTTCTCAACATGTATGTATGCACAACATTATTAAGTAGTTTTAATTTAAAAAATCTCAAATATATTGAATATACTCATAACGTTATTAAAAAAATTCAAGTGGCAACGAAAATTATATCAACGATTTTAAATCCCTTCATATCAAAAGAGTCAAAGCGATTGTAAATCAAAAGCTCATTTTGATATTTTAAATCTCTTCATAAACGTTATGTTCTAGAAACCTTAAAGAACTCATATTTTCTTATAGCAATCAAATGTTTTTATAGCAATTGATTTTTTCATTTATGATTTTTTTATTTGATCATGTTTTTGATACAATCTAATTTTTATATAACATATCAATAGTCATCATAATAGGTTAATATGACGACAAGAAATTAAATTTGAAATAGGAACATGTAAAAAACAACTGAGATAAAACATAAAGCATGACCTAAGAAGTTGACATCTTTTTCATAACTCATGACAATAGAATATTGATTCCGTTTGTGCCTCAAATCATGGTTGAAGAAAAGATTCTTAAGTTGAAACATGAAACAAGGAGTTGTGTCGGTGATTCTTAAGGAGACCAACTCTATATTGGGCCATCTCCTGATGAATAGAACTACACATCTTTGATCCTCATAATAAATAAAATACCATAAAGAGCCTTGATTTTCTTGGAAGTGATATTCAAAGTTTACATTCGCATTGATGTCCAAAAAAAAGTGTTATGATTCCATCCAAAATATAATGAGAGCATGCCTATAATTGACCAAAAGAAATCTTAAGCCAAAAGAGAATCCAAAGTGTACTTACGAGCAATAATATGTCGATATTCTATTAGAAGATGGTGCTCCAAGTTGTGATACGCTTTTATTGACAATGGTTCTGTCTAATTTGATTTTATGTAGGATTTATAGATCTCATCCTTACCACCTCTATGCGTATCTCTTTTCTACATGTAGGAAGCATTGATGTTAAAGGTATAAAGAGACTTAAGGATTTATATCAATACCAATTCCTTGTAGGCAAGATGTGCATTGAACATATCTAGTGTTCTTGATCCCTTATTCACATTTCGTAAATGAGCTTGAAGAGCCTTGAATGGATATCTATTATGCTTAATTATTGTATCGACATATGTCTTAATCTATCAAGCAACATCACTACATGTAAAAGAATTGATATATGATGGGAGCTGATGCCAAATTTAACAAAAATGATTGAATGAATGAAAGTTTTTAATGATGTCCACGAGGTGAATAGTCTATGGGACCCAATGTGCAAACACAAACTAGGTAGTCAAACACCAAAAAGATACCCAAAATAACCACTACTCTGCCTTTCTTCCAATTCTTTGCTAATCTTGATTCTTCTGCTATGGATTTTGATCAAGAAATTTGTTGTTTTTACCACCCTTTCCTCTTCAAACAAAGTTGTAAGATCATCCACTGTTAAAATATCCACATAATTGCTCTGTATGTCCTCGTAAGCTACACATTCCATGACGAAATGCCATTCCAATTCCACCGAGCCCGACATGCAAAACTGACAAACCCTTTCTGACCACTCCTCTTTGGGCATTTTCCATCTCCTTGTTTCACACCTAAGATGATGTGAACTAGTTTTTAGTTGCACAATTAACATTTTAGCTTTCCACTTTATCATCGCTCCAATATAGTGTTTTTGCCCATGATCACATGTGGGATTAAAATTCTTGACATAGTATTCTCTTTTTCGTCCAAGTTGCTTATTCCACATAATATTTCTGAATTTCTCTCACATAATTTTTTATTTCTTCGTTAGTGCTAGGACACTCCTGTATGCTAATGCCCCATTTGCTCATCCACTTGCCGTTTTGCTTCATCCAAGTTTTCTTCCTCCTATTTAACTTTTCCTCTATTGCTATTTTAGGCCACCGGAATCATCCATGTTTTCCACTTTCTTGAAGTATCCTAATAGCCGGATCATCGCCGTCGCTTCCATCGAAAAGGCTCCGAATTCATCTAGAATGACTTCGTATGGAACTATGGTTTTTATTTTGAATTGCTTGTAATTAGACGCTTTTGAATTCTTTTTATCTGTTTCCATTTCCCCATGGACATACTGCTGCCCCAAATCTAACACCCGTATAACACTATGAGGATTACTAGTAACCCAAAAAGGTTCAATCTGGTCTTCCAATCCCATAACTCCGTTATTCTGCATTTGTTTTAGAGCATGTATAGAGCTTTCCACCCCCGAATCCTCTTAGCTCTACAAGTTTTCAACTAAGATTATTGTGAAAGTCCAGTCCCAAATATTTGTATTCATTTACAACTTGCAAGGAGTCCCCTTCAAACTCAAAGCTTACTTGTCTCTTTTTCCTTTTTAAGGTAAATATCATGATTTTGGTTTTACCAATGTTCACTTGCATTCCCACCTCTTGGCAAAATAGTTCTAAAGCTCTCAAGTGCTCCTATAAACCCTGCTCTGTTTTAGCCATTAGGATAAGGTCATCCGCATAGAGCAACAATTTTACCACATAAGAAGCTAAATGAATCCCACCTCCACCCTTTTTGTCAATCCATTCCTCTAGCTTGTCTATATATAACCCAAACAAGGTGGGGGACAACAAACAACCTTGTTTGACCCCAATATCACTCCCAAAACACTCGGATAGACCATCCTTAGTTCTGATTTTACCTGTACTTGCTCATATAGTCTTGTGAACCGCTGCCCTATACTTATCTGGAATACCCAACTCTTCCATTCTGTCCCACAATTTGTTTCTTGGAACCGTGTCAAAGGCCTTTTTGAAATCCACGAAACAATAGACCTCTTCACCTTTCTTGTCCCAAACCTTTTCAATCAAATGCCTAAGAGTGACGCAGTGATCAATAGTAGAGTGCTTTGGTCTAAAACCTGCCTACCCTTTTGCTCTCTTACCTTCCTTTTCAGCCCAAAGACTAATTCTACGCTCCACCATGCTGCCAAAGAGCTTTCCAAAAAGCGATTAATCATAATAGTGCGGTAATTTGTTGGGTTGTTGACATCGCCGCTTTTGTGGAGAGGAATGACAATGCTAGTTGTCTAGTTTTTGGAAAACCGAACTGGATAACTCTATTAAAGATATTTTTAATGTGTGGAGCAAGATCTTCAACACCCCAATTTAAGAATTTCGCTTGCGGGTAATCTATGTCCTAAATCTTGGCCCTGCTAATCTTTCCCCATAAATTTGGATAACATGGAAATAAGAACTCTATTGACCCGATCTTAACAAGTACTATGAAGTCCAAGTCCCCAAATCTCACAACCATACAATACTATTTGTGACACTAAAATTCGAAAGATTCATAATTTTACTTGGACATCCTAAAACTGAAACTAGAAACTTTGTTTATCAAGTATACTATGTGCAACATACCCCTTGCATACTCTCTTCTACACCACAGAGCATATTGAAGGGAAGTCCTTTGAAAGACACCACAAAGTATCTAACTGTAAGCAAATATTTTTGAACCGAAAGTTTAAAAACATATGTAAGTTGATATGTTTCAACGAAAATGTGGAATTTTCTACTACTACCATATATATTTTGGCCATTTTAACTGCTTTATGTATCTTTTATTAAAATAATGGCAAATCATTTTTCAGAATTTTGTTGATTAGCGAGTCTAAAATTTGAGGAAAACAAACAATTTAAACAATCAGCCAATCAGCAAATAATAGCCCCTAAAAAGTACCCTATTTGTGAACAAGAGATTACTTTTAATCAAGTTTCTTGTAGGCTCGAGGAAGGCAGCATACAACAGACTTTTCCCTTTTAGCACCAAAAGAAGACTTCAATCTTTAAACTTTAGTCCCGTGAAACCGTATTTAGGTTTAATTAACTTTTCATGATATTTTTAATACGTAATATATGATATTACATTTTTGTTTTTCTATTTCACATTTGTTGTTGTGGTCATAGCCGAGTCTAATTGAAGTCTAGTAGAGACCAATATGATATTTGCTTTTAATATAGTTCTGTTGAACCATTGCTTTTCATAATAGGTGATCCGAACAAGGTTTGTTTTGATGGACGCGGAGACGACATTGTTTGTTGGCTTGTCCTTAGCTTCCGTGATGTTCTTGATGATAAGTCATTGTTTGCCACAAATGTGAATGTTGATTGAAATTTTCTTTCAGTTGCTCGAGTCTGAGACAACGTTGTTTGTTGACTTAGCTTCAATGATGTTTTTGATGATTGCAAATGTTCCCCACAATGTGAATGACAATATGAATTATCTTTACTTAAAAATAAAACAAAAACCATTCTAAATTGATTACTTCAAAGTAATAACAATTTAAAATAAGCCTACTTATAGATCTAGCAGTTATATAGAAAATCAATGTCAGGGTTCTCAAGATAATAAGAGTCTGGATGGGTTTTAATACCTCTGTGACCGGTCCACAAGGACCTTCAAAATATGCATTGAAATATAGCAGTCTAAATTAATAAATTCCTCTCTACAACTGCTATTAGAATCATTGCCATATTATCAAACACTATAATTGCTACAGGAGGAATTTTTACTATAAAAATAACTAAAAACAACAATCCAATCACAATTGGTATAACAGGGCACGGAACATGCACCAAAAAGATATCACCACTCATGGCTCCTTTTTCCATGTGAGTTCACTAATATGATTACTGGAATCCAATGATGCAGCAGGGTTAGTGAAACTCAATTTCCATTGTCATCAACCATTAATCAGGCACAACTTGATAGGCTACGCAATTGAAAAATATCCACCTTATCAATTGATCTGAATTGGATCATGAAAACGTTTCTAACGTCTCCTGCTGTGAGAGTCAAAAGCTACACTATTGTATCTTACAAGCATATATGCCTCCTATTTATAGCCCCTCACCTAATAATAGCAGGGAGGGAAAATCCTTGACCAGCATATTACACATTTGACCAACACTTAATCCAGACACTACCCATAACCATTATACCCAATATAGTTATCCAACAGTTATGCCACAGGTCAGTTAACCTTATACATGTCATAATATCACTACCCAATATAGTTAACCAACAATTATTCCACAAGTCAACTAACCTTATACATGTCATAATATCATAGACCTCCTTGTGTAATATCCACCTCCCACATTATAAAACATCTGATATAACATTAAATTTACAAATAATACTCGTGTTTTCACATTTTATATGATTAGAAACATTGTTTAATATTATTGAAATTTTTACCGCAAGTGGCAGATAAAATTTCTGGAAAAAATGGTAAAAGAATGCCGAATTAGCCAACAAGATTAGTCAGCCCATAGAATTTTCCTAATTGTAATCTTTCTTGACCCAAAATTAAAAACTATTTAGATTGTTCTTCAAGAGGTAACCGCCCTCTAGCAACAGAGTATTGTTGTTTTTTCATAGAAAAAAATATTGCAGATACTATATTCTACTAACTTCATATTTTCTTTAAGAAAACTTAGGTGTCATAAAAATGCCATGGGATGTAGACATCCATTATCTCATTTAGTAACCTAACAACCTTCCAAATTTGAAATGCATGGGCTTCATTTAGATGAATGCCAGGGTCTGTCAGACATTTTAGTTTAATCTAAAAATATAATGCCTAAACAAAAAAATTGGAAGGCGGAAATTTTCAATCTTAACAATTTTGAAATGCAATAGTCCAGATAGTTCAATCTGCCACACCAATGCCATGATGTTGTTTGTTCAGATTTAATACCAACAAGGAAATAGCTCTATTTCAGGAGCATTCTTATTTATGATTGCTGTAGATTTCTTTAGTAGATCAAAATAATTGTATTTACAGACCAATGTTGTGAATATCTCTATCCATATTTATGAACTAACAATTCCTTTTTGTCAGAAATGAAAATGTGTACCTCATTAGCAGCAATTCAATGCCCTTTCATTGTCTGGAATAGCAAAGTACTTACACCACCAATGGCCAAAAGCAAAACACAAGAACATGTTATATTACCTACACTAATCTTGTCAGACAAGAAATTCCTTTCCTCTTTTCTTCCTTGCTGATTATGATGACCCAAGTTTTCATGTAGAAGAGTGCTAAGAATGTCCAACTGACGACCTATTTGCTGTTGACCCCTGGCAAGAAGTGTTATCTGCCATCATATTGATTTAGAACAGGCCTCAACATTTATGTGTATGGTAAGGATGTGTGCAGGGTTGTGAAAATGAACCAAAAAGAAAAAGAGGGATATTCTTTACCTCCTCCGTCAGTGACGATTCAACTGTAAGCTGCCCACTTGATGTACTAACAGGCATTCGAGGCCCATTCATAATGTTACTGCTTCCATTGATGTAACTGGATACTGGGGTAGGAGCACCACAAGGTTCAGCTTGAAGAGTCAAATTTTGCTGGCTACGCGATCCATTTACAGGTGCAGATTTAGCATTCAATTTGTCAAGATGAGACATTAACTCTTCCAATCTCTCATTCAAAGAAGATATTTGTTCCGATAGTTGAGTTATTATTCCCTAGGAAAGAAAAAGGAAACACTAAATCGAATCATGCCACTGGTCGAATCATAAATGGGCCTGTAATTTCAAGATTAACTTTGGCAATTTCTCTGATCAGTGGAACTCACCTGGTTCCCTGATAAAAATGCTGGTGAATCAGGCATTCGACTGTCAAATCGTTTGTGGTTAACATCAAGTTTTGTTAAGTTAGCCAGGTTTCTGTCTCTTTGAGTTGAAGCCGAGTGATCTGATCCACTGTTCAAAAGAACAAAACGAAGTACATGTTATCACTATAATGAATATTCAAGATATTTGACTAACTCTCCTTGAGAGATTTATGATATGATTAGAACATAATATGGATCTTGTAAGGCTCATTCAATAAAAACAAATTGAATCACCTTACTGGTATGCCTCTGGTGGAATTTCTTGTCAAGCTCAGACTGCACCAAGAATAAGAACTTGAATTATTGGATGATTTGTAAGGTTTCCACTCACATAAGAACAGATTTGATTATTCAAGAAAATGGTATGATTTTCCATCCACAAAGCTATACAGTTATCAATCCACGAAGCTCAAAACTTACCTCTTTGAGTATTTTTTGTTTTTAGAATCATGAGTGGTGGGGGTTCCAGGGAGTGATTGTCTTGGGCTTGAAACAAACTCTTCATCAATGCTGAGCTTTGTTTTCAGATCCTCTGGTAACGCCTACAAAATCCAGCCACAGAAGTTTAAGGATCAGGAATATCACAAAACAAATGTAATAAATATAGAAACAACTTTAGCCCAATGCCCAGTTTCTAGGTATCGCATACTAAAGAAATTCTTTCCCAATATTGCAAAATGCCATACCATAACTTCTTTCAAAAGTTTTTCCAGCTGAATTTGTTCGATGTAAGTACGAGGAATATAAGAACCTTCCAATCCAAGTTGTTTTGCTACATCTCTTACTGTAGTACGGTCTCTGCCTTGTACCTGTTCTAACATTTGAAAAAATAGGGGATATCAACTGATGAGATGCCCGCGACAATAATACAAGTTAAATGATATTTGTTTTGTCAAATCAGTCAACTTCAGTAGTTACTATTTTTTTGTGTAATCTTCATTGACATGTTCAGTCCTCTTACTACAATAGAAATATAATCTGAAATCTTTCTGGTATTTTTTCATACTAGATAATCTCTAAAGTTTCAGCCATACCAATTTACTATGAAATTTCCTTCAGTTCCAAAACATTTTCTTGAACAAGCTTAACTTCACCAACCAAACTCTGAACCATTCTCTAAAACCTCAATGAATCTCAAACAAATACCACGAAGTAGTACAACGTTGTAAGAAGTGAAATACCCTAGAAAGACTCATTATTTTCACTCTGTTCAATTAGAGGAGCATATGAAAATCATCAGATATATAGCTTAGCATGAAATTTAGGAGTGAAACACTATACTGCTGCAGCAAGAGAAAGGCCTTCAAAGCTTTTGGGGTTAAAGATCCTTCAAAGATGATCCAATCCAGCCTTAGTCTCACATCCGAGTCTATTTTAGTTGTGGTCACTGTCCAACATGGTGAAGCCTATGAAACAATCACTCGAGCTGAAGTATGATGGCTTCAGCCTCACCCAGTGGACACTTTCACTATCGCTCCCACTGAACAGCCCAATCCATCAGCTATAAATTTTGACAAGGCTGTTCTTGGTAAAATGAAAGCAATGCCCCATTTATTTCAATTGATGTGAAAAACTTGACCAAAATTTGGCTCCAAAAAAGTTTTCTGGTCAGAAACAAAAATACTCTTGGGGAGATGAAGAAATCTACAGAAAAACTGAAGATTGATTTTGCAAGAACAAATGAACCTCAGTTAAAATTATCACTGCATTCCTCTGATGGGAAGCTTGGGCTTCTTGAAAGGATAGGAAGAAGCTTCAGCTTCAGCTTCAATTTGAACATCCAGTTAAGTCAGAGCAGTTAGACAACCTTGTCAACAGGAAAAGACAAGGAGCTGCAATATTCCAGGCACAATGGACTTCATCAGTATGTCTGTGCGTCTGATTTTTTGAAAAAAAGGGAAAATATATTATAATAGAGGTACAACGAAATGAGCTCCCAAAGGTAGAGTTCAAGAACAGAGATTAGTTACATTGCGGGCAGACCAAAAAAAGCCCAAGAGGAAGGTTTCCAAAGGTAGAGCTCAAGAACAGAGATTAGTTACATTGAGGGGCGGACCAAAAAAAGCCCAAGAGGAAGGTTTACAAGCCAATAAAACTATAAACAATATGAAAATCATCTCAAAATTCCCACACAGATTTAGCTGTCAGTCAGGGAAAACGTAAAGCTGTTCTCCTGAAGGATATGTAGCTCATGTTTGGCTAGAGGAGGATCCTTTATATGTGAAGTAAGCAGAGTCTATGTGCCTTATAAATAAAAGTGTTTCAGTCCACAGAATTAAATTACATTTCTTTTTGGTATTTGTAGAAATAATCCTATGGTCTGTCAGAAAGCAATAGTTCTGGATTAACGGCAGATTTTTGGTGTTTAGAATTTGTGCATCAAAGCGAAGGTTTCTCTGGTTCATCCTAACTTCTGAAGCTTTAGAGCAGACTTTTTCACTTCTACAGAGTATATTCCTGCTTTTTATATTTATCTCCATTCTATAAATATTATGCTTTTTTGATTAATGAAAAAGGAGTGAAACACTACTACAGAGATGATTTTCAAATCTGTAAATTGCCAAAAGCATTCCCATTACTAGATTAACGACAGTTACTACCACATACACTAATTTCTGGGCATGGAAGATTTCTATATAGAGAAAACCCGGTAGCTGCAGTTACATCCTCTTGATTTCTTGGGTAGGGTTCCATTCTTTAATTGTTTTAACTTATGGGTTCTTTTCTTTTGCTAGGGAAATAATTCTTGGCAAATTCCAGGAAACTTTAAATAATGTCTTTTGATATTGAAAAGCACAGAGTCCCATAAACAAAACTTTCCTTGGCGACCATGGTATCCATAGAATAGCCTAGGAAATTCTCTGGAAAACGTAAATACAAAATCCATCAGCTAAAATATAAAATAAAACTAGGATTTTTACCAGACATGCCAATTTATATGCCTAATAACTAAACTCCTAATATATTTAGGAAATACTTGTATAGTCACAGCTACTGACCAAGTAGAGAGTGTATATCAAGTCGGACTACAGTACCAAGAGAGTGAAAATTGAAGAGTGGAGATAGGGGTTTAAGCGCCCAGTTCAACTGGTGTTCAACATGCTCCAAACTCCGCATGACATTTGATCATGGAATTATGGCAGTCAACTTTGATCAGGAAATCATAGGTTTCTTGCAATAGAAATACCGAAACATCCTTGAAAGCTATATTTGCACAATGATTCTCAGCCTCGAGGAGATTAGTTCCTTCAATGAATACTCCATATTGATCAAACTATTGTTCACAATTTCTTCATGTGTATCTCTCCAAATAAGCAGTTGAGCATCACTGTCATGTCCTCTCTAATAATCTGGTAACGGATACCAATGTAATGTCTCCTTCCGGGTGAAATACTCAATTATGCGATTTGTCAGCAAACCCTTTATCAAAAATAACTCTAAGATTCTAAATAAACCCTGAATTTTGAAATTTGAGGATAAATCCTTTTTAACTTGGAATTTTATAGAAATAATTAAAGTGGCTGAACACCCATGGAGAGCAGAATTTTATTAAAATCAGATTGCAATGCAAAGTACAAAACAAAATATATTGGCTGAAACCCTAGCCGAAATTATGCATGCAAAATTCAGAATTGTAACCCTAGATTTTTATGCCCTCTTGGCATTTACAAACAACAAACCCTAAGGGTAGAACCTGTGCTTGTACGGCTGACCATATGGATGAATTGATTGGCTAGAAATGGCATCCAAGCTGGTTGAAGAATGATGCCCTAGCTGCCAGCAATGTCCAAAAGTCTGAAATGGTAGATCTGAAACCCTAGTACGGCAGTAACGTCACTGTAGCAATCTTATTTAGGGCTGATATCACTATAGCGACACTGTAGCAAACTGAAAACGACTTCAATTCTTTGAGCACAAATGTGATCCCTGGTGGAATCACTCTTATGGACAAGAGGGTTTTTGTCCTCAAATCCAACCTTGGAAACCAAGAGGGTTTTTGTCCTCCAAGATCTTCGAACAGCCAAGGGTTTTCATCCTCAGATGCTAAAAGCTGAAGCAGAAACTCAAACTCACAATGTAAACATAGATGATTGAAAAGTGATGCCCAAATGAGCCCAATTGCCCCACTTTTATAATTTCACTTTCATGCTTTTCAAGGAAAAACACTCATAAAGCAATGTCCCCTCCTTTTATTTAATTTTGAGTTGCATTTAATAATGTTCACCTTTTTAATAATAAAACATAAGTTGTCTTTCTATGAATATAACTTAATGCTACTTTTTTGGACAACTCAAGTTAAATTATTAAATTATTTCCCTTGCACCACCACTTTAGCCTACGGGAAATGGAGAATAGGCTATGGGTTTTCTAATTGGATTAGATTTAAGAAGGGAACATGACAATCAAGTAGTCTTTCAATGAGCTATAGTCAGTCCTGAATATCAACTAGATAACTAATAACACCATCAACCATCTTATCAATGTCTTCCCCAGAGACCCTACTACCTTACAGTTTCCTTCAAAACTAGTTTCAACTATATAAAAACTGAACTGTGACCAATAAATGGCATTCGATCAAGAACAATTTTGGATGTGCTATGTATCAGGTACAAAGAGTTTATAAGGAACATTGTTAAAGGTTCTGGAATTAGCCAGAATCCTCTCCAACCATTGCTTCCTAAAATACAAATGGTGTTTGCCATCATTTTGGCTATGGATTTGATCTTTCATAAGAGCATGAAAACAACATCTGTCTCTAATGTGATGGTAATTAGGTTGTTTGGAAGGCTTTGAACACCAAGTGTTATTAGTGCAACAATATATCAATACTCGATGACCTATCAATATCAATATTAGATGTGATGTTTGATTAGACCTTAATCAAGAAGGATCTCTCCTAGATCTTCCTGCTCCATACCTTTACCTTGATGTTCAACTCTTTTGTCTAGAACTTTAGGGTGCCTTTTCATACGCATTGTCATATAAAGCCTTTAATTGTTTATATGTAATAACAAAGTAGTAGCATGACACCTATGTTTACAATTACATTAATCTTTCTTGGGATTTGTGAAGATATCACAATTAGAGCGTCCTAATGATTTCTCACAATGATATTTATAGGTTCTAGGTGATAGCATGGACTTAATTCATTATTTAGGAGTCTAATGGTATGTTTAGAGTTCCCCACATGGAGATATCTTGCATCCGTTAGACCCCACATGGAAGCTTATAGCTCTACTTCATTATTATCCAATCCCTTGCATTAAATGCATCGAGGAAAAGTATTTTATGCTCGAAGGCTCATACAAGACATCCATAGTTTATTTTATGAATTTATGTACTTTCTTAACTTGCCAAGTTTTTGCCAATTCTCAATTCTCGAGTCAAAATTATGGGCTGCCAAGTACAAGATTTAAAACTATGGATTTCAAACCACTTGGACTTGGCAAAGAACCAAATTGTAATCCAAGAACACATTGTGTGAATTGGGAGTACTACTAGCAAGGCAATGGGGTTACCAAGATAAGAACTAGATTGGAACACTTTCTAGTGACACTACAAGATTATTCCATCAAATGGTCCGACCAATTAAAAGCTGAAGAGAAATATAAATGGGCAAAGGTGAAAGCTAACTTTACTGAGTTTTAAAAATGGCAATACCAATGCCCAAATACTGTACGAATTGACAAGTATAAACTATAAAGTAAGGAAAAGACAAGTCAATACAAGAATAGTAAGAAGAATGTTACACCTAATACAAATGATAGATAATCCATTAGGGGATGATCTTAAACAAGAATATTTTGTAATGTCCCCATTTCCGAGCAGTTGGCCTAGGGGTTTTTTCATTCGTCTTAGCCTTGGTCATACCCGAGGGGCTAAAGACTCTGGAGGCTATTGGGTATGGATATTCGCTACCACCTTGCTTATTTGTTATAATTTTGCATTGACATGAATTTTAAGTGGCTTGGTGGGGCTAGATGTTATGTTTTGTCGTTAAGGGGGACCTCATAACACTTTAATGTTATAATTCTTCGTTGGGGGTCACTTATGTCCCTATGGTGACTTGAGGGGGAAAAGTAACTTAAGTTACTTTATGATTTTTGATTATCTCTAGAGGGGACGATTGGGGCCTTTTTGGGTCTCTTGTTGCATGGAGAAATTATATAAGGAGATTTGGGGAGTGTTAGAACTCATACTTGCATACTCTCATATTTTTCTCATTGTGCAACTGTTGCTTACAAAATTCCAACTTGTGGAGTACGTTCCCATAGGGACCCTAGCTTCGGTGGTGAGAGATCCATCCCTAGCTAGCAGAGCATTCTTCGGTGGTGAAAGATCCACCCTAGTTTTTCATTTTGGAGTTGATCTAGGGCTGTTTTACAGAGATAATTTTTAGAGCTTCCAGAGGAGGATTTTTGGGTCATTTTGTGGAGAAAATCAAGGGTTTCAGATCAGTTGTTGGCTGCAGCAATAAGGGCACGTTTGAGCCAATGTTTTAAAAATCGAACCCGGACTTGAACTGCCGAGGGTCCGACGAACCGAACCGAACCGACTGTTCAAATTTTATGAACCGGTTTACTAAAGAATACATAAAATTTTATATTTTTAATGAAAACAATATATGTTGGTTGTGGAGACCGATAGCGACGGGGTTGCGTAAGGAGGGTTTTGCCCCCTTGCGAGGTTCGAGGGCCGTGAGCCCCAGGGGGTTCAAGGGCAATGCCCCAAAGCCACATTTTATATGTATTTATGCATTGTGAAATCTGGACCGTTCATTATCAGGTCACAGATCTAACGGGTGGTTTTCTATGTTTCCCCAAAATGATAAAAACCCTAATATCTTTAAAGGGTCGTTATGTATGAGGCTCATAGTAATAGTGGCGGTCTTATGAGAGAGAGTTTTGCAGGATTGAATAATAAGGTTTGGATGTTTCTGGTGGACGTAGCCCATTTTGGGTGAACCATGTTAAATTTGTCTTTATTTTATTGCATTTTTTTTTGTTTTACATTTTCTGCTTTATTCATTACATGCTTGTTTATCTATACAACTGGTTATAATCCTAACAATATATTTGAAAGGTTAAAAACCACGATTCCAACAATTACACACAAAATATGCAAAGTTTGCTCTTATATATATGTAAGAAAGGTGTTTATAGCAAAATTAGGCTTTAGAACAAATAAAAAATAGAAAATGTATTAAAAAATATTTTTTATTAAAATTGTTGCATACGGCTGTGCAGGGTCAAACCGGCCGGTTTGAGTTGAAACCGGACCGGTTTGACCGGTTTGAGGCCAAACCGGTCAACCGATCCGGTTCTTTGACCGGTTCATGAAAAAAACTATTAAACGGTCGAACCGCCCGCTCCGTTCCGGTTCGGCCGGTTTTTAAAACACTGGTTTGAGCGTCATAAGTCTCGAGAGGGTTTTGGCCTCTTTTCTAGGGTGGCGACCCACTTTTGGATTTCACCGCTATTTTTGGAGGGTTTCCCAAGTGCGGCTCTGGATTTGGAGGTTGGGGTTTCATTTGCATTATTAAAAGAAGTTATTTCTAGATTTTCAAAATTTTTGCACTTGTATTTGGAGAGATTAATTTTTTGAAGTTTTCCAGTTGCCTAGGGCATTCTGTAATTTTTGGCGTGATTTATTATTTGAAAAATTCCAAAAATATTTTCCTAGTGTTAGTTTTATTATTAGCAAGCTCTCTGCAAATTTTCAAGGGTTTTGAACAAGAAATTTGTGAGTTTAAATCAAAACTAGTTCGCTGGAATTTTCTGGTATTTTCTACAATAAATCAGAAATTTATTGTTGCTGCCATATATATATATATTGTGTGTTTTTTAGTAGTATCCCATAAGGGATATTTCAGTAGGTATCAAAGTTGTTCTTCCAACTCGTGTGGGTTAAATATGGCATATTGGAAAGATCTCAATGTGGGTTTTATGAAGGAAATGTTCATCAACATGGTGAAACAACAAAAACCACTAACCTTTATTTGAGCCAGCTCACTCAAAATTTGAATCGAGAGATCCGGGGGACAATAAGGAAAAATGTGAGAACAAGATAAAGGGCAGCTTATAGAGGTGATTGATGAGGATTCTTGTTGGAGGAAATACCAATCTTTGAGTAAGGGTTTCAGAGATAATATGCCATTTCTAGATTATTATAGGATGAAGATTGGTAGCAAGCCCAAGAGAGACCATCAGATGCAGGACAAGCCACATGATCAGACAGTGACGTGGTTGAGACCTTGCATGAGGAGAGTTCGTTACTGAGTGTTGTGATATGGTGAGTCACGGTGTGGAGCCAGATAATGAGGAGATGACTATAGATGTGATCAGAGACCATGTGATTCAGGAGGGCCATAGTGTGGAGGATGGTATGATGGCATTGAGGAGTGTACCATGCTTGCCACAGGACACTGTGTTGGCACCTATTGTGCCAATACTAGAGCATACATCATCAGACATGGTACGTTATTGCCATGAGATGGTTGGACCTTCTTCCATTGATGTTTGGTCGAGGTGGATACACCCTGCTATGATTAGAGAGGAGATGTTTTCTAGTTGGTTCTTGGGAACCGAGGGTGATGGTTTAGCAGCCTCAGATCATAGGTGCTTAGAGAGAGGCAAGGTACAATGTGTTGATTTGGATCCTGGTGTGGAGACTTTCCGATGTCTTCATCCTTTTATGATGACTTATCCGACTAGGAGAGTCATACTTGTTGGCTGTGAGACTCATTCTGGGGGTTGGCTATTCCTGGTTGAGTTTTTGAGCACATTTCAGGTATACCGGGGCATGTATGAGGTTGGTGACAACATTAGCCAGATTGCAGGAGATTCCACATTGTTGGTAAGGGCCTTGTTGGTTGGTCCATTGTTGTTTGGAGAGAGCCTAAGGAGTTGGTGGCTTTGGCCTTGCATTGGGAGATTGAGTTCCCGTATTGGGGTTTGTTTTCCATTGATTGGGATTCATCTTTGTGTCATCACCCTTGGTCTGGTATTCTTTAGGAACACTTCGGGGTGTTTCACTATTGTTGGTTGATGTGGAGTTCGATGGATGGGACCATGGAGTTAGAGCTCATGATGGTTAGACAGGATACGAGGATCAGTTTGCTTCCTTTCCTTGTGAGAGTTGGGAGTATCCTTAGGAGTAGGCTTGCTCAATCCACTTTGTTAGGTAAGACAAGTGGGATATTTGATGACTCCTATTCCGACAGATTGTTTGTTGCTGCAGACACAGAGCACACCATGATGACTTATGTGGAGAGTGAGTTGGATGATGTTGAGCGGGAGTGAGTTAGGTATGATGGAGACATTGACTCTAGATGACAGGGTGAGTGGAGTCATGGATGTGGGTGTGACCAATAGTGTTGCACATGAGACAGTTACAGAGATTGGGGTTATAGGTTTAGATCACCCGAGTCTATCATTATGTTTGTTATCGAGGTTTCAGTAGACTGGAGATCTCATTTGCTTGTTGAGTACTCCAAGAACCGACACACTTGTGAGATTTTGGATGGTCACATATAGGATGACAACTATAGATTAGAGGATGAGATGATCTTCTATCAGGGTAGATTGTACCTTGTGTCAGATTCATGGTTGAGGATGGAGATATTGCGACATGTGCATTATTCTTCCGTGACTGGACACTTGAGCTTCAATGAGACCTACAAGTTCATATCGGAGAGGTTCAGATGGCATGGGTTGAGGGAGGATATCCTCAACTTCATACAGGGGTATACGGTTTGTCGTCATGCCAAATCAGAGCTTACAAGTTCACCATTTTCTGGGTCAACATGGGATAACACTCCTATGTACTTTACTGCTTCTAGGCACCGTGGGCATTTCACCCATGTGCTAGTCAATGGAGGGACGAAGTTGACTTAGTTATTTGGTTATTCAAGAGGGTTCACACTCATCACCATTTACTCGGAGTCTTGGGATTTTTCCCCCACAGAACACACATTGAGATACATTATGAGGAGCCTTACTCTCACACGAGTGTGGGTCATGTGGGAGAGTTAGCACACTTTGTGTGTATACAAGTCATTTCACAGGTTGATCCAGGGGATCCTACAGGATTCAAAATGGACTTTTGTACCTAGGAGTTGATTGGAGAGGTAGTGAGTGGTCACATGATGATGGTATCAGATTGGCAGGGTTGGACAGATTGGCAGTCCAGATGTGGGTATCAATGGAGAGTCGGTTTGGGCATTATTTTGCTTCACGAACAACATTGTTTTCTATACAACATGGAGGTCATGATGACTACATGGGGTTTCTTGGTTACTTCGGATCACACCGATCTTTGGTTGACTGTAGGGTGAGGTGGAGAAACTTACTTTGCGGTATTCAACTTCTGCAGCATGACAAGATAATGCTTGGGGTCAAGCATTTCTCGGGAGGGGAGGATTTGTAATGTCCCCATTTCCGAGTAGTTGGCCTAGGAGGTTTTTCATTCGTCTTAGCCTTGGTCATACCCGAGGGGCTAAAGACTCTGGAGGCTATTGGGTATGGATATTTGCTACCACCTTGCTTATTTGTTATAATTTTGCATTGACATGAATTTTAAGTGGCTTGGGGGGCTAGATGTTATGTTTTGTCGTTAAGGGGGACCTCATAACACTTTAATGTTATAATTTTTCATAGGGGTCACTTATGTCCCTATGGCGACTTGAAGGGGAAAAGTAACTTAAGTTACTTTATGATTTTTGATTATCTCTAGAGGGGGTCGATTGGGGCCTTTTTGGGTCTCTTGTTGCATGGAGAAATTATATAAGGAGATTTGGGGAGTGTTAGAACTCATACTTGCATACTCTCATATTTTTCTCATTGTGCAACTGCTGCTTGCAAAATTCCAGCTTGTGGAGTAAGATCCCACAGGGACCCTAGCTTCGGTGGTGAGAGATCCATCCCTAGCTAGCAAGGCATTCTTCGGTGGTGAGAGATCCACCCTAGCTTGTCATTTTGGAGCTGATTTAGGGCTGTTTTACAGAGATAATTTTCAGAGCTTCCAGAGGAGGGTTTTTGAGGATTTTGGGCCTTTTTGTGAAGAAAAATCAAGGGTTTCAGATCAGTTGTTGGCTGCAGCGATAAGGGCAGGTTTGGGCGCCATTTTTGAAGACTTTTCAGAGGGTTTTTGGCCTCTTTTCTAGGGTAGCGACCCACTTTTGGATTTCACTGCTATTTTTGGAGGGTTTCCCAAGTGCAGCTACCGGATCTGGAGGTTGGGGTTTCATTTACATTATTAATAGAAGTTATTTCCAGATTTTCAGAATTTTTGCACTTGTATTTGGAGAGATATTAATTTTTGAAGTTTTCCAGCTGCCTAGGGCATTCTGTAATTTTCTGGCAGTGATTTATTATCTGAAAAATTCCAAAAATATTTTCCTAGTGTTAGTTTTATTATTAGCAAGCTCTCTGCAAATTTTCAAGGGTTTTGAACAAGTATTTTGTGAGTTTAAATCAAAACTAGTTCGCTGCAATTTTCTGGGTATTTTCTACAATAAATCAGAAATTTATTTTGCTGCCATATATATATATATATATATATATATATATATATATATATATATATTGTGTGTTTTTGAGTGGTATCCCATAAGGGATATTTCATATTTCATAAACAATGGATTATGAAAGGTTTATTAGGAAAGCTTCAAGATTGTAACCATAGAATCGAGACTCAACAAGTCCTGGCAAGGACTTGCAAATCCAAGCTTGAGGCAGCCTCCATGATTTTTCGCAGAAGATTCAGTAGACTCGCTGAGTCCAGGGGCAAGTCTTGTGAGTCTGGCCACACTTGCCAGTCTCACACTTGAACTCGGCAAGTTTGACTTTTCTTTCAATTTAAAAAAGGCAAAAAACAAAACCCAATAAAGTAGAAAAAGACACAAACATAAACCTTAAAGCTACTCTAAAACACTCAAATCACTCATTTAGACCTTATTTTCATGAGCCTATTCAATATTACACTTTCCTCACTCTCAAACACCATGGAATCATTCCGATTTTCTGTTTGCTTGAAATGAGCTGTTTGTTTGTGCAAGAATTGGATGAGAAGCAATTAACGAAAATTGTGTGCATTGTTGGAGCTGGAGTATGATTCACAATCAGAGTAGGACATCAAGGATGACAATCCTGTGTTTACATAGAACTTAGAACAACTCGGTAAATGCGGATTGTTGTTATAGGGGGTTTCCTATTTTATAGAAAACTCTTCTATTATATATTTGTATCATTATTATCCTATGTAAAAACTTGAGTTGCCTCTGCATTTGGTATCAGAGCAGGATAACACTCTTGTGAAAAATGGGTTTTTAAATGTCGAGTGTTATTGAAGCATGATGTATGCATATTGAAATTGCGATATCTTTTTCATTTTTCAACGAAATTGAGCAATTCAAAATGTTATGTAAAGTTAAAATCATGTAGAACAAAACCCAGAAACTGTTTCAGCTATTGGTTTGTGAGTTGAGAGCAGTTTGCATCAGAAAAAGGGCATATAACGCTTTCTGGTCTTCATTCACAACTCCAACGTGGCTTTCAGACCTGTCTAGCACGAAATATACTCATGCAAATGGTCCATTCATGGATGATGTGAGTAGGTGCTCTTAAGGTTTGATTTATATGTATGTAGTTCAGTTTAATATCCTCCTGACAGCGTAGATCTGTGCATAAAAATCTGGTAAAATCCATGCGTTTTTGTTTTCCAACCGTCCAATATGCTCCAACGATAGAAAACTCTTCTATTATATATTTGTATCATTATTATCCTATGTAAAAACTTGAGTTGCCTCTGCATTTGGTATCAGAGCAGAATAACACTCTTGTGAAAAATGGGTTTTAAATGTCGAGTGTTATTGAAGCATGATATATGCATATTGAAATTGCGATATCTTTTTCATTTTTCAACAAAATTGAGCAATTCAAAATGTTATGTAAAGTTAAAATCATGTAGAACAAAACCCAGAAACTGTTTCAGCTATTGGTTTGTGAGTTGAGAGCAGTTTGCATCAGAAAAAGGGCATATAACGCTTTCTGGTCTTCATTCACAGCTCCAACGTGGCTTTCAGACCTGTCTAGCACGAAATATACTCATGCAAATGGTCCATTCATGGATGATGTGAGTAGGTGCTCTTAAGGTTTGATTTATATGTATGTAGTTCAGTTTAATATCCTCCTGACAGCGTAGATCTGTGCATAAACATCTGGTAAAATCCATGCGTTTTTGTTTTCCAACCGTCCAATATGCTCCAACGTCTGGAGTGGTGTGTGCTTGTTTTAACAGCTTGAGCATCAATATTTGGTGAAGGACAGCATAGGCATATGACTCTCATTGACCTTGCGGATCAGCTGCCCACATTGCAAAACACCATTTCCTCTATCCTGCTGCGTGGGGTCTTGATTCAGGAGAATTCTTCTCAGATTGTCTATGCATTTGAAAACCGAAAAGTGATATTGATTTTGTGTTTGGCATTTGCCGATTTCACACCATTATTGGCGCAACAGTCATTCAAATGTGCTTTTTCTATCATCCACATGTATTCCAGCTCTTCCTCGTGGGCGCTACCATCACTCATTGCAGATATCTTTCAACAACCTGTGAATCCACAGAAACACGTATTGTTGGGCTGTAGAAAGGCTTGTCTGATGCGTGGCTTTGCAAACGACATTACAACAAGATCAAAATACAACCTCTTGTCACGTGCCTTGACCACTCGTCATCAGGAGAAACATTTCATCCACTGCAAGCCAAACTTGTCAGTCCCTTCTAAATTGTATCTGCCATTTAGTATTCAGGTGGTTGGTCCAGTTTTCACATTCAAGTCTGTAACGTTTGTTTTTGTTTTAAAGTCATGTCTTATGTGTTTTTGTTTTATATGGTCATTGTTCAATCCAATATGTAATTGGATTTTAGAGTTAAAAAAATCACTTAGGTTTGAACTTAATTTTTGCATATGGTATGTTTTTAGAGCTTTTTAGGAGTATTATTTGATTTAGTAGTGTCTTTTTAAAAATTAATTACATGTATTACTTTTTAATATTCAATAGCCATTTGTAAAGTCATCATTGTCATTTTGTCAATTGTGTCTATAATGTAATATTGTCATTGTCTTGTTAGTCTATTTTAGTGGCAATTTAAAATTCAAAACAAAAATTGTAATGTTTTAGTCAAATGTCTAATTATAGCTTTAGCTATATTAGAAATTTAAGTTTCTCTAGTTGTTTTTATTGTATAGAATCAGTGTTTGTCAACACACATTGTGTGTAAAGAGCATATAGTTACCTAAGACTCTGGGACGGGGTTTCGGGACAACAAAAATTCCCAGATTTTGGGGACAGCGAGGGGACGGCTATTAAAATAATATATAAATATTAAAAATATACAATGGGTCCCCTAACCTTGCAAAAAAAAAAACATGAAAGGTTATAATTTCAGCACCATAGCCAATAATGTTACCAAAGGGCCTGTAACATGCCAACATCTCTTTATCATACATGATTATGTCCTCGAATTAAAAAAATAGTTTTTGGAACAATAGAGGCCATGCAAACTACATGAATAGCCATCCATAGAAAAAACCAGCTAAGGTAACTGAAAAACACTAAAAATTAAATACAAAGTTGGCCTCTAGAACATCCTAATATACCGGTAAAGCCTTCAATATCATACAAAAAGAGGCAGAAAGACTTGCACAACAAATTTTGAAACTAAAGAAATCCTTTAAAATATGCATATGAATTTATTGATCCTATTGCTATGTATAAGAAAGGCTTTAAAATGTAAAATAACAGCGACCTCTCATTAGAATATCTTCTTTTGGAACCTACATAAGACAACAAAAATCCATTTCTTGGGAAGGTAAGTTTGCATGGGAAAAGGATTAGTTTTCATTTTCCTCTTTTCAAAGTCATAATCCTTTATGTTTTTTATTTTTTTTACTCCGGGACTTTGGGGACTTTTGGAGACTTTGGGACATCCCCTAGCCGTCCTTGTTGGAGCCCCCAAAGTCTTGAAGCACCCGAGATGTCTCGGGTGTGTTCCCTAAAGTTAGGGGACATCCCCTTCATTTTTGCATTTGGGGGTGCGTGGGGGACGTTTTGTCCCCATCCCCAAGCACCCGAGACGTCTTGGACAGCTTGGGAATG
The DNA here is from genome assembly GCA_018340775.1 of Taxus wallichiana var. yunnanensis. NCBI lineage: Eukaryota > Viridiplantae > Streptophyta > Pinopsida > Cupressales > Taxaceae > Taxus > Taxus wallichiana. The sequence continues at coordinate 643,507,851 of CM031244.1, forward strand.
GGGGGTGCACATCCTCGCGTAACACCGGTAAAGAGTAAAAAAATGTCATGTGTCCAAATTTAGTTGTCCTCATCAGTTGACACTAAAAATTCATTATTGTAGGTCAAAAGAGTCGAAAAGTGAGTCATTGTAAAAGTGTGAAAAAATATTTGTAAAAATTAAAAATTGCCTTATGGATGCATTTCATGTAACTTGACGAGCTGAAAATAAACAATTTTGCATTGTGGGGAATAATAAACAATGTGTAAATCATTGAGCATCATGATCAGATTACGTTGAGTTAGCGGCGCCACACTAGAGGATGGAGGCAACAGAGGAAGGAGGTCATTCAACGACCTCTCGGACATTACAATAGATGGGGTTGTGTAAAGATTGATACCATCTCTTTTTTTCCAGGTCTAAAATAAGAACAAAAGTATGTGCACAAACGCTTGGAATGTGTGAATATGATATTTCTAATGTAATCTCTTGAAAGTGTTGTGATATGATGTAGAAGGTACACATCTGAAAAATAATTGTATAAAAGGGTAGTTGATGCAGAGATCCTTTGAAAATGCCGTATTCTTGGAAGTGTGATCTATTGGTGATAAGTTCAACGAGGTGAAGCGAATCATGTGCATTGCGGCAGATCTAGACAATAGTATGCAAACCTAAAAATATGCGGTGGCATACAATTATGTTTTTAGTGCTCTTTGCCCCATGTTCACAATAGTATGCAAACCTAAAAATATGCGGTGGCATACAATTATGTTTTTAGTGCTCTTTGCCCCATGTTCACACTAAGGGGGCGATGTTAGGAATTAATAGTGTTCACATGTATGTTAGTGTGAGTTATTATATTATCTTAGATAATATAATATCATATTCTTAGCGAGGTTGTTTATAGTGTTATAACAAACCACGTAATTAGACTTATGGTTGAAGAGTGTATTACGAGTTGTTATAGGGGAATCCTATTTTATAGGAAATTCTTCTATTATATATTTGTATAAAGTATCCATATGAGTTAAGAAAACATTAGTATCCTTAGTAAAAACTTGAGTTGCCTCTGCAAATCCAATAGACAAGGTGTAATGTCCCCATTTTTCGTATTAATCTAAAATATAGGATTTCTTGCCTTTCCTCTTTACAAGTCGAGCCATGGATGGGCAAGGGAAGATCGTGTATCATATTTTCGGTTTTCTTCATTCATATTTGTGTTTTTATCTCTGTGTTTCCCATTATAAGGGGTACTCGGAGTTTGGTGCATTTTAAAAGCAAATTAAAAGATTAAATATGTTTTATATGGGTCAGCCTTGCCTTTTTGGCCTTTGGCGCCAAGATGAAGATATAAAAGGAGATTAAGGACTTCATTTGGTGACATCTACTTTTGGGATTTTGATCTGTTTTGGACCTTTGGGTTGTCTGTTCATCGTCTTTCCACTTTTGAGCGAAAATCCAATTGTGTGGCTTTCCAAGAAGGATGAAAAACCCTTCTTGTGGTTGGTTGGAGGACGAAAACCCTCCATCCTTGGTTGAAGCAAAGTCATATTGAAGACTTTTTTGTAAATTTGGAGCATTGAAGAATAAGAAAAAAGATCTACAAATATTTGCATGCATTTTAGAGCCATTCCTAGTTGAAGCGACTAGGGTTTGTTGGTATTTGAGTGCCTTCTAGGGCACAAATTGCAAATGTAATTTCATATTTTGATTTGGCATGTTTTATAAGGCTGGTATCTATAGTTTTATGATTTTTGGTGGTATTTATCTATTAATTTCAGGGTTGGTTTATGGCTGCCCTGCAGCTATCATTTATTTAATTACAACAATGTGACTTCGCTGATTTTCTCCATTTAATTGTTGCAAATGGAATGGATTTTGGTTGCCATGATTGAAATAATTATTTAGAAGTATTTATCAGCAGTTGTGCATGATTATTTGGTGAATTCTAAGCTCTTACTCAGTTCGCTCTAGGGTTTGGAAGGTTATTTCAGCTGCTGTCATAAAAATCAGATTATATTTCATTTGTGGTGTGTGTATTTTCAGATCTGATCCTTGGGGTTTGTGGCCAACCCATATCTTGATTCTTGTCCCAAAATAGGGACATTACAAGGGGGCCAAAACTTTGGAAGAAGGCATTAGAAGTTATAAAAGTAGTTTTTGGGCATTATTATTATGCCCTTGAAAATTAATCAACTACTTCTTTGTCTACAAGTAGCTTCTGCTTCTACATCAACAATAGAGGACGAAAACTCTCATTTGCACACAAATCTGAGGACGGAAACCCTCATATCTAAGCCTAGCAATTTCATTCAAGGGTTGCAATGATCATTCAAAGTACAAGTATTCATCCAGTTCAGTTAGGGCATCATATTCAAGGTTGTTTTAGCATCCAGAATAGCAAGTACAGCTCGAACGCCCCCTTTGGGAACGAATTTCAGTACTTGCGCCACATCTGGGGGTAGTTTTTAGTCAAATCAGTTTGCATGCTTTTATCTTTTGTTCAACTTTTCATTTGGATCCATCGTTGTGAGAAAATAATTGTATTAAGACATTCTAGTGTTTTCATTAAAGCTGATTTGAAATAAATAAATAAAAGTTTGTTTTTCTACATATTGGGGTTTGCTGTTTTTTAAAAATAAAAATCAGTTTGCTGCTGCTGTCATAAAAGTTCAAATTTTTATACCGCTGTCCCAGGTTTTGACGAATTATCCATATTTGTTACAAAGTATTTTTCAGGGGTATTACACTCTTTTTGGGTTAGGATTGGAGGACAGCACATAATGGCTCTCATTGATGGGGGAGCAACCCATAACTTTATTGATCAGGATGTGGTAGCACGTTTCAGATTGAAAGTTGAAGAGTTTACAGGGTTTGAAGTGGCAGTAGTGGATGGTTACTCATTGGCCTGCAAGTAGATGGTCCAACAGCTACAAGTGGTGTTAGATGGACATACTATCATACATGATTTTTATGTCATTCCGCTTGGGGAGCTCACATGGTTCTAGGCGTCCAATGTTTACATTCTCTGGGAGAGTTCACACAAACTATCAAAAGATGACAGTCAACTTTGTGGAGAAAGGGCGAAGGAAGGTTGTCAAGGGAGTTATCGATGCACCGATACAACAGGTTTCAGCTCATCAGATAGAGAGACTTTTGAGACAGGACCAAGTGAGTTGGATGGCAACCAGGCTCACCATTAAGGGGCTACCTCTAGGTACCATGGACTCAAGAGTGAATGAATAACCTCCAAATATCTAAGTTTTGTTGGATAAATATGCTTCTATGTTTGGGGATGTGCCTCCAATACTTCCACCAGATAGGGGTTTCCAGCAAACTATTGAGTCAGAAACAGGGACTAGACTTGTGATTGTGACTCCTTATTGTCATCCTCGTGCCTTCAAGGATGAGATAGAGAAGACTATAGAGGAACTACTGAAATTGGGACACATTAGACCTAGCACGAGTCCATTTGCATCTTCAGTGGTGTTGGTGAAGTAGAAAGATGGAATGAGGATGTGTATTGATTACAGGGTTTGAATAAGAAAACTATTAAGAGTAGATACCCCATACCTCATATTGATGAATTGTTGGATGAATTGCACGGTACAATGTATTACGCTAAAATTGATTTGCAGTTCGGGTATCACCAAGTAAGGGTTAAACATGACGACACCCATTCAAGACTGCTTTTAGGTGTCATTGTGGGCACTTTGAGTTTTTGGTGATGCCTTTCGGGCTCACCAATGCACCAGCCACTTTCCAATCAGCAATGAATGAAATTTTCAGACCCTATTTGAGGAATTGTGTTGGTATTCTTTGACGACATTCTGATTTACAGTCGGACATGGGAAGAACACATGAAACACCTAGATATAGTGCTGGCCATACTGCAGCAGCAAACTTTCTTTGCCAAGGAAAGCAAATGTGAGTTTGGAATGCAGAAAATTTTGTAATTGGGACATATAATCAGCATAGCAGGAGTAGAGATGGATCCAACTAAGAAGCAATTCATTTAGGAATGGCCTACTCAGAGGATATCGACACAATTATGAGGATTTTTGGTCTTTGTAGCTACTATAGGAGATTCATTAGAGGATTTTCACAGCTAGCCTCGCCATTGACGGGATTAACCAAAAGGGGGTGCTTTTCATTGGTCCATAGCAACCCAAGAGGCATTTGATCATTTAAAGGGGTGATGTGCATCAGTCCCATTCTTGCCATTCCGGATTTTGCATTTCCTTTTGTGGTAGAGTGCACACTTCAGGAGAGGGTCTAGGGGCTGTTCTTATGCAAGAGGGATAACCCATATCATTTGAGAGCCAAAATTGATAGAGATAGAGCATAATTTCTATATATGATAAGGAGATTTGGTGGTCATGCATGCATTGGCTAAATTCAAACAATATTTAGTCTGTGGATGTTTTGTGGTTTGTACGGATCACAACAGCCTGAGATTTTTCTTAACGCAGTGTGACCTCAATGACAGGCAGCAAAAATGGGTGAGCAAATTACAAGCTTACGATTTTGACATCAAGTATGTCAAGGGAAAGAATAATAGGGTAGCAGATGCACTCTCCCGGAGACCTGAATTATCAGCCATTTCTTCAGCAGAAATTGAGTGGAAGGAAGAATTGTTGGCTGAGTATGCCAAAGACTCACTAGCTAGCTACAGGGCTAACTGTGGGTGGCAGTGCTACCCCAGATTTGTGTACACGGACATAATTTTTGTGGTGCTAGCATCCAAGCTGAAACAGAAAATTATTACAGCATTTCATGATTCTCCACTTGCTTGTCACACGGGATTTTTCAAAACTTATAGACAAGTACAGAGTAGATATGCTTGGAAGGGTCTGAAAGAGGATGTTTTACAATATGTACGGGAGTGTGGAGTGTGCCAAAGGATAAAACACGAAACTACATACCCTGCAGGTCTGCTTCAGCCCCTCCCCATTCCTCAGCAGAAATGGGAATCCGTATCAATGGATTTCATCACAGGCTTGCCTCGAGTGGGGGAAAGAACTGCATCTTCGTAGTTGTTGATCACTTGACAAAGTTTGCACATTTCTTTTCCATTCCCAATGAATTCAAAGCTCCACAGATAGCAAACCTTTCTTCAGGGAGGTCTTTAGATTGCATGGATTACCCCATACTGTGGTCAGCGATAGAGATGCCCGCTACATGAGTACCTTTTGGCAAGAGTTACTCAAGTTGATAGGAACGGACTTGAAACCCAGCACCAGCTCTCACCCCCAGATGGATGGGCAGACAAAGATAGTCAACAAATGGGTTTAGGGGCACTTGAGGAGTTTTGTGACTGATTACCAGTCAGCTTGAGTGTGATGGCTGTACCTAGGAAAGTATTGCTGCAATACTCTAGCACCACATGTCCATTGGAATGTCCTTAATGGCACTATAGGGTATGCCGCACCAACTTTTGCAGAATTGACAATTCCAGAGACACGGGTTCCCACAACACAATACTTTGGTGAGTAAAGCAGGCAGATTTTGACATGTTTACGTGATTAGCTCCAGCATGCATAGAATCAGCAAAATATTTTTGTTGATAGACATCACACTAAGAGGTGTTTTGAATTGGGAGACTTGGTTTTCTTCAATTACAGCCCTACAGGCAGTCTACATTAAAAAGAAGTGGGGCCAAAAAACTAAATCACCGTTTCAACGGTCCCTACAAAATTGGACGACGTGTGGGAGAGGTGGCTTATGAGTTGGAGTTACCCCTACCAGTTGAAATAACAACGTCTTTTATGTGTCCTATTTGAAAAAGGCAATGGGAAAACAGGTCACACCATTAACTGAGCCTCCACCATTAGATGATGAAGGGAAGTTGTTATTAGTGGCCCAGCAGATACTATGTACTCAAGAGAAGCAACTGAGTGTATGGACTGAAGTTTTGTTGAAATGGAAAGGTTTGCCACAGGAAGATGCTACTTTGGGATTACTGCTATACTAGATTACCCAGCACTGTCTTGCTCGAGGATAGGCAAATTTGGGGATGGCAGACTTGTAATGTTCCGTTTTTGACTGCAAACCCCGTGTTGGACGGAAGTGGACAGGATTGGGTTTTGACTTAATCTTTGTTGGCAATTAGACTTAGTTGCACTATCACTTATAGTTGGGTGACTGAGTTTTCCTAATAAAATGTTTGAGTCAGTTAGTTGTTAGTTGCAAAATAAATAAGGGTCATTGCTTTTGGGGATTAATTCCCTAGTTGGACGTACCCGCAGTTGTCATCAGTAAATAAGGTGCAGTTGTCATCAGCATATAAGGTCAGATCTGGTCAGTTAACTGCCAAAATTTGTGGAGAATAGTGGTCAGTTAAATTCAGTGAATACTCAATTTATTTCAGTTGATACCTCCAATGATGGAATTAACTTCCATTAATTGTGGATCGCTGGAGTTGGAAACTATGTAGGCAGTGCTGGGATGAGAAATAAGTATTCATTTTTATCATCAAAAACAAACTTGTTCTGTTCACAGAAAACTGGACGCTGCTACAGCAACTTCTTCTTGCTTGGGACAAAACCCTCAAGCATTTTCTGATCAGCTCTCACAAGGATGGAAACCCTCTGAGATTTTCAGTAGGATAGGACAGCATCAAGGTCATTTGGAGGTCTTCATCTGTATCAGGTGTTAGCATGGATTATACAGGAGGGTTTGGTGTCTGTGAGTAGTTTAATTTGTTGTATTGTTTCTGAGAATATCTGAAATACAGCTCTCTCTCTCTCTCTCTCTCTCTCTCTCTCTATATATATATATATATATATATATATATATATATATCTGCTGTCAGAATATTGTCTGGATTTATTTTGTGTGTGTGATTAATATAGATCATTTCACCTTGAAGCCTAGGATAAGAGCTTCATTAGTCCTTTCCAAAAATTTAATCTATGCCCATACTGTAGGGGTTCTATTGACTAATTCCCATAGATGCATACAAGATTGTACCCATTAAACAACTTTTAAGGACTGCGAATTGAAAAAGCTTATAAGATAATAATTTGACATGAATTTGTAACTTTCTTTTAAAGGATATTTCATTCCTCTGTTTTGAGTACATCATTCTCATTTCAGATTAGATAGGAAATGGGATTGGGGTGTTTGTTGCATAAAAATGCATTTTTGTTGCAAATACACACACACATATTGTGTGCGTGAGATTGTGAGTATGAATTTTGAAACAATCAAGATTTATCAATCACGCGCATTGGTAATGGTTCAAACATGATAAAAGATCACATCCATACACCAATGATGGTACATGAAGTTTAAGTATACAGTTTCATAAGTTAAAACCTCATTCCACATAGTAGTTGTGACAAATTTAAGGGGATCATTGTACTTGTATTCCATAGTTATTTTCCTCTCTATAAATAAAAAGTAATTAAATGTTTAAAATCTACATTCAAGAATAAAACAAGGTAGAGAATACAATGTACCTGCAAATATTTTCGATTTAGTTGTTCAAGCCAATCCATTTTGATGCAAACCCTCTCATCAGAAAATACACGACTTTTTCTTTTTAAAATAGTTGCAATAGTGTATCCCAAAGCCATGAGTCCTCCAAGAAGGCGCACACTAACTTCAAAAGTAATCCTTGGAGATATGATGAATGGATTGTCTGTAACCCACTCCTTTAATCCAAAGAAAACTTAAATGCCATTAGATTAGTTATCAAGAAAAAATGACAATATTATCTAATGGTTTATGTTGTATAAACAAATTTATAGGACTTCAAAACTAGTTTATAACACAACCTTGAGAAAAAATATAATTCAGTAAATTTATATTTATATTATTTTAAAGGGGCAGTCCTTTGAAAATTGTACAAAAGACAGGCTGTCTAGAAATGCCTGTTGCAATTTTTAAGACTTACTTCCATACAATTTTGGAAATATAACCTTTTACTAAGGAACAATGGTCTGGACTCTAAAACCTAGGAAACTCTTAACTGGCCTTATATTAAAATAAAATTTATCAAACAAATTATTGTGTTATATCCAAACCAAAGTATAAACTCATTTGACCACTTCAAAAAATGGTAGAGCTAGAGACAATCCTAAGTTACATAGATGAGCTACTAACAAAAAATGGCAAAGCATATTGTTGATTCATAGTCATAAACTACAACACCAAACAATATAAATTAGTATAGTGAAATGGAAGAATGAACTTTTCAGGAAACAACACATCAATACGTAACAGATGGCATAGGAAAATAGAGTGCATTTATCTGATTTTGAGCTGCTTGTTATCATCTGAACCTTAAAGGTATAGCCAGGATTTTGAGAATACTTTTTTAACATAAATATTTATCTGTAAAAAAGTGATAATTACCCGATTCTTTGCTACTCAACTCTTTTCAAATAGAATGTTTCCTTATTCCCAGTTATATTCCATGAAGTTATTATTTTTCTGATCAAATATCATATTGCTATTATAAAGGTCTTTAATGGCTAAAAAATAAATCGAATGAAAGAACCTAATAGGATGCACTAGAAAACATAAAAAGGTTATATTCAACAAACCTCAAACATAAGGCTGTATTTTCCATCTCTATTTCGCATTCTCAGGTAAGACTGGCATGCTTCCGGGTCTTCACCAGGTGGTAAGAGATATATGTCATAAGTCTCCTCCATAGTTTGAACATGATTCAGGGAAATAGTGCCCTTAATTTGGTCTTCAGTCAAAGTTCTTGATGACTGCAACCGTAGGCAAGCAAGTAGACAAAGCATATAAGAGATTTATAAATCACCAGAAGCAGAAGCTTTTTGTGAAATCAAATCGACAACAGTCAAAGTAAATAGATACAGAAATGTCATGCATGACTAAAAACTCAGCATACCTTTAAAATATAAGTTGGAGTTTGAAATCCAGAAAATGGATTGAATTTGTTTTTAATTCTTATATGAGCAGTTTGCAAATCTGGTTCAATATAGGCTTTGTACATTGGATAAACCTGTAAAACAACTAGATTAATACCTTTACTACTGTTCTTGAAAAGATTCAACTTCTGTTCATAAAAGTCGCAAATTTCTATTGCTTAATCAGATGCTTTCAAATTTCTGTTCAGAAAAGCCAACATTATATTACCTACTAATTTTAAATCCTTCAAAATTACAAAAATATTAAACTTGCTAAAATGGTACTTCCCAATAAGCTACTTTAAGTACACACAACTATGGCTTCAAAGATTGGCCACCACAGAGAAAAGATGAATAATTAAATTGGTACTGCCTTTTAGCAATCAAAGTAACTAGAAGGCACTAGTATCTATACTAGTCTAGTCAATATTTCTGTTGGGTTCTCAGCTGATCAGCTTGGTTACATAACATACAGACAAGAAAGGCTGCCAACAATGTATCATATATTTAATGAGCAAGCTAAGTGGAGGCCCCAAATGGATGACAAACAAGTGGTCCCATTTGAAGGACATCTCTGCTATTAAGAAAAGTTTCTCACCAAGTCATCTTTAACTTGATCCACAATCTGTATCATTTGCAATGATATATTTCCTCAGATTGGGCCTTGAGGTGGTTCACCATACTTCACAATATCACCTCCATGACCACTTTCTTCTAAGAGATCTGATTGACTACAAAGCAAGATCTGTACATTTTTCTTAGTCATGTCATTCCATTTTACTCTTGGATTTTACAGCTGTGGATACCATAAAGTCTTAATTCTCATGATGGGTTAGTAACGGATGGTCTATTATGTGGTGGATAACATAGTTGACATCAATGGATGAGCCAATACACTGGTGAACAGGTGGTAATCACAATATAAGATGTGGGTGGATTATCTACTATAGAATTAGTTAATAACAAAAACATACATGACTCATATTATACATCATAGGACAAGCCAGAAAACATTAGTGACAAACATGCTGTGCATGCACGGATGGAGGTCATAACATCAGTGGACAAGGACCAAAACAGGTGACTGAATCATTGGATAGAGGAGGAATACAAGCTGCTTTGTGAACTTTTCTTGGTAATTGTCGGCGTACCAAGAATGTGAACTGTTATGTCTATTATTTTGTAAAACTTTGTTGCTTTGTGGAAAAATCTGTGTCATACACATGGCTCTGGTATCTGCCAATAAGAACCAAGATATTCCAGTAGTTAATGTTTGTGTGAAGAAATCATATGCTTGCTGCTATCCCAATCCCTCAATAAGAGATAGTGCCCGATGTGCATGTAAATATGTAGAAGACACCCCTTGATTGAACTAGTGGTGGAAGGTCAAAGTTCTCGAAGTGAAATGGCAATGATGTAATCAATTCATTTGGAAAGCAAGAACTTCCTTCAAACAAAATGTGCCGAGATGGCTAGTAATGAATCAAGGCTTAGCTATTGAAGCTCCCACAATTGAGTAAGGCGGGTCAAGATTGTTGATGCTTTTGTATTGTAAGAGGGAAAGAAGAGACAATGCCCACACCCTCTAGAATCTCAATATTTAGAATACTTTTGGGTTGGTCACAAGATGAATTGAATCTCCTTTATACTGCCCCTTGCTCTTGGCAAGCAACTCTTCTTGGGGTTTCTTGGATGGTCAGGGAAAGGTGCAAGAGTTTAGCATACAACTTGGTTTGTTGTGATCAGTTGTCTTTGGAGGACAAGATGCAAAGCTACTTTTCAAGAAGATACCACCCCATTCAATTTGGGGGAATTGCAACATTTTAGACAAGATTTGGATTTCATTGTGCAAGCTCAACTTTAGTGATTTTGGAAGGATGTGAATTCTTTGTCCATTAGGTCACAGGCCAGGTGCTTTTATTACTTGCCTATTTAGGGAAACATTTCGTTGTAATCCCAATGCTCAACTGATTCAAATCATTTTCCCCCTAAGCAATGAAAGATGCATTTCTTCAAAAAAAAATGTACAGTGGTGATTTCATTATATGTATTATACATAAAGTGCAATATTCATGTTGCTGATGTACAAGAACTAACAAAGCATTGATTGGGCTTCAATGACCTAGTGAAGTTACCAACTTATCATAGTTTATTCCATTTCATACAATGGTTGGACTAATGAGTAGAATGAAATCCAATATAATCCCCAGATATCCTAACCCATTAACATTTGAGACATTAATGCAATATTTAATATATCCTATCAAACGCATATCACCAGTTGGAGAAGGCACTATGAACTTGACTATCCAAGGGTTATCCTGGTGTAGAACAACAAGCTAGGCACATTGATGGACTTTGGAGCAAAAGAATGGTCATTATGACCGAAGAGGTAAGGCACTTTGAACAACATGAACTTAAGATTAGTAATTGTATTAAACAAATTTCCCACCTAAGGAGGGTAGCAAATAAGGTAAAAAAGAGCAGACTACAAAAATTTGAAATTGTATTAATGACCTAAGAGACTAGAAGTGGTCAATGAATTTGGAACGCATATCAGCATCTATACTACAATTGGCGAAAGGACACATCAAACATTGCAATTGGTAGTTATATTCTCTAATTTAAAACTTGACATATGTCATCAAGTAATTACAAGAAATCACAAATTAACACTATGCCCTGAAATCTCTGTGAAACTTGCGAGCGAGTTTGGCCAAGCAACTCACGATTTTCGTCGAGTAATTTCTGTGATTTCTCAGAGAATATTGTGAGTTTCTCGAGTAGACTTGGCCTGTGGAAAAATATAACACTCAAGTAAAAAAACAATTTTATTCCCAAAAACAGGGTCAGTGTCTGCGATTTTCCCCTCTGTGATTATAGTGAATGTGCTTAACACATGTTGGCTGCTGAAAATGCACGCCCAAGAGCACCAAATGAGGATCGGTGTCTCAGCAACAACAATGGGAATGCCCCCAAGGTGTGGGCCCTTGGCTCCCTTGGGGTAGACCTTCAGAGAGAGCCGGCTTCTTATCCTAACTAAACCAATGCTACACTGACAATTGCAAGGGGAAAAGGGGAGAAAGAAACTGAAAAACAGACATGGATTGTGATGCACTAGAGAAATAAGAGATCACTCTCCCTCTGTCTTAACTGACACAATTTTATCCCCAAAAAACAATGTCAAGATCTGCATTTTTTCCCTCTGCGATTATAGTGAACGTGCTTAACACTTGTTGGCTGCTGAAAATGCACGCCTAAGAGCACCAAATGAGGATCGGTGTCTCAGCAGCTAGAATGGGAATGCCCGCAAGCTGTGGGACCTTGGCTCCCTTGGGGCAGACCTCCAAAGAAAGCCAACTTCTTATTCTAACTAAACCAATGTTACCACTACTCTAAATTTAGCTAACAATTGCAAGGGGTAAAGGGGAGAAAGAAACTGAAAACAAACATGGATGGTGATGCCCCATAGAAATAACTTTAAGGGGTCACTCTCCATGTGCCTTAATTAACACAATTTTATCCCCAAAAACAATGTCAAGATCTGCATTTTTCACTCTGCGATTATAGTGAATGTGCTTAACACTTGTTGGCTGCTGAAAAGGCATGCCTAAGAGCACCAAATGAGGATCGGTGTCTTAGCAGCAAGAATGGGAATGCCCCAATGTGTGGGACCTTGGCTCCCTTGGGGCAGACCTCCGAAGAGAGCCGGCTTCTTATCCTAACTAACCTAATGCTACCACTACTCTAAATTTAGCTAACAATTGCAAAGGGAAAAGGGGAGAAAGAAACTAATAACAGACATGAATGGTGATACACCAGAGAAATAAAGGCTCATTCTCCCTCTGCCTTAATTGACACAATGCATTAAAACCACACAACTACACCCACACAGGGGATATCATAAAATAGAGGAAGGCAAGAGAGCAATAGCATGAGCTAGAGGGTAGACATAAGCCACAAAAAAATCATATTAATGCTTAAGAGATGCACTACCTGCTACAACAGTAAAAGAGGCATTGGATTCATTGCAAAAGCTCCAAAATAGAGGTTTGGACACTCAGAATGCTTAGAAACCCAAAAGGGCAGAGTAACTTTGCATGAAGGAGAGGATCCATTTACAATATGCACAACTGCTATTTATAGAAAAGGAGAAGAGGGAAAGGAGAAGGTGAAGAAAGAGAGGAATATGTTGGCATATCAAATATTCTCCCACCCAACTTCTGAGAATGATGCTTAACTAAAAATATCTGCTCAAACTGCCCAATCATATTCCAAAATATTTGTTGTCATCTATGATTTCCTACAACCTTCTCATTATGGCTGATAATGACTAGAAATCGCTTTTAGATGAACCACTCCTCAAGAGCTTTCCAACAAGTCTGATCTTACTTGATTTGGTGGTCCCAATCAAAAGATATTGACGTCAGAATCTGCCCATGTCATTTTGCACAGTTGGCGGCCATGAGGCTGTCAATTTTAACTTCAGAGTCACCTCTACCACTTGTCTCCTCGTTGGCCATTGCTTTGACTTATGCCTTCTGAACTATGTCAGCTTAGTGGGCTTCGAGGCTAGAGTTTGTGCCACAGCACCAATTTGGCATCCACATATACCTTCAACCAAGCTTGCATCAACTACTCGGCCTTTGACTAGACAAGGATAGTGCCATGTGGCAAGCCGTGATTTACTATGGGCTCCCTAGATTGGTGCCACATGGCGAGCTGTGATTTGCTACTGGCTCCTGGTTCTGTCTTTTCTTTAGCCAGTTTTCTGCCACTGCCTTCCTTCGCTTAGTCTTTCCAATACCCGATCTTCCGAATTTATGTCACATGGCAAGCTTTGGGTGGTTATGGGCTCCTGGATTGGTGCCACATGGCAGGCCGTGATTTGTTACGAGCTCTCGGTTCTACCTTTGCCATAATAGATTTTTTTCAAACTCCTGACATCCAACCTTCCGAGATTGGGCCACATGGCACAATCTCGGCCTTTTCGGCTTCAGGTTCTTTTCCATGCCTTAGTTGAATCTTATCAAGCTCGTGGCTAAACACTTAGTCATTTTCGCGCTTTGCAAAAGTGTTGAGCAAGTGGAGCCTTTGCTCCAATATAAAAAAGTGCTATTATATTTAAACCCCACTGAGACTCTCTTCTTGGCGAATGTGGGATCAGTCCCCAAAGCAAAATACAAAGGCGGGCGCCATTGGAGAGCTCCAAACACGAATGTGTGAACCAAAGGCTAACATATATCTCTCTAAAGCTTTGACTTGACTGTAGATGCAATGTAGAAGCTCACAATCACCCTAACTCAAATATAAAATACTTGTGAAGCTTGGATCCAACCGCCAACACCATGGATAGAGTTCATGCAGACTGCAAAGAGGAGAAAAGTTGGAAGAGAGTGTGTCCATGTTTAAAACTCCTCTCAAAGCTTGTTCATGCCGCTATGAGACTCTGCAGATCAAAATACACCAAAGAGACGTGAAAGCCCCTAAAACATGTGAAAATAGGGGCAATATAATTCAGTTGCTCAAAATAGAGTAGGAGGCTGAATTTGGAAACAACATTGATAGTGTTTCATTAGAGTTAGGGTTTACAGAATATCAAGGAATACATACAACTTGTACTCGGTGAAAAATAACAAGTTTTAAATCAAAGCATACAAGCAAGAAAACAATACATTTTGATTTTAGTTTACTAATGTGAAAATGAAATCTTAAGAGTCTACAATGTGAGACTGATATTTGTCACACATTCCATATCTACAGTAAAAATGTATGCAATATGATTATCTTTGATTATCAATAAGACTATATGTTTCTAGTATCTACTTCGTTGATTTGAATAAGCAACAAGGCTCTACAATTTTCATATTAAAGTTCTTGAATCTTCTACTTCTTCCTTTGATTAGCAACTAGGGTTTTCATCTAAAACATTTTTTTGGTTTTATAAGGTTTCAACTTGTTTCGAGAATGGCATCGACGTCCCATTCAGCTTCCCGTAGTAAACCTAAGTCTACTGATCCGTCTTGGAAGCATTGTGAACCAACGATATAGGGCGATTGTGGGATATGCAATTATTGTTCAATGAAGATAAGTAGAGCGTAAATCACCTCAAATCCACATCATACGAATATCAAGAAAAGATGTGAGAGTGTGCACACAAGCGTCACTTGAGGCTCAAAGCGAAATGATTCCTTACCTTGTAAGTTATGTGGAGAAAACAGAGGTAAAAAGAGGAAAGTTGATGCACTTGCAGCCCTAGTAAATAGGAGGGCAACAAAGGATGATTATGACAATGGGGCCACTTTTATTGTCCCATCTCTAGGGGTTGGGGAAAGGAACGAGGATCATCTATTGGAGATCATTTGGGTTCTTTTTTTGTTCTTCGAAGTAGTCTTGTGGCACAACCTTCAATCAAAGGTACTAGTTGGAACCGAGAAGTGCACAATAAAATAAGGATAGTTGTGTAAAAATTTTGTTACTACAACATTATATTCAATGTGGCAAAAAACCCATATTGGGAGAGTTTGGTCACTACATTGATTTATTGCCCATAAGGGGTTCAAGACTCCTACTCATTATTTGAGTGGTTCGTCGTTGGAGGATTCCATCAAATATATGCAAATTATTCTAGAAGAGCAAAAACATATGACAAAAGAAGGGATGCAACATTTTGTCTAATGGGTGGACAGATGGGAAAAATGACACATTGATTAACTTTCTAGTGGCTTTAGAAGGGAAATTAGTTTTCTTGACGTCAATTGATGCCTCTGCGGAGTGAAAATACACACACTTTGTGTGATATGTTGGATGAGGTGGTGATGGAAGTGTGTATGAAGAATGTCATCTAAGTTGTGACAGACAACACAACGGCATAAGTATTGGCAGGGGGGCTTCTTGAGGATAGGCACCCTCCTCTTGCGTAACCTATTGAATTGATCTCCTACTTGAAAACATAGGAAAGATGACATCGGTGAAAAATGTGGTTCAAGAGACGAGAAATATCAAAAAGTTCATCTACATCACTCTCGGGTGCTAAACTTGATGAGAAAACACACCACTAAAAAGAAGCTTGTGTGATCGGGGGTCACATGATTCGCCATAACCTTCATCACATTACAACACACTTTAACCTCACTTACATCTCTTAAAGAAAATGTTTGTGATTCACCATTGGTTAGAGTCTCCCTATGCTAAGAAGCTTGAAGGGAAAAGGGTCATGAAAATAGTTTTTGATGATGTGTCTGTGAAGCACACAAAGGAAATCCTTATGGTAACCTTAACTATTTTTATTTATCATTTATTTATTATAATTGTTTTGTTTTAAACTTCTCTTAATTTTGATTTTAAAATTGCACATTATTTTGTTTTAGGTGTTAGAGCCTTTAGTTAGAGTTCTATGATTGATGGATGAGGAGAAAACCCCAACGGGTTATTTTTATGGGGCCATGGACATGACCAAGCAAGCCATATCGAATTATTATGGGAAAAATCAAAAATTATGAATCCATTTAGCATGTGATTGATCGGAGATGGAACAAGAAGCTCTACCAACAAATACATGCATCAGCCTACTACTTGAACCCCAACTTTTTCTATTCCAATTCATTTAAGGCCGATGAGGAGGCTATGGATAGCCTTAATGCATGCATAGAGGGGGTGATCCTGACAAAGAAACTAGAGACTTGATTATTGAGAAGTTGCAGATTTACAAGATCTGTAAAGGGTGGCTCTTTCTTTGGCTCTATGCGTTAAAATAAGAAACACTTCTTAGCCAAGTAAAAACCAATTGAATCATTTATTTTTTGTTTAGTTACCCATAAAAACTAGAATTCTTGTATTTATTCAGGCCTAGTTGATTCACAAAATAATAAATGCCGTAATTACAAGTTTGTGGTGGGAAACTTATGGTGGAAAAAAACCAAATCTTCAAAGGCTAGCCATCTAAATTTTGTGTCACTCGTGTAACTATTATTGGTGTGAACTTAATTGGAGCATGTTTGTAGTTGTTCACACAAAGAAGCACAATAAGTTGACAACACAACACCTTAAGGACCTTGTTTCGTATGCGATACAATCTTTGTCTTCACATGATACAATTGGAGGGAGCAAAGAGTCATGAGGAAATTGACTTGGATGATATCGATCCATATGCCAACCGAATAGTTGATGATGAAAAGCCCATATTTAACAAGGACAACATCGTAGTGTTGGAGAGGGAAGCAAAGGAAGCGATAACATCAAAGGCAACAGAGGCATCGGGAGCCGAGAGGGGTTGGTAAGGATGGAAATGATATCTTTGTAGATGATGTTGTAGAAGAGGAATCTTTACCTTTCATTTCCCCGAGACTTAGGTAATTATGGATTAAGTGGTAAATCAACAAGGATTTCATTGTGGTCCCGGCTTCAAATCTCCAAGAAACATGATAAGTGTTGAAATTAGGTAAAAATACCGCATCCACCTTGGGTGTGATCTATTCCAACAAATAAGGGCAGCGCAAGTTTCAAATGATGTTACTCTGTAAGATGATATCAATTAAAAATAATCACCATACAATGTTAATATGGTAATTTTGTTGATTCCATATACAAAATACTGAAGTCACAAATCAACATACAATATATGGAAATTTTGTTTACCAATGTTTATGTGACCATTACTTCCAAAATGGAGCACAAGAGTAAAACAAAATATGCAAAAACGAGTACTAAACAATACATCACACCATGGACACAATGTTTTACACGGAGAAAACCCTCACTGGGAATAAGAACATGATACATGAAATCCATGCTTTGGTCTTACAACAAAATAATCTTCGCATGAGTATCGAATGGTATTGCTCACTCATGGAGCTCATGAAAGATCCCTACCACTAAACTTGAATTTTTCCTTAAAAATGATAAAATAAACCATGCAATGCCAAACTGAAACTGCTGCAAATTTATTCTTCATCACACACTACTTGAACTAATAAAATGTGTAAAGATCAATGGAATTCCTTGAGTAGAAATTCCTCACAATGCTCTTGGGGTTTTCGTCCACAAGAGAGATAAATCCTCGGGGATTTCGTCCTTGGATTTATTTGCGAGAAAAGTCAAGTTTCCAATGCAAGAGAGAATATCAAATGAATCTGGGCGCCCTCTAAGCAAGTCGACTAACAAATGCTTATGGTGTGTGTGATTACTACCAAAAATATGTGAGGATAATTGACATCTGGATAATAACTACTCGTGGAGGTCATCTTGAGATGACTTAGTCACACATGAGTAAAATATCACAAAAATTGATAATCTATGTAAACTATTGCGGAAGTCTTCAATCATTTAACACAAATACATGATTGGGCTGTAATTGGGTCAATCCCACATTGGTAAAAAATGTGAGACAAGGATGACATAGAAGGCATTACATACTCCAAAAGCTTTGCTAATGAGTAAAGAACCTAGGGGGTGAGAATCCCAAAGCGATGGATTACATTCATTGTTCCTCCCCCTACTAACAAATGCTTACAATCCTTCCCCCTTGCCTTGTGCTCATTACCAAAAGCACACAGAAGTTGGAAATAGGGTAATGGCCACTTATGGAGGTCGTCTTAAGATGACTTAAACACACACAAGTAAATCCCACAAAAAAATAATAATCTATTTAAATCCCTCGTGGAAACCTTCAATTACTGAATCGTCAAACTCATTGGAATTGGATGAGGACTAGGACACGCCGTGATCAATCCAAGAGACAGGATGGAGTCTTGGAACATCAAGATTGCTCATGGGACAAATAAATTCGAATAATGTGCTTGCCGAGATAATTAATCAAGACTACCATTGCATAGACATTGAAGAGATTAGTCGAAGGAGAAGAATGAGGAAACAAAGTTAGTGTTGGAGCTCAAAATTGCACCTTGCTCAGGAGTCATAGACAACTCGGGATTTTGAGGCAACAAGGACTGTGTCTCCAGTTGTGGGACCTTCTTTACTTGAAATGGACCTTTGAAGAAGGTCGGTTCCTCTACCCATTGCTATTGCTAAAACTGCTCCTAATGTTGAAAGCAAATCCTAAGCTAAACATGCCAAGGGACCAAAGTTAGAAGGAGACGCAGAAAGGGAAATCCTAAGCTAAAAGGGCGATGATAGCACCAAGAAAAGGGTGATAGACATTGAACACAATCATAATGGGGCCTGCAAATGAAAGAGATATGCACAATCCATTGCAAGAGTAAGAGGAAGGCAAGACTGCAAATAAAAACGAGCTAGGGCAAACAAAACTTGCCACAAAACAAATTTTTATTGCTTAAAGATATGCACAATCCATTACAGTCGAAACAGAAGGCGAAGACATTTACGAGAGGCCAAATGAAGGCTCGAAGTTTATAGTTGCTTGGGAGACTGTTTTGTCATGGTTCCTTTACAGATCAAAATGTCCATCCTTTTCAAAATGAAAGATTTTACAATATATAGCTAGAAGAAAAAGAGAGAAGAAAGAGAAAAGGGAAAAGAGAAGAGGGGCAACTTTTCAAACTTTCTACAAGGCCATTACTATGTCTATTTCGTCCTACATAAGGAAATGAAGCCATGCTTCATCAATTTTGGTGGTTGAGCTATCGATTTGCTCAACCGTGTGCTCAAACCGCTCTTTTCTACCTCGATCTGTGTTTGCTATTTTGACCCACCAAAAGCAACCGAAATCATATTTTGATGATGTCAAGTTGAAGGGCTCGAGGAGAGCTTTCCAACAATATAAGATTTTGTCTAATTTGGAGCTTTCCAACGATATATGGCCTCCTGAAGATTTTCTCGTCGGGTGCACAAGAATTTGACACCTAAGCGGCCTTTGATTGGTTCGAGGATTGGCCTCTGTCAGCGTGTACTTGCTTTTCTCTTTGCCATGTGTCTACCTCCCATAGGCTCGCATTTTCGGGCTTACTTCCTCTCTTTCCTTGGCGAGCGGGTTTGTCTTTAAAAGATCCGCCATATTAAAAATATGGACCGATAGAACCTTGCCACATTCCTTGCAACTATCGATTGTCCTTCGCCCCTTGTTAATCCACGAGAAATGCGAGCCAATAAGATCCAACCACGTTTCTTCGCAAATTTCCCTTAACAAAGTTCCTCAACTGACCAATGCGAAATACGGGCCAATAAGAAAACTCCATCTGATTCGTATATCGGTTCATTTGATTTCCGCCTCGACACTGCGAAGCATCGGCCAATGAGATTATTCCACGCCTTGATCGTTGTATGACTTTTGACCGTCTCATTTGACATTGCGAAGTGCGAGCCAATGAAAAATCTCCACGCACTTCGCATTGTCAGTCTTTTCTTTGAACTAATAGGCTGCGAAATGCGAGCCAATGAGATGGCTCCACGTTGCCCCTGTGTCGAGGACTGTCATCTCTTGCCTTCCTCGTGCTTGTCTCGATTTGTGCGGGCCTTCACATTTGTCAGTCTGTGAAAGGCAAACCAATAGGGTGGCACCACGTAGCTCTTTGCATCACAATTTCTAAGTTCGAGGGACTTAGAAACTTTTTTGGCTTTAAAGTGGGCCGCCACTTGTCCCTTTGAACCTGTCTGACTTGCCGGACCCAACGAAATATAAATCACGACTAACTTTGGGGACTTGGGAGTCTGGAAGAGACAATCGCCTTAAGAATAGCTAGAATGCTAACACGTAGCCCACATTAAGTCGTTGATACGTGCCACGTGTCCTCTTCCTTTCCTTTGTACATGCAGATTTAATCCTTTCCGCGCAACACTAGCCCTTTTATCCTTTGTTCCGCAGTTTTTCATTTTCTTTGTACTGCGGCCTTTCATAGGAACCCTTGATGCTTTAAGACTTAGTCTCTTGCAGGTTTTTTCAATGCCAATGGCCCCGAGTGCTTTTAGGCAATGGAATTTGACGACCGTTTGAACATCACGGACACCTGTAAAATGGCTAAGTCCATTTTTAACAAGTTATTCCAAATTAACCTGGGGGTAAATTTGGGATAACATCACAATGAAAATGGCTCCCAACATGAGCTCATTCCCACGAGACATTTCCTTGGTAATTCACCGATGTG
Organism: Taxus wallichiana var. yunnanensis; assembly: GCA_018340775.1. Lineage (NCBI taxonomy): Eukaryota > Viridiplantae > Streptophyta > Pinopsida > Cupressales > Taxaceae > Taxus > Taxus wallichiana. The sequence continues at coordinate 643,528,777 of CM031244.1, forward strand.
AGGTCAAGGAAGTAAAAATTAAACATGAAACTTGCATAAAAAATTCAGGAATTTTCATCACATTCACAAGGTCCATCATTTGAAGAAGTGTCTTGTTGGTTGGAAATTTGGTTGTTGAGGACAATCAACAGTTTAGAGGACAATAGTCCCTCCTCTTTAATGGGGAGGTTCCCTTATTCAAAATCCAAAACCCTAAGTATGTACAAATATACAACTATACTAATCTCGGATGAAGATATTGGTGACCTTGGGTGTAATGTCCCTTTTTCCCACTTGAGAGCCACTTTTTGGACTTCTTGTCATTCCTTTTCCATGGCAAAGAAGTAAAGAAGATGGAGGAGAACTCTGAGCTTCCGTATGATGTGTTTTTTACTAATTTTTAATATTTTCTTTTAGTGTTTTGTCTCTTATGTCAAGTCGGCTGGGTTTTAATGAATTAATGGAAGCTAATGAAGGAAAAGAACCTCTTTAAGAGGTCGGCCTTATCTTTTAATGCTTTGGCGCCAAAGGAGGATATAAAAAGGAAGATAAGACATCATTTAAGACTAAACTTGGTGCATTTTATCATACTTGGGCATTGTGAGCTAGTAGCTCCTTGTTGTTGAGGCGAAAGCCCTTCATCTTGACTTGGGAATTGGTGTATAAGGCTGATTTAAGGAAAGATCTATCATTTTTAGATTGATATTGGCTTCTTTCTAGTGAAGGGACCTACCTTGAGTAGGGTTTAGATGGTTTGGTGAATTTATATATCCATTTTCAGTTGATAATATGAATTATCATAATTTTAAAGCCGAAATCTCAAGTTTCATGATTTTGGGGGTTTGCTAGACTCTAGATCTACAATTTTCTTGTGGTTGCAATTAACTGGACATTAATTAATTTTCAACAGTGTGTTTCTTCAATATTTTCATTGATTTTGGCTCTTATTGATGTATAATATATATATATATATATATATATATATTGTGGCAAGTGAATTTGAAGTATTTCATGGTGTTTTGACATATTTTGTGAAGAGTACAGTTCACTGATTTTGCATTTTCAATCTGCTGCAATTAAAATCAGATCTGAATAATTTTGGTGTTTGGCTAAATTCTTTTTTTTGTCTAAACCCTTGAAAGGTTTATTACGTGGTATCAAAGCTTGGATTCTCAAAAGGCCTAGGGTTTCAATGGATAAATTAATTGCCGGCCAAGAAAGACTTGCGGACACCATGGATTTCTTGCCCTATCTCTCCAAAGGATGATTGAACCTAGGGTTCAAAATGTTGAAGGTAGCTCGAATGGAGCCAATAATGCCAAGCGACCCATTGGATCAGCCCGAGGATCGAGTTTGAAGCCCACTTTCCTTCCTAGAGAGGAGGCCATTCCGGAAGAAGAAGCAAGACCTATGGGTGGAAGGAATATTGCAGCGAGTTATAAGAATACATGGCCTTACCAAGGGAGATTCGGGAGGCTATTTCACTTGCCGAGTTCATAGGAGTGAACAAAGGAAGAGCTAGGCATGGACCTAGGTCTCAAACACCTCAAAGGGACTTTCAACATGCCGGGAGAAAGGAAGAGGAGAAGAGCTTCCAAATTGCAATGGTGGAGCAAGAAGAAAAATCAAGGAACAAGAACAAGAGAAGACCAATATGCAGCATGAAGGTAAAAATTCTTTGACAATAAATGATATTTTTATGGTTTCCAATGATTGCATGTGGCGGCAAGTTGATGAAATAAAATCAGATCTACAAGAGGTTCTTGAGGCTAAGAATCAGGATGTTACGGTTGAGAGGCATGCCCTTCAAAGAGAGGCATCACTTGATACTCATAAGGGTTTGCAGTCTGCTAGAATTTACAAATCAACAACAAATGGTAAGCAATTTAATTTATTGCATCACCCTCTTAATATGTGTTTGCAAGGGTTTGATCATCATAATCATTATTCTAACAAAGATGAGAGGATGAAAGATACTAAAGGGAAAATAATCTTTTCCAAAGAGCATCCATCTTCAAAGCATTCCAAAGATTGGATCAAGGAAGGAAGAATTCTATTTGCATAGTTATGGTAATGAAGAGCTTGCTGGAATTTTCAGAACAACAGTCAATAAGGGCAATTTAATGGTGTACATGACTCGGCAAGAACCATGAAGGTGTCCCATGCAAATGTCAGCAAAATATTGTTGAAGCCAAAGCGGAAAGAGCTTCATTTGTTGAATCTGAGGAGAAGAGAAGGCTGATTCCAACTCAGAAATTTTGAGTCACAAGTTTGGGAGTATAGAGGATGTTTTGATCACTCCTCATCTAACATGGGAAGGTGGATATGTGGTGGACAACCCAAGGTATGATGGAAATCACATTTTTTCTTCTTTTATATCATTGCTGCCGTACTTATGTCATCATGGGAAAGTTGTTGTTAAAGATCACATGCTAAGTTTTGGTGATGTGAAGAACTTGTGGGTTGACACATGGCATTTAGATATTTCCTTGCAAGGATACATGGTTCCGGTTGACTTCTTGCATGGTAGAAAGGAAGTCTTTGATATTCTTATCCCATGCACATGGTTAGAGGAAATTTTGATGAAGGATAATTTTGAAATCGTTATGTATGCAAACAAGGTTATGAAGGATTCTACCCTCCAAGAACAAGGAGTCATGGGTTTGATTAATGGTGGAGTCACTCATGATTCCATTAGTGAGTGCTTGGAATTGATTGGATACACGGTGGAGATAATGGATGGTTACTCTATGCCATGCTCAAAGGAGTATTTCCAACTCCATGATACATTGGAAAATTATGAGGTATGTGCTGATTTCCATTTCATTAACATAGCTGATATGAATAGCATATTTGGGGTCCAATGGTTGCATCTTTTGGGAAAGCTCACTTTCAAATGTCAAAGCATGGAGATAAGTTTCATAGACCAAGACAAAAAGATGACTTTGCAAGGTATGCTTCCGGAAACACTCCAAATTAGTTATTTGGTGGAAGATACTATTTCATGGGAGTCACATTTCTGTTCTTTATCTAAAATTACAGCGGATTGGAAATCATTAATTTCAGCTGAGTATGTAAAAAACAAGTTTGTTAATGATGTGTTTGAAGGAGAAATAAGTGAGGAAAAATACAAGGTGATGGATGGGCTTATCCTTTACCAAAACCGAGTCTATTTGGTACTCGAATCAAGGGTGAAGAACAGGATCTTGAGGGCTGCTCATGATACTCCATGGGCTGATCATCCGGACCACTTCATGAGACAAAACAAGGGTGAAGGTAAAAATTTCAGTTTCTCTCTTTGCTTAAGGAATTTGATGAAAGAGAATGCTAGCATGACGTGTTTAAGGAAGCATAAGTTTGAAGGGAATTCTGAATTTTCCCTCTATGGATTGTTAACCCATGGTTCCATGAGAGAACCAAAGGAAGTAAGGGCAAAGGAAACAATTATGATAAACTTGCAGCTGTTCACATGGTCACCAAAGAGGAGAATGATGGTTCTATCTTTCAATTTCATGATCCCATGATGAGGTATGGATTTTGCTTAGACTACCTTGTTTTCATTTCAGCTGAGTCACACAATGTTTGGGGGTATCTAGAGATCCAAAATTTAGAGGAGCTTGCCCTCAAAAGTCACATGGAGTATGAGCTCCACTTGAAAAATGATAAAATCATAATTTATGGGTATGCTAGGGAGGCTGATTTTCTCAAATTTAAGGCCAAGATGACTGCTGATTTTATTTGTAGGCCTGTTGTTCCTAAGTTTTCAGCATATGTAAATCAAATTTCAGTCCTTGCCTTATTTATGGAGTTGCCTTTCTTTGTGAAAATTCAGTTTGGTAGTTATTATACCATGATTACAGGATTGAATCTGCAAAAATCAGAGTTGGGGCTGCCACTAACAACCATGAACAACAGAGTATTTCCATTTTTTGAGTGCATTCCCTCATGGAATAATAAGGAAGGAGATTTCAGTTGAATGAAGGAATAAAATCAGATTATGATGTGTCATTGTTAGACTTGTACATTCTGATTTTTGAAAGAGAGATGCATGATTACAATTGTTTTTGGGATAACACTATTGAAGTGAAGGGAAAGCCTATTATGGTCATGGATACTTTATCATGGGTGCCATCTCCTATTTCATTAGAGGATATGGAACTTCAAAGTAAGGGAAGGAAGAGTTCAAGGGCAGCAGATACATTGGGTTTGCAATTGCTTGGGGACAAACAATTTTGGGAAGGGAGGACTGTAATGTCCCTTTTTCCCACTTGAGAGCTACTATTTGGAATTCTTGCCATTCCTTCTCCATGGCAAAGAAGTGAAGAAGATGGAGGAGAACTCTGAGCTTCTGTATGATGTGTTTTTACTAATTTTTAATATTTTCTTTTAGTGTTTTGTCTCTTATGTCAAGTCGGCTGGGTTTTAATGAATTAATGGAAGTTAATGAAGGAAAAAACCTCTTTAAGCCAACGTCGGCCTTATCTTTTAATGCTTTGGCGCCAAAGGAGGATATAAAAGGAAGATAAGACATCATTTCAAACTAGACTTGGCGCATTTTATCTTACTTGGGCATTGTGAGCTAGTAGCTCCTTGTTCTTGCACTTGGGGACGAAAACCCTCATGTGTGTTTGCCTAGAAAGACGAAAACCCTTCTAGAGGTTGAGTGAAGGACGAAAACCCTTCATTTGACTTGGGAATTGGTGTATAAGGCTAATTTAAGGAGAGATCTATCATTTTTAGATTGATATTGGCTTCTTTCTAGTGGAGCAACCTACCTTGAGTAGGGTTTAGGTGGTTTGGTGAATTTATATATACATTTTCAGTTGATAATCTGAATTATCATAATTTCTAAGGCCGAAATCTCAAGTTTCATGATTTTTGGGGGTTTCTAGACCCTAGATCTACATTTTTCTTGTGGCTGCAATTAACTGGACATTAATTAATTTTCAGCAGTGTGTTTCTTCAATATTTTCATTGATTTTGGCTCTTATGGATGTATAAAATATATATAAAAATTGTGGCAAGTGAATTTGAAGTATTTCATGGTGTTTTGGCATATTTTGTGAAGAGTACAGTTTGCTGATTTTGCATTTTCAGTCTGCTGTAATTAAAATCAGATCTGAATAATTTTGGTGTTTGGCTAAATTGCTTTTATTTTGGTCGAAACCCTTGAAAGGTTTATTACATTGGGATTTGAATCATTATTTTCAATACAAAAGATAAACTAGGGAAAGACATAGAGGAATTACAACAACATGACAAGAGAAAGACAAGTCGAGTTAGGGAAACACATGTTAAACTAGCCAACTGATCAAAGATAAACAAATCCTATTAGTTCTCCAAGATTACCAACCGAATTGTAAAAGAGAGGAAAGAAGAAGCAACACTTTCAAATAAAGAGATTGCAGATTTTTATTCTACTTATGCATGCAAATAGAACTAAAGAACATGTGTGTTTGCATAAATGAAAAACCCATAACACGTAGAATGCAGATTGAAACAAAGTTCAACACATTTTACTCCATGGATTTGAACACAAAGTTTCAAATTTCAGATAAGACAAACCATCACATTAATCAAATTGAAGGAAAGAACTTAAAAGAAGAAGACAAGGTTTTTTCTTCTGTATTGATAAAAAATATGTATATTACATCCAAATGCACCAATATCCAACCCCTTTACAAATGAAAATGAGGCCTTATATAGGCTAGGGGAGGATGTAACTACATTTTCCTAATCGTTTCTTAATTAAGTGCTAAGCACTTAATTAATTAATTACATAAGTTGGCTTTATTTTACAATTTTACTTTTAGAATAATAAAGCCAACTCCAAAATAGAACAATTAGAAAACATTATGAGCTAGAAGAGAAAGGGCGTGGGAATAGCGCCGACACACTTTCAACTTGAGCACTTATATTCTGAATTCTGTTACAGCAAGTTGAAATCTCCATGCTCTTAGGGACAATGGTGTTTGCGAGAGTAGCTAACCAACTTCCAAGAGAGTACTCCATTTCCTTGGCAATTCCACCATTTTGCACAAGTCCCTTTGTTGCCTCTACACTACATTGTGAAGTTCGAAGAATTCCTCCATCTTGTCCTGTCGACCAAGTCTGAAATATCCCCAGTGGGGATACCACGAAATGATACACAAAATATAGAAAAAATTGCAGCAAATGAAATATTGGTTTTTGCAGATTTTTAACAGCTAGGGCAGTAAATTGAAGAAAATTGATATCTCTCAAAATACTCACTCAAATCACTTGAAATTTTTAGGAGAGCTTGCTAATATTATAAAGAACATAAGAAAATTATTTTGGGATTTTTTTGAATAATAAAATGCTGCCAGAAAATTACAGAAAGCCCTAAACAGTGGTAAAACTTCAAAAATTCGTAACTTCTCCAATAAGCAAGATAAAATTATGAAATTATGGAAATTACATATACTAATATGGAGAATGAAACCCCAACCTTCAGATCTGAAAATGGCAACCCGGAAACCCTCCAAAAATTGCTGCAAACTTCCAAAGTAAGTCACCCCCTTGGAAAATGATCAAAACCCTCTGAAAAATCTCTAGGAATGATGCCAAAACCTGTTTTTATTGCTGCCGTAAATCTGATCTGAAAACCCTTTACTTTTCTCCACCAAATATCTCCAAAACCCTTCCTCTGAAAACCTCTAAAAATATCTCTGCAAAACAGCCCTGAAAACAACTCCAAATGACAAACTAGGATGGATCTTTCACCACCAAAGAATGCCCTGCTAGCTAGGGATGGATCTCTCACCACCGAAGCTAGGGTCCCTGTGGGATCTTACTCCACAAGCTGGAAATTTGCAAACAACAGTTGCACATAGAGAAAATATAAGTGTATGCAAGAATGACCTTCACTTTTTCCTCCCAACTCCTTATATATTTTTCCCCAAGGCAAAAGAGCCCCAAAATAGCCCAAGTCGCATTTTTCCTTAGGAAGGACCAATAAAATAAAAGTAACTTAAGTTACTTTTCCCTTTTTAAGTCGCCATGGTCCATAAGTGACCCCCAACGCAAAATTAAAACATTAAGTGTCATGTGGCCCCTTCCTAACGACAAAACATAATATCTAGTCCCTCCAAAACACTTTACGCTCATGTCAACGAAAATTATAACAAAATGGACTAGATATTCATACCCAATAGCTCCCAGCGTCCATAGCCCCTTGGGTATGACCAAGGCTTGGACTTGAATTGGCCCTTAGGCCTTAGGCGTAGGAAAGGGGACATTACAAAGTCTTCTTTAAATAGCTCCTCTTTGATCAATTGATTTGAATTTTGCCTTGATTTGATCAGTTGGATTCCTCTCTGTTGAATTATCCTTGTAGAATTGGCAATAGAGGGCTTGTAAATCAGCAAAGATCTCAACCCGAGTATGGTTGTTGCTTGACCTTTTTCTACCATAGTCCTTAGCTTAGTTGTAGCCTCCTCTAGAACCTTAATTCTCCATTCCACATTGTAGGTCCAGGTCTTTGATAAGTTGCTCTTTGAATCATCAAAAATCTTGTGAGAAAGGAGAATCTTTTCATTAGTTGAGCTCATGATCCAAAGATCCTGTATGCAATCTACCCAAATCTTGAGCTCCTTATCAATGGTGTCAATTCTAGAATTGATTTGCTCTTGGGCAGAAGTGATATTGTCATACACCCTGTATGCTTCATCAATGAATTGCAAACCAGAGACTAGAATTCCTTCAACCCAAGCCTCAGATGCTTTGCCAAATGCAACATGCTTATGAATATTTGTGATGGCTTTGAAATCTATCCCAGCAGTGGCCGAGTGGGTGGAAGTGAGGAGAGGGGAGTAGGATCAAGAGTCTTGTCTGATGAGAGGAAAGACTTGATTATCAATTATACATGTGTTATGTGGGGATGCACCCCTAGATTTTGGTGACATCCCGGACGTCCCGAACGTTTCGGGTACTTGGGGACTTGGAGGGGACCTCCCCTTTTTTTTAAATCTTTCAAAAAACTTCTGATGTTTTTACTTTTAAAAAGTTGTTATTTTTACAAAGAACATTAAATTATAATCTTGAAAGTACCTAAATAGATTTTAAATCCTTACATTTCATTAAATGAAGTTCAAATATTCAAATATTAATATTTTAAATATTATTTTAATAGCCGTCCACAAAGATTGGGAATTTTTTTCAATCCTGAAACCCCGTCCCTTTGTCTTCCTATCCCCCGTCCTCGAGACTTAGGTAACTATGTTATTATACATTATTACTATTAGTATCAAATAAGATTATCAACTTATCATGGTGTTCCTCAAGGGGTTCAAACTCTTCAAGAAAACAAGGTTATGGAGCAATGTTGACTTTCCAAAGTCCAAGCACTTAAAGTCTTAGACAAATAATGACACGTGAACAATGCAAATAAATTAAAATGATCATGGCTTGGTAACTGTTACTCTTGTTGCTGTCATGGGTTGTGTCATTGTTTTGTAAGTTGTAACTCCTAATCTTTGAAAGTTTGAAATCTTAGTCCCTATTAAACCGGAAACCCTAGCGAGACCCGAAACCCTAGTTGAAATCACCAAATTCGCAAAGAGAAATCACGAAGAGAAAAATCACAAAAATGTTGAACAAACTTTTTTCATTTGGGAATTTAATACTATTCACGAGTTTTAGTCACCAAGTTTTAGCAAGTTATGGAAAAATTACTCTTGAAAATCGGTGATAAATAGCCATATCAAAAATCGTGATTTTCCAAAGATTAATTATTTTGCATGCCTATTGTGATTTATCGTCAATAAATGGAAATTTTTGTATCGGAGGGTAGACAATTCAAAGGCATTAATGAGCTTAAAGATGAGGAGGGAAATGAAGATCACAATAAGATGTAGACAAAGACTATCTCGTGATTTAGATTCCATATGTTAACCGACATCAACCGTATGATTGTGCGACCTACTTGTCAAGATATAACCACTTGGTTGTGCTCAACCTACGGTAGGCAATGAGTTCTAGATGATAAGTGGACGAAATTGAGAGCGATATTAGAGAAAATGAATTGGTGCAAACCAAAATTGTACCCATACAACTTTACAATGAAATGAAAGTACAAATAAATAGCCAACAGATGTCAACGTTTGGTTCATCTCCAAGATGACTATTCAAGTTCCACACAACAAAGAAACAAATACTACACCTAAGATTATGTACAAAATATTAAATCCCCATTTAATCCGTAGGGGTTATAGTGAGACCAAACATGCCTCTGAATTTTTCAAATTTCTCTCTTCCAAGCACCTTTGTCAAGATATCCGCTAGTTGCTCTAGAGTTGCATGATATAGCAATTTGACACTATCGTCTTTCACATAATGCTGAATCAAATGGATTTTGGTGTTGACGTGCTTGGTTTAGTCATAAAATATTGGATTCTTTTCCATTTCGATTGCAAAAGTGTTATCAACCGAGGAGTGGTGTTGATGAAACCAATTTTACTTGTAAATCTGCAATAATCCTTGTGAATCATAATATTTCCTACTTCTCTTTAAAGCTGCCATATATTCTCGCTTCTATTGAAGAAATTGCTAGCACCGACGGCTTCTTTCACCATCAGTGATGACTTGTTGATCCTAGATTCATCTAAAAACCTAAAGTAGATTTCCCATCTTCAAACTTTGTAATGCCCCTTTTTCAAACTAGCACTAATTGAAGACTTCTTGCCATTTGTCTTCCCGTGGCCAAGAAGGAATTGCACAAGGGAACTCTTCGGGTTTCGTTTTTATTGTTATTAATGTTTTTCTTTGGTGTTTTACTCCCTAAGGCAGGTCGGCTAGGATTATAATGCTCCCAACATGAAATTAAAAGATAAAGTAAAGCTCATTAAGAGGTTGGCAAGGTTGGGAAGTTTCCAACATGGAAATAGAAGATAAAGCAAGCTTAAGAGGTCGGTCTACACCTTATGACTCTTGGCGCCAACCAAAGGGTATAAGAGGAGTCTTAGGGGCTCATTTGCACATCACTTTTGGCATATACATTTTATACTTGGTCTCTAGGGCTGATTGCTCTAAGTCCATTCCACTATTGGGTAACAATCCATTAGTGTGGCATCCAAGGAGGACAAAACCCTTCCTTGTGGGAGATTGGAGGACGGAAACCCTTCAATTTGGTGGTGTTGAAGACTTTCATTGAAGACCATCTTGTTGGTTTGCATCTAGGGCATCAAGGAGGAGTGATTTCAAGGGTTTTAATATTATTTGGAGCCCCTCTCCTAGGGAGCGACTTGCATAGAAGATCATTTGGGTGCCTTCTAGGGCACAAAACTTCATCATTCTTTGATATTCAGATTTGGCATAATTTATAAGGTTGGTTTCTATCACATTTCGCCGTTGTTGGAGTTTGGAGACTCCATTTTTGGTCATTTCTCTTAGTTGTAATCATGCAGTTTATAATTAAATTTCCAGCTGAGTATTTCATTGGATTTTATGGTGAAAAGTGTCCTAAAATATTCTTAAAGTGTTTATCTATGTTGTGGATGATTTATATGGTGATATTTGGTTGAATTTTCATTTTTGCAAGCTGTTGTTCACTGTTGTTCCAAATTTCAGTTTGCTGTTATAAAAATCAGAATTTACTTCACTTGGGGTTTGTGCTATTTCCTTGTTTTTCAATTTCAGCCCTAGAAAGGGACATTACAAAATCACCTCCATAGTCTGAATCTGAATATCCAGCTAGTTAAAAATCAGTGTTCCCTTTAAATATCGGAGAACTCTCTTTGTTGCTACCCAATGACTTTCTCTGAGTTATAGCATGAAACTAGAACCAGCAACAAAAAAGGCACTATTCAATTACACATTATTTTAATTAATTAATTAATTAATTAAAACTATTCTATTATTTGAGAAAATGAATAATTGGTTTCCATGAAGCCATCATCTCGGTTGAGGTTGTTGTGATACTTGCAAATTTAAATAACTTCTCTAATCTTCCTTTTCATGGGGTGCTAATTGATTAATGCCTTAATATCTTGAATAGGAATTAAGTATTGGAGGTTAAGCATTAATATTTGATGCTACAATATATGATCTCTACTCTTCATTATACACTGGTTCATCCATATAGAAAGCCCTAAATGTGTTCTCACATCATTCATTTTGATTGTGAAACACATTGTGTGCCTCAAAACATCGATCCTTCAATCAATGACAATTATTGCTCCAATTAGTTTAATTCAGCACTGCCTTCATACTCATACTACAACCGTTTGGAAAGTGTTGAATATCATAGTTAGGAAACCTACATGGCTGTGGATCTTTTATGTTTTCAACCCAAGCCTTTGCATTAATGCTTTAGAAATCAAATTCCATTGTGCTCCGCATTCAAAGAGTGCATCACCCTTCATGGTCTTTACTACAATTTTGTTGTAAGGATATTTTTGACATTTTCATCTAAAACAAACTCTTTGCTGTCATTTCTATTGCCATTTGGATAGTGGCGCATGCCAACTTCTCCTTTACATCAGAATTGCACTTCACTTCTTGCCTCTCAACCTTGGCTGCCATTTGCTTTTTGCTTTGCGACTTCATGCCATTCTTGGGTTGAAGCTCCAAATGTGGCTTTCAATACTTCTGTTTGTAATGTCCACCTATATTCCAATGGTCATAATAATTCAATGGATCTTTGCATTTGTGGACAGTGTTGGCATTCTTTATGCATTTACCTTTCCACTTTCCTTGGTCATTCCTCTTGGAGATTCTTGCTAATTTGAATTTGAAGAACCCGCTTGCTGCTCTTTCCTCTTGTCCGTCTCAATCTAGAGAGCTTGCACACATGATTTGTCTATACTCTTTGGTTTTATCCAAGTACTTTCCTGTCTATAGCTATGGAGCCCTCCAAGCTACTTCACTACTACCCACAGGTCTTTTGGAGAAGTCCGCAACAAAATAGATTGCCTCCAAAACTTGGTGGTGTAATCTTGTACACTTTGACCTTGTTTTTGCCAAAATTGTGGTCTCTTTATAATGCTTTTACTCGTGCCCAATGGGATAGAATTGTGCTTTTATAAACTCCTTGAAGGTTTCCCATTTTTCATTGGCCATTCCTTACACAACCTCAAGGCATTTGTGTAGTTCTCCCGCCATTTCAAAGCATGGCTACACATCTTCACTAGGGCTGATGAGATCTTTTGCTCCTCACCTATACCATGTAGAACCAAAAAACGTCAAATTAACTGAGCCAATTGTTGAGCTTTTCTGCATCAACTTGCCCCAAATGGGACTAAATCCTCACTTTTCCCTCACCTTGAAGGGTAGTAGTGGGATTGCACTACTTGAGTTCTCTCACGTGGTTTGTTCCTTTGTAGTGCCTTTCCCTTTCTCTTCTTCATCCTTAATCCCCTTCCTTTTCTCTTGTTGCTCTTGTTTATAAAGAGGCATATCGAAATTTTCAATAAGAGTTGCCACGAAATTATTGATAAAACTCACAACATTGGCCTGTGTTTGGTCTATGTTATCAACTGCAGGTTTCAAATTTGCAAACCTGGATCATATGCATTTTCCTCGTATGATTCCATGGTTGTTGCTTAAGCTTTCCAGCTCTTAGTTCTAATCCCAGGTTTATAATTCTTCAATACTCCACCATTATATTTTCTCTGCCAGGTAAGAAGACAACCTGTAGAATACCCATAAAACCAAGACATGCCTGCATTGATATCAAATTTGATCTGTAAATTGGTCTATCTATGACTGAACTTGATTCACCATACAGATGATAAAATGATTGTGTTGATTTAATACAAAAACTGCCAAAATCTAACATACATAATCTAGATTTTGTGTTTGCAAGTGTTTGAATGATCAATACTTCCAAAGTGCAGCAATAGAATGGAAACAAATATGCAAGAACAAGCACATACCAACATGTTCACACCATGGACACAATGTTTTAAACGAAGAAAACGCTCAAAAGGGAATAAAAACCCTACCTCAAGAAAACAGTATGCTTATGCTTGCCCCAAAATGGTTTTTACAATGTGCACGGTTGTGCGCTCATGAAGATTGGTAACTCTACACTTCTACTCTTATCAGACATTGTGTTCATGCACTCTATCTGCTAGGAAGTGACCGAGAAATTCCGTCTAGTTTGTTTTTGAATGAGTATTTTTGTGAGGGCTTATTTGCATTGTCTCCTTGATTTTTCATAAATCTTTACTCAACTTCTTTATTGATACTCCTCAAATTACATTTTATAAGCAATGTCAATCCTTTCTTGAACATCTTCAACTACCCTAGACTGAAGAAGAACTCTTCTTGAAACGTCTCCTAAAACCATTAACAGCAATGTGTGCCATAACAGCTTGCAGCTATTTGATCATCCAACTGTCCCCAAGTAGAGAGCCTCTAAGAAAGGGGGACAAGAAGAGTTAAAATTAAATTCATCTAGAAAACAACCCAAAAATGGGCATCTGCAAAATACATGAATGATGGTTTCTTCTTTGCCACATCATCTACATGTAGAATCGATAATACCAAACTTCTCAAGCCTGGCCTAAAATGCCAAACCATGGTGGAGCGTCAACGATCCCATAATCTTGTTCTTGAAGGCAGGTCCATGACTGAAAAAAATTGTGGGGACAGGATTTGCAGTTTTTGGACTCACTCTAGTTGTTTAATGTGCTAGTTTTGATTTCTATGCCAGTCTACCATTCTTTTGTCATCCCTTTGAATGTAATGTTATCAGTCGCATAGTTCGCATACTCGTATTCGGAGAATATTCGGCAAACCCAAAAAAATTGACTCGGCAAAAACTTGGCAAGACTCGGCAAATATTCGAATATTCGGCAACTTAAAAAATACTCAAATTTCTTTAAAAAACATAAATTTTATGCAAAATATAGCTACAAAATGTATCAAACGAGTCTATAAAATGTTGGAGAAGTGTTTTCTATTAGATTTGAATACAAATACAATACAAAATCGCATCATCATGCGAATACAACAACCAATTGATAAGTGCTATGAATTTATGATGATTGTCATTGAAAATTATCATCATAAATTTCATATCTATGCCTCTACTAGTCCCCACACTTGGTTGTGTCTCCTCACTCCTAGAAATCGTGACTCTGGCTCCAACTTGGTAGTAGGTGGTGGTGGCTCCTCTGTTGCATGTTCAAGATCGCCTCTAAAGATGTCATCCAATCCTATATCTTCTGCTAGTGCTTCTCCCTCCATAGCTTCCCTCACGAAAAAACTATCTCATCCTCTGTGAACGCGGGGATTTCCTCTTCTTGCCTAGTCCACTCGTTGTATGGATCTATCTCATCCAAATCAATAAGATCCTCTAATGTGGCCTCCACTTTTCTTGTGTGAAGCTGAAGATTGTATTGCACAAAAACCAAGTCATTGAGTCATTTTGAGTCAACTTGTTGCGCTTCTTCATGTGAATGGCCTCAAACAAACTCTAGTTGCATTCACATCCAGAAGCGCTACAAGGTTGAGATAGAATTATGAGGGCTAGCTTTTGAAGATGCGGGGTATTTCCTCCCCAATCCTCCCACCAAGAACCTACAAACAAGATAATCAAAAGTTTATAAGTAATTAATAAAATCAAATTTGTAACTAATAACTTAGTAAACATTCTAATTTTTATTGATTGGTGATGCGTGGTTCTCCCTAGGATAGCTAACCACTGAAGAAAAGAGCCTCCCCTAACATGTTTGTAATTTTGCAGCTCTAAAATAATGAGGTCCTTGCCTCGACCTCTAATATAATCCTCTCAATACATGTCGAAGGGCCCTCCATAACATCTTCGTTCACATCTATGAATTTGCCGGAGAAGAAAAACTTGGGGTTGAGGTAGTACCCCATTGTATGAATAAGTTGGTGGGGGTGATTGTTCCACCTCCAATCAATAATTTCCCAAAAGGGACCATTGATGGCAATATCCCCTATAATAGTTTTGGATAGCCTCTTTGGCCCTATCCATGGCCTCATAAATGTACCCCATGGGTTTTGCTCCCCATCAACCAAACGCAAAACCCTCACCAACGACTCTAACACCTAAACACAAATCAAAATGTAAGGTTACAAACTGACAAATAAAGTAAAAAAGTAAATAACAATATATTTATAATTTCACAAATTAAAATAAAGGAATCAACTTGAAATATAAATCGAAGTTTGAAATTACCTTGATGATCTCTATAGCTCTCTTTGCAAAGATATCATCAAAACCTATCTTTACAGTCCTCTCTCCATCAACTTTCTTTGAATATTGAGTCTAGCCATGCTTGACTCACAAACATTTACTTCAACGATGTCAACAAACTAGAAATACTTTGCAACGTCAAGAAGTTAGTTGCAAACCTTGTGACACTTGACTCGCACAAGCTCTTTCCCCTTTGTGTGTTCTATCATCAAGCTCAGAACCCAAGGTTGATTATATCTATACTTTGTTATGTCTCTTCCATCTTCTACAACCGGTCTCGCCCAATCAACTTTGCATGTCCTCCAAAAGAAGGTCAAGGCAATGAGCTGCACAAAGAGTCCAAAAGAGTGATGGATGTCTCTCCTGATGAGACTCCCAACCACCACATATGTTGTTGCGATATCCGTGACAACTTGCACAACATTCTCAGTATACCCACCTCTAATACAATCTTCTCGACATAACACTCAAATTATCTGCATTTTTAACTAGGTTAGAGGCAAGCCCGAGTGGTGAGTTAAACACAGGAATATTTGTTTGCATTTTTTTTTGTGGCGAGTACTCACCGAGTATGCTAACTATGATCGAGTAGTATCTTCTCATATTGACTCGGTAATATAATTAAAATTTAAAAGTATGGTTCTGCATTTTAGTAAAGAGAAATGAGTACCGAAAAGGAAAAAAATCTTATTATTGAGAAAGCCAATTTATTACATTATGCCTTTTCTTTTATATGTTAAGGTTGTGCCTTAACCACGCTACCTAAACTCCATTGCATTTTATGTTGATCATGTAATCACTTCATGATGAATGTAATATCCCTAACGCCCTCATTTGACAAAAACACACATCTATCAATTATTAACCCTACCTATTTCAATCTCCAATTTTGGCTTCCGAACTGAATTTTTAAAGCCGGGATACATTCAAGCTATCATCACCTCTATGCATTGTAAAGGATGAGTCCTATCCATACCTTCTGAATCACTTAAGACACCTTTCCAAACTAAAACTGTTACATGAGACTCCCATCGTTGCATAGAGGTGGAATCCTACTATCACGTAAACAATAATCCATACTTAACCATCCCCTTTCCTTTATATATTTCGTTTTCCTTACCTTTAAGCATATCAACTGCCCTAACTTACAATTCCATGTTATATGACCTGGCTCTTTGCGATAATTAAAATTTTCATCATCCACCTTTGAATTTCCTCTTCCTTTCTTTTCTTGAAGAAGGTATTTTCTCCTACTTCTAAAATGCTTCTCTTCTGTAATGAGAGCCAAAATCATGCTAAAGTTTGCATTGATGACTGACTAAATGTACAAACTATATTAATGTATCTTGGAGCCTATTAATGACAAAACATTTCACATGTATTTCTAGCAATAACGAGTACATCTCAATCATTCTAGTGTATATCAACAAACGGAAAAAAAAAATCCATGAAACCCAGGGTTCTTGGCTGGTTGGTCCCGTATAAAGGGCTGATTAGTAAATCTAAGATAAATACTTTACACTTTCACAGTCTTCTGCTTTTTTATCGCGTGCTTCTAAGATCAATGTGTAGGAAATATTAAATATCAATATTTTGAGTGCTTCAAGACCCATCTTCAGGGGAGAGATCGATTTTGTGTTTTCTCTGAAGGGAATAATGTTATATGTTCCCGATAAATATAATTATGTGAATCTTTATTAGCTTATCAGCTCCTCCACTTAAAAATCTTTTTAAGACTCCTTTGAAATGTTGTATTCTTATAACTCCAACTATTTGCAAATATTGTTTCAAGTTCTTTCTGCAGGGTACTGCTCTCGATCACATTAATCATGGGCTTCCATGAGTCACTCAAACTAAGACAATCATCTTTGTTGAGATTATTTACCTGTTTTTCATATCTTTTCACTTCCTCACTCCTTGTTTCACATAGAAGCCCTGTGTAGAGAGAATGGTATCTTCAACACAAATATGATGTTTAGTCTTATACGAGTACTCAGCAAGGGTTGACTTTTCTACTTGTTTATATTCAATGTCCTTGCATGTTTCTCAAGTATAATTACCTGTCTTGCAGATGTAAAGTAACCAGCATGAACAATAAACACAATATACTCCCTTCTATGGTTTGGGTAAACAGGATCCTTTACAGTATCCAACACGTTTCTCAGGTTGCTTGGTGGTGTGAAAGCGGTCCTTAAGTTGTTCTTCCTTAAAATTCTAACCAATTTCTTGACATGCACTTAATATGAATTACAATAATTTGTGGTTCCTCCTCTATACAGCTTTGTATTTGGGCAAAAATTCTTTAAGCAGCCTTACAAAGGAATTCTCTATTTGTCTCTCAGTGTAACCATCTTGGAGAGGTGAGCCTTTTCTTGTTCAATATTTGCAAAGATTTGGAATTTCATGAGACAACTAGATTTCAAACAAATTTTGAAGAGATTTTCAGTAAGTGGAAGAGCTAGCATGTTGATAAATATTCACATAATTATATTTATTGGGAATCTTTAACATTATTTCCTTCCAAGCAAACATAAAAACAATTAAAGCCATGAAGACGGGTCTAGAAAGACACGAAACATAGGGATTTAAAATTCTCACATGGCGATCCTAGAAGCACGCAATCAATAAACCTAAATTAGCCAAAATAGGAGCTTAAAGAAAGAGTGCAAAGGCATATTTTCTAAATGTAACGTTGCAAAGACCATTCCGGCAGAGATTTCATAGTTTTTGTTTTAATCTTCTTTCATCCTTTACAGAAGAGAGCTACTCCTTTTGAAGATCCTTGGACATGTAAAAGGATGGTTTGGAGTCTGTAGACTCTCCTTCGAATTTTTGTTTGTCATCAATGTCATCAACATGATGCAAGGTAACTTTGACGGATCTAAAAATGTAAATCAACCTTCCGTTAATTCAAAAGATGGCTTAGACATTCACTTATGAGCTAGGATCCATCTTCTTATAGATTTCATTATGTCAGCTTATGTGAAGCCCAATCGAAGATGTTGTCTCTCCTTGATTGGGTAAGGAGAGACTAATCCTCTTTTATCCCCTTATGTTGCACTTCTATTTTCTTTTGCAATAATAAACTCAGTTTTTTCATTGGTGAAATGAAAAAAAAGCATGTCTTATGCTTTGGAAGAAATAACTCATCGTTTTGGTCATATCTGCACAATCCTTCAACGCCATTGATTGAGACATGAATTTTTAGTACAATACATAAAAGACATAATTTAACTTTAAAAACTACAAAAACAGTAGATAGTGTTCCCAATTTCCTCTCATATCTTTATGGTGGGGGTCTCCATGTAAAAACAATAAGTTGAATATTAGTTTTATAGTTTCAAGTTAAATAGGAGGACAAAAGGTTGAATTAGTTGCTTAATTTCTAGAGAATGCTTAAGATTCCATAATATTTTCAACCTAAGAGTTGGGTCCTGAATAAGTGCCACATTTCTAAAATAGGTGTCTCAAAGGTAGATCAGGTTTGAGGAAAGACCAAATGGTATGGAAAAGATTTACAAGAAGTGGGCGACTACATTGAACTATTAATAAAAGAAAATGGAAACAGTACTAGAGAAATGCAGCTGTGATGTACTTGCTGATACGAAAAAGCAAAGTGAAGGTTGAGAGTTAAGCACCATCCACTGTCTAGAAATCATCTAGGTATGCTTTGATGTTCCATGTCTGTCATATGTTTCTAGTCAGTTTGTGGTTTGATTGGAAGGTTATTGGTTTAGTTTGGATGGCCCCGTGAATTTTCAGTGACCATAGCCATTCTGTTGTTTTTCCCAGCATCTTTTGGCCTGCAGGGATATTTTATTATAACTTAAGTTTTTGGTTAGAGCGGGGCCTTCTCACCCATCTAGGTATCTTTTTATCTTCTGTTTTAGGGCTGCGTGAATTTTTACACCCGTGGATATAGTCTGTTGCAATTTGACCTTGTTCCTAGTACCTGCTGCAATACATCTAATTTCTAATTTTTGCTTGTCAAAAATGAAAAAGAGTGCAGAAATCTAGTTAAGAAACTAATAACACAGATAGACTTATTTGTGCAGGTGCCAAAGGAATCTTCTAGACCTTAGTGATTGGGGTGACAATTAATAAAAAGCAAGAATGATTTAAATCTATTTATTCTCCATGGCAGTTCTGTTTGCATTTTGTTTTCATTTTACCATGCATGTTTACACATGGGTGAGAAAAGGAGAGAACCGTTTCAGAAATTTGTTGAATGATTTCCTCAGGCTCTTGCCCTGCACGCTGGATATCACGAAGCACCCTTTTCACAAGATCAAAATGCACACCTCCTGTCACCGACACTCGAAGATCCAAAACAGGTCGGAGCCTTTCGCTCAAGGCATAAATGCCTTCCAAAATTACAATACGTGATGAAGGAACTTCTAGTGTCCTGTACAAGCAAATGTATTAAAAGTTCTCATAATTAAAACTCTAAGGGCATTCTCATGGACTTTATTTTTAACATGCAAAATGAAGAAGTATAAAAAAATTAGCATTCTATTAGAATTGTTCTATAGATAAAGTTCAAGGTTCAGCAAGAGCAATGAAAGGAATGACAACCTGTAACCTGTGCGGCGGCTCTGCTTGAAATCATATACTGGTACTTGAACAGGCTTCCCAGCCTTTAGACCGTGAATATTGTCAAGCAAAGTTTCATAATCTGTCAACCGTGGATCTGATTTTCCAGATGCAATTTCAGTGTCACAATTTATATTTTCTTAAAAGTAATTCCTTTGTAAATTTAATTTCAATCTGCAAATTAAAAGAACAAGCAAAGGTAACAAAACATATTAAACGACAGATGAAATGATGATGATTGGTTATACAATTTCCCGGTATGGTTCTATTCTTCTAAAATGGCAAGTTGACACTTCATTTTGAATAAATTATAAAGCACAAAATTACAGTCTCCTGTAACCTTTGAAGAAAGAATAGGCCTCTGAAATGTATATAGGCCTCTGAAATGTAAGTGTGGCAACTATTTGATCTACTAGTAACACAGTTTGAAATATTTTCATTATGAATTGGCACCCGGCACTGTGACCCCTACTTTCTGCCCGCTTATTCTATTTTGCAATGCTGTTGATTATTTTTGCAGATTACACAACCAAAAGATGTGCAGATAAGTCTAAAGAATGTCATGTCTCAACATGAATAGTCAAGGCATTAATGAGCTCTCACAAATAGTGGCAATAGAAATTTAGTATAGTATCCAAGAGGTAAATGCACTTCGTTCTCTGAGAAATGGCTGATTTTCACATCCCTCATGGGATGTCTCAAATAACTAAACGAAAGGGAAGTGCTACAGAAATGAATTCCAGTTTGCAAGAAAGCAAATTGCAAGTGTAACAGAAGGATGAGTATGCTGCACTAGTGCAGCATATATGCCATACCTGTAGATTTAAAGGTAAAGGTAGTTTTTAAAGCCATCACCAAGCGAGACACCAATTTGGTGAATTAGACCCCCTTCTAGAATCCCAGTAGAAAAGATCTATTACACGTATCAATGAATCTGTATTCAAACCAATATAAACTCTGTTCTGTACCAAAAGATGGTAATATTCCTAATAACAAGGTTCAAAAAGTTTGGTATGTTCAAGACAGTGGAAGGTTCGCCAAAGTTTCAATTCTCAGAGGCGTTTGGAAATTTTTGAAGTTGTATAACATACAAAATTATGCAGAATCACAGAAATATGATTTTAAAATGTTACAAAAAAATATTTCAATGCCATTGTCCTCAGTATCTAAAAATTCAATACATCACAATACTCGGAGAGTGCCATTCACTTCCGTTTCCGTAGTCTATACCTTAGAACCACTGAGAAAGCCAAACAAAAGATATTTTATTGATCAGATTGAAAGAACATTACAAAGGTTGTAATATTTATAGATATTACAACATTAGCTACATGTCTCCTCATAGTCAACGCCTTCTCTTTATGCATACCTCTTTGCTACAAGTCTTGCATTGTACTTTTCAATACTGCCATCTGCTTTGGACTTGATCTTGAAGACCCATTTGCAACCAATAGGCTTCTTCGTTGGTGGAATATCAACAAGCTGCCATGTATTATTTTTCATCAGTGACTGATATTTTTGCATCCATGACTTCTTTCCAAGGATTTGATTCTTGTACTTCACGATCTGTGGATGGCTCAAATGCTTCTGTAACAATGCTTGTAACACCCAAATTCACCTCTTCACAAGCCATACTACGAGTCCTTGGCCCTGAATTGTAAGTGTCTGAGACTCCATCCAATCTAACATCTCATATCATACTAGTCTACCACATGGGCATGCGTTAAACTATAGGAGCGGGTGTTGGAATTGAACTACCATTATTATCATTAGAAATGTTTAAAGACCTATTTTCTATTTCTAGTGCTTGTGTAGAGAGTGGTTTGGATTCACCCTCATCAAATACAACATCCCTACAGTAATATCCCTTTTGGGGACAAAACTGAAAATTAAGGAAATTAGCTCAAACCTCCAAAATAAGCAAGTCTGATTTTTATGACAACAATTAATAAAGGACCAGAAAACACTCTCAAACCCTAGCGACTAGGGGGAGAGAGAGAGAGAGAGAGAGAGAAATCCACTGTAGAAACACTCAAAAATTATGGGAAGTGATTCCTTGGATTGCCCTTGATTTTAGAAGCTAGAAAATGTGATCAAATCATCAAACTCAGAATTCTGGAATTTACTATGGCACAAAAACAACTAAAACTTGTAAATTCAATAACTCTTAGAATACAAGGAATCTCCACACAAATGAATACTCAAAATGATCATAAAAATACCAACAATCAAATGAGACCAATATCATAATTTTCCAACCATTTAAACCCTCTCAAAATTGATCGTAAAATTTGTGAATGATTAGATGAAGCTGAAAACTATTCCAAAAATCACCAAAACAAAGATTTCAGCTTTATAAATTACGCCGAATCAAAATATAAAATCAGATTTGTAATTTTGTAATTTGTGCCCTAGAAGGCACTCAAACACGTTCAAACCCTAGTCGCTCCAACTAGGAATGGCTCTAATGCATGCAAATGTTTGTAGATGATGCCTTTCATCCTCCAACACTCAAATTTGTATAAAGGTCTTCAATAAGTCTTCACTCCAATCAAGGAAAGAGGGTTTTCGTCCTCCAACCAGCCACTAGAAGTGTTTTTGTCCTTCTAGGAAGAAACCACGCACTTGAATTTTCGTCCAAGAGTGGAGAACAAGGAGCAACAAGCCCACAATGTCCAAATAGAGAAAATGCATCAATCTAGATCCTCCAAATGAGTCTTCTAACCTTCTTTTATAACCTCCTCTTGCACTAAAGTTTGGAATAGTGTTGGCTAGATTTTCTGCATAGCACAAAACCTAGGCGATCATGAGATAAATCTCCTTCATTTTTCTATAATTAATAATTGCCCTTCCTATTCCTGGCAATTAATTAATTAAAAATCATGCTTTTCTCTTTAATTGATGTGCTAAAATTGCATGATTAAGGACAACCATCCATTAAATTAAATTTAATCAATTTAATCATCCACTCTTCACTTCACTTAAGCTTCACAGTGTGCTTTGACCATAGCCACTGAAAATAGAATTTAATTTAATCAATTAATACTTTAAAAAGTATTATTTCCTTCTCAAAAGGGGCTGCATTAAATAAATTAAATTTATTTAATTTTGGAATTCTATTTTTAAATTTCTTTTGTCCACTTCCCTTTGTTGACTTTTCCACAAGCCTGGGTGCCAAAATTGGGTGAATAAATATTAACAAATATTTATTTAATGCATTATTATTCACCCAAGGTGGGTCACACTTTTAGCATAATAGAATTCTATTTTTAAAAACACATGGCAATGGGAATTTTTACCCTGCAAGGCAGCCCCGGAAATCCCATGATCCACTTAAGTGATTTGACTTTGAAAATGGGATTATTTACCTGCGTAGGCGAGCATAAAATCCCATAATTTCACTTAAGTCACTTTTCTTTTATTTCACCATGGGAATTTTTACCTGCAGGCGGGTAATAAATTCTCGCACACTCTTGCCTCTAATTTTCCCACTGCAACTTAAGTGACTTTTCCATCATGGAAAAAAATACCCTGCAAGGCGAGTGCAATAAAATCCCACACACCCGCTGCTTCTATTTTTCCCATGATCCACTTAAATCCTTTGTTTTCCAAAAATGCGCCCAACCCCAGCGGGCTTTTTTAGTGCACTTCACCTTTTCCCAGTGAACCGGACCTCCGATGGCAACTTCCTTCTAACACAATGTGCATATGTGATCTCCGAATACTCACCAAAAATCGGGCTAAACCGTGCAAAGGAATTGATCTAGAGAAATTTCACAGAAAACGAAACGAGAAAACACAAAAACACAAAAAATTGCCAAAAGTCACAAATAAAGTGCAAAACTCATTCCTAGTTAAAACCCTTTTGGTATATAGGAATAATGATATGTTCGATCACAACAGGTTAAATCGGAGCGCAAATTGCCTCAAACGGGGCTCAAAATAATTAAATACAAATTTCCCGCAGACAAATCCCGACAACAGAATATAACAATTTTGGGCATCTGGGTATTTGGTGAAAATGGCTAATATGGCTCTTTGAGAATATCTTGACACAATACAAGAACTTTCTGGCAATAAAAACACAAAACGACCCATTATTTTAAAAGTACGAAATTTTTTCGGATAGGGTAGTCACAGATTTCAGGATGAAATCAGGGACACCAGATTAGCTCTGTCTGTGGACATCTTTTTCTCTGTCAAAATGACAAGGTAAAAGATGAGATCCCAACGCATCTCTGGTTTCGTATCTTGTCTTTTGGGCACGGGGTCAGGCAAACAAAAACAACATAACACAAAAACAAGGAAAAACAAACAAAGTTTTATTTATATACATACAGGTTTTAACTTGCTTTTTTAGTTCCTGAACAACTTCAGATGTTGCCCGTTGAAAGGCAATGGTAACTCAATTCCATCCCGGTAGGCAAGGAAGAAAGTGTCCATTCTTGCAGCTCTTTTGATCACGAAGGGCTCTTTCCAGAGTGAATCAAATTCGTCGTGCATGCCCTTCGGTTCATATCTCTTGTCCCACCAGAGTACCCAATCTCCGATCTCGAACTTCCTTTCTTTGGCCTTCTTGTCAAGTACTCTGGGCAAGTCTTTATCAACTTCATCTGGTGGTGGCTCATCCTTTCTTCTCTCCATGGCGGGTAAGTCTGCATCAACTTGCTCCGTTCCCAGATTTATTTGCTGCATTTTTGAGGAAGAACTATCACCATATTCTTTGTTCTTCTTCATGTACCGATCATGCTTGTCGAAAGTCTTCACTGAGGAAACTAAACCCTTAGGGATTTTGTTACCTTTTGGTTGGACTATTCCTCTCACCGTCATCAAAACCTAGATCAGCTTTTCTGTGGATTTGTTTGTCATGGTGGTGATTCACTCCCTTGAACATGCGGACATGCGGATGTTTGTTCGGGGACTGCAGGGTGGCGAGACCATCTCCACTTTATAGTTTCCTTGTCTGAATATGGACGGTGGTCTATCCGGATTCAATAGTGCAGCTGTGACTGCCAAAGAATCTGCCTTGGAGTTTTGGTTTATTGGAACGAAGTCAATAGAGAAGGCTGCAAAATCGAATGTGGCGAGAAAACACTTTATCTCTGTAATGGTCCAGCTTATCTCTTTTGACTTGACTTTGCCCTCGAACCTGCTTTACTAGAAGTTCAGCATCTCCTTGGGCTTTGAGGAGTTTTACTCCTTTCTTTTTAGCTTGCTCCATTCCTAGTAGCAAGGCTTCATACTCCGCCATATTATTGGTGTTCTCGAACATCAACTTGTGGGAGTATGGAAATATCTCATGATCTGGAGATATTAGTAGAGCGCCAACTCCTGATCCAAAAGAACAGGTGCCTTTAAACTCCAAAGTCCAAACTTTTTCTTCTTCTTTTCTTTGGCTCTGGTCGAAGTTCTGGCTCTGAAATGTCTTTATCTGTTTCCAAGAAATAGACCCCACGGTCAGATTCCTGAAAAAGAATCTGAGATCTCGGATCCTCAAATTTTGTAACCGTGTACCTGGACTTCTTTTCCGGCTCTAGCTTATGGTTAATCCCTTTGATAGGAATATGTACACATGACCAATCCATCTTTACTTCTCCCGGCTCTTTGCGAAGTTTCGCTCAATGAACATCCCGTAGGAGACAGGAATATCTGCAACTAAGATTGTCATCTTTAATCTCTTGTCAGGAAAAGCTGCCAGAACAACTTGCGCATCTTTGATTTGTCCGATTAAAGGGACTTGTCTCTCTATGGAGTAGCACCTTTTTATGGTCTTCATCAGGGTAAGCCCAAGAGCATCTACAACTTTAGCTGACATAACATTATCAAAAGCACCCGAATCTAAAATGCAATTGCTTAACTTGAAACCATTAAGCAATAAGGAGACATAGAAAGGTTCCACCCTGTCAGAAGATGGTGAGGGTTTAACAACTGCAGTGTTGTTTTGTGGAGGAGTATCTTTGGGCTTAGGCAAAAGGCCTTTTGATGTATTGGATTGTCCTGGTGATTGTACATATTTGACTAGCCTATTTAACTGCTCAAGAATGGCTCTCAAGTATTCAACTTCTGACATTTGAACTCTGGTTTTCTTAACATGATCAATAATGTCAAAAGAAGAAATAGATTCAGATACCTGAGCCACTTTCTGTGGTTGAGATGAAGAACTCGCATTCTTATCTCTAGGAGCTAAAGAAGAAGGTAAAGGGCTGCCCCTTCTTTGTTCGTCAGCTAATGCCTCAACTTGGCGAGTTTGTGATCTTGTAAGTACTGCATATGTATGACCATGATCATCTTCATGAAGTTTCTCATCGTCATGTTCAAATTTGTAGTTCAGGTAATTAATGTTGGAGTCGCCAGCAAGTCCTATAAAATCATCATCCTCGAGCTGATCAGCGTCAGCTTCCTGGTCTTCTTCATTCATCTCCACATTGTTTCTGGGAGCAGCTTCAATTGCTAATCTTTGGGAACCAACAATGCGGTTCCGGTTGTTGAAATTCCGAGCAGGGGCAATTGTTGCCTTGAGCCATTTGAGCCATTTGTTTCTTCATCTGCATCATCTCATTTGCTAACTTTTGTAATAGTGAATTGGATGTAGTAGCAGAGGATGAACTTTCAGCTCTAGAAGTGCTGCTCTTTATCTTTCCAGCCATGATGAGATCGTCTTCAATTTCAACCGCCATGTTTTGGGTCAACAACAAGTCGGCCAGGACGTGCTCTTCGAGTTGATAGCTTACTTCAAGTAAAGCGTTGATGAAAAATACCTTTTGATTCTCGTCATTCAGAGAAGTAGAAGCCAGAATTTTGTATAGTAATCTTCGGAATTTTGCAATAAAATCCCGCATGTGCTCATGTGGCTCCTTCTTCAATTGAGTGAGTTGAGCAATCAATGTATCGGAATCTTCAACTGGTTTGAATCTTTTCGAAAACGCATCCCGCATAAGTAGCCCAATTGGTTATAGTGCCGGAGCTAGTTTGGTAGAACCATTCTCCGCCAAGTCATGCGAGTCTCTCTATGAAGAGTCTGATAGATACATCTTCATGTTTGACTGCAAGCACTCCACAGGAAATGAAGAATGCCGCCAAGTGATCGTCCGGGTTTTGCTTTCCATCTCCAAAGAATTTCGGAAAATTATTTCTCGTCCCTTTAGGTAGATCGTGCATGGAGTCGATTCGTGAGGTTCAAAGGCCGCACCCCATGGGACAGTATTAACGATTCTCGCATGTTAACTGGGCATGTCTTCTCCTTGTGTAGACTTGATGCATTATTCCAACAATCGGAATGTGCCAAAGGGGATCCGGATCTGGATGCACGTGCACTCTCCTTCCTAGTGAGAGACTAGATCTGCGACTTCTAACTTGAGGAGGATGATTGAAATTGAATTGTTCCTGCAGTTTGAAGAAATGATCAGTCCTTCCTTGCGCCTTCACAGATCGGGTGAATGGATGTTCAACCAGGTTGAGATTTGTATGGAAAACACTCTGATCTTCAATAGATAAACTTTGATCTGCAAAGATAGTTGTTCCCCAGCAGAGTCGCCAAAAACTGTTGGCTAGATTTTCTGCAGTCATGAGATAAATCTCCTTCATTTTTCTATAATTAATAATTGCCCTTCCTATTCTGCGAATTAATTAATTAAAAATCATGTTTTTCTCTTTAACTGATGTGCTAAAATTTCATGATTAAGGACAACCATCCATTAAAGTAAATTTAATCAATTTAATCATCCACTCTTCACTTCACTTAAGTTTTACAGTGTGCTTTGACCATAGCCACTGAAAATAGAATTTAATTTAATCAATTAATACTTTAAAAAGTATTATTTCCTTCTCAAAAGGGGCTGCATTAAATAAATTAAATTTATTTAATTTTGGAATTCTATTTTTAAATTCCTTTTGTCCACTTCCCTTTGTTGACTTTTCCACAAGCCTGGGTGCCAAAATTGGGTGAATAAATATTAACAAATATTTATTTAATGCATTATTATTCACCCAAGGTGGGTCGCACTTTTTAGCATAATAGAATTCTATTTTTAAAAACACATGGCAATGGGAATTTTTACCCTGCAAGGCAGCCCCGAAAATCCCATGATCCACTTAAGTGATTTGACTTTGACAATGGGATTATTTACCCTGCATGGCAGGCAATAAAATCCCATGATTTCACTTAAGTCACTTTTCTTTTATTTCACCATGGGAATTTTTACCCTGCAAGGCAGGTAATAAATTCCCGCCTACCTGCTGCCTCTAATTTTCCCACTGCAGCTTAAGTGACTTTTCCATCATGGGAAAAAGTACCTTGCAAGGCAAGTAATAAAATCCCACCTGCCTGCTGCTTCTATTTTTCCCATGATCCACTTAAATCCTTTGTTTTCCAAAAATGCGCCCAACCCCGCAGGGGCTTTTTAGTGCACAACTTCGCCTTTTCCCAGTGAACCGGACCTCCGATGGCAACTTCCTTCTGGCACAATGTGCATATGTGATCTCCGAATACTCCAGGCCAAGAATCGGGCTAAACCGCAAAGGAATTGATCTAGAGAAATTTCATAGAAAACGAAACGGGAAAACACAAAAACACAAAAATTGCCAAAAGTCACAAATAAAGTGCATAACTCATTCCTAGTTAAAACCCTTCTGGTATATAGGAATAATGATATGTTCGATCACAACAGGGTTAAATCGGAGCGCAAATTGCCTCAAACGGGGCTCAAAATAATTAAATACAAATTTCCTGCAGACAAATCCCGACGATAGAATATAACAATTTTGGGCATCCGGTATTTGGCCAAAAATGGCTAATATGGCTCTTTGAGAATATCTTGACACAATACAAGAACTTTCAAGCAATAAAAACACAAAACAACCCATTATTTTAAAAGTACGAAATTTTTTCGGATAGGGTAGTCACAGATTTCAAGATGAAATCTGGGACACCAAATAGCAAGGCCAACCCCTTAAAGTATTCTTTTAATGTTTAATTGGCTTTTAAAGTGCATAAAACCCAACCGACCTGCTAAAGGCAAACACATGCTAAAAAGAAACATTAAAAATTAGAAAAACTAATACAAATAAAAGCTCAATGCCCTTTTCCAACTCATGTACTTCTTTGCCATGGAAAAGGAATGGCAACAAGTCCAAATTTTGATCCTCAAGTGGAAAAAAGGTAAAGTACAGTCCTCCCTTCCCAAAATTGTTTGTCCCCGAACAATTGCAAACCCAATGTATCTCGCTACCACGTACCCTTCATTCCCCTCACTTTGAAGTTCCACATCCACTAATGAAGTAGGAGATGGCATCCTTGATAAAGCATCTGCAACCACATTAGGCTTTCCATTAACTTCAATAGTGTTGTCCCAAAAACAGCTGTACTCGTGCATTTTTCTTTCAAAAATCAGAATGTACAAGTCTGGAAATAACACATCATAATCTAGTTTTATTCCTCCATTCAATTGAAATCTTCCTTTCTCATTATTCCACGAGGGAATGCACTCAAAAAATGAAAATACATTGTTGTTCATGGCTGCTAATGGCAGCCCCAAATCTGATTTTTGCAAATTCAGTCCTATAATCATGGTATGACAACTACCATACTGAAATTTCACAAAGAAGAGCAACTTCATGAATAAAGTTTGGACTGAAATTTGATTTATATATGCTGAAAATTTAGGAACAGCAGGTCTACAATTAAAATCAACAATTATCTTGTCCTTAAACTTGAGAGATTCAGCCTCCTTGGCATTCCCATGAATTTTGATTTCATCATTATTCAAGTGAAACTCAAACTCCATGTGACATTTGAGGGAAAGATTCTCTAAATTTTGGATCTCTAGATACCCCCAAACATTGAGTGACTCATCTGGAATGAAAACAAGGTAATCTAAACAAAATCCATACCTCGTCATGGGGTCATAAAACTGAAAGATAAAACCATCATTCTCCTCATTCTCCTCTTTGGTGGCCATGTGAACAGCTGCAAGTTTATCATAATTGTTTCCTTTTGCCCTTACTTCTTTTGGTTCTCTCATGGAACCATGGGTTAACAATCCATAGAGAGAAAAATCAGAATTCCCTTCAAACTTATGCTTCCTTAAACATGTCATGCTAGCATTCTCTTTCATCAAATTCCATAAGCAAAGAGAAAAACTGAAATTTTTACCTTCACCCTTGTCATGTCTCGTGAAGTAGCCCGGATGATCAACTAATGGAGTATCATGAACAGCCCTCAAGATCATGTTCTTCACCCTTGATTCGGGTACCAAATAAACTTGGTTTTTGTAAAGGATAAGCCCATCCATCACCTTGTATCTTTCCTTATTTCTCCTTCAAAAACAACATTAGCAAACTTGTTCTTTACATACTCAGCTGAAATTAGTGACTTCCAATCTGCTGTAATTTTAGATAAAGAACAGAAATGTGACTCCCATGAAATAGTATCTTCCACCAAATAACTAATTTGGAGTGTTTCCGGAAGCATACCTTGCAAAGTGATCTTTTTACCTTTGTCCATGAAGCTTATCTCCATGTGTTGATAGTTGAGAGTGAGCTCTCCCAACGAATGCCACCATTGAACTCCAAGCACAATACCCAAATCAGCCATCACATAGAAATCAGCACATACCTCATATGGTTCCAATGCAACTTGGAGTTGAGAACACATCTTGGTATGTTGCATAGAGTGACCATCCGCTAACTTCATAATGAATCCTTTGAAGTCTTCAACCTTCAATCTCACTTGTGCCACCAAGCACTCATTAATAGAACCATGAGTGTCTTCACCATTAATCAAACTCGTGGCTCCTTGTCCTTAGAGAGTAGAATCCTTCATAACCATGTTAGCATACATAATTATTTCCAAATAATTCTCCATCAATTTTTCTTTTAACCATGTGCAAGGGGTAATAATACCAAAAACTTCCTTCCTATCATACAAGAGGTCAACCGGAACCACAAACCCTCATAAGGAAATGTCTAAATGCCATTTATCATCCCACAAATTTTTCGTATCATCAAGCAAACATGACATGTGATCCTTAACAACAACTTTCTTGTAATGACATAAGTATGGCAGTGATATAAAAGGAGATAAAATGTGACTCTCATCATACCTTGAGTTGTTCCCCACATATCTACCTTCCCATGCTTTGGATGAGGAGTGATCGAAACATCCTCCATTTTTCCAATCTTGTGATTCAGAATTTCTGAGATGAAATCAGCCTTCTTCTCCTTCTCAGATTTAACAAATGAAGTTTTTTCCGCCTTGACTTCAACAATATTTTGATGTTCACATAGGGCATCTCCATAGCTCTTACCGTACTCATGGACACCATAAATCTGCCTCTTATTGACTGTTGTTCTAGACAGACCAGCAGGATTATTGTCATCATGTTTCAATGGAGAAGGGTTTCCAACCAGCCCTTTCTCTTCCCCTTCTTGCTCCACACCCCTTGTTTCATCTTTGGATTCATCACAAGTCAAAACATTTTTAGTATTAACCACAGAATGACCAATATTTACCTCAAGTTGTTGACTCTTTGGAATGGGTGCAAGTGCCATGACCTTAGGCCCCTTGATCACCAATCCTTCTTCCTCAATGATTCCATTATGGCATGGCGAACTTGGGGTTTTGACTCCCCTTCATCAAACATCGTGCTTTCTTCATGTTCCTTGTGCGGCATGTGATGTCTAGGCTCGGCCTAGTTCTTCCTCAATTCACTCCAATGAATTCAACGAGTGAAATAGCCTCACGAATTTCCCTTGAAAGAGCCATATACTCTTCATATTTTGCGGCAATGTTCTGTCCAACAATAGGCCTTGTTTCTTCCTCCATAATAGCTTCTTCTCTAAGAAGGAAAGTGGGTTTTGTAACGGATCCTCAGGCTAATCCCGTTGGTCGCAGTGTATTGTTAGCTCCAAACAAGCTACCATCACCATTTTGAACCCTAGGTTCAATGATCATTTGGAGGGATAGGGCTAGATAATCCATTGCATCTGCAACTCTCTCTTGGCCGGCAATCAACTTGTTAACTTTGGCTTCTTAAGAGTTTTAACCCGTCATATTGTCTTCTTTCACTAAAACCCTAGGCCTTTGAAGATCCGAGCTCTGATACCACTGTAATATTCCTTTTGGGGACAAAACTGAAAATTAAGGAAATTAGCTCAAACCTCCAAAATAAACAAGTCTGATTTTTATGACAACAATTAATAAAGGACTAGAAAACACTCTCAAACCCTAGCGACTAGGGGAGAGAGAGAGAGAGAAATCCACCGTAGAAACACTCAAAAATTATGGGAAGTGATTCCTTGGATTGCCCTTGATTTTAGAAGCCAAAAATGTGATCAAATCATCAAACTCGAATTCTGGAATTTACTATGGTACAAAAAGAGCTAAAACTTGTAAATTTAATAACTATTACAATATAAGGAATCTCCACACAAATGAATACTCAAAATGATCATGAAAATACCACCAATCAAATGAGACCAATATCATAATTTTCCAACCATGGAAACCCTCTAAAAATTGATCCCGAAATCTGTGAATGAGTAGATGAAGTTGAAAACTATTCAAAAATCACCAAAACGGAGATTCCGGCTCTACAAATTATGCCGAATCAAAATATAAAATCAGATTTGTAATTTTTGCCCTAGAAGGCACTCGCACACCATCAAACCCTGGTCACTCCAACTAAGAATGACTCTAAAATGCATGCAAATGTTTGTAGATGATGCCTTTGATCCTCCAACACTCAAATTTATATAAAGGTCTTCAATAAGTCTTCACTCCAATCAAGGAAAGAGGGTTTTCGTCCTTCTAAGAAGAAGCCACACACTTAGGTTTTTCGTCCAAGAGTGGAGAACAAGGAGCAACAAGCCCACAATGTCCAAATAGAAAAATGCGCCAATCTAGATCCTCCAAATGAGTCTTCTAGCCTTCTTTTATAACCTCCTCTTGGCACCAAAGCTTGGAATAGCAAAGTCGGCCTCTTAAAGTATTCTTTTAATCTTTAATTGTCTTTTAAAGTTCATAAAACCCAGCCGACCTGCCAAAGGCAAACATATGGTTAAAAGAAATATTAAAAATTAGAAAAACAAATACAAATAAAAGCTCAATGTCCTTTTCCAACTCCTCTACTTCTTTTCCATGGAAAAGGAATGGCAAGAAGTCCAAATTCTGATCAAGTGGGAAAACGGGACATTACACCTACTGATTTTTATCTTTCTAGCTTCTAGATCCATGAGTTTGTAGGCCTTCGACTCTTCACTATACCCAAGGCAAATGCATGGCTTGGATTTCTTATCTAGCTTCTTTCTTTTCTTCTTAAGAATATGCATGTAAAGCTTTACATCCAAAAACACGAATATGAGCAATATAAGGTTTATTCCTACTCCAAGCTTCCTAAGGTGTGATTCTGTCAAGAGATTTGGTGGGTGCTCTATTCCACAATTAGATTGTCGCTTGAACTGATTATGTCCAGTCCTCAAGCATGCTTCACACCATCTCAACAATTGTGTGATTATTCCGCTCTACAACACCATTCTGCTGTGAAGTATAAGGTGAAGTCAATTGCTGACAAATGTCTTGTGCTGTCAAAAATTCAGAGAACTCTTTACTGATATATTTCCCCCTCCATTTGAGCAAAGGGCATCAATTCAACAACCAGTTTGTTGTTCCACAATGGTTTTGAATTTCTTTAAGGCTTACAAGGCTGGAATCAAAGTTTTCAAGCAATATGCCCACATTTTGAGCGAGTAGTTACCAGCAAAGAGCTGATAAAATTGAAAACCACTAGCAGTTGTTCTCATGAGACCACACAGATTGGTATTCACCAAATCTAATGAGCCAGGGGCCCAATATTCACTCATGTCAAATGGAGTTCTCTGTTGTTTTCCAGTTAAACAACTAGGGCCTGTATTTGTAGTCTTCTTTATGAAGGAATTTCTTTTACCATGTTGTGTTTGCTTAATGCAATTAGGTACCCATGACTCAAGTGTTCATATCTCTTGTGATACAAAGTAGTTGAGATTGTACTCTTTGCAATTGGGGCTTGATTGTTTTTGTGGACAACACCAAGCTGAAGCATTTTGCCTTCTCTAGAAGTTTTTGCCACAATTTTGGAGCTTCAAAACTTGTTTTTGATGAGACAAGATAAGATAAATATATTAATGTCAAACAAATGACCACAAAAGTAGGTCAAAGGGACTGCAGAAAACAGCGAGCACCGATACAAGGTGGGAAAACCAAAGAGTTCTCGAGAAAGACGAAATACAAAAGCCAAAAGAGGTGGTCAACAGGAAGAAGAAACACCACACACCCAAAATGGGGGTGGAAAACAAGTGAGGAAGAAAGGGGAAAGACGACCAAGGAGAAGAAAGGAGGAAAGCCCATCAGGGATGGAAGATCCAACTCTCCTAACATCCGAGGTCGACTAGAAGAAGTTGAGAATAGAATGTCGACCAGCCAAAGAGAGAGTTTGCCTATTATGTCGTTGTCTGGATACAATATTATCCCTTTGATGCCTGGTGGATCTCGTTTGTCTCCTGAGACCAGGCCTAGTCGAGCATGCCTATGATGACTCGAAGAACCATGGATGGTTTCTCTGGACCGAACCAATCTAGAGGAAGAAGCGAGGACAATCTCACCAATACGTTTAATGCCTCTCTTTGTCGGTAACACTGTGAAGAAGGAAGTGATCCACTGGGTAGAGTACAGTCTAGGATGTGGCTGAAGAGTGTGGTCACAGAGCTTTAAAGCCTCCTATAAATATAAAACCAGACACCTCTGATCCTCAAACCTGAAGAATTCAGAAAGATCCTGCATCATCCTAAATAAACAGTGACTCCCTCTGATCTCATAGTAAATGGGGCACCGAAAGATAAAGTGTGTTTCCGTCTTGATCTCCTGGAGGCTACACAACTGGCAAATCTTGTCCAAACGATCAAGATGGTGGTCCGTCTCACAACGAAGTATATGAGAACCAACCCTAAATTGTCCAATGGGGATGCGAAGGGCATGCATCTAGTGCCGAAGGGTGTACTGAGGGCGGATAATGAGACCGTCCCTCAGCTCTAAAAAATGCTCAACGTAAAAGGTTATCTTGGGACATATACCCCCCTAAGGGTTTACCCAAGCGGTACAGATGAACTGTGTGTAAATATCCTCTCTGAGGATCTTGTTCATCACCTGTTTCGTAGGCAAAAGGTGGCTTGGAGTGTCCGAGTACAGAAAAGGTGGAAGATGGTACATCCGAATACCAATTGCCCCCAAAAGTTTGGAGACCTCGATACCAACCGCGACGCCGGCGAGGTGAGTCGAAAGAGCAATAGCCTCATAAGAATAGTATGCTAAGTACGGGGTACTGTCCCCACCTCGCAATGTCCGTGAAGCCCCGAACATGGTGCAAGAAAGAAACCAAGTCAAATATGGTCTCCAATCAAAGGATGGGCTCTACTTCCCCAAAATAATGTGTTGGGGTACAAATTGCTTACACCTGATGAAGCGGTGAAGGAGAAGGGTTTGGACCCTCTCGGTGGAAGCCCCACAATACCCAAAGAAAAGAAGGTCCCCAAGCAATAGAACAGTAGAGAACCATGGCTCGATGAGGGAGTCCATAAGGGACATTTTGGAGATGTCTTGAAAGTTATGGTGGAAGCATTGTCTCTCAAGAACAACTAAGGACCCATAGCCCTTGTTGACTCGAGGTTGAGAGTATGTATCAAATCCGAATGAGGGTCGGAGAACAAAATCCCCAAACAGTATATAAGAGATGGTGATCTCAATCTCCTCACCTCGAAGAAGAAATGTAGATGCAAGGTCTTCAAACCATCAAGACCATAACATTGGCTTTACCCAGGTTAACTGTCAATTGCCGAAGATCACAAAACAAAGCTAAGGCATCAAGTTGTCTATGTAAACCCTCCGGAGAAGAAGCTAGGAGAACCACATCATCTACAAAAAAAATAGATATCAAAACCTGGTGTAGGAGGCACCCATCACTTTCCTGAATATGCTCATGGAGAAAAGACTCAAACTCGTCAATGTAGATCCCAAATAGAGTTGGGGATAGAGGGCACCCCGCTTTACCCCAACAGTGCTCCCGATAAACTCGAATCTCCCCAGGAGGTGCAGAGGCGGCCCAAACAGCCTCGTACAAACGCATGATGGCCGTGAGGAGGGTCTTGAAATGTCAATGTCACGAAGTCGCTGAAAAAGTGCCTCACGTGGCACCGAGTCAAACGCTATCGAAAATCCACAAAGCAACAATAGACCTTCCACGAGCGATGACATGCCTCCTCAATGATGGCCCGAAGAAATCCAACTTACCGATCAAATTCAATATTCAAATTGTTATTGAGTAGTGACCAACAGACAACAAATTCTTAAGAAGTCTAGGAACTTAGAGGACTTTTACAACTTTACAAGTATGATCTCCAAGAGATAGAGAGATGTCTCGACAACCTTGGACATTGTACATGATGAATCATCCTCAAGAGATACCTTGTCACTATACTTTGAATTGTTGAAAGAGGTGAATTAATCCTTTTGTCCACCATGTGTCATGTGATGCCATAATCAACATACCATAATATATTTGGAGGAGTGTTCTCCTCTTTCGTCAAAGTAGTTAAGACATGGTCCTCATATATCGGATCATTGTCTTTGGCAACATTCCCATGTTGTTGAGGTTAGGAAGGCTTCTTTTTCTAATGTATGTGTGGCTTTTTGTTATCTTTGAGACTATTGCTAAGTGTTGGGCTTCTTGTTGTTGAATGAGCCCTGTGTGAATGCATTGTACCAGCAATATTTCAATTCATCGCCTTTCTTTCGACAAATTAAGCAAACCTTTTGTGGTTTGTTCCCTTGTTGATTCTATTGATTACTCTTCTTGAGATATTGTTTTGAAGGTTTTATGGGCCTCTTCCCCTTCTAGTGTGAAGCAAGTGCATGTTCCTCTTCTTCCTCTATTGTGTGCATGTCATCTTCTTGTTGCAACATATTGACCAGCTCAAACATTGGTTTCTTGTTGGCGACATTCACTTTAGTCATGAAAATTTTGTAGGAGGGGGTAGTGCTCTCAAAATGATTGGTACAAGAGAGTTTTGTTACTTTCTTATCCAATCCATGGAGCAAGGCCCTCTAAGTCATAACACATTGGAGAAACCCTTCAACTTTTTCACTTGTCTTCAATTGTAGATAGTGAAATTGGCTTTGTACATGAAGGATTGTAATATGATTCTTGGCCACATACATTATTTTCAGATTGTCCCGGAGGTCTTTAGTTGTTTTAGCATCATGAATATGAGGCTAGACCTAATCCGATACACCAAACATGATATCATTTTGATCGCTTGATTTGCTTTGTCAAACTTCTGATGTTGGTCAATGTTAGTAGCATCTCGAGTGTAGGTACCTTCAACAATAGGCCAAATTTCCTCCAATTCTAGGCGAGTCTTCAATTTTACCTTCCATGCAACATAATTGTCACCATGGAGAAGTTGTGAGTCAAGAAGAAGGAACTTGGGGATGTTTTTGGCCATATGAACAAGTTATGGGAGATGGATCGGTTCCTTATCACTTCAAATAGGTATTTCCCTTTCTATATACTAGCAGTCCGATATACCAAACCTCTCTATATGTGCGCCCTTCTTATATACACAACGGCATGTGGAATAAGCTTGTCCTTTCCATATACAAAACAATACGTGAAAGAGACGTTAACACGCATGAGATCAGAGTGGTATGTTGTACGTAGACAATACATGAAAGAGTTTAGTCCTATCAATGACACCCGCTAGAAGGAAATCCTTGTACGTGGGTGAAACTTCCTAATACTCGAATTTTCCAACTATTAGTATTTAGGTGGAACAATAGTGACGAATGGCTAACGAAAAGAATACTTTTGTGAAACTTTTTTGAACCTTATTTCTCCAAGACGATTTTATAAGGATGATGCCACAAATGTCATCATTGTTGCTTTATTTGACATTAGTTGCAGAAATTCATGCACAAGTACATTACTCGTAAACATGAACCAGAGGCACCGTTAATACCAAAAGCTGCGAATTGAGATTTAAAATCTTTATTTTGAGTTTTTTTGCTTGAAAGTTTCATTAAAACATTATAAAAAGCATTTTCATGAAGAGTACAAAAAAATTCAGGCACAAATATGTTATGTAATATTACATTGTATATTCAACCAAAGATACAAACCTTGGGGCATTGAGAATCATTGGATTCCTATCTCTGAATGGCCCATAGAGATTTCCAATGAACAACATAGTTTGTTAAACCAGATTCTAAATGATTGACCTATTCTTTTTTCCTCTGAGCCAGATGAAATAGGTTGTGGATGCAGTCCTTCAGGGGAATATGACGTGTCTTCCGGATATGCATTTTTAACGAAAGCACCACCGCATCCAGATAAAATATTGTTCAAGTATATATGGCAGCCTGCGATATGGCCCAAGGTAAGTTTCTTCCTTTGGCTCCTTATTCAAAAAAGGCTTGCAGAAGGTGAGAGGCTCCAGAAAAGAGGAATTAGAGGCCCATTTAGATGTGAGCTCTGCAAACAAGATGAGGAAACGATGGAACATCTCTTTTTTCTTTGCCCATGGGTGATCCCTTTATGGCAAAATTTGGCTTCGTTGTTTGGGCTGCAATGGAATAGCAGTGGATCCCTAGCACATATTACAGGTACATGGAAGGAAGCCATACCGAAAGGAAAAAATCTGATCCCTCCTATGTGGAGTGGCATTTCCCTTTTACTATGGAATACGTGGAAAGAAAGAAATTATAGAATATTCCGTCAAATCAGCAGAGAAAATATATATGTTTGGGAAAAAATCAAATCTAATTTGACGGAAAGCCTTAAACATAAAGTCTCACTTCCAACTCAACCATCTAACCAATGGGACCATATTTACAAACAACTTTCCTTAGACCCTAAAGAGGCCACTATGCCTCGTTTTCATGCGATGAGCACAAAAGAAAATATAGTATCAGCAAGGGACACAGCTTCTTATCATGGAATTCTCAATACAGATGGTGCCTCGAGGGGAAATCTAGGGAGAACAACTATAGGAGGGGTTGGGCGTAATGAACAAGGAGAGGTATGTTTAATCTTTGCGGAGAATATGGGTATTTCTACCAATAATCTGGCTGAAATTAGAGCCATTCGATGAGGGTTACAAGAAGCTATCAAAATAGGATGGCAAAAGATAAAGGTACAATCTGACTCAAGAATTATGATGAATTTACTTAGTGGATCCAATAAAGGTGCCCCTCCTAATTGGCAGCTTGCAAAGGAAATTGATCAAATAAAGAAATTGCAGCAAAACTTCCAAAAATCCAATTCGGACATATTCCCGACATATTCCCGACAATGTAATAAGGTTGTTGATGGATTAGCAAATTGGGCCCTGGACAATAATAATATCCTTTGTTATGGACCACCTCCCTTATGGTGGTCAACTAAGATTCAAGAAGATATCAGGAAAATTCTTAATTTAGCTTCAGTATCATGAATGTCAATATTGATAGTGTAGTTTATAAGGCCACTGATATGGCTAAGACCTTCCATGCTTGGCATGGGAGGATATGTAATTGAGTATTTCTGGTTAATAGATGGATGGAAGTTTTTCTTTTAAAATATATATATTACACTGCAGAGAAATTTCAGCTTATGGGCATGCATGGTTTTTGAGAAACTCAATTAGTTTGGGTTTCAAGGGCTCCTACAGGTAAAAATTTAAATTTTTCTTAAAGTTTAATTTTTCAAAACTATAGGAACCATACAAAAATCTTCAAAGGGATTTTTAATGCTAGCATTTTTGAAACAGATTGAAAATTTTCTGCCAAAAAATTGACCCGAGCTCTAGATATAGTTATTTATGATTCTAGGCACATAGATGGCAAAACTGGGAAAATCGAATGGTGATGGCTATAGAAAATTCCTTCAAAAGGTTTTTCAACACCGACATCACAAATATTGATAAGAATGGTATAGCTCTGATACCAAATGATAGAATAGAATTAGATTGCAATGACCAAAGAGGGACGGAAGCCTCACAAATATTATTGATCATGAAATCGATTACATAACAATACAAGAGCTGTAATATTTATAAATATTAGACAATCTCATATGGATAGACATGATACCCTATCGGGAACTAACTACGAGATGATAAGACCCATCTCACATGCACATGTAATTACTACTAATACCAATATTGAATGTTATCCAACATAACAATATTGATCGCAAGTCACTAGATTAGAGTGCACATGTTGCACATTATTAAATAAAAGACAATGCAATAAAATGCAATAAATATGCCTATGCTAAATTATGCTAACATTCCCCCTTAATTTTGCATAGTTTCAATGAAGTGGAGAGGAACTCTCTAAATAGTGTGAATTTGTCACGTGCAAGTGAATTAGTGAAAACATCTCGCATACATTTCAATCGTAGGACGAATGCACTGTATGTGTGTGCTTCAAGACATGCTCACGTATGAAATGAACATGTACTTCAATATGCTTGGTTCTCTCATGAAATACTTTTGGATTGCGAACAAGCTTCGAACTCCTTCATTATCAACATATACTTTGAGTAGATTTTTGTTGTGGCGCACCAATTCCTTCCAAAGATTCGGCGTAGCCATATTACTTCACAAAAAAACTTCACTGCACTCGATACTCGCTTACAGAGAGAGCGAGAAACAAAGTTATGTTTCTTGCTTCCCCATGATATCGGTCCCGTATCCCATAAAAAGACGAAGCTTGATGTTGACTTCCTATCATCCATGTTTCCGCATGATTTGAATCAATACCCTGTTAAGAAGTTGTCATTTTTCTTGTACTCTAGACCAAGGTCAACTCTACCCTTTAGATATCTCAAGATTCTCTTTGTTGCTTTCCAATGACATATTTTTAGTTCTTGCATGAAGCGTGATAAATAGCCGATCGCACTGCAAAGCTGATATTTGGTATAGTATATGTCGTAAATGAGACTCCCAATCAGCTGCCGATAGAGAGTCGCATTCACCGGTGGTGATGGATCGAAACGAGATAATCAAGTCTCGCTATAGGTGTAGAAATAGGAGTGTAGTCCATCATCCTGAATTTCTCAAGTGTTGTCTTGGTGTATTTCAACTGCGACACAAAGATATGATTCTCTTTTTGCCATACTTCCAACCCAAGACAATAGTGCATGAGCCCGAGATCTGTCATGTCGAACGATTGATTAAAATCCTTCTTTGTTGCATCGATCATCTTCACGGAACCTGCTCTGAATGACTAGATCGTCGACATAAACAACCACAATGACAATCTCCCCCTTGCTTTTGAGGTAGAGATTAGGGTCATAAGGATTCCTTTCGAATCCATGACATATGAGATGCTCATCAATTTTGATGTACCATGCCCGTGGTGCCTGTTTTAGGCCATATAGAGATTTTATGAGTTTACATACCATCATCTCTTTTCATGGTATTACATAACCCTCTGGCTGAGTCATATAGACTTCTTCTTGCAAATCTCCATTAAGAAAGGCACTTTTCACATCCATTTGGTGGACTTTCCAACCAAATTGTGCAACTAGAGCAAAGATCATCCTGATTGTCTTGATCTTGGCTGTGGGAGCAAATGTCTCCTCATAATCAATGCCTTTTTGTCAGGCATACCCCTTTCTTTACAAGCCTTGCTTTATACTTGTCAATAGTCCCATCTCGATTTGTACTTAGTCTTGAATATCCATCTCGCATCCAATGGGTTTCTTCCTGGTCGAAGGTTGACAAGTTCTTTATGTGTTGTTCTTCATCACCGACCGATACTCTAAATCCATGGCATCTTTCCAAGCTTTTGATTGTAGGGCTTCCCGAATCGTAGATGGCTCAACTGCTTTCAACAACTTTGCTCATTAGAGCATAATTGACCTCTTCACGAACTTGACTTGTGAGTTCTAGGTCCAAGATCGGATGATGTACTAGGTGCTTCATCCAAATTTGCATCTCTTATTAATTGAGTATACCATTTAGGTAACTTCTTAGCTGTTCAATGGCTTGTGGTGGATCCAAGTTTTCACCATCATCCAATTCATCATCACTTCTTCTTCGGTGGGAACATCAAATTCTGTCTTCACAAGAGGTGTATTCTACATGTTTGTTGAGTCGCTGAGTGGAGCATCTCTGCTTGTTTCTTCTCAAAGAACTCAACATCCCCGCTTGTGTATACTTTCTTTGCTTTCGGATCCCATAATCTGTACTCCAAGTGCTTCTTCACTATACCCAATGAATATCGGTTTCTCGGCTTTCATATCTAACTTGTTCCTGTTCTTCTTGGGTATGTGCATGCTAGCTTTACACCCAAATACTCTTAGGTGTGCAATTGATGGTTTCGATTTGACCATGCTTCGAGGTGTCACTCCTTCAAGAGCTACCGTGGGCACTCTGTTCAACAAATAGATTGCAGCTTCTTGCAGCCTTCTCGCCCAAAATGTCTTTGTTAAACCCGAGTCGTCAATCATACATTGCACCATTTCCAAAATAGTACGATTCCTTCTCTCAACTATACCATTTTGTTGTGGTGTGTGAGTAGGAGGCATTTGTCGACGAATCCCATGAGCTTCCCGGTAAGTCTTGAACTCATTGCTTGTGAATTCCCCCTCGATTTGAGCAGAGAGTTTTGATTTTACGACCAACTTCATTCTCAACAAGTGCTTTGAACTTCCAAATGTCTCAAAGACTCGACTCTTGTTTCTTAGACAATATATCCACATCTTTCTTGAGTAGTCATCAACACAAAACATGAAGTATTGACATCCGTAATGACTTGGTCAGCATGGGCCTGCAAAGATCGGTGTGCACCAAATCAAGCTTTCCTTAACTCTATATGTGTTCTTCTCGGAAGGGTACTCTATGTTGCTTTCCAAATTAGGCAATTGTGACACTTGTCAATGTTGTGCTTGAGTGTAGGCAATCCTTTCACCATGTTGCCCTTTTGAAGTGTTTGAGATAGCCAAAACTGATGTGACCATATCTCATGATGCCATAGTTCTCGCAGATTGTGTGTCTTTGGCCACTAGAGTTTGATCATCCTTGTGGACAAAATCAAGTTGGAACATGCGTCCCACATTGGAGGCTCTTGCTACAATCTTGGAACCTTTTGACTTCTCTTATCAAGCACACTTTTTCTCCATTATTACTGCCAAAATCCAACTTCAAGTTGTGATCAAGGAGTTGACTAACCGATAGCAAATTCTTGGTCAACCTGTACATACAATACATCTGTGATTTTGCGCTATTATGCTTTCCAAGAGGTAGTGAAATGTTTCCAATCCCTCGACACTCATGATGATGAGTCATCACCTAATGACACATGGTTCTTGTTAGGTGAGTCACGTAGTGTGTAGAACCAATCATTGCGTCCCAAATCATGTGTCGAGTTGCACCCGAGTCAACATACCAAATATCTTGTGTGGACTTGGTTTCTTCATCAAATTGAAAGCGAGAATACATGTGGTGTCCTTCATCTGAATCATCCTCATGTTCGCAATGTACCCTTGTTGTTTGGGTTTTCTTTGCCAATTACTATTTTTCCACCCTTGATTGTTGTTCGACTTCCCTTGATTTGAATTGTTGTTACCCTGTTGGTTATTGGGTTTTGAATTGCTTGATGAACCCTTTTTGTAGGAATTGTACCAACAATCTTTGATGTCATGTCCCCCTCTATTGCAAATGGGACACTTCTTGGTGTTGTCTCGTTGACTTTGGTCCCTTTGTTGACTTTGATTTTGTTGGGACTTCTTGTGATTGGATTGAAATTTCCCCTTTCCTTTATGATTGGAAATTATTGTTCATCGCCTCTTCTTGTTGGAGTAGATTGACCAACTTCTCAAAGGTGACCGTGTGTGTTCACTCATATTGATAATTGTCACAAAGATTCTCAGGAAGGAGGAAGTGCTCGCAACACAGTTGTACGAGGTCTTCATCACTTATCTCTTTTCCCAATGCCAATAGAGATGCCCTCAAAGTAGCGAACTCGTCTCAAAAAAACTTCAACCTTCTCATTGTGCTTGAACTTGAGAGTATGCGGTTGTGATAGTAGGTTGAGGATGGCATTCTTGTTCTTTGCCTCATGATCGACCGTGCTCAACTTATCCCATGCATCCTCGGCCGATGTAGCATCTCTAATGTGGGGTTGCACATCGTCCGTTACGCCAAACAAGATGATCAACTTGGCCTTTTGATTGGCCCTGTCAAATTGAACTTGTTGTCTTCCATCATCAAGTGATCTTGTTGTTGTTCCATCTACAACTGTCCATAGGTCTTCAAACTCAAGTAACATCTTGATCTTTGGTTTCCATGTAGCATAGTTGTCTCCTCTAAGAAGTTGTGAATCTGACAAGAAGAACTTTGGTGCTTGTGCACCCATTTCTGCAATCTGAATTTCTGAAACTTTGAATTTCTGACAAAGGGTAAGGCTCTTATCACTCCAGGTTTATGGTTTCCTTCTCAATATACCATCAGACCGATATACCAAACCTTTTTATATACGCTCCCTTCCGATATACCCGTCAGGGAAGAAGATCACCCTTTCAATATACCCTCAAGACGGAAAGAGGTGTTAACGCACGTGAAAAAAATTTAGTACGTGGTACGTGGACAATACGGAGAGGGGTTTGTGCAAACACAAATGGATGGGAGGGCTCAAATGTGTGTATTGTGTCCTTATTACTCCCCGTTGATTTTATAAGGTCGATGCCTGCATTTACGCGTTTAGGCAACCGTGTTAGGCGTCCAAGTGTAGTAGTAGTCACGACAAAGATCACTCGTAAGCGCTTCCCAGAGGCACCGTATATACCGAACGCTGTTATGAGATCAAAGATCTCGTGTGATAGAACCAAATATAAAATAAAAAATTTGCACTTTTTTTTTTTGCACTTTATGCACCAAGATTAGTACAAAATGCTCCAAAAGTACATCAAAATGAAGTTTTTGTGTTCCCCTCTTTAAAAAAAAGGGTCTAGAATCACAAAATACACAATTTAGGCCAAAAATATTTTTTACCCCCAATAGGTGTTTTTCCGCTAAATTTAGCGGTGGCTCTAAATGTGTTTGGTGAGCTTCTAAATTTGGAAATCTCCCAAAATTTAGTAATTTCTCCAAATTTTCTAAAAAAAAAAATTTAATAAACAATATGAAG
Source organism: Taxus wallichiana var. yunnanensis (assembly GCA_018340775.1). NCBI lineage: Eukaryota > Viridiplantae > Streptophyta > Pinopsida > Cupressales > Taxaceae > Taxus > Taxus wallichiana. Next base: position 643,573,734 of record CM031244.1, read on the forward strand.
AGAGTAGGAATTGAACCGCGACTGTTGTTCCCAAGATCCAAACAAACAATCAATATTGTTTTCACCTTTTCTCACAAACCGTGATCTGGGTTTTTCTAAAATTTTGACATCGATCATACAATATTTTTCTTAAAATCCACAAAATTTCAAGAATCGGAATCTTGGTTTTTGAGATCTGATTTTTTTCGTAAAAATGATCCGACTTGTATGCATGTACTTTTCGTCACATGTAGAGGCCGAATCAAGATGATATAAACTACAAAGTTGTGCGCCTCCTTATTTTTCAAGCAAAAAAAAACGGCACATCAATCCAACATTGTATGAAAAAGTTACATCCTTTTTCTAAGAGCTATCTCATTTGGAATTTTGTTGACGGACTCGCTTCAACCTTTGCTCCCAAATTCTTTACACCACTTTCGGATATGATTTTTTTTTTTTTTTTAGATTTGTTTTTTTCACTCTTTTTTAGATCTCGCAATTTTTTTCAAGATTTTTTTTTTTTTTTAAATATCTTTTTTCCACAAATCTTTTTTTTTTTTTTTTAAGATATATATTTTTTTAAAGATGTCCAAATTTGAAATATTCCGCCAATATGTTGAAATTTTAGTTGAGGGATGCTTGGAAGGAATGGAGGCTACGGGATGCTTCAATGGCTCTCCTTTGATGCAGATCTTCTCAATGGATTCTCTCCAATAGTGCTCTTCAACCTTGTTTGGATAGAACTCGCTCCGATACCAAATGATAACAATGGTATAGCTTTGATACCAAATGATAGAATAGAATTAGATCAGTAATGACCAAAGAGGGACTAAACCTCAAAAATATTATTGATCATGAAATTAGATTATATAACAATGCAAGAGTCAAATATTTATAGATATTAGACAATTTCATATGGATAGACATGATACCCTGTCAGCACCAACTACGAGATGATAAGACCCATCTCACATACACATGTAATTACTACTAATACCAATATTGAATGTTATCCAACATAACAATATTGAATGCAAAGTCACTAGACTAGAGTGCACATGTTGCACATTATTAAATAAAAACAATGCAATAAAATGCAATAAATATGCCTATGCTAAATTATGCTAATGATATCTCTACAAAAAAATCAGGTTTTGTGTCTACATGGTTTAGCTTTCTTTAGGTGATTGATTGTGGTCGCGCTACCTTAGGCCAAAAAAATATTTTCTACGGTTTGATTTGTAAACTTTTAAAAAAAAAAAGAATATTGTTTGGCTGCCCTAGATATGCATAAAGAATTAAAACTTTGATCAAAAGAAAACATTAACTAATCAACCTAAGTCGCCGATACGTTTTGGATATGGGTACGGATACAAAGTATCTAATATGTGGATACAACAAAGAAGGCCCCAAATATGACATTGATACGGTCGTACAAAAAAAAAAAAATATAAAATCCATCCTAATAAATAGGAATTAACCAGATATTATGCATATGAAAAATAAAACAAATTAAATAACCACAACAAACTACTCATTTCATTGAACCTCGGGCACAAGCATTGTCCCTATCACATCAAGTTGAGGTGTTTATTAGATTTATCTCATGATTCTCGATGGCTTGTATTTGGTACCTTCCATAGAATAATGTTGCTACTTAAACTGTAATTTTTGTTATGTCACCCGTGAAGTTGCACCTTGATAGAGAATGGCGTTGTACTCTCTCTCTTGTTAACAAAATTGGAACACCTCAAGGTGTGGGTAACCTATGTCTAAGGTGAACCACCATAGAGGGTTGGTTCCCTTGTGAATCACCCTAAAAACTAAAACTTTAACAAGGAAAAGGGAGAAGGAAAGTAGGAAAAGGGAAATAGAGGTGATATACCAATAATTTGACACACACACGTCCTACTGCATACAAGGAAAACAAATATCAACACACTTGCACAACTCTAAGCTATTTTGCAAAATTAATTCAAAGGTTTAAAAGATAGGACAGCGGTAGAGGAAGTGAATTCCACACTAAAGCAATACAATAGTCCTATCAAACACAATGAAAAACTCATAAAAACAACGATATGAGAGGGCAAACGGAGCTTTTTTATTCATAGATGCAAGTACAAGCCAGGATTGTCATAATAAAACAGCCCCATTACGTGTATCCTTCTTTTCTTTTACAAAAACTCCCTATATGGACTACCGGTCAAAAAACAGCCCCTATATGCATGAAAACTTTTTTTTATTTAATTTATTCCTCAACCTCTGGTGCATGGGCAGCATGCATGCTCATTTAATCAATTAAATTCCATTCTATCTCTGCCCTATTGGCACCAAATCTGACCCTGCTGCAACCTTTTATTTTATTTATTAATGACACTGCATGTTTGGCGCCAGTACTGTCTATTCAGTATGCAATAAATTTAATAAATAAAATACTCCTTATCCCCTTGTGGCACCAACTCTGTCCTGAATTAGTATGCAATTTATTTATTTTATTAACCTTTCTCTCTGTCCTTTTCATAGACTTAGAAAGCTGCATGTTTATTTATTTATTTCTTTTCCTTTTTTGCATGGGGACAGAAACCTTTTGTCTTTTCTGTTTTGTCCTTTTCTGCTTTTTCCTTTTCTTGCTTTTGGCGTAGACTTTTTGGGACAGCATGCATGATTTTTGATTAATTTATCTCTCCCAATCTTGCCGCGACCGTATAGAAGTCAGTATGCTCTTTAATTAACTCTTCCTTTCATGCATAGCAAGATGCTAAAAATAGCACAAATGCTTGCTTTTCTAATCCTTAATTCATGCTTCTATTTTAAACCAATTCTTTATTGAAAATAGAACAGCAGCATGCTCCTTTAATTTTATTTAAAAATTGCTAAAAATAGGACCTAATTTTAGCACGTGCATGCTCAAGCCTCCTCTTCTCCCTTTACCTTTGGAGCATGGAGCTTTATTTTTAGCCAAGTGCTATTTTTAGCACCAACCACTTTTAGCAAGTGCTATTTTAGTGAATCTTCCACTTCAATTGCTGTTTTTAGTCAAAGGCTTTAAATAACCAATCTACAAAAATAGCCAATTTTCCAATTTTAGCGATCCTTTGTGTGAAAATATGGTAACAAGAACTACATGCTTCTCTCCATGGATGAACAAGTCTTTCCGCGATGGCACTTTGCTCTTGGTTGTTTGGGTTTGCTCCTGCTTCTCACAGCAAAGAAAATTTGTTTGAGCTGCTAATGCAGCTCTCTAAGAGGACGAGGGTGTTTGGGGCTCCTCACGCTTTGCCTCTCAAATTTTCTTTCATCCAATCAATTTCTTGAGTCTTGCTCTGATACCAAATGATAGAGCCAAACAATAATTATTTTATTGATTAGATTAAAATAACATTACAAAGGTTGTCATATTTATAGATACTAAACAGCCAACATTAGCTCCTATAAAATAGAATGCAATTTTATCATCTCTACCAAACATTTATTCTATGAATGTGCTTAATCCTTAATTAGATGAGGATTCTATGCTAGCTAAGAAATCTATGTAAGTTGTTTCATAACATAAAAACCTCACTTAGAATTATTTAATTTATTAGCCAAGATAAATTAACTAGTAGATAATTAATAACCTAATGTAATTTGTTATTTATTCTAACAGCCACTAGACTCTTAAATGCAGACTTGGGGATGCATCCCCCTATTTTTAGTCATTTGGGACGTGAAAAAAAAAGTACCTCTCCAATCTGAAAATGTGAAAAAGAGAAGCATTCCAAGGATGTCCCTAACTATAAGACCCCCGCCCCACCCGCCTTGACACCCGAACACTCTGGAGCGTCGCTGAAAAAACACATGCTTAAATTACACATAAAATGAAACGGGAAAAAAACTAAACCTAAAAGGATTGTTTGCTGCTAAACAAAGAGATTAGTAGCCTTCGCATTTGTTGGGCTATGGAGTCACATACCTCTATCAACAACTTGTATCCTCTAAAACAAAATAACTGAAATACCCTCTCCAACAAAAGGAAAACATGTGCATGCAAGCACTTCTTGGAAAGAAAACTAACTAAGAAAACTGAAAAACAATGTGCATACAAGCATATACTGAAAATAAACTACTCGAATAATGTTGAATCCTCAATAGCAAGCTTTGAGGAAAATCCCATTAACCGGGATTGGTAGTTCTTCGCCATGCAACCGAGATAACTGAAAAGCATTGTGAGGCTTGCACGCTGAAATAACATATGGACCACTCCAAATAACATCAAATTTGGTGTGATTTCCCGGTTTTTCTCTATTTGCATCCCACTTAAGAACAAGATCACCTTCCTGAAAAACCCTTGCAATGTGTTTTTGTCAAAACTCTTCTTTACCTGAGCTTGATGAGCTTCCATGGTGAGCATGGCTTCATGTCTTAACTCGTAAGTTATGCATACCTTACCTCCATTGGTCCTGCTTCCAACAATTCCATTTGATGAATAAGCTCTAAAGTGGGCAGCTCAAGAGAAATTGGAAGTCTTGCTTCTTTGCCATAAACCAACATGTATGGAGAGTTACCAATAGACCGCTTAGGAGTGATTTTGTCAGCCCATAAAGCTGATTTGAGTTTAGTGTGCCATGATCTCTAATTTTCATCCGAAGTCTTCTGATAATCTTCAACAAATTCTTGTTTGTAGACTCTGCAAGTCCATTACCTTGTGGGTAATAATTTGATGAAGTACTCTGTAATTTTAGCACCAACAAAAGCAAGAGCATTATCTAAAATAATAGTAGCATGAACTCCAACCAGCCCTCTTTTCATTTAGATCCTTTCTTAACAAAAAAAAATCACACTTGGGTGAGTAACCATAACATGAATTCTATTATTAGAGAGCATATATCTGAAATTTTTCAAGCCTCTAATAACAGAAAGGACTTGTTTTTCCACAAAAGTATACTTCACCTCATAGTCATGTAACCCTTTGCTAAAGAAAGCAATGGGTTGTTCCAAATCATCATGATTCAGCTGAGTTAAGATAGCTGAAATTGTTTCAACCCCTGCAAATGCATACAATATAAAATCCTTTGAAAAATCTGGATTTGCAAGTGTTGGAGCTTGAGCAATAGCTTCTTTAATGGCCTCAAAACTGATTTTCCCTTCTTCTGTCCAATTGAAACTCATATTTTTTTTCAACATAGCAGTTAGAGGCTTTGATAAATTAGCAAAATCAGCAATGAATCTTCTTACAAAATTGATTTTACCCAAAAAGCTTTGAAGTGCTTTCTTGTGTTGAGGCAAGGATAAAGCTAAAATTGAGCTTACTCTTTCTGGATCTATGGCTAAACCTTCTTTTGAGACCATGTGGCCCAAAATTTTTCCTTCATGCACTGAAAATATGCACTTCTTTGGGTTGAGAGAAACCCCATACTATCTGCACCTTTCAAAACTTGCCTCAGATGGCTCAAATGATCATTAGCACACTTAGAAAATACAATAATGTCATCTAGATAAATCAAAACATTGACATTGATCAAACCTTGGAAAGCCATGTCCATGGCTCTCTGAAAAGTGGCTCTTACATTAGATAACCCAAAAGACATCTTTTTGTAAGCATATGTTCCCCACTTAGTGGTGAAAGTTGTCTTGTATTGATCCTCTTTTTTACCAATATTTGATTGTAACCATTGTAACCATCCAGAAGAGAGAACCTTTCTGTTTGATATTGTTATGAGAATTTGATCCATTGATGGTAAAGGATAGTGATCCTTTAGTGAAGCCCTGTTTAGATCCCTGAAATCAACACACAACCTTATTTCTCCATTCTTCTTCCTCACAGGTACAAGATTTGCAACCCATGAAGAATGCTTAATAGGAAAGATAATACAAGATTCAATAAGCTTTGTTAGTTCATTCCTCATCAAAATCTCAATCTTTGGATTAACAGGTCTTTGCTTTTGCCTTACCGGTTTGGAATTGGGCTCTAGCTCAATGGTATGTTGAACTAATCCTGGATAAAAACCTTTTAAATCCTCATACTTCTAAGCAAAAACATCAATGAATTCATTGCATAATTTAACAAAAACTTTCTTTTCTTCCAAATCACACAACTTACCATGCTTCAAAAACTTTCCATCGTTAATTGTTATGTCCTCATAGTTTTCTTGCTTTGTAGACATCCTGATTTTGTCTCTTTTCAGCTGATCATCACTGTTAAAAATACTCTCAAGGGTTACCAATCCTTGGGGCAACTTGTTTGTCTTTAATTGCAAGATTTGTTCACCATACTGCTGCTGCAATTTAGACTGATTTTTTGAGGAAAATTCAGCTTCTTCCTGAATAAAACGTACAATTTGTTCATCATTCTCAAACACTTGCCAATTAGTATTGTTATCAGGAATTGATGGCCTTACAACCACCTTTATATGAGGTTGATTCTTCTTTCTTTTCACTTCATTGGGAACATCAAAATCAGCCCCTACAACTGCCAATCTATCAACATGCTTGTTCTCTGATCTAGGTATTGATTGAACATTAAATGCATCAAAATCTTCTACAAGATCCCATACTCTATGTCTATATGATATCATCGAGGAATTCTTTGCAATGTTCAAATTTCTCACCTGATTTATGAGCAATTCACTAACACCAAATACCTGCAAGTACTTATTTCTTTTCTTTTAGCCCACTGTAAACCATGGATTAATGCCTCATACTCAACTGCATTGCATGAACAACTAAACTAAAAACGAATAGAAGAAAAATACTTTTGACCTTCTGGTGATATCAAAACATTACCTCCACCTGATCCATTCTTGCTTCTAGAGCCATCAAAGTATAAACTCCATAATCCTGCATCAACCTCATCAGTTTTGACCAACAATGGTAAAAAAATCCTCTTGGTGCATGCAATAAATTCTCAAACCAACATCTCTAATGTATGTTTCTTCAGCATATTTATAAGGATCAAAGCCATGATGATCAATTCCCCACTCATCCAATAATAGATCTGGTATGCTCTTAGACTAGGTGTTTGGATCATGAACAACTAGATGATCTTGTTAAAAAATAGTACAATTTACATTGCATGCATTAGGTACATAAGGCTCAATATGAAACTTAGCAAGAGGCTCAGAATTGATTGTTACCTTTGTGTCATACCTTGTTCTAAAAAACAAATAAGACCAATCTGATGATAGATAACCTCCAATCTTAGTTGTAAAATCTCTAGATAAACACAAAGCAAAGTATGGAGGTAGATCTACAACCATAATATCCTATAGGATTGGAAGGCTTGGACATGCATGCAAGCCCAACTTCTGATCTCTGATAATACCAACTGTTTTAGTAGTTGTGTACCATCTAACTGCAAAACCCCTTTGTCATGTGGCTCATATTTGAGTCCTAGCTTATCTGCAATTTGCTTAGGCATAACTGTATTACTAGCACCACTATCAACCATGCAATTATGGACCAAATTATCACCAATAATCAAAGAAAGGTAGAAAGGAGGAGGCTTACCAACCCTTTTTGCCTGAAAATCAGCCTTAGAGGGCTGATTTGTATTGGCAAGCACTGCATTAGCTCTATCTGAATGATCATTTCATGTAATCGATAACTTTGCCAACTCATCTTGCAACAAACTCTTTTGACTTGGAATAGTCAATGTATCCCACGTGGATATTGAGGAAGAGCTGCCCCCTTTTGTTTGACGTTTTAGAACACTTTCAGCCTCTTTTCCCTGATTCTTTTGTACTTCCAAGTTGCCCTTCCAAATCTGATTTTTTTGTTCTTTTTCCTTATTAGTATTATCAAGAAATAAAGAAGATGAACCATGCAAATTATTTACCTTTGTGGGTTCTCTCACTGCTCTTCTTTTGTATACCCTTGTATTAGCTACATGTTGATCCTCTTGTTGCCAATTTACCAAATTTGCCTTTGGTGGCCTTGTTGCTTATGTAGGATCCCCTTAAGAAGGAGTCTCAACTGTTAAAACTTGTGGAATCATCCCTTGTGCAATCAAAATTTGATTTAACATTCCATTAGCACAAGAAAAAGGATCATGCGAATGATTGCATGGAGCACACCAAAAGGGTTCTGAATAAGATTAGTTTGTACTTTGGAACAAGAGCCATAGATGTAGAAGGAGCATTAGGATCAACTTTAATGGTTGGTGGACGCCGATATGGAGGCCTAGCTTATAGGATATGCTAGATATGAAGGTCTAACAAATTGGAAAGGAGCCTGATATGGTTTGTAACACTTGAACAAGTTGTCTCTCAATAGATACAAACTTATTTCCAAAAGCTTGCAAGATTCCTTTTATTTCACTCAACTCTGAAGGTTGATTTGGATTAGTAACTTCTTGCCACTGCTAGAATTGGGTTTAAAGCTAAAGGTGGTGACTGAATAGTTGGAAAGATAGGCATGGGAGGTCTAGGTGCTATTTTGCCAGCTTGTATGAGGTTATTTTCAGCTCTAATGGCTAGATCAAAAGCAACATGGATTGAATTACCCCCATGGATTGAACTAGGACAACAATGTCATTGTTTAAAGATCTCAAATAATACAAGAAAGCATGCTCTGTTGTAGGCTTGATGGCATGGGGAATTCTTTCCCAAGTTCTTTGGAATCTCAAATTAAAATCAGCCATGAACCCTTGAGGGTTATCAGACGATAGCAAAGTGACATGCGAGCATGAGAATCTACAAGCAACTCTTCTTCGTACCCAACCTCCCGAGGTCGTGCCGAGACACCGGTGAAAATGGAATATGTGAATACGAGACAAACTAGTTGGGCAATCTTATATCCTCAACACACAATAATGGAATCTGCGAATCTAAGGCAAAGAAGGCTCTCCTAATCGAATTGGTGTAATGGACCGTTCAAATATAATACCTGCTTTCGGAGGCTCCAATCAATGTCGATCTCTGCCGAGATCCTATCTATTGGTTGTTGGATACATAGAAAATGACCTGTAGGTGCTTCGTGTATATTTCCTGACAAGGTCATGGAAAATGGTAATGAGAGGTGTAATGGATTTGTAAAAACTATGGATGGTTTTCTGGTCTAGCCCAGAAAATGTTGGATTGATTGGCTTTTATGCTTAATACGGAGAACTACGTTATGATATCTAGCGGGAGTGGTGAGGATCTAAATACCAGTGTTCGTAAACCGGTGTCAATACTTAACTGACTTGCAGGCCCGTTGGGTTGTGGGACCTGGGGATCACAACCATGAGTTCGTGGTTGTGGACTTATTATGGTCATGTGAAGAATCAATCTCTTCTTCCGACTATCCAATGGTCATAAGCCTTTTCAGCTTCTATGTTTAGTACTAGGAGTTGTGCAATTTTCTTAGAATACCTTACGGTGTTCTGGCAACTTGTATACGCAACCCTGTATCTATGTCGATGAGAAGGTCTCCTGCGTCTGTTGCATGAACTAATGGATCACAGCCAAATATTTGTTCTCTTTCTGGTTCTTGTATGGTCATGCGGATATCCTATCAAGGCAATCTATAGTTGGGCTGATTTGACCAAAATGTGTACGCTTTGTCATCTTCAATATTCAATTGCCTCAGTTGTTCGCTAACTGTGGGTTTATTGTCGTTTGAAAGACCTGAATCCTAAGCCCTTGATCTATATCTGTTAATATTGTGAAGAGATTTGGCTGAGGCACTATCGGTTCAAACACGTATTCCCAGGCTCTCTGGGTCCCATAATTGTCATGCAAGATAATTTAACTGAAATGAGCAAATTAACCATGAAAGCTATATCTACACTATACTTATATTTCTCTTATTTTTGTATTTTCAATGATGCGTATTTGAACGAAATTAAAAGAGCAGCTATTCTAATATATTCAGATAATGGACAGTTAATCTAATAATAGAATTTAAAACAAGCAAGCTAGCCGGGTATAGCTATTTGCTTGTGCAGTTGTGAATTTATCCTAAATATTTAAATAACTAACTAGTTTAATCGAAAGACTTCCAATCCTACCTCATAAGTGAGGAATGAATCATAGTTTCTCAGAAACTATCATTCCCCACAGCTTCCCTGGCAATATCGAAAGCGAACTTTGACTGAAATGAAATAATTTGCTACTCTATTTGATATATTGTAACTATAACTTTGATAGCTCAAACCTGGAGTTTACAGAACAGTGGTAAATCTAGTTGTGTCGTGACTTGTCCCCTTAGTGTGATTTCCTCGTTCCTTCGTGTTCTCGTGAATCCAGAAAAGTGTGAGTGTGATAGCGTCAACAGAAGAAGATACCCGAACAATGGCAGGTTTGGATATAAACCGAATACAATGCAAGTAAGAGAGGGATAGTGCAAGTGAACAGAGCTTGACTATGCAATTCCTAGCAGGATTTATTGCGGGGATACAACGCAAATACATCGAGAATTTTGGGATCTATCTCTTGTGACAAACAAAACTTGCAACTCTAAGATGGATTCTAATCTAAAAATGAAACTACCTTATACTAAACTGATTGTATGTGACAGCAATGAAGTAAGATGAAAGTAAGAAGATCAAATGATCTCTAAAACAGAAATGAGAGGCTGATAATTCATGCAAAATATGAAACTATTGAAACTCATGCAAGAACTTCAAACAAACTGAATAATCAAACACAGAAGGAGAGGGGCCATTTGTTTGAAAGCAAGCTGGGTATTTATAGCATTTGCATTTACCAGAGGGTAAATCCAAATTGAACTCTTCTAATATAAACAAAGGGAAAACACTATTTACCAGGCGGCCAAAACATAAATGCAAGCTTTAGTGGTTGAGGAATGCGGATAGAAATTTGAATTTTACATTTGACGAAATCGTCGGAACATTCTGGAAAATGCACACAAGATCGCCGCTCACAGCGCAGGGGGCGGTTATGAGACCGCCGCCAGCGGGCGGTGGTTCCGTAACTTAAAGGCAAAAATGCAAGGAAAAGGAGGCAGAGGCTAGAACAAAATATGCAAAAGCTAGATATGGCTTTCTAGGGTGCAAATGTATACATTGGCGAATTCTTCTAGATTCCGAACACCTTGCGAATAGATCTGAATCATCATTGGGGTTTCCGTAACCTCCTTCCGACAGTACAGTAGCTACATTTTTGGGTACGTACAATTATGATTGTGCTCAATTGCTCAATCGGGGAAAGGTGGTCAGATTGGTCCTCAAATTGGTTACAAAGGGTTGTTCCTAATTCATCCCAAGTACGGATAAAATTAATAGTTAGATTTCGGTACCATTGCAAGGCTTTATCTTTGAAGGAAGCTGCAAGAAGTCTCATGGCTACATTCTCCTAAGTGATATTATAAACAGAGCAAAGATTTGCAACATCTCTAATGTGCTCTACAGGAGTGGTTTGAGTTAAACCGGTAAAGAATGGTAAACTCTTTAATGTAGAAGCAAGGATATCATTGTATCTGTGAGATTCAAGGGACTGACATCATTAAAGGTCACAAAAGCTTCATTTCTAGGAACAACCATTAGGAAATTTAGAACAGAAGTGTGGGATTTTGGGCAATTGATTTAGCTTGTTAGCTCAGAAAAATATGGAGAAGATCTATGAAATCTGCTTCTTCTATAAGAATGTAAAGGTAGTTGAATAAATTCAAATGGTATACCTTTAGCTTTTGACCTAGTGGTCACTTTTGGCATTAGCTTTGACTAGTCTACAACTAGTATGTCTATGAAAAACCGAGCAATCGCGGATGTTGATTTCTAAATGTTTTATGCTCAGAAACTGCTGAACCAACATCAATTCTTAAAATAGTTTGTCCCACTCGTGCAAGTGCTGTAAACTATTGTCACCCATAAGTTGAACCACGATAGAGAATGGTGTGTGTACTCTCTCTCCTGTTGACAAAATTGGAACACCTCAAGGTTTTGGGTAACCTATATCTAAGGTGAACCTCCAAAGAAAGTTGGTTCCCTTGTGAATCACCCTAAAAACTAAAACTTTAACAAGCAAAACGGAGAAGGAATGCAGAAAAGGGAAATAGAGGTGATACACCAATAATTTGACACACACACGTACTATTGCATAGAAGGAAAACAAAGATCCACACACCTGCACAACTCTAAGCTATTTTGCAAAATTAATTCAAAGGTTTAGGAGAAAGGACAGCGGTAGAGGGAGTGAATTCCACACTAAAGCAATACAATATTCCTATCAAACACAATGAAAAACTCAGAAAAACAGCAATATGAGAGGGCAAATGGAGCTTTTTTATTCAAAGATGCAAGTACAAGCTAGGATTGCCATAAAAACAATAGCCCCAATACGTGTATCCTACTTTTATTTTACAAAAACTCCCTATATGGACTGCTGCATCCAAAAACACCCCTGTCTGCATGCAAATTTTTTTTTTATTTAATTTATTCCTCAACCTCTGGTGCATGGGCAGCATGCATGCTCATTTAATCAATTAAATTCCCTTCTATCTCTGCCCTGTTGGCGCCAAATCTGACCCTGCTGCAACCTTTTATTTTATTTATTAATCACTCTGCATGTTTGGCGCCAGCACTGTCTAGGCAGTATGCAATAAATTTAATAAATAAAATACTCCTTATCCCCTTATGGCACCAACTCTGTCCTGAATTAGCATGCAATTTATCTATTTTATTAACCTCTCTCTGTCCTTTTAGCAGACTTAGAAAGTTGCAAGTTTATTTATTTATTTCTTTTCCTTTTTGCATGGGGACAACAACATTTTTGTCTTATCTGCTTTTGTCCTTTTCTGTTTTTTCCTTTTCTTGCTTTTGGCGTAGACTTTTTGGGACAGCATACATGATTTTTTATCTCTCCCAATCTTTGTGCTACCATATAGAAGTCGGCATGTTCTTTAATTAACTCTTCCTTTCATGCATAGCAAAATGCTAAAAATAGTACTAAGGCTTGCTTTTCTAATCCTTAATTCATGCTTCTATTTTAAATCAATTCTTTACTAAAAATAGAACAGCTGCATGCTCTTTTAGTTTTATCCAAAAATTGCTAAAAATAGGACCTTCTAATTTTAGTACGTCCATGCTCAAGCCTCCTCTTCTCCCTTTACCTTTGGCGCATGGAGCTTTATTTTAGCCAAGTGCTATTTTTAGCGCCAACCACTTTTAGCAAGTGCTATTTTTAGCCACGCTATTTTAGCTAATCTTTCCACTTCAATTGCTATTTTTAGTCGAACGCTATAAATAACCAATCTCCAAAAATAGCCAATTTTCCAATTTTAGCGATCCTTTACGTGAAAATATGGTAACAAGAACTACATGCTTCTCTCCATGGATGAACAAGTCTTTCCGTGATGGCACTTTGCTCTTGGTTGTTTGGGTTTGCTCCTGCTTCTCACAGCAAAGAAAATTTGTTTGAGCCGCTAATGCAGCTCTCTAAGAGGACGAGGTGTTTGGGGCTCCTCACACTTTACCTCTCAAATTTTCTTTCATCCAATCAATTTCTTGAGTCCTGCTCTGATACCAAATGATAGAGCCAAACAATAATTATTTTATTGATTAGATTAAAATAACATTACAAAGGTTGTCATCTTTATAGATACTAAAAACTAGGATGCAATTCTATCATCTCTACCAAACATCTATTCTATGGATGCATTTAATCCTTAATTAGATGAGGATCCTATACTAGCTAAGAAATATATGTAAGTTGTTTATAACATAACCTCACTTACAATTATTTAATTTACTAGCTAGGATAAATTAACTAGTAGATAATTAATTACCTATTAATTAGTTATTTATTCTAACAACCACTAGACTCTTAAATGCAGACTTGGGGATGCATCCCCTATTTTTAGTCATTTGAGACATGGACAAAACGTACCCCTCCATTCTGAAAATGTGAAAAGAGAAGCATTCCAAGGATGTCCCCTAATTGTAAGACCCCAGCCCCACCTCCCCTGACATCTGAACACTCTGGAGCGTCAGTTGAAAAAACATACACTTAAATAACACATAAAATGAAACGGAAAAAAAAAAGACTAAACCTAAAAGGAGGTCACATGCCCCCCCCATCCTAATCACAGCTTTGTAATTATCTAGGGAGTGATCAGTACAGATTGTGTAGTACATGGAGGAACTGATATCAGTGCCCTTAGCCAACATGCAACATGCTATTTGAATGTCCTCAATGGTTTATCAGCTAGCACAACAGAACATAGATTCGCTACATTACTAACAGAATGCCAACAAAGGATTAACATAACAAGGTCAGTTACAAAACAGTTAAATTTATTCCTAATGACAGTCTACAGCTACATGATCTTATTCATGATCATTAATACGATCAGTGCCAACATGACAATCTAATGCATCTGCATACCACTAAATACACTCTATGTCAATCATGGTTTTCAAAGCACACAAGCTGGAAAACAGAGTTTCCGTGACAAACATGACGGTTGATGTCAAGGTCAAAGTGTTGAACTGACATTGGCAGATTTGGACCATGGATTCAGCCGTCCATAAAAATTTGAGGGTCGGCAAAAATCCTTGTGACTCTGTCGAAACTTGTTACTCCGGTACTATTCTGAATCTGAAACCACCTGAATTCAAAGCTTCATGTTCCTGAAAACTTGAAGATACTTGTTTATGGGCAAGAAACTTGTTTTCTTATTCTCTCATGTTGCCATTAGAAAATCCACCCAGCCCAAAAAGTTGTTTTCCTACCATCATATCCACCAAAACACAAAAATGTTTAGATATCTAATTAACATTTGATCTTGTGTTCTTAGTTTCCAAATGCATCCCTAAGTTTTTTTAGATTTTTTTATAAATATACTGTGTGTTTATTTCCTTGGGCTTTTTCTGATTGAGATACTATCTTTATTGTTTTTTTTTCCTGTACGGCATGTTCAAGCTTAATACTAAGAAGTCATTTCAGCCAATTTCTAACCTGGGAAAAGACAGTGTCTGTAAATACTCATATATGAAGATTCATGCTGTTTGAGATCACTAGGTATAGCAATATCCTTTGCCAAAGATCTGCAGATATTGATGATAGTTTGACAACCATAAGGAAAAACCCCTTTACAGACTCAATAACTTAGCATTTCCAGATCAGAACAAAAACCGAATTTTGATTCTTATAAATTATCCTTCTCAATAGAGTTTATTTCATCCATAATCTAAGCGTCCAGTGGTTTTGCATTCTGAACATATCATTATATTCGACGTCTTACACACTGTTCTAACACATAAGCCAACAAGAAAATCTCAAAGAAATTAAAA
This sequence comes from Taxus wallichiana var. yunnanensis, assembly GCA_018340775.1. Taxonomy (NCBI): domain Eukaryota; kingdom Viridiplantae; phylum Streptophyta; class Pinopsida; order Cupressales; family Taxaceae; genus Taxus; species Taxus wallichiana. Next base: position 643,588,924 of record CM031244.1, read on the forward strand.
TCTCCCAAACATTAAATGAATTCCATGGATATTGCATAAGATCTGCAGATATCGATGGAAGTTTTTCAACCATAAACAAAATCCACTTTACAGACTCAATAACTTAACATTTCCAGAACAGAACAAAAACCAGTTTGTGATTCTTGTAAATATCCCTCTCAATAGATTTTATTTCCTCCATAATCTAAGTGTCCAGTGGTTATGGAAACATCTTATTACACCATTCCAATACATATAAGCAAACAGAAAATCTCAAAAAAAAACGAAAAAAATTCAAACATTATATGAATTCTAGGAGCATGCCAGACGAGTTTTTCAAGTACAAAGAAAGCAGATGAGGTTGGCTATAATGTCTCGACTATCATTACTTTCTATTAATGCATAACATTATCAGTGCTGCAGATACTCCCATTCTTAAAATGATTGGTAGTTCAAAAAGAATACTGTTCTGCTATAGAGAATAAAAATTGAACGAGAACATACCATCAAAGTTGCCATCAATAAGGCGGCTAGAATCATTGTAGTTATCCATTGAAATTGCTGCTAGGCTGGGCATAAAACTGAGCATCTTTTCTGTGAATACAGTCTTTCCAGCCCCAGATGGACCAGCTAGCCCTACCACTATAATGCCATCCATATGCTGAGTGAGGAGTTGGCATGCACGGATTACTATAAAGAATCCTTTCTCAAATGAAAGCACTTCAGGAATTGGAGCAATTTCATATCGATCACTGTCCTTTCTTTTTACCAACTGCACTTGATCTCTCAAAAGTCCTGGCCGTCTCTGACTCAAGGGGGCAAACTCTTACTTAAATTGTCCAAAGCCATTCAATAATCAAATAACGAGTTCTCGATGCCTTATATTTCCATAGAAAAATTCTACATAAAGATTCAATGTTAGTCAGATGTAGTATCGTATAATATGGAAACCTAGAGAAGCATTCTAAATCTGCAAAGTCCAAGAAATAAAGGGCAAACTAAAGCCATACAGATGATAGTGAATGGAAAAATATATATATCAATACACCAACATAAAATATATATGGGCTACAAAATTTAAGACATATCTCGACAACGATCATTTGGATCTATGAAATGATATTTCTAAACTGGCATAAACATAGGTAAATGACTCTTGTTGAAGGAGAAAAAATGAAATTTAAAGAAGAACATAATCATTGCTTAAAAAAGAGATTTTTTGTCTCAAAAGTCCTGGCCTTCCTTGACTTGAGGGAGAACTCTTACTTAAATTTTCCAAATCCATTCAATAATCAAATAACCATTTCTATCTCTCTTCAATTTACACTAAATAACCCCACATAAAAAGTCAATGTTAGACAGATGTAATATTGTTCAATATGGAAACCAAGAGAAGCATTCTAAATCTGCAAAGTCAAAAGAAATAAAGGACATACTTAGCCAATACAGATGATAGTAAGTGAAACGACAAAAGATCAATACACCAATACAAAATTTATATGGGCTTTGAAAGTTAAGACACGTATCAATGAGAATCATTTGGAAGGAGATTACCCAAATTGAGCATAAACCTGAATAAAATACACATTGCTGAAAAACAAAAAGAGGATTTTCATCTCTTTAGTCGTGGTTAGCACATAATCAAATGCACAATAAAGCATTAACACCACCTCTTTTGCACCAGAAAACCATAAAAGTGGCTGAAAGTATATTATTTTAGTGGCTCCTCGTCAATCAACAGATGCGAAGGCCTGCTGGAATTCAGCAGAGAACATATTGCAGCAAGTAATCATACAGATCACTAACGAGTCTGTACGCTTCAAGAAACCAATTCTGTGGATAGGCATCTAACTTCAACCCCAACATTTAAAACACATAATTTGATGAACTGGATGACATGTGCTTGCAAAATCAACATGAATTCATTTCATAATAGATCTATTTATACAAGTAATATGGTGGTGAAGTAATTTTCAAATTATTTTGTTGATATTGATAAAAATATGCAGCATATTGTCCATATCAAAATAAAGGTAAATAGAACTCCTTGCTTCCTCCTCATCAATAGCATGGATACCCTATGATGATGGTTATTAAGTACAGTTTAGGGCTCCCATAATGGCTTCCAACCTTGGGATCTAAATGAGTTTCCCAAAAAAATGAAATGAAATTGGCCATGTTTGTGATGACGATGGTTTCATGTGCATCTTTTTGAGTTCACCTATGGAAAGATACCCATTTCATCTTGTTTTGGTGCATAATTTGGAAAAGGATTCTGGTTCGACATTTTCATGTTCGAGATTTTCAACCCATTTATATCCCTACTTTGAATGAGAGCTGAAAGGATATAAATGAAAGCAAGATGCCATGGGGGCAATTTCATTACTGTCAGGATTTTTCAAATTACAACTGAGCATTGGAGTAAAATTGAGAATTTTCTTGATTGGAAACAGGGTCACTTAATGTCATATACATTCTACTTTCTGATAGCTCATGATATAGCTAATTGGGTTGCTAGGATTGCTGTGAAGCCTTTTATTGACATGTTTATGGCCCTTGGGTGTGTCAAACATACATACATACATCCATATATATATACTAAGTCACCAGGTTTGTGTTCGTGTTCATGTTCGGCGAGGATTAAGTTCGCAATAATAAAATTCGGGAAAAAATCGTGATTAAATTTGGCTGTTATAATTTTCATTTTTAAACAAAAACAAGATATAAATGCACAAATTTTTCAAAATAGCTAAAACATTACTATTTAAACTTAAAATCTATATAAAAAGATGTCTCTGTTACATTTATAAACCATGCTTATCAAAGTTGAAGTATAAATTATTTAAACTTATTAATATTTAGGAACATATTAGGTTTATTAATTATCAAAGTTAAACTATTTAAATGTAAATGTAACAGAGACATCTTTTTAGGAACATATAGTTTAAATAGTATACTAAATGCTAATCACTAATATATAAACCTTGATAGTTACTAATATATGCTAATTACTAATTGATAGTTTATTAAATGTATAGTTTAAATAGTATACTAATTACATATAGTTTATGCTAATATGTAAATGTATACTAATTACTAATTTAGGTTTATTAATTATCAATGTTAAACTATTTAAACTTATTAATATTTTACTAATAGTTTAGATGTATATTGTATAAACTATTAATAAGTCTTCGTATTAGTAATGATATAGTATACATCTAAACTATTAGTAAAATATTAATATGTAACAAATCAAATAGGAAATCAACTTTAAAAATACGGAAGTAACATTTAAAATATAAAAAAACGAATGAATAATAAACAAAATAAGAAGAAAATTACAATAAACTGAAAGCGGTGCTTTTGCGAGCTCTTGAATGACGTGGAAATTCGAACGACAAACTCCAGATTTGCTCGGCCCAGTCCAATCTTCTGTGGGCTGTGTTGTTATGAGACGTGCATAAACAGACATCCGCGCAGCTCCTAGAAATCCTCCTCCGTGGCATACGACACTGGACACTCGCCGCCGCCACCCCATGTAAACCCTCCTCCGTGGCATATGACCGACACTGTAGAAACCTTCACAAACTGCAACGAATTCGGGCGAACTTTTTGCTGCCGGATTTTAATTGCCGAATTTCAAATTTTTAGGTAAAAATTCGGCGAACCTTGTGACATAGTGTGTGTGTGTGTGTGTGTGTGTGTGTGTGTGTGTGTGTGTGTGTGTGTGTGTGTGTGTGTGTGTGTATATGATCTTCTCAATAGTGAATATCAACAAAAATTGATGGGTGAAGTTTTCTTGCTTGAGAAAAAGAAAAATTTAAAGGTAAATGAATCAAAAAGGGCATACAAAACAATTCACAAGAAGATCGGATAATAGAGGAAAACAAAGGGCAACCTTGGTGCTTAGTAGATGATCCAGATTTGATCAGAATCAAGTGGACAACAAACTAAATTGTTGGAACTTAGATGTGTTATAGGTGGAAGCAATTTCTTACATGAAGTGTAGCATATATAGATAATGGCATAATTGTAACTAAATGTACTTGTGAAAAAATAGAGATAAAAATGTAAACACAGACAACAATTTCTATATAAAAGAATTATCTACTTCATTGATATGAAATGAGAGGTATGTGCAACTATCTCTAAGAAGAGATAATTGATATTTCTCCCATATTATTACCAAAAGAAGTAGCCAACTCTCGAAGAGATGTCAAGCAACCACAATCTATGATTAATTCAAAAGAGAAGGCAATCTATGACAAGAGATGTAAGCTATTTCTCCAATATTATTACCATAAAAGGTAGCAATCCTGAGAAGAAAAGTAAATCTACAACAATCTAGGATTACTAATTAAATACAAAAGAGTGGCAACCTCTAAGAAAAGAAGGCGAGCTACTACACTCTTATCTCAGCTCTCTCATCTCATACAACACTCTGATTTTTAGATCCCAATGACAGTTCCATTATAGTCAATTTTAGCAAAAATTGAAAAGTCTAAAAATAGAAAGTGAAACCATTTAACTTGAATCAGAAAAGCCATGTAGCAAGCGTTCCCTCAAGAATTTGAGAGAATTTGTCACGACATGAGACTTTTCAAAACATTAAATTTCTGTTTCTAGAATTTTCAAGATTTTCGATACATTTTTGTAATTTCTAATTTTAGGGCCCTTTGGAGTGTTTTTGGAAAACCTAGCATCCCAAAACAAAAGAGGAAGAACTTACAAAAAAATCCAATATTTCTAACACCTACAATTTCAGATTCTAAGAACCAATAAAGAGAATGTTACCCTAACAAGGTGATCATCTTAGGGAAGGTGCCTTGAGCTACCACCAGATCGGTCATCTACAACCCTTGCCCCCTCCAAGGAAGCAAGAGTCCCCAATGCTTCTAGTTCTAATGAATATAAGAAGCTTCTAGTGCAAGAGTAACTCTTTCCCACTTGAGTGCGGTAATCCATCCATAACTCATTTACGAGTGCTTGTGAAAATTTCTTAGTGGGAATGGAAACAAACCATCATGTGAATTGTTGGGGTAGCAATTCTTGTGCGATTCACAAGGATGAAGATTCCAAAACTCGACGAATCATGACCTCCTACCACAATCACAAGTGATAGGATGAAACATATACCTTCTACTTGTGTGGGTATGATGTTCACACCAATGTTGAGCACATTGTTCCATTTCTATTATATCTACACACAAGCCTACTTCGATGGAAGTGGAACTGTGGTGGGTTGAAAAGACTCAAGTGTACCTAACACCAAACTCTTGGGCCTTGTTTCTACTATAAGAGGTTTTGGAATTCCTTGATCATCTTTGTCAAGACCTTGACCAATGTATCCCATTTTCTTCAGCATCTTGAAACTAATGTCATTGGTTTATTTTTAAAAGAGCCAAATAAATGAGGAATGATTAGATTGCGAGGAATTGAAACATGCATGTTTCCCTTTGTTTTTGTTCGTGCATTTGCAACATTAGGTTTCATCTCTTCAACTTCGTAATGTAGTATGGCAAGATCCTGTTGTATTTCATCACAAACTACTTTTTCAATTAATTCTTGTTGAAGCTTTTGTTAGCACGGCTACATATTTCCTTTGCTCGACTCAACCCTTCAACGTCAAGAGATTTCCAAATTGGGAAACATTTTTTTGTTTCTATAATCTACTCCATGATAAAGTTATGCTCGATATGCAATCACAATTCTCGCACCTTAGTTGTCAATTCTATCTAAGAAGTGACTTGTGCTTGTTTTAAGGTGTTGAAAGCGAGACCCACATCTTGAATTTGTTCCTCTCACAACTTCTTCATGCTCACCTTTCCCATACCTGCTGCAAGATTCCTGCAAAACGTATGCAATTCCTAATCTAGGAGCACTAATATGTGGTCGGAAACCTAATTTAATACCACCATCCAAATTGGATAGGGAATTTGGGACAACACATTGAATTGTTTGGAACTTAGATGTTATAGGTGGAAGCAATTAATTACACGAATTATAAAATAGAGATGATTGCTTACTTGTGGCTAAATGAACTATGAACATGTTGGCTAGATTTTCTACACAGCTGAAAACCTAGGCAATCATGAGATAAAACTCCCTCATTTACTGGTGAGACTCCCGTATAAGATTTTGTCAACTATGTTTTCTAATATCTATCTGTTGGTATTACTTTAACTATGTAGCTCATGAACCATAGCTAGACAGTTTTGCAGCAAGTAAGCAGCTGTAAAGGAAAGGAAAAATCTACAGAAGAGGAAAATAATAGAAAACGGGAAGAAAGGAGAGAAGATGTGCAACCCAATCAATAGTTCACAGAGTTGATCGCATGCACATAGATTAAAACAAATAGATCATGAAATACAGAATTCAAAGCAAAGGAAACTTTCGATCTAGATCCGAGAATAACAAAAAGTTTATGAATAGATCTAGAAAGAAAGTAAGAAGCAAAATGCACCGTTGACACAAAGTTCTCTGAAATCTCTTCTATATTCCTCTACTTACGAGAAATCGAGGTTTCACTCAAAGTCCTGAACACAAGAATGTTGATTACAAATTCTGATCTTTTAACCCGTAGGTTCTTCCTCTACTTATAGCACGTAGAGGGGAAATTACAAATGGGAGACTATAATTGAACTAGATCATAAACAAGAAGTAAAGAGAACATTTGGCAATCATCTTCCTTTAATTCCTCTCTTAGTGACATGCATCAGGAGTTCAAGCCAAAATTGTGCACATCTGTCACTTAACTCAAAGAGTCATTCCAAATAACTTAAAGTAATGGTTTTTAAACCAATAACTTTTAAGTTTACAATTACATCCGGGGACATAAGAAATAAGAGAAGAAAGAAAAGAAGGAAGATCTGTCAACTGTAACTCCTACACTTTCTTTTTGTTTTGATACTGAATATACTTTTCGAACATATAGTTCAACAATTTCTCATCCGTTTTAGCCACGACTTCTTGCTTCCGCCTTGAACCGCAGCAATCATTCGTTCAAAACCTCGATGTTCGCTTCCACCTCCTTCAAACTAAACCCAAATTTCTTAATGTCCGATTGCAGCGTTACCTTTTACTTGCGATTGAATTCATCGTGAAAGGCCTAATGACTTCATCAATCCTCTCAATCATCGGTAGAGATCCTTCCAGGGAATCAGGCACTTTGTTGGGAATGGTCCTTTTGTATGAAGAAACGTTCCCAACCACTTCCTCATTGGTGAAAGCAATTACATTGCTTGACAATGACAATGCCATACCCTCGAGCACCTACATTCTTTTCAGCATAATTCTGAAGATCTCCAAGCGGAAAGAGACTGTGAATTCAAGTTGCTTCCCCTTTTCAACCGATCCATCAGGCACAATTCGTTCTGCAATCAAAACCTCCTTCGGCAGCTTATTTATCTCGACCAAAGTGCCCAGGTTACTTTCAGCCACTGTATTCATATCTATTGTGCTTGTCATTAGTTGCTTCAGCTGAACTAAGGAATCCTTCATAACTTTTAGACGAGCTGGCACCTCCCTAAGTTGTACAGAAGCTTGGCGAATGATTGGGCTCTTCCATTCGTCGATAGCTTTAACTTGGTTACCTGCATTTTCCACTTCCTGCATCGATGATCACTCACCTGCTCATGTGCTTAGAAATTGGCTGAGAGGAAGGTTTGGCAACCTTAGCAATGATCTCGCACAACTGGGAAACCTGCTTTTGAAGTTCAGCTTTTTCTGCCTTCTCTTTGTCAAGCTTAAGGAATAAAGCATTTATTAGTGTCTGCGTGTCTTGCTTTAATCCTTCGGTAGTAGTTTGACCTATTGGCACCTTGGTTACTGATATATCTGTTGCCGTAAGCTTGCCTTTCTGCTTTCCCTCTGCTGGAACTGATACCTCAGTGAACTTTTGCCCCGATTCTTCAATAATCAACCTAGAAGTCACCTTAGCAACTTTAGGTCTTCTATCTTTTCCGCCCAAACTCAGGAGCAGCTGCAAGTCATGTTCCTCCAGGTTGATCTCCTCTCTAGCTTCTGGGATTGACTGCGAAGCCAACCACTTTGAGAAATTGCTTTTCGGAGAATGAGAAGTCATTGAATGCACCACCATCTCGTGCTCTGGTTCCTCTCCATCCGAATTTGCTACAGTGTCGTGACTGCCATCTTCTGAATTGTCCAAAGACAATGCCCTTTCAAACTCTGCCATCTACAACTTTAGCTTTTCTTCAGGAAGAGGTGAAGATCGGAGTAGCCGAGGAGAAAATGCGAGGCGTTGTTGGGTTCAACGGAGGAACGACAAGGTCTCCCTGAGGTTTAAAGGCAGGTGAAGTGTTGTGAGTTGACACTGGAGAAGTTGGAACTAGCACCATAGCCGTAGAAGTGACCTTTTCCTGTGTCTGAGACTTCTTGTGCACTTTAAGCTTTTCAGGCCTTCTACTGCTTTCACCTTCGTGCTTTCTTTTGATGGAGTCTCTTGCGCTAAGGTTGCATGTGATCTGATTCATTAAAGATTCATCAAGGCAATACCCTTTGTCAAAGAACTTGATTCGAGGTGTTAACCGAACCGTGGCGCATCTTTCCTCAATCGTGTGGCAGCCACCAATGTTTTCCTAAAGAGTAGCTCTATCCCCTCCCATCTGATGATAAGTGTCAAGTAACATAGGCCCATCATCTGTGAGATCTGCAGGTATCCGAGCTAATCCATAATCAAACACTTGTTGCGCCGATAACCTGCTGAAGTCTTTCTTTTTGACTTCGTACTCATTTCTGCACTTCATCCAGAAGTCTTCTAATGAAGGCACATGCAAGTATTCATGGGAGATTGTCTTCTTTGCTACCCCATATGGATCGAAGTTCAGTCGTGCTGGGAAGAACTCATGCTCATACTCGGAAAACATTTCAGCTTCGATTCCTCTAGCCTTATGGATGCTTTGGTAGCTGTAATAGCCTACTGTGATCGGGAAGAAACATGTAGACTTGTGCCATTTTGATTGTAGGTCATGCATCTCCACGAGCTGCCTGCACAACTCCATGATGACCCACTTGTCATTTGGATATCTTGGCAACTTGACTGGTTCTCTGAAAAGCCGGTTACCCTGAGGTATGTGAAGTCTGCAAACTGGATGAAAATACAGCCATGCTGGGATACAGCTTCCCAAGCTTCTTTGCTCACCTTGTTGGTCTTTAGATCACTGTTCAATTTGCAAATGAATCCGTAGAAGAATCCATCGTTGACCACCTTGTAATCTTTATGGCATTCAGAACTGTCAACTACGGGTAGCACTCAAAAATGGGATCCTTCGAGAGTATGCCCCGTCTATCCAACTTGGAAAATATACCCTGCGAAGCTGTTGCGTATACCAGGTATGAAGTCATCTTGAAGTTGTATGTCCGCCTCACACTTCGGAGTTGCTCACCGATGTTATCATTGATGATCTCCGCCCAATTGATTATTGAATCAGCTTTGTTGATCTCAATGGTTCTAATGAAGGCATACATCCATGAGCGGAAGTTGTGAGTGTTGGCTTCTCCATTTATCCTACTTAGTAATATCATCCACTTCCTGCACCAAATTGGATCGTGGAAGAGTCCTCGAAAACTTTGATGGAGACCCGGGCTTTTTCATATATCTCATTATTCATTATGCCCACACAATGCTTTGTGCTTCTCCCATCTGCCGCCAAAGATCCAAAGATGCTAATCAGTAGTCACCATTGGTCGCGTTGGAATCTTCTGCACAATAATTGATAAATTGTGCATCTAGCCCGATTATCGCCTTTCCGCAGGATTCTCAATTGTTCTGGATAGGAGATGGTATGACCGTGCACACCCACGACAAATTCGTGCAATTGAGTTGTGGATCGGGAATGTTGAAGCTTGAATAATTCCATTGCTTTTTATTGCCCGCATAAGAGACATCTTTCCAGCCTTGGATCTGTCAATCAATTCGGAGAGAGGTTCGGAGCCTAAATCCGTGTCATTGATATCAAAAAACTGAAGTAATGCATGATTCCGCTGATCCTTCTCTTTCATCCCGCTTCATCATGGCCGAAGCAATCTTTACCTGAGAAACCTTTGTTTGAACTCTTTTTCTTTTAATCTTGTCGGAATTCTTTCCAATTGGTGCAAATCTAGTAATTTCTTCAGATTCGGAAGATATATTCAATGTACCGACATTGATTTGAACTTCTTTTCACTTATATAAGCCCTCATTATGAATACCTGCAATTAATTCGCATAAAGACGGAATCTAGAGCATGAACACTCAATTTTTATCACAAAAATCTGCATATAAAGCTCGCTGCCTTAAAATTTGAGGTTTTGCTTGCATGCAAAGCAAGCATAAATATTTTTAACTTCACTGGGCACTTATACCAACATGCGATAATTAACAAGGCTTAAATCAAGCTCCTCCAACTCTGTGCGCCAAACTTTGAAGCTTTCTCGGCAATGAAAAGCACTTTTGATGCAAAAATCCTCCTTCCTTCGACGCCAAAACTGTCCAGGCTGCAATCCTTTGCAAAAATAATTAATTACATCTTCACTATGGCAGCCCATGCTTATATAACCCTCAAAGATTCTATTTCTAATAATTGTCCACCCTATTCCCGACAATTAATTAATAAACAATGATGTTTATTCACCCAAATTGGGCGCTATATTTTTGCATGTTGTTAGCTGCCATTAAATAAATTTAATTTATTTATTTTTAGCTTGCTACCTTCAGTTCTCTTTGACTAGCCTTCATGCATTGACTTTCTATTCATCCATGGCGCCAAAATTAGGCGAAAAGTTATTAATAAATGTCATTAATATCATTGTTTAATCATCAAATGAGTCGCACTTTTGGCATGGCTGAATTCTAAATTTAAGAAGTCAACTTCGATGGGAATTTTCGCCCCGCCACAGCTCTCTAAAAATCCCTTCCACTTAAGTGATTTGACTTTCATCATGGGAATTTTTACCTGCAAGGCAAGTAATAAATCTCCCGTCTGCTGCTTCTAATTTTCCCACTGCAACTCAAGTGACTTTCCAAAAAGTGCGACTTGCATTAAAATTAGCCCCCTTTGAAAAAGTGCAACTTGTTTGGGTGAATAAAACCTTCTGATGGGAAAAGTTAGCCTGCTAGGCAGGCGGAAAATTCCCATCGGTGCTTTAAGTGATTTTTCTTTATTTTATAATGGGAATTTTTACCCTACAAGGCAACTAAGAAATTCCCACTTGTTTGCCGCCTCTAATTTTCCCATCGCAACTTAAGTGACTTTGACTTCATGGGAAAAAGTACCTGCAAGGTAGGTAATAAATTCCCACCTGCCTGCAGCTACCAAAAATCCCATTGCAGCTTACACTCACTAATTCCAAAAAATGTGACTTGCCTAGGAGAGGCTTTTTGTGCATGACTTCATCATTTTTGGTTAGCAGTTTGCATTTTGAGGCTGATTCCTTCTGGTGTTGTGTCGGTAGATGATCTCCAGATGCTTCGGGCAATTAAACAGACTATACTGGCGAAAGAATTGACCTAGGGGAATTTCACAAAGAAACCGAGGAGAAAACCGAAGAAAAACGCAAAAGAAATAAATAAAAGCAAAAAACGTTGCCAGAAGTCGCAGACAATGCCCTGAATTCATTCCTAGTGAAAACCCTAATGAGACGAGTGAATACTGGCATGCAAAATCGCAACAGGATTCAACCGGAGCACAATTTACTTCAAACAGGGCATTATTTATTTAATAAATAAATAAATAAAAATTTCCCTTGAGATAAAACTTGGCGTAGGGGATAAAGCAGTTTGGGCATCTAGGTATTTGTCGAAATTCGCTCATATGATACACTCGGGATATCCTAACATAATACGTATACATCTTCTAGCAATAAAAACAAAAAGACCTGTTATTTTAAAAGTACAAAAATTTTTAAACATGGGGTAGTCTCGATTTCAAGGTAAAATTTGGAGACACCGAACAAATAGAGATAAAAATATAGACAGAGAGAACAATTTCTTGATAAAATAATCAATTTCATTATTTGAGAGGTATGTGCAACTATCTCGAGAAGAGATGTACGATATTTCTCCCATATTGCTTTTTTAGTATATAGATGAGTGCGTCTACAAAAACAATATATGTCCATTAACTAGACACACCAAATATCACCAAGAATGTAGTATTAATTCTCAAAGAGAGAAACCTAAACAAAATAAAACACTAAAAACAATATCAAGAGACCACCCAAAAGGCATCATAAAGATATACAAAATTACACGATTGTAGTTCAACATAAAATCAAACACGATGTAAGAATATATAGTCAGCCATAGAACATTTCCCAACCTCCATAGAACCAAATTGAAGATCTTCATCCATATTAGTCACACCATCATCAAGTCCCATATTTGACTCTTCATACCCAAGTCCCTTATCCTTAGCAATCTCCTCTCTATCAACTAGTCCCAGACTTCTTGCTTCACCTACAAGTCCCATGTGAATTGTTCATAATGACAGTACCATCCTAAGTCCAATAATCCGACTAAGCAAAGCATTTCTTCCGACCAAGTAACAACTCAAAGCAAGTTCTTTAGCTTATATACCATTTTCATGACATTATATCCTCAATAAAACTCTCCACCCAAGGTGAGAGAATCCCTACATTACCTTTATCCGAGAGAGGAAAACAAGCCAACGAGGAGGCAGAGGGAGCCGCAATCCTGTCATCATCATCTTGTTAACTACCAATAGAACCAATATTACTCTAGAGGTTATTGCTAGTAGAAGCATGTTCAATTTTCTATAGGTACACATTCAATGTGTCAAGGATTGCATCCTTGTTAAGGGAATCAACAACACTTTGAATATTCTCACTTTCGGATATACTCACAAGCATCGGATCAAGATTCTCAACTTCTTGGAAATATGTCTCTAATGACTTCCCATCCTACTTCTAACACCTCAACCTCAACAACATTAAGATGCATCACTTGCCAATCCGGAGATGGGATGACCTTGGGGAACCATCCTATATCAATAAGGCAATTGAAAGAAATTGTTAGGACCCTAATTTCCTAACTACCTATTACTTTTGCATTGTAATGTAATGTCCCTTTTTTCGGGGCATTACTAATATATGGGTTCATCTCTTTTATTTGCATTGTAACCCCTTGGCATGCCTAGCGCTACAAGTGGGAGTCTCTTTAGTTAGTTTAATGTGCACATAGGTTAGTTACTTTTATTTATTTAATTAAAAATAATAAAGTGCACATAGTCTTAGTCTATTAAATATTTTATTATAATGAGAGTTTATGTTTTCCCTCCAAAAAGGGAAAGGTCGGTCATTGGTGATTGCACCCCTTAACTCTATAAAAGGAGGTCGCATTTCCTCTAGTGGGGTTATGTTGATTGATCATTTTGATTTCACTCCATGCTTGGAGTAATGGGATGTATACCCTAGTTCTTGCATTGTGCTCTCTCATTGTAAGCTTCATTTGGATCCATTGTTGAAGATATTCAAGACTCCATTATTCTCTTCATTGTGTTCTCTTGTGTTGAATGTGTTTTTGCATGGTTTTTCCTTTCTAAGTGTTGGCAACTTGAATCGGGGATTGTTTAAGCATATTTTTGATGTCTCAAAATATATTTCTAATGCAAATCTGATTTAGCATAATTTTGTGTGTGTAACCAAATTTGAGGGTTTTGGGAGTAATACAAGTGCTGGAATTAATTTATGTGCAAGTAGCAATTTATTTTGCCCTAGGCGACTTGCTATTTCGGCCATTTTGGGGGTTTGGCAACTGTTGTTCTAATTTGGTTTGGTTCATCTTGTTCCTTGTATTTTTCGAGTCCGTCCATATCCTAATTGCCCAAATCAGAGTAGTTTTGAGGAAGATATGAATTTTTAAAAATTGCAACAGACTGGGGTTTGATTAACAATTGTTTTCAGCTATGTATAATCAAATTAAAAAATCATATTTGTCTATTAATTATTTATGAGCAAGGGGAGTTGATTTGGAGTGTTTGGAAGCTTGGAGAAAGGCTGAAATATTTTTATTGATTTTATTCTAACCCTAACGACTTGAAATCAGATTTCTGGGGCAAATTTGAAGTGGTTTAGTTGCTCAAAAATTCAGATCCATAGTGCATTGGAAAGGCCTTGGTTTCTAGTTTATTGTGCAATTTATTTCATGCAAAAATACCAAGTATTGAAGGAGTTATTAATTTTTGAAGTTTCAGCTGTTCTGGGTGCTATATTAATTAATTAACTGCTGTCAAAAATCAGATCTAGAAGTTGTTAGCTTTCTAATTAGTTCTCCCATCTAACCCACCACTTTGGCATACTCCAACCCCATTTTGGGTTGTATTATTGCCAACATTGGGTTATTTGAGGTCGAACTAAGAAGATCTAATCTTCCTAGGATCGATCGAGTTAATTAATTTTCAGATTTATATTTGTCCAAAAAGGGGACATTATATGTTATAGTCATAGTTGTCTTTTGCCTTGAGCACCTATTGTGTGTGTGAGACCAATCCTTGAGCATTAGGATTAGAGTTTCTAATAAAGCTCAGTGCTTATGTGTTGCAAGGCCAACCCTTGAGCACTAGGGTTACGGTTGTAATACCTATATATTGATATTGTAAGGAAGAGACGGATAACTCAATAAGGAAATTAAAGAATTTTTTTGGGCCCCAATTCCTAACTATCTATTACTTTTACATGGTAATAGTCATCGTTGTCTGTTGGCTTGGGCACCTATTGTGTGTGTGGGACCAATCCTTGAGCATTAGGGTTAGAGTTTGTAACAAAGCTCGAGTGTTTATGTGTTGTAAGGCCAACCCTTGAACATTAGGGTTGAGGTTGTAATACCTATATATTGATGTTGTAAGCTAGAGATAGGATATATTTGGTTATTGTAAACAAGCTTTGCTCAAAAGGAGGTCAGAAGGCTAACTATAACTAAATATATAAAAGTTTGAAGTTATTTCCTAAGTTAATTTAACATTCCTATAATTTGCATTTTGTTATTTCCATTTTCTTTAAGATTTTGCAGTCAAGATCATATCAAGTGGTATTAGAGTTCTTTCCATGTAATGTCCCCTCTTTCCGAATGATCTAGGACAAAGACCTTTGGTCCTTTTTGTCTACCCGACGGCCAAAGGAAGTGTCAAGGATGATTGAGTTTTATTATTTTATTATATTGTGCAAATATTAAAAATAATATTATAAGTTGCACATATAATAAATAATAGAGCTTATTAATAAAATATAATGTTGATGTAAAAAAACAATTAATTTTAATTGTATTCCTAAGAGAAATGTGACTTGCATGTGGGGTCAAAAATTAGAAAAGTGTGATAAAAGGCCCATTAGAAAAATGTGACCTGCCTTGGGAGAAACATGAAATACCATTGGTTGCATTGGAGGTCGATTTGGGGTCGCCTTTAAGAGCATAGTCAACCTTTGCCTATGTGAATATCCAGATTTTTAGTATCAAATTTTCATTGCAAAGAGCTTCCAGCTTTTGTAAAAATTCCAAGGACAAAAACCCTTGAGAATTTATCTCTTGCGGATGAAAACCCCAAGGGATTGGGAGGAGATTTCACTCAGGAATTTCCAGCGAGCTAATTCAGATTTTTCAGTCAAGTTTCCAGCAGTATTTGGTGTTCTTTTGGTAATCAATTTGCAGCAGTGGATCGACTCAATTTAGGGACTGTTTGGGGCACATTCCAGAGGTATTTTCCTTTGAAAATTATTGTGAAACATCTCTAGATTTTTATAAATAAAGGAGCTGTGAATTTATAATTTTCTGGGCATTTTCTAAAGGGTTTTCCAACCAGTTTTCAATCAGATTTTAGATCTGCAATTCTGAGTTGTTGGTATGCAAATAAACCTGATTTCTATCATATTTTGGCTTCTAAAATTATTAGAAAACGATTGGGAAAGAAAATATAAATTTTTGGTGTTATTTGCATAGAGTTTCATCCAAAACCCTAGTCGCTTTGGCTATAGAAAAATCAACTTTGCCCTAGATTGATCTCCAAGGGTTTCAACAGCCCTAATTTGTCATTTGCAATCCATTAAAAATCTGACTTGGGAAAAAGAAAACTATTGGGGATCTTTCAGTGGTATCAGAGCAGCGATCCTCCCACCTGGAGGGTTTTGATTGATGCAACCAAGAGAAGTTGGGCCCCACAGGTATAATACAAGGAGACAAACACGTCTCATAGCAGGTTTGGATACAGGTAGTAGTGTTGAAACCATGGACAGAAGAGGTGGATCACTTAGCCCTCCCCGGGATGAACGGGTTGACCCGGATCGTGAGCTTTTCAGGGACATGATTCGGACCATGCAACAGTTGATGCATAGGATGGATGTTAGAGATCAACGTGATAGAAGGGATAGAAGGGACAAATCCACATCAGTGGCCAGCAGTCACAGGAGGCACAGCAGGGCACCTACAGAGGTTGGTAGCGTGAGAGATTCCCCTCCATGTGAGAGGAGACATACAAAGGAGAGGAGATCTACCAGGACTGCAGATAGGCCTATGCAGCCTAGTTTCCTACCTAGAGAGGAACCACCCGTGGTTGAGGACCCACTGGAGAATACAGCTTTCCAAGATAACGTTATGGCAACTAATAATGAATGGAGAACTTTACCAAAGAATATACAAAATGCCTTCCCCCTTCATCAATATTGTGCTCAGAGGAGAGAGTGCTTGAGAGTGAGACAGGTACAGAGGCCCAGAGCACAGAACAGGGAGTTGAAGCAGGCCACCAACAAGGTGACCCTTTCCACGTTTGATGGCAGTGGAAAGATTAGTGCTAGAGCATGGATCCACAAGCTTGATACATACCTCACTCTCAAGCCTATGCAGGAGCAGGAGGCTATTCAGTTTGCTACATTGCACCTTGAGGGAGTAGCATACGATTGGTGGCACCAAGGGCTTTAGTGAGAGGTTAATTGTCAGGTTTGATCGCAAAGATGTGGAGCTTTATTATAGGGATTTGGCATAGCTTCGACAGAGTGGGCACGTTGATACTTACATCAACGAATTTCAGCGGATTGCAGTGATGGTGCCAGAGATGCCTGAGAGACGTGTGGTGATGCTTTTTATTGAGGGACTTCATGACAGGTTGAGGGGATTGGTCAAGGCCCTTAGGCCTAGGACATTACATGATGCCATTCAGACGACATTAGATTTGGAGACATCCCCCACTTCTTACCAGTCTAGTAAGAAGCCTTCCATGAGCTCCAGACCTTTTCAGCGCTCCACTAGCCAGCGGAAGAGTGCTCCCCCTCCTAGGATGGATCAGGAGACTCGGAATGAGTTGAGGAGGAAGAAACTTTGTTTTCATTGTAAGGACCATTGGGAGCCTGGACACAACTGCCTTGGGAAAGGCAAGGTGCACCTTATTGAGGTGATATCAGATGTAGAGGAGTCTTCACCAGATGCAGATATAGAGGACAGTGATGATGATCACAGTGCACATGAGGAGCAGCCCCAGATAGAGCTTGGCAAGGAGGAGACACCAGGCTCAAGTACTATTGCCTCACTTTCTAGAGTCCCTAGGTACCACCCCTTTCGATTGAAAGGAGTACTTAAGGGTCAGCGAGTTGTCTGTTTGATTGATAGTGGCGCTACACACAATTTCCTTGATGAGGGATTTGTGATGAAGCATGGATTACAAGTTGAGTTTGCAGGATTCAATGTACGAGTGGCAAATGGCTTTGCTCTGAGTTGCACTAGGCGGATTTCGCAGCTTAGTATCCAGCTAGGGGACTACACATTGACGATGATTTCTACATAGTTGGCCTTGGAGAGATTGATGCAGTTTTGGGTATCTAGTGGCTTCAGTCCCTTGGGAGATATGTGCAGGATTTCAGACGGATGGAGTTGGAGTTTATGGCAGATGGGAAGAAGATTGTGCTACGGGCTCTTTCAGATGGTGGGCCTAGAGTTGTTTCAACACATAGGATGGAGTCTATCATCAGACATGGAGAGGTTGCATGGGCAGCCCAATGTTTTATTTCATCCAAATCTTCTTCGATAGTGGGCAGCATTTGCATGCAGATATTCAAGCCATAGTGGATAGGCATGGGCCGGTTTTTGGTGACATTCCTCCAGGTAGACCACCAGACAGGGGTTTTGAGCATGTCATAGAGTTGGAGGAGGGTGCCAAGCCAATGATCACTACACCTTATCGTCATCCTAAGAAATTTAAGGATGAGATAGAGAGGACCATCAAAGAGCTTCTTGATATGGGGCATATCCGTCCTAGCTCTAGCCCATTTGCTTCTTAGGTGATGTCGGTGAAGAAGGACGGGACGATGAGGATGTGTATTGACTACCGTGCTCTCAACAAGAAGACAATCAAGAACAGTATCCCATTCCTCGTATTGATGAGCTTTTGGATGAGTTGCATGGAGCCATTTACTTTTCGAAGATTGATCTTCGATCGGGATACCATCAGATCCGTGTTTGGGAGGAGGACATCCACAAGACAGCATTCAAATGTCACTACGGGCACTATGAGTTCTTGGTGATGCCATTTGTTCGACTAATGCACATGCCACTTTCCACCATGCATGAATCATCTATTCAACAGGCGATTCGGAAGTTCGTGTTAGTTTTCTTTGATGATATCTTGATCTACAACAACACACGGGAGGACCACTTGAGGCATTTAGATGAGGTACTTGGCATTATGGAGACTCAGTCTCTATTTGCTAAGATGTCCAAATGCGAGTTTGGACTTACTGAGATATTGTATCTTGGGCATGTCATTGGGGCCAACAGGGTCAAGGTCCACTAGGAGAAGATACAGGCTATGCAGGATTGGCCTCCACCTAGGAATATATCAGAGTTGCGGGGATTCCTAGGACTATGTGGATATTATAGGAGATTTGTGAGAGGCTATTCAGATATTGCAGCACCATTGATAGATCTCACACGGAAGGGAGCATTCAGATGGACAGATGAGGCACAGGTGATATTTGAGAGGCTCAAGGTGGTGATGAGCACTTGTCCAGTTCTAGCTCTTCCGGATTTCTCTAGGCCATTCATTTTGGAGTGTGATGCTTCGGGCTCAGGTATTGGTGCAGTTTTGATGCAGGATCGTCATCCCATTGCCTACGAGAGTAGGAAGCTAAGGGAGAATGAGAGGTTGTATTCCACCTACGACAAGGAGATGCTCGCCATCATGCATGCATTGGCAAAGTTCAAACAGTATTTGGTGGGTGGGAAGTTCGTGGTGAGGACCAACCACAATAGCTTGAGATATTTTTGGAGCAGAAGGAGCTCAACAAGAGGTAGCAAAAGTGGATCAGCAGGATCCAGGCTTATGATTTTGACATCGAGTATGTCAAGGGGAAGAAGAATGTAGTGGCTGATGCACTTTTGAGGAAGCCACATATTGTTGTCCTATATTCATGAGTGAGATTTCTGCAGATTGGAAATCTCAACTACTGGTTGAGTATTCCAAAAATACATTGGCATGCGAGATCATGGATGGTAAGATTCAGGATGAGCGCTACCAGGTAATATCTGATTTGATTTATTATAAGGGTAGAATTTATTTGGTACCTGAATCTAAGCTCAAGGGCAAGATTCTACATGCACTCCATGATGCACCACTTGCAGGACATCCAGGTTATTTTAAGACATATAGGCAGGTTAGAGAGAGATTCTCTTGGAAGGGTCTCAAGGAGGATGTCCTACGCCATGTTCGTGAGTGTGTGACTTGTCAGTAGAACAATTCCGAGCATACTTTCCCTACAAGTTTATTGCAGCCCTTACCCATTCCAGAGCAGAAATGGGAGAGCATTTCGATGGATTTCATTACAGTCTTCCAATTGCAGGGACATGATCGCATTTATGCAGTAGTTGACAGGTTGACCAAGTATGGGCATTTCTTTGTTGTTCCCACCAACTTTAAGGCACCACAGGTGAGTGATTTATTCTTTCGGGGTATTCAGGTTGCATGGGCTTCCGAAGAATATTGTCAGTGATTGGGATAGCAGATTTGTGAGCACATTCTGGCAGGAGCTCTTTAGATTGGCAGGTACAGAGTTGACTCCGAGCACGAGTTATCACCCTCAAACAGACGAATAGACGGAAATTTTCAATAAGTGGATCGAGGGGTACCTACGTAATTATGTTTAAGGGCAGCAGAGGGCATGGTGAAGCAGCTATATTTGTGCGAGTATTGTTATAATACTACATACCATATGTCCATTGGTATGACCCCTTTCGAGCTTTGAATGGATATGACGCGAGATCTTTTGTGGATTTGGCGTTTGGAGACAGTAGAGCCCCTAAGGCTCGGGAGTGCTTACAGGACAAGCAAGATATCCTTAGGGCACTTAAGGATAATATACAACGTGCCCAAAACCAGCAGAAGATGTATGCAGACAAGCACAGGATTGAGCAGTCATTTGAGGTAGGGGATATGGTATTTGTGCAACTTCATCCCTATAGATAGAGCACTCTTAAAAAAGTGGCGCAGAGAAGTGGAGCCTCGATTTTATGGTCCATACAGGGTGATGAGGAGAGTTGGACGGGTAGCGTATGAGTTGGAGTTACCTTTTGAAAGTAAGATACACAATGTTTTTTTTGTCTTGCTTGAAGAAGGTATTGGGGCTACATGTGACTTCTTCTGCAGAGTTACCACCATTGGATGATGAGGGGAGATTGGATTTGGTCCCTGAGGAGCTTCTGGATTGGAGGGAGAGAAGGTTGCGGAACAAGGTGATTCGAGAGTACCTGGTTCGTTGGAGAGACTTACCATTGGAGGATGCCACATGGGAGGGTGAGTCTATACTTCAGCATCCACTTTATTACGGTTGCGTGTGGGCAAGGGCAAGCAACTCCGGGGAGGGAGGACTGTAATGTCCCCTCTTTCCGAATGATCTAGGACGAAGACCTTTGGCCCTTTTTGTCTACCCGACGGCCAAAGGAAGTGTCAAGGGTGACTAAGTTTTATTATTTTATTATATTGTGCAAATATTAAAAATAATATTATAAGTTGCACATATAATAAATAATAAAGCTTATTAATAAAATATAATGTCAATGTAAAAATACAATTAATTTTAATTGTATTCCTAGGAGAAGTGTGACTTGCATGTGGGGTCAAAAATTAGAAAAGTGTGACAAAAGGCCCATTAGAAAAATGTGACCTGCCTTGGGAGAAACATGAAATATCATTGGTTGCATTGGAGGTCGATTTGGGGTCCTTTGGCCTTTAAAAGGATAGTCGACTTGCCTATGTTCATATCCAGATTTTTATTATCAAATTTTCATTGCAAAGAGCTTCCAGCTTTTGTAAAAATTCCAAGGACGAAAACCCTTGAGAATTTATCTCTTGCGGACGAAAACCCAAGGGATTGGGAGGAGATTTCACTCAAGAATTTCCAGCGAGCTAATTCAGATTTTTCAGTCAAGTTTCCGGCAGTATTTGGTGTTCTTTTGATAATCAATTTGCAGCAGTGGATCGACTCAATATAGCGACTGTTTGGGGCACATTCCAAAGGTATTTTCTTTTGAAAATTATTGTCAAACATCTCTATATTTTTATAAATAAAGGAGCTGCGAATTTATAATTTTATGGGCATCTTTAAAGGGTTTTTCAGTCAGTTTATAATCAGATTGTAGATCTGCAAATTCTGACTTGTTTGTATGCAAATAAACCTGATTTCTATCATATTTTGGCCACTAAAATTATTAGAAATCAATTGGGATAGAAAATATAAATTTTTGGTGTTATTTGCATTGAGTTTCATCCAAAACCCTAGTCGCTTTGGCTGTAGAAAAATCAGCTTTTCCCTAGATTGATCTCCAAGGGTTTCAACAAACCTGATTTATCATTTGCAATCCATTAAAAATCTGATTTGGGAAAAAGAAAATTATTGGTGATCTTTCATTTCAGGGCCACAATTTGGCAGTAGCATATGGATTTTAGTGGTACCACAACTGTATACTGCATGCTTTCACCTCACCCATTACAAATCTTGGAGATCAACAAGTGGTAACAAATGTGGTGACATTGTTCTTCTTTGCCCCAAATCAGCCAAAAAATCATACAAGTAATTTTTTCTTTCATTTTTAAGTCAGAAACCTTGTGTCAAGGGTTTCAAAATATCCATAGGAAGCTATCATTCTAGCCCTATGTGACCAAAAACGAGAAACATGAAACATAACGGCAACAGAAACACAAGGGAAATTGAAAGTTGTTTGAGGTTGCATAAGAAACAAATTAGGAACAGTTTTGTATACACATACATATACATCACATTTGTTTTTTTAATCATAGTTAAACATATTAAACCAAAAATAAGTAAACACTACATTTTTTCAAAGTAAGAAAGCACATCTTTAATATCACAAATAGTCATTATAATCATCAATGATTATCATATAAAAATGAAACAAGGTTGCCAAATTCAGCAATTATGGTCACGTATTAATACACACTTAATTGACATGCATTTTGCAGACTAGGAAATTTGCATGACGAATTAATATTGATCGTTTATATCATCAGGAGTGCAAATAAATTCATCAACTAAATTTTAAAAATGATTTTGTAGTTGTTTATCTTATATTGTTTTAATTTTTTTTTTTAAGTTTGTTGTGACATTCAATGTGTAATTTTATAATTGCTATTATTATAGTGTTTACAAGCTATCAAAGTCCCCTATCCTTGATCTACAACATCCAAGTCTCTTTGAAAAGGAAAACTTCTAAAAGTTATCATGATACTAACTTTAGCATGGATGCCTAAAAATAAGGCAACAATGGTATACTCATTATGGTAGTGTCCCACAACGAATAATGATATAATTTTAATATGTATGGAATTACATAGTGGGAGAAAATGAAACGGACTCTTCACGCACATTATATGTTATCATGATACATTTTTGAGGTTCAGTTAGATAGGGTATTAATATGTAAAGTAGAAACAGAAACAGAAAGCAAGAGTAATATAGATCTTTAGAAACATGAACAAAATGCTCCACAACTTTAAACTTTCTGATTTTCCCTCATCTAGATCATGCTAAACTGGGAAACAACATACAATAGAATGTGAAACAGATTCATTTCCATTACCATATAAAAATAATTGCCAGAGTAGGGAAGAAACAACCCATCCCTTTTACAACAAACATTTTTGTTGCCGATGGGTTACGGGCATAAAAATTCGAAACAGGTATAGGTTGTGTTTCTTGCACCAAGGTTCTCAGCTAAGTGGCTATCAATTTTACCTAATTCCATAAGTGAAGTATTATGCCCCAATACTCAAACCATTAGACCACGTTGTACATGGACTTGAGCTTCCATGTACCTACAGGTATATCGGAAGACCCCATACATTGTTTTCAAAGCCTAGCCATAGGAAGCCATCGGCTAACAGTAATTTGTGGGGCACCAATAAACAGTTAGCCCCAAGAAGTTACTTGCATCATACCTCGAAGACAGGACAGTGGGCTATGGGAATGGTACTTCTCTGTAGTTAGTGCTCTCAAACATTAGGACGACACTCTTTATGAATGGGATCACTATATCTGCAAGTCCAAAATCCAAACACATCATGAAGCAAACCTTGACAACTATATCCCTAACTATGATAAATGCACCACCAACAAGATTTTCCAAACAACACTTACAAAGGCGGTTAAAAAAAACACTTACAAAGGCAATTACAAATGACAACAAGGTCAAAAATTTCTAGTCACTATTGAGCCCATCGAGTGATCAATCAAGTCAGGAATTTTTAAAAAGTCTAGAATTTTTTTCACCTATTTGCCAACTATCCCAAACTGATTTTCTCTGTCCTAATCATATTGGCGTATTAAAACAAAATTTTGGCTCTCTCATATAATGTTGGAAGTTACCCAATCCAAAGAAATGGACCAACTTATCGATGACATGAAAACAATCCAGTCATGCCACTCCTTAATAATGACAATATTATCCATATTCTAAATGCCGAATACAATTCCCTCCAAAGTGGACATAGCTCAAGACCCCATGGTCACAACACCCACCAATAATTTGGGGTACACACCCAAACTCCTCAACTAGATTTTCTAAAATTTGTCGGTGATCATCCAACCAACTAGCTCTATAAAGCACAAACAAACATTTGTCCATCAGACTGCCACAGATTAGAAACTTCTTGTGGCTTCATTCCACTTGGAACATGGAAGCATTTTGTGGTACCAGACAAACGGTGGTTGGCTAAAACACACACTACACTCCCTTGGGTGGAGCTCAATAAACACATGGTCATTTGATTTTTCCTAGCAATTATGAGGACTTCTTTAATGCCCTGACTAAACTGAGGAAAACTCACTTTGTTTGTGAGTACTAAACCAAGTTTGAAAAATTGGCCAACTAAACAACAGGATAGGGAAAGGACTTTTTGAAATTTGTTTCATCAATGACCTGAAGGAAGAAGTCAACACAGAAGTAAAAATGCTCTAACCCACTAGTTTCATGGAAGCAATTGGGTTGGTTAAATTAGCCAAAGACAAATGTATAACCCAACATCGTCCATATAAACCATCATAAGTCAAGAATACACAGTCATCCTGACTAACACCAATCCAAGCACTAAACCACCAATTGTCAAGTGCCTGACTTGTGAGGAAATGGCCATTTGTAGAGTTGAAGGGTTGTGTATAATTGTGATGAAAAATACAATCCACGCCATAAATATATTGAACATAAACTATATCTACTAGATGTTGAAGCACTTGTAATGTCCCCTTAGGGCAAAAATAAGAGCAATTTGGATTTCCTAGAAAACCCTTATGCAATAATCTGATTTTTATGCAAACAATCTGATTTTTATGCAAACCCTCAAAATAGAAAATACCCAAATCTGGAAATATACCACTGAAATATCCCTTTTAGAAAAAAATTTAATAAAAACTGATTTTTCTAACAAACCCTAGGGCAGAACTGATAAAATTGATTTTTTATTAATGCCCTTCAAGGTAAAATATTACAAAGTTGGAAATGAAAGGAAAAAAACTTCAGAACACTTGGGAAAAATCAGATTTCCTTAAGTTGAGCTTGCTGTAATTTTTATAACTCAAAAACAGATTTTTGGAATTTGTTTTTATTTATTTTCACCCCATAAAACAGGAAAAATACCGCTTAAGATTACAGCATTTTTTCCGACAAATGACGCTTCGATGACAAGGAAAGACAAAATGATATGCATGCAAACCAAAATGAATGAAATCTGCCCACAAATGATGCCTTAACACATGTCTGGAATCCCTTAAAGGTGACGTTCACCTAAGAATGGCTGCAAATTGTGCCCTAGTTGTCCCTAATTGAAATCTTGGCAGATGTCTCTCCACTAGCTGAATTTCTTCACTTGAAACACAAATCTGAAGTGGGAAATGTAGAAAACGTGCCCTAACTGAATTGCAAACTGTCACAAACTGAAAATAAACGTGCCCTAGCTGAACTGAAAGTTGTCACAAACTAAAAATCATTGTTTGAAGCACAAATGTGATTGTTGAAGCCCAAATGTAGTCCCTGATTGGAACCACCTCAGAAGATTAGAGGGTTTTCGTCCTCAAATCTGAATACACCGAAGGGTTTTTGTCCTCAGATGCAAAAGTAGGAGCAGCAGCTCAAACCTTCAATGTCAAAATAGAGGAGAGTAAAGATCCCTCCAAATGACCCCTCAATACTCTTTTATAACTTTACTTTCACTTTTCCCAAGGAAATGCCTCCAAAAGCAAGTTCTCCTTTTCTATTTCCACATTGACATTACTTTATCAAAAAGTAACTTTTTATAATAATAAAACTTTATTAAAAAGTTACTTTTTATAATAATAAAACATAAGTGTCTTTTATAAAGTTACTTTTTCGACACTTAAGTTGTATTATTAATTTATTTTACTTTATTCGAAAAGGGGACATGACAGTCCACCCTCCCCAAAAATTGCTTGTCCTCGAGCAATGTTGGTTCACTTCTACTCCTCCATTCTGAATCTTCCTACAAATACCAAGATCCCAAATCCATCTTGGGAATTTGCAATTCCCAATCCTTGAAGCAGTTGGCTTCCATTGCACCTCTTGGCTCCTCCTATGTAATGAAGAATCTGGAATACCAAACCCTTGAGTTCCAATGGATCCTTCAATGATATGGCAAGTTGTATCTCCCAAAATCTGGTGCAAATCAGACTGTGAATAGGCTGGAAACAAGTTACAACAGCCACAAACCACCTAGAATTTCATCTGAATCAACACTATGGTGTTTGAATTGTTTGTTCCTTTAATTGAAACCTTCTACCCACATCATCCAATGATAAAACCCCTTAAAATGTGCAAACTTGCAGCTATGCATGACTGATAACAGTTGTTCCAGCAGCCTGGTAATGATATAGCAGCAGCTAAACTGATATTCCTTTGCAAAATCAAAGGTGTGAACAATGTAGGAACTGAAAATGCTTTATCAACAATCATAAATTGTAACCCCTTCTTCTCATGATTGGGAGTCCCTGCAAAACCAATTGTATTGAAGTGGTACGGGGTTGATAATGATTATGACAGCAGCATTAAGGCTGAAATTTGGTACATGGTTGTCCCAAGTATGTTCCTCCTTCCTTGGGTGGTAGGAGATCATCAACCATTGCTCTCCTCTTTCTGATGTGGGTGAATCTTTGCACAACCTTCCAAGTTTGGTACTACCTCACCATGTGTCCGCTGCACCATTCTGATTTTGATGTAAACTTCTCCTTGAAGTCTCCATGTGATGCCCATGACTGCCCTAATAAGATAGTTGCCTTGACACACAACCCCTTCACCTTGAACCCCTTCTTAGTAATGAGCCTCTCAAATAAATATAACCAATGCATGCCAACAACTATACTCACCTCTTCTATATTGTTGTTATAATGATTACCTTGGACTCCACAGGTTCCTTCCATGTTGTCCCAATCATGGCTGGAGCATTGCATTTTCTTGCTCAAAATCAGAATTGTAGTGGTTGGAACCCATCTTGTATCAGTTGCAAACAACTCATTAATGACAATAGGTGGAAATGCATCTTCCTTGTGATAAAAAAATCCTTTATGGCTGCAAATAAAATGTGGGACAAGCTGGAAATGTGGGTAACAGTAGTTCTAAAATTGGAGGCAACTCCCATAAGGATCCATGGGTCATAGTTCTTGTTACCCAAACTCATACCAACCATGTTCATAACCAAAAGATCCCATTTTATCCATGTCTCACCTAGACCCATGATATAAGAATCATTGCATACCTTGTGTCCACCCCAAGTGTTGAAAAGTTGTATCTTTATGGTGCAAGGAATGGTGAATTCATTAGAAGTATCTCATCCTTTTTGAATTTTCCCCCATATATCCAAGAGTGGTATTCCTATATGTAGCTTGAGTCCAACAAAACCATGTTATGCAGAGTCATAAAATCGTGAACATCAAAATAACATCTATTTTGCTTACCACCCTTCCACATCAAGCATCCCATTGGGACTATCTTCATTTGGCCATCCCCTATGATCTTGTCTTCAAATGTGGAACTCAGCTCCAAGGAACAATCTATGAATTGCTTTTTCAAAACTTTGTTAGGATGCCTAGGATGAAGTATTCACTAGAAATAGTAATATGGATCTCATCAAGGCCTTTATCTTTCTTGATCCTACTAAGCAGTCCCTTCTTTAATGTGATATTATTTCCACACAAACACAACTCATTACATATGGCAATGTTGAATGGTATACTAGCAACTGACTCATAACCAATGTAAGAAGACAAAACTACCGCTGCCTTATCATATACATGGACCTTGTATAGAAGACAGCCATTTGTCAGTTTATCTCCAATCACCCTATGATATGCATTTGTAACTATAGTTTGGATATCAAATTGGAAACCAAGGAAAATAATATAAATCTCTTTACCTAATTTCTGAGTTGTTCCATTGCTACTTGCCTTGAGAGCACTATCAGATATGAGATGACATGTCTTTGGACCTTACATTTGACTCATTAGCTGCAGCCCTTGAACTTTCATGATCCTGTTCCTATTCGCAACTTATTTCTTGTATTCCTCCACGTGAAATTTGGTTTTCTTTTTATCTAGGTGCATGGGATGATGAACTCATTAGCAATAATGTTATTGAAATTAGAAACTCTACCCTTTATAGATCTCAATCTATCACCAAGATCCCACACTATTATGCACAAATAGTTTGATAGTCAAAGGATCTATCTTTACACCTTTACCCTTCCTAGAATGATAGCAAAAGTAGAATAGTTCATTGTTGTTATTACCACATCTTGAGCTGAAATTATAAGGATGCTTACTTTCTTGACCAAAATCTTGCAATGGCATTGCATGGAGCAATGAATATGGGCTAGATCATCATACCTTGGGCTGTAATCAAGCTGCTTACCTCCTTTGGCTGAAACAGAAGCTTTTGATAGCATTACATCACCAACACTATTCTTTTCAAGTGCCTTTCCATAGTTGTCCTAAAAATCCATCTCATATGGTAATGACTTGATCTTTGGAAGATTGATAGGTGCGGTTTGGACTGAAATATCCTTTTCAAATTTGCATTCAACAAGTAAGGTTTG
Organism: Taxus wallichiana var. yunnanensis; assembly: GCA_018340775.1. Classification (NCBI taxonomy): domain Eukaryota; kingdom Viridiplantae; phylum Streptophyta; class Pinopsida; order Cupressales; family Taxaceae; genus Taxus; species Taxus wallichiana. The sequence goes on from CM031244.1 coordinate 643,617,507, forward strand.
ATCCTCTTTGACTCCCTCACTATTTTGTTGATACATGCAATTATTAGAAGTCAATAAAACATCTATTACTATCAAACTTTATTTTGCACCAACTTTTTTAGCCAAACGCTATATTCACCTTCAACTTGCATGTTGGTTCCTTCCCGTTCTCTCCTTGCTTCCTAATTTCTTCATCTTTCCTTCTCAAAATAGAAGAATTCTTTTCCTGTTGATCACTAAAAGTAAGTCCCTTAATTATCAAATATGGCTTCAGCTTCTACACACTGTTCAACAACATTTTTAGCTAGTGTATGTGCAACTAGTGAAGCTTCCTACTCAAAACCAACCAATAATACAGATAATAATTGCTGGGAAATATCATCACTCTCATTCAAAACCAGAGTCATAAGTGTTTGCATTGAAGCTACTACATTTTTGTATGATTTTTACTGACAGTTGCAAGGAAATGTTGAAACATTTCAATAATAAGATCATCACATTCAAGATCCAACATCACAACACATGACCTGATTTTTGCCATAGTTTCTAGAATTGTGACCCTCTTAGCAAAAGGACTTTTGATGTCCTCTAGACCCTGAAAACTTTCCACAATCAGCTGAAATATCTCCCTCATAGTTTTGTTGTTGTATGGAACTTTAGGAGTTGTTATTCTTGTAACTTCACCAATAAAAGTGATAACTACAAGTCTCACCTCTTTGTCCATGTGTCTCAAAAGCTTGGGCTTAACCAAGAAAATCCTTGATAGAGTTATTGCCCATTCCATAGCCACAAAATGTGATTGTTCTACCATGGATAAACAGTTCTCCACTTCTTCCAAAATGTTGAGTAGATCTTCGTTTGACTGTAGCAAACACTCAAGTCTTTGCCCTGCTCTGTAAAGCTCCTTTCCCACATCTTTACCTCTTAATAACACCATTTTTAAGACTAGATGTGTATCACAAAAATTAGTCCTCCCCAAACATGCTTACAATATTTTGATACGCCTGTAATGTCCCCTCTTTCCCCTAAATAAGAGCAATTTGGATTTCCCTAAATCCCTTATGCAATAATCTGATTTTTATGCAAGCACTCAAAATAGAAAATACCCAAATCTGGAAATGTACCGCTAGAATATCCCTTTCAGGAAAATTTACCAAAAACTGATTTTTCTAACAAACCCTAGGGCAAAAGTGATAAAATTGATTTTTTATCAATGCCCTTCAAGGTAAAATATTACAAAGTTGGAAATGAAAGGGAAAAATCTTCAAAACATGGAGCAATGGTTCATTGTTGTTAATACCACATCTTGAGTTGAAATTATAAGGATGCTTACTTTCTTGACCATAATCTTGCAAATGGTATAGCATGGAGCAATGAATATGAGCTATGATCATCATACCTTGGGCTGTAATCAAGATGCTTACCTCCTTTGGCTTAAATAGAAGCTTTTGATAGCATTACATCACAACCACTATTCTTTTCAAGTGCCTTTCCATAGTTGTACTAAAAATCCATCTCATATGGTAATGACTCGATCTTTGGAAGATTGATAGGTGCATTTTGGACTGAAATATCCTTTTCAATTTTGCATTCAACAAGTAAGGTTTGATTCTCTTTGACTTCCTCACTATTTTGTTGATACATGCAATTATTAGAAGTCAATAGAACATCTTCTACTATCAAAGGATCTTCACCTTCAACCTGCATGTTGGTTCCTTCCCGTTCTTGCTCAATTTGTTCTTCTTGCTTCCTGATTTCTTCCTCTTTCCTTCTCACAATGGAAGAATTCTTTTCTGTTGATCACTAGAAGTAAGTCCCTCAATTATCAAATATGGCTTCAGCTTCTCTACACATTGTTCAACAACATTTTTAGCTAGTGTATGTGCAACTAGTGAAGCTTCTTACTAAAAAGCAAACAATAATACGTATAATAGTTGTTGGAAAATATCCTCACTCTCATTTAGAACCACCAGTCATAATTGTCTTTTGCTCCTACTACATTTTTGTATGATTTTTTCTGAAATTGTAAGGAACTGTTGAAACATTTCAATAATAAGATCATCACATTCAAGATCCGACATCACAACACATGACCTGATTTTTGCCATAGTTTCTAGAACTATGACCCTCTTAGCTCAAAGCAAAAGGACTTTTGATGTCCTCTAGACCCTCAAAACTTTCCACAATCAGCTGAAATATCTCCCTCATGGTTTTGTTGTACTTTTTTAACATTAGGAGTTGTTATTCTTGTAACTTCACTAATACAAGTGATACCTCTACAAGTCTCACCTCTTTGTCCAAGTGTCTCAAAAGCTTGGGCTTAGCCAAATAAATCTTTGATGGAGTTATTGCCCATTCCATAGCCTCAAAATGTGATTCTTCTACCATGGATAAACAGTTTTCCACTTCTTCCAAAATGCTTGAGTAGATCTTCGTTTGGATTCTTTCAAACTCTCAAGTCTTTTCCCGATCTCAAAACTCCTTTCCCACATCTTTTCCTCTTAATAACACCATTTTTAACACTAGCTCGTTCACAACAATTAGCCCTCCCCAAACATGCTAACAAGATTACTACTCGATACCACTGTAATGTCCCCTTGAGGAAAAAAATAAGAGCAATTTGGATTTCTGAGAAATCCCTTATGCAATAATCTGATTTTTATGCAAACCCTAAAAATAAAAACACCCAAAATGGAAATGTACCACTGAATATCCCTTTCAGGGAAATTTACCAAAAACTGATTTTTCTAACAAACCCTAGGGTGAAAGTGATAAAATTGATTTTTTCATCAATGCCCTTCAAGGTAAAATATTACAAAGTTGGAAATGAAAGGAAAAATCTTCAAAACACTTGGGAAAATGCATATTTCCTTAAGTTGAGCCTATTATAATTTTTATAACTGGAAAAACAGATTTTTGGAATTTTTTTTATTTATTTTCAGCCCATAAAATAGGAAAAATACATACATTAGATTACAACAATTTTTCCAACGAATGATGCCTATGATGGCAAGGAAAGACCAAATGATACGCATGCAAACCAGAATGGATGAAATCTGCCCACGGATGATGCCCTAACGCAAGTCTACAATCCCCTAAAGGTGACGTCAGCCCTAGAAATGGTTGCAAATCGTGCTCTAGTTGTCCCTAACTGAACTCTTGGCAGATGTCTCTCCACTGGATGAATTTCTTTGCTTGAAACGCAGATCTGAAGCGGGAAATGTAGAAAATGTGCCCTAGTTGAATTGCAAATTGTCACAAACTGAAAATAAACGTGCCCTAGTTGAACTAAAAGCTGTCACAAACTGAAAATCATTGTCTGAAGCACAAATGTGATTGTTGAAGCCCAAATGTAGTCTCTGATTGGAACCACCTCAGAAGATTAGAGGGTTTTCATCCTCAAATCTAAATAAACCTAAGGGTTTTCATCCTCAGATGCAAAAGTAGGAGCAATAGCTCAAACCTTCAATGTCAAAATAGAGGAGAGTAAAAGATCCCTCCAAATGACACCTCAACACTCTTTTTATAACTCTCCTTTCCTATTTCCACATTAACATTACTTTATCCAAAGGTAACTTTTTATAATAATAAAACTTTATTAAAATTTTACTTTTATAATACTAAAACATAAGTGTCTTTTATAAAGTTAGTTTAAAAAAACACAGATTTTTATATTAGATGATATCCAAATTTACATATATGACTATGCCAAGCCTGAAAGCTATTGGTCCAAGCCATAGCATTATACAACAAAAAGGCATTTGCAATCATCATAGTGAAAATTCCAGGTTGAAAATGTATCTGATATCATCTTGTAGGTGGTTGGACCACCATGTAGGAGGTAAACCATAGCACAAGAGATCCTGATTATCAAGAGCCCAATTAGCCAAACCATCTGCAATCTTATTTCTATCCCAAGGAATATGAACAAATTACACTTCCATAAAATTTTCCTGCAATTTTCTAATCTTCCAGACTTCTTTGGAAATTCGCCAATTTGGTGGGAGAGTGGTCCTACTATGAGATAATATCTTGATGGCCATTTGAGAGTCAGATCTAACTTGAATTTTCAGCCAACCACACTTGACCGCTTCTTGCATACCTTTATAAATTGCTTTCATCTTTGCTTTATTATTGGTAATAACACCCAGTTAACAAAGAAAAAGAATCGCATATCACCCTCATGGTGTCTACCAATGCCCCCATTGCAGCTCTACTGGATTACCTTTGGAAGCCCCATCCGTATTCAACTATCCATATCCCAAGGGAGGGGCCTAGACTTAACTGCCTCTCTTTCGTTCCTTATTAATATGAAACCATATAAATTTACTTTTTGATACTTAAGTTGTATTATTAATTTATTTTACTTTATTCAAAAAGGGACATGATAGCACCTTCTAAATTTGACATATTGTTTGACTCGGACGACAGCTCAAAAGATTAAAAACTTTGCCCCGAAATTTGAGGACATGCCCTAGCTAGGATCAGCTCCCCACAAACGATGAAACTATTGGGATACTTCAAAAGTATCATCTAACCATCCTCATTCACTAGGGAAGCACACATAACTTCATTGACATGAGGGTGGCCAAACAAGCAACTTGGTATGTGTACCCACGCAACAACTTTGAAGTGTGGTAGCTAATCGAGGCACAATGGCTTATAAAAGAAAACATCATAATGTCCATGTTTCAACCGGTCATTACAAGCTCAAATAAGACAAAGTGTCTCGGATGTCCAATGACTTCAATCCTTAGGACCCGTGTTATGGGGATTTTCCGAACTATGGATGCAATTCACAATTGTGGGTCAACAGTATACACCTTAACAGAATGGCACAACCTAGTCAAGTTATTAGTTCTCACTACATGGCTAAATTAGTCAAAAAGGGTTCCTCAAGTGTGGCGGTTCAAAATAATAAAACAAGGACATCCACAACCCCTAGGAAATTGCAACTCATTCTACACAAGCACTCACACATGTTCGAAGTACCTCAAATATTACCACCACAACGCTCCTATGATCATGCTATACAACTAATTCCTGGGAGTCAACCACCCAACATCGAATCAGATTGTTACCCTTACATGCAAAAACCGAAATTGAAAAGATGATCAAGGAATAGTTAGACGCAAGGGTCATTCACACCAAAAGTGAGTCCATATTCCTCTCTAATGCTTCTAGTTGACAAGAAACATGAGTCATGGCTATTGTGTGTAGACTTTTAGGAATCAAACAAACCGACAATCAAAAGAAAATTCCTAATTCCAATGACTAATGAATTCTTGGATGAACTACACAGACTTGTTATTTTTCTAAGCTAGATCTAAGATGCGGCTACCATCAAATTCGCTTATAGGAAGAGGATATGCCTAAAACAACTTTTCGGACCCATGACGACCACTATGAGTTTTTGGTGATGTCTTTTGGTCTCACAAATGTGTGTCAACTTCCCGAGCCTCGTGAACCAGATTTTTGGCCTCTACCTCGTAAATTCATCCTGGTTTTCTTTGATGACATCTTGGTCTAGAGCAAGATGTGGGAAGAACATCTTTTTCACTTGGACTACACATTGTAATTCCTCACTACCAATCAATTGTATGCCAAGTGCTTCTTTAGCACTAAAGAAGTGGACTATCTCGGTCACATTGTCTCAGCCAAGGGGTTAAAGTGGAACCCAAAAAAAATTAAAGATATGCAAAATTGGCCCAACCGAAAACCCTCAAAACTCTTCAAGGTTTTTTAGGTCTTACCGCTATCGCTGCACATTTGTCAAGAACTATGGTAAGATTGCAGCTCTCTTGACCGCCATGCTACAAAAAAATGCTTTTGATGGTCTCCACTAGAATAGAGTGCTTTTGAATTAATCAAACAAGCCATGTGTACCACCCAGGTCTTCACGATGCTAGAATTCTCCAAACTCTCATCATTGAAAGTGATGCATCTAGGACAAGAATTGGAGATGTATTGATGCAAGAAGGAAGACCTTTGGCTTTTACTAGTTAGGCCTTGCCAAGAAAGAATTTGGCCAAATCCACTTATGAAAAGGAAATGTTAGCCATTCTTCATACGTTAGTCACTCACTAGCGACCATATTTATTGGGTCAACATTTCTACATCAAACAGATCATCACAACCTAAATTATTTCCTAAAACATGTATCATTACCAAAACAACAAAAGTGGGTGACTAAACTCTTGGGATATTACTAAGAAATTATGCACAAGAAGGGGAAAGAAAATGTGGTGACAATGCCTTATCTTGGAATTTTGAATAACAGGGGGACCTTATGTGCCTTATCCTTACCAATTGATTGGTTCAAGAAGTCCAATAAGAATGGCAACATGAGGCACTAGTTCAACAACTTTCTTGGTCAATCCTATACCTAAATAGGGATACATGGGATGTCATTTTCTTGCACTATCATGCACATTGGCACTCTCTTCAAAGTCGAAACTTTGAAACTATTGCAAAATGTACACACATCGTGTTTTATGGGGTATTATGGGTTTTGAAGACCTACGCACGTGCCAAAAGAAACTTCTTTTAGGATGGCATAAAACAAGATATCAAACAATTTGTGGTGTTTGCCATTATGTGATACATATGCTCATAAAAATGAAGAATGTCCAAATTCATGGCACTCTAAAACCACTACCAATTCCCACTTCAATATGGATGGATGTTTCCGTGGACTTCATTGAGGAGTTACCTAAGTCTAGTGGGAAATCAATTATCCTTGTTGTGGTGCACTGCCTCTCTAAATAGGCCCATTTCTGCCCATTGACCTATCCTTTCAATGCTTCCATGATAGCACAAATTTATATTGATCAAATTTTCGGCCTGTATGATATGCCCTCTTCCATTGGCTCATATCGTGATATCCCACTTTCACTAGCAAGAATTGTTTACACAACAAGGGACAACTCAAAATGAACTCAGCATACCACCCTTAGATTGTTGGACAAACAAAGATTGTCAATAAATGCTCAAAGAACTACTTGCATTGTTTCAACTTAGAACAACAAATTCACTAGGCTAAGTGGCTCCCTCTTGTTGAATGGTGGTACAACACTTCTTACCACACTTCAACTAAGATGAAGTTATATGTGGCCAACCTCCATCATCTCTCATATCCTACCTTCCAAGTAGTTTTAAGTCGCAAGCCATTGATTCCATCCTATGTCACGGGAAACTCCACTACGAGCTCTAAAGGATAACTTGGCACAAACTCAGAACTGGATGAAGTAACAAGGAGATCAAAACCATTCAAAAAGCACCTTTTCCATTGGGGTCATGGTTTTTTCGCGACTCCAACCATACAAATAGACTAAAGCTCAAAGGCAAACAGATTTTAGCACCAAAATTTTATGGCCCATATCGCAACAAATTGGTAACATGGCGTATAAATTGGACCTACCCTTAACTTCCAAGATTCATTCTATTTTTCATATCTCATGTTTGAAGAAATACCTTCGGCAACGAATTCAAGTACAAATGACTCTCCCAAAGTTGAATGTAGAAAGCTCCATCATCCTAACTTAAGGCTATCTTCTCCAAACGAACACGCGCACTTTGTAGGCGTAGCATCATTGATGTTCTAGTCCAATGGCGAGACATGCAACCAGAAGATGTAACTTGGGAACCTCTCCAAAGAATTTCCACAACTCAAGCTTTCCAGAGAAATATTTCCGAAGGGAGAGGGGGATGTTAGGACCTCAATGCCCTAACCATCTATTATCTTTGAATTCATGAATGGTCATAGTTGTTTTTAGCTCAATGGTTATCATGGGGGGCAGACCCTTGAGCATTAGAGTTAGGGTCTATAATAAACCTTAGGTACCTACGATTTGTAAGGCCGACACTTGAGCATTAGGGTTAAAGTTGTAATGCCTATATATTAATAATGTGAGGAATAGATAGGATATATTCGATTATTGTAAACGAGCTTTGCTCAAAAGGAAATTGTCCCCTCAAAGAAGCCTAGAATATTTGAATATATGCAAGTTTGAAGCTATTTCCTATGTTAATTTAGCATTTTGATTCTTTTCATTCTATTATTTCCGTTTTCTCTAATATTTTGCAAGCAAGATCATATCAGAAATCTTCATCATCCCTGTCCTAAGGAACTTTTTAACTCATGTTATCGCAGCTTGAGTTGAAGGAAGACTTGCACATGAAGGATATGGAGCATGGCTTCACTAGTGACGCCAGTAAGTACCCTTCCCTTTCCTTGAAACACGCCATTATTCCTTTGTTTTCAAATGGACCATAAGATTTCACTAGAAATAACAAGCCAAAGCTTTATAAAAACAGCAGCATTTTCTTTTCAATAAAGATATAGCAAAACACAATATTATTCAAAATAATTTCTTGAGACGGGTATTTAGACTAAGGAATAAAACAATTCTTCCATGCAATAACAATAAATGGACAAGGAAAAACAAAATCCCTATAAATTCAGATTCACCACACACAATACAATAAGGACTAGCCCAACCACTTTTAGCAAGCAAAGAACCAACAAGAAGTTTTGTATGCAAGAGGAATTATCTAAAACATGACCCTTTGGGTTCAATACATGAAGCCCAAATGACAGAAATCCGTGCTTCCATTTGTATAGGGAATCTCAAAAGACCACTTCCAATTCAAACCTAAGAATACCTTTTGAGAGATATTTTCATAAATTTGCTTGGTAATTATTTCAGTTAGAGGCATGCCTTTTGTCCATTTAATAATATCCCATTAAATATCATCCCCTTCCATAATCAAGATAACAAAAAGAGCCTTAATAATTTAGGGCTCAAGAGGTGAGCAGTGGACAACACCCTAAATGTGGATTTAGATGTGGTATATGTGTATGCGGAAGCTATTTGAGAATATGCAAAGCATCAAAAGAGAGAGATAATAGAACTGGAACAATAAATGTGTTTATTCATCTAAGCATCTTGTACATGGCATACTCTTGAGAAAGATGTAAGGATATCTATCTTCTACTCGATTCCTATCTAAAGTTGCAAATGTGTATACATTTATAGTGTAGTGTTGCAAAGGAAAAAAGAAGTTCGGTGTGACACGAGGATGCATCCCTAGATTATGGTGATGTTTCGGACGTCCTAAACTTTTCGGGGACTTGGGGGCTTAGAGGGGACATCTCTTATTTTTAACAATCTTTCAAAACTTTAGATGTTTTGAGTCTTAAAAAGTTATTTTTACAAGAACACAAAATTATAATCTTAAAGTACTTAAAATAAATTAAATAGTTCAAATACCTAAATTTTCAATAAATTTAAATTTTTATATATTATTTTAATAGTTGTTCCCCTGTCATCCCGAAAATTTAAGAAAGTGTTTGTCGTCCCAAAATCCCCTGTCAATCCTTCCCCTTGTCCCTCTATCCTCGAGAATTAGGTAACTATGGAAAGAACCATTATGGAAGCTGAACCATTTTGGGATTCTTTAACTTCCGACCATTGTGTGGTCCGGGTGAAAGGTGTGCGGTATGCAAAGAGATACTCTAACATAATGGTTGTCTTGGGAGTGCCACATGACGTGACGTGGCGCAACATAAAGCACGGTTACATTGAAAGACAATATAGAGATTGCAAAATTTTCGCACCCAACATGAAAGGGGGTGTTGCCCTCAACCCCACATTAGCTAAGCCTTTGAAGAACACATGTTCCATCCCTCTCGAGATGGAGTGTTGGCTAGATTTTTGCACAAAGTGAAAACCTAGGCGAGTCATGAGATAAAACTCCCTCATTTACCTGAGACTCCCATATAAGATTTTGTCAATTATGTTTTCTAGTATTTATCTCATTGGTATTACTTTAACTATGTAGCTCATGAACCATAGCTAGACAGGTTTTGCAACAAGTAAGCAGGCATTTGTAAAGGAAAGGAAAAATCAACGAAGAGGAAAATAATAGGAAACGGGAAGAAAGGAGAGATGTGCAACCCAATCAATAGTTCACGAGTTGATCGCATGCACATAGATTAAAGCAAATAGATCATGAAATACGAGAATTCAAAGCAAAGGAAACTTTCGATCTAGATCTAGAATAACACAAAGTTTATGAATAGATCTAGAGATAAATACGAAACGAATACACCGTTAACACAAAATTCTCCGAAATCTCCTCTATTCCTCTACTTCTAAAGCTATCAAAGGTCTCAGCTCAAAGTCTGGAACACAAGAATGTTGATTACAAATTCCGATCCTCTAACCCATAGGTTCTTCCTCTACTTATAGTGTGTAGAGGGGAAATTACAAATGGGAAACTGCAACTGAACTAGAACATTAAGTAGTAAAGGGAACATTTGGCAGTTATCTTCCTAGAATTCCTCTCTTAATGACATGCATTAGGAGTTTAAGCCAAAATTGTGCACATCTGTCACCTATCTCAAAGAATCTTTCCAAATAACTTAAAGTGATGGTTTTTAAAACAATAACTTTAATTTTACATTTTCATTCGGGAACATAAGAAATAAGATAAGAAGAGAAGAAAGAAGATCTGCCAGCTGTAACACCTATATTTTCTTTTTGTTCTGATATTAAATATACTTGTCAAACATGTAATTCAACATCTTCCCATCTGTTTTAACAATAGCATCTCTCTCGGTTCTGAACTATAACAACCCTCTGGACAAAGCAACAATGTTAGCCTTCACTTTCTCTAAACCAAGCCCATATCCCTCAACATCCGCTGAAGCTTTATGAGTCTACCAATTGAATCCATCGTGAAAGGTATGGTGGCTTCATCAACTTCTTTCCGCACAACCAGCATAAATTCCTCATGGGAAGCAGGTAATTCATCTGGGATGCTCACCGGCACTTCTCCCATCTTACTCTCCAGCAACTACATCCTCTTCAGCATGAGTTTGAGGATCTCTACGCAGAAGGAAACTGAAATTTCTAACTGCTTCCCCTTTTCTACCAATCCGCCAGGCACGATCTGCTCTGCAATCAACACATCCTTCGGCAACGAGTGTATCTTAGCCAAAGTATCCAAATGACTTTCAGCAACTATGTTCTCATCTTCTATCTGTGTCATCAATTCCTTTAGCTGAGATACTACCCTATGCATGTTCTCTAATTCAGCCGGTATTGGTTCGAATTGTTCTGAAGCTTGGTTAATGATTTGTTCCTTCTAGTGGGCAATAGCTTACACTGGTCCCCTGCATCTTCTACCTCCTGCATTAGATGATCACTCACCTGCTCATGTGCTAGAATGGGCTGAGAGGAAGGTTTGGCAACCTTAGCAATGATCTCGCACAGCTGGAACACCTGTTTTTGAAGCTTGGATCTCTCAACCTTCTCTTTGTCAAGCTTAAGGAATAAAGCGTTCATTAGTGTCTGTGTATCCTGCTTTAATCCTTCTGTGGTAGTTTGACCTATTAGCACTTTGGTCACTGCTATATCAGCCACTATGAGCTCTCCCTTGTGCTTTCCTTCTGCTGGAACAGATAACTCAGCGAACTTCTGTCCCGATTCCTCAATTATCAACCTAGAAGTCATTTTGGCAACTATAGGTCTTCTATCTCTTCCACCCAAACTCAGGAGCAGCTGAAAGTTGTGTTCTTCCAAGTTGATCTCCTCTCTGGCTTTTGGGACCGTTTGCAAAGCTAACCATGATGAAAAGTTGCTTCTTGGGGAATGAGAAGTCGCCGAGTGCACCACCATCTCATGCTCTGACTCCGCTCTATCAGAATTTGCCACCGTGTTATGGCCGCCACCCTCTAAATTGTCCAAAGATAATGCTTTTTCAAACTCTGCCATCTGTAATTTCAACTTCTCCGCATGGATAGGTGAAGACCTAAGTGATCGAGGAGAAAATACAAATGACGTTGGATTCAAAGGAGGAACAACAAGATCTCTCTCGAGATTACGGGTTCTTTGAAGTCTTTATGAGTTGATGTTGGAGAAGCTGGGCCGGCGCGATAGTGTAGATTTGGCCTTCTCTTGTATGTGAGACTTCCTGTGAACTTTAAGCTTTTTCGGCCTTCTACTGCACCTTTGTGCTTTCTTTTACTGGAGTCTCCCATGGTAAAATTGCCTGTGATCTAATTCATCAAAGCTTCATCTAGGCAATACCCCTTTGTCAACAACCAGTTTGAAGTGTTAACCAAAACTGCGGAAGATCATTCTTGATTGTCTGCAGCCACCAATGTTTTCTGAAGAGCAATTCTATCTCCTCCCATCTGATGATACGAGTCAAGTATCACATGCCCATCATCTGCAAGATCTGCAGGTATCCGTGCCAAAACATAATCAGACACTTGTTGCGCCGATAACCTGCTTGAAGTCTTTCTTTTTCGACTTCATACTCGTTCTACACTTCATCCAAATGTCCTCCAACGAAGACACGTGTGAGTATTCTGGGAGATTCTCTTCCTCGCTACTCCATATGGGTCAAAGTTCAGCCGTATTGGGAAGAACTCGGCTCATACTCATAAAACATTTCTGCATTGACTCTAACTTTTTGGATGCTCGCAGCAACATAGTAACCCATTGTGAGTGGAAAGAAACACCTAGACTTGTGCCGCTTTGATTATAAGTCATGCATCTCCACGAGTTATCTGCGAGAACTCCATGATGACCCACTTGCCGTTTGGATACCTCGGTAACTTTACTTACCGTTCTCTCGAAAAGCCAATTACCTTGAGATAGGTGAAGTCTGCAAACTAGATGAAAATGCAGTCATGCTGAGATACAACTTCCCAAGATTCTTTGCTCACCCTCTTGGCCTTTAGATCACTATTTAGTTTGTAGATGAATTCATAGAAGAACCTATCGTTGACCGCTTTGTAATATGTGGCATTCAGGAACTGTCAACTATGGCTAACACTCAAAGATAGGATCTTTCATCGGTGCGCCCGTCTATCCGACTTAGAAAATATGCCTGCGAGGCTGCTGCATATACCAGGTATGAAGTCATTTTGAAGTTGTAAGTCCGCCTCACACTCTGAAGTTGCTCACCAATGTTGTCACTGATGATCTCTGCCCAATTGATTATCGAATCAGCTCTGTTGATCTCGATAGTCCTCACGAAAGCATACATCCATGAGCGAAAGTTGTGAGTATTGGCTTCTCCACTTATCCTGCAAAGCAATTTAGTGATATCATCCACCTCCTGCACCAAGTTGGATCGCAGAAGAGTTCTCGGGAACTTTGATGGAGACCTGGGCTTCTTCATATATTTGTTGTTCATTATGCCCACGCATACGCTTTGTGTTTCTCCCATCTGTTGCCTGCATCCAGCATGCTGATTGCAATCACCACCATTCGTGTCGAATCTTCAGACAATAATTGATAAACTGTGCATCCAGCCTAATAATTGTCTTTCCCGCAGCATCCCGGATTGTTCTAGAAAGAGGATGATATGATCTTGCACACTCCATGACAAATTTGGGCAACTGAGCTGTGACTGGGAATGTTGATGCTTGAATAATTCCACTACTTTTCATTGCCCGCATGAGAAATGTCTTTCCGGCCCTGGATCTGTCAATTATTTCAAGATGGGTTTTGGGCCTATCATGTCATTGATATCAACAAATCTAGAAGCTATGCATGATTCTATTGACCCTTCTCTTTCATCTCACTTCATCATGGCTGGAGCAATCTTTGTCTGAGCAATCTTTGTCTGTGTTCTTTTTTCTTTTAATCCTGCCGAATTCTTTATAACTGGATCAATTCGTGCAGATCTAGCAATTTCTTCAGATTCGGAAGATATATTCAATGTACCTGACATTGATTTGAACTCCCTTTCACCTATATGAACACCTGTAATGAATACTTGCAATTATTTCGAGACAAGATGAAGTCCAAACATGAATACCTGATTTTGTCACCAAAATTTGCATATGAAGTCTGCTGCCTTAAAATTTGAGGTTTTGCTTGCATTCAAAGCAAGCATAAATATTTTCAAATTCACTGGCACTTATAAGCAACATGCGAAATAATTATCATAGCATAAATCAAGCCATTCCAACCCTAGGCGCCAAACCTTGAAGCTTCCCGTGATGAAAAACACCTCCGGATGCACAAATCCTCCTTTCTTTGCGCCAAAACTATTTGGGCTGCAATCCTTAGCAAAAAGAATTAATTGTTTATTCATTATGGCAACCCATGCTTATATAACCTTCAGCATTCTATTTCTAATAATTGTCCATCCTATTCCTAACAATTAATTAATAAACAAACATGTTTATTAACCCAAATTGGGCCACCCAATTTTGCATGTTGCTAGGTTGCCATTAAATAAATTTATTTTATTTATTTTTAGCATGCATCCTTCAGTTGTCTTTGGCTTGACTTCTTGCTTTGACTTTCTATTCATCCATGGTGCCAAAATTAGGCAAAAAAACTATTAATAAATACCATTAAAAGCATTGTTTAATGCCCAAATGGGTCGCACTTTTTGACAAGGCTGATTTCTAACTATAAGAACTCAACTTTGATGGGATTATTTACCTTGCACTACAGCTCCAAAAATCCATTCTTTCACTTAAGTTGTTTGACTTCTATAATGGGGATTTTTACCCTGCAAGGCAGATAAGAAATTCCCGCTTGCCTGCCACAACCAAAATTCCTATTATTAAATTAAAATATCTCCCAAAAAGTGTGACTTGCATTAAAATTAGCCCCCTTTGATAAAGTGTGACTTGTATGGGTGAATAAACCTCTTTGGTGGGAAAAGTTAACTTTGTCACAAGCAAGCGAAAATTCCCATTGGTGCTTTAATTGATTTTTCTTTATTTTATAATGGGAATTTTCACCCTACAAGGCAGGTAAGAAATTATCGCCTGCCTGTCGCCTCTAATTTTCCCATCGCAGCTTAAGTGACTTTGACTTCATGAGAAAAATTACCCTGCAAGGCAGATAAGAAATTCCCGTCTGCCTGCCACTACTAAAAATCTCATTGCAGTTTACACTCATTAATTCCAAAAAATGCGACTTGCACGGGAGAGGCTTTACGTGCATGACTTTTATCTTTTTTTGGTTAGAAGCTTGCATTTTGAGGCTGATTCCTTCGTGTTGTGTCGGTAGATGATCTTCAAATGCTTCTGCAATTAAACAGACTATCTTGGCGAAAGAATTGACCTAGGGAATTTCACGAGATACAACAGAGAAAACTAGAGAAAAACGCAAAAGAAATAAATAAAAGCAAAAAACATTGCGAGAAGTTGCGAGATAAGCCCTAAATTCATTCCTAGTGAAAACCCTAATGAGATGAGTAAATATTGGCATGCAAAACTTCAACCGAGCACAATTTCTTCAAACGGGGCATTATTTATTCAAATAATTAAATAAAAATTTTCCGAAGACAACTTGGCGAGAGGGATAAAATGAGTTTGGGCATCTGGGTATTTGTCGAAATTGGCTCATATGATTCACTTTGGGAATATCCTAACATAATACGAGACATCTTCCAACAATAAAAACACAAAAAGACCCTCTATTTTAAAAGAATGAATTGTTTTTCAAAGGGTAGTCCCAGATTTCACCACAAATCTGGGGACACCATGGAGGTAACAGTGCGATGTGAGTTGTCCTTTGTAGTTTGGCATGGAGGTGTGTTAGACCATGCCGAAGCTAGTGATTTGTGCCACAAAAGGTTAGATGCTTGTGTAGTGCCATAGCCATCTACATAGATTGCATTGCACCATTTGTAGGAGTGTGTGTGACATATGTTGGAGACAGATGGATACATTGCACCACTATTGGAGTGTCTACAACATCTATTGGAGACAAATGGATGGTCTCAGAGGTAATATAACGAATGTGTGAGGTTGTGGAATACTAAATCCATCAAGTGGAGCCGCATGAATTGGAACTGTGAAGATGGGTGTGGCAATACTTTAGGAACTATTGTCGGTAGATTTTCTTGGATCACTTAATAGCCCAAATCAAGGAGGTGTGTGTCTTGAGATGAGAGTTTGGAATTTTAAACCTTACTTGCAACCATAATTACCTAAGTCTCGGAATGGGGGTACAGGGACGGAGGGACGGGGTTTCCAGACAGCAAAAAAGATTCCCAAATTTTAGGAACGCAATGAAGAGACAACTATTAAAATAATATATAAAAATTTAAATATATTAACTTTATTCATTGAAATTTAGGGATTTAAATTGTATTTTAGGTGGTGCTTTTAAGATTATGATTCAATTTTTGGTTAAAATACAGCTTTTTTAAAGTAAAAATAGTAGAAAACTTTAAGCGGTCTTTTAAAAATAGGGAACATGCCTTCCAAGTCCCGAAGTCCCGAAATGGTTGGGACGTCTAGGATGTCACCAAAATATAGGGGACATGTCCCCGCATAACACCTTTGCTTGCGACTCATCCCAAGAAACCAGATTACCATTAAGGTAGAGATCAACAAAAATCTTAAGACCCTTAGAAAACCATGAGAACATTGAACAACCTCTAACCAAGGCAAGAGTTATTATTAAAGGTTAAGATCCACCATATTAATTTGTACACCTAACATCTAGCACCAATCTCACTTGCTAAAGGAATAAAGCACGTCTCACACACTTGAATCCTACCAAGAAGGGACAACATGTAGCCATACTATTTGGTTACTTTCTTGTTTATCTTCTTAACATAACTTTTCCGCATGTCTTTGAGTGAAGGGATAATCCAAAGGGATATACCCAAATACCTAACCACCTAAAGAAAGGCCACTTTACGAATGAAGAACTTTCTTACACACTTGAATCCCCGCCAAAAGAGCCAACAGTAGTCATACCATTTGCTTACTTTCTTGTTTATTTTCTCAATACACCTATTCCAAATGTCTTTGAATGACGAGGATAATGCAAAGGGGATATCCAAATATCGAACCAAACCTGGTAGGGGCCACATCATGACCATCCAATTCTAGTCGACTACTCAAAAGGGGAATCATCCCATCCCAACAACAAGGATTTTTGGATAGTAATTTTGGAACTAGAGGAAATGCAATAAATATCTAGTCTAACAAAAATCTGATTAAAGTTTTCCTCCACAAGAACTAGATACAAAGTAGTCTCATCTACAAAGATAACATCAATAATGGGAAGGGAAATCCCTTTGACAGAGGGCTAGTGGACACATCCCTAAAAAGGTAATTAGAGCTTCAACAACCATGACAAAGGAATTGGGACAAAGAAGCATCCTTGTTCAAAAGATTTTTGAAGGGAAAATGAATTTGTTAGTTCGCCATTCACCTCAACCTGTCCATAAACGTCTTGGAAGAGAATACTAACCATTCTACATGATTTGTCTTCAAAGCCAAAGGCTGTAAGCATTAATTTGATGAAGGGCCCTTCATTCTATCATACACCTTTTTGAAGTCCGAAGAGCCATAGAGACATTTTGCTTAGTTGCTCTAGGGCGGTACATACCTTCTCGGCTAGTTATTAGGTTATTCGAATGAAGCATCCTTGTCCGATAGATTTTGAAGGGTTGTTGGCTAGATTTTCTGCATAGCACAAAACCTAGGCGATCATGAGATAAATCTCCCTCATTTAACCGGTGAGGCTCCCGTGTCGATTTGTCAATAAAAATGTGCTATTATCTATCGGGGTTTTACTTTAACCACTTAGTTCATGAACCATAACTAAGAAGTTACTGCGGCAAGTAAGCATTGTTAAGGAAAGGAAGTATTTTATAGAAGGAAGTAAAGGAAATACGAGAGAAGAAATGGGGAAGATGTGCATCTCAATTAGTAGATAATGAGCTAATTGCATGCACATAGAAGAAACTTAATAGATATGAACACACGAGAATTATAAAACAAAGGCGCTCTAGATTCGGATCTAAAATAACACGATTTATTAAGAGATCTAAGATTAAAAACAAGAAACAAAGTACACCGTGACACAAAGTTCTCCTAAAACTTTGCTCCTTTGTATTCTTTGCTCCAAGTTGCTCTTAGGGGTTCAAAGACAAAGTCTAGAACACAAGATTGCTACTTTACAAATTTTGATTCCTCTTTAACCCGGAGGTTCTTCTCCTACTTATAGAATGTAGGAGGGAAAGTACAAATGGGAAGTCTAACTGAACTAAAACATAAACAAGTAAAGATGACATTTGGCAATCATCCTTCACTAACTTCTCCTTAAGTGACACATGTATCACTTAACTAATAGAATGGTTCCACATGACTTTAAGTAATGGTTGCAAAACTAATAACTTAAAAGTTTTACAATTTCATCCGGGAACGTAGAAAATAGAAGAAGTCATGTCAGCTGTAACATTTATGTCTTCTTCTTGTTCTGATATCGGATATACTTGTCGAACATATAATTCAGATCCTTCCATCTGCTTTTTTAGTCACTGCTTCTTTCTCTGCTTCAAATTACGGCAACCCTTCATTCAACACTTTGATGCACGCTTCCACATCCTCCAAGCTCGGCCCAAACCTAGCAATGTGCACTGCAACGTCACCAGGTCTCGATAGAATTCATCGTGAAAGGCTTGGTAGCTTTATCAATTCTTTTTGTACCATCAACCTTCCAGGGAATTAGGCACCTTGCTAGAAACGATCCGCACGTATGAAGTAACACCTCCGTCCACTCTTTCCTCAGTGAAAAAATGATACAGTATGGTAAGTCTGATGTCCTACTCTCAAGTGCCTACATCCTCTTGAAAGAAACTCTGCAGATTTCCAAACGAAAAGATACTGCAAATTCCAGCTGCTTCCCCTTCTCAACTGATCCATCCGGTACAATTTGTTCCGCAATCAATACATCTCCCTATGACTTGTTGATCTCGGCCAAAATACTCGGGTTATTCTCTGCAGAATCAGTATTCATGCCTTCTATGTTCGCATCGGTTGCTTGACTGATTTCTTTGCATCATCCATAACCTTTAGGCGGGTGGCACTTCTCTAAGTTGTACGAAGCTTGACAAATAATCAAATCGTTCCATTAAATCATAGCCTTTACTTGATTGCTTGCGTCCTCCATTTCTGCATAAGATGATCACTCGCTTTGCTTTCTCCGAAATGGGTTTGAATGGAAGGTTTAGCAACCTTGGCTATGATCTCACATAATTGAGATACTTGCTTCTGCAGCTCTTCTTTCTCCGCCTTCTCACTATCAAGCCTAAGGAATAAAGCATCTATCAATGTCTGCATGTCCTGCTTCAATCCTTCAGTGGTGGCTTGACCAAGTGGTACTTTGGTTACTGTCACATCTTCTGCCGTGAGCTCCTCCTCCTTCTTTCCTTCTGCCGGAATTGATATCTCTGCAAACTTCTCTCCCGAATCCTCAATGATCAACCTAGAAGTTGCTTTAGCAACTTTAGGCCTTCTGTCTCTTCTGCTCAGATCCTGGAGTAGCTGCAAGTCGTGCTCTTCTAAGTTCATCTTCATTCTTGCTTCTGGAACCAACTGCGAAGCCAACCATTCCAAGAAGTTACTTTTCGAAGAATGAGAAGTCGCTGAGTGCACTACCATTTCCCGCTCTACATCCTCTCCGTCAGAAAGTGCCACAGTGTTATGGTTGCCATCCTCTGAATCATCCAAGGACAAAGCTCTTTCGAACTCCGCCATCTCAGATTCAACATCTCCTCTGGAATGGGTGATGAACGAAGTGGTTGAGGAGAGAAGACGAATGTCACCGGATTCAATGGAGGCATGGAAGCATCCTCATTTTGTGCGGTACAATTGTTGGTGAAGTCTTGAGTCTTTGGAGAATCCGAGTCAAAGCTATGGTCGTAGAAGTGATCTTCTCTTTTTCTTGAGATCTTCTGTGTACTTTCAACTTCTCGAACCTTCTTCTACTTTCTCCTTCATGCTTTCGCTTCACGGAATCTCCTACGCCGAAGTTGCCCGTGATTTGATTCATCAATGCTTCATCAAGGCAATATCCCTTCATCAGCAGCCACTTTAAAGTATTCACCAACAAAGCTCCAGATCTTTCTTGATTGAATGGCGGCCTCTCTACGTTATCTGCAGATGGTTTTATCTCCTCCCATTTGATGGTAAGTGTCAAGTACCACGTTCCCATCATCTTTAAGATCCGCAGGTATCCGCGCTAGTCCAAAGTCGAACACTTGCTTTGTTGATAGCCTACTGAAATCTCTCTTTCTAACCTCGTACTCACTTTTGCACTTCATCCAGAAATCTTCTAATGAAGGCACATGTGCGTACTCCTGGGAGATCGTCTTCCTGGCTACTCCAAATGGATCGAAGTTCAGTCGTGCAGGGAAGAACTCTTGCTCATACTCGGATAACATTTGCGCCTCCATCCCTCGAGCTCTATGGATGCTAATGCAGCTGTAATGCCCCACAGTGATTGGGAAGAAGCCCGTAGACTTGTGCCGCTTTGACTGAAGGTCATGTAATTCCACAAGTTACCTGCTGAGCTCCATGGCGATCAATCTATCATTCGGATACATGGGCATCTTTATTGGTTCTCCAGAAAAGCCCGTAACCCTGAGGTATGTGAAATCTGCAAATTGAATGAATAGACTGCCAATCTTGGACACAACTTCCCACGCTTCCTTGCTTACCCTGTTGGCCTTCAAGTCTTTGTCTAGCCTGCAAATGAAATCATAGAAGAATTCATCGTTGATCACTTTGAAGTCCTTCTCGCACACAGGTGTAGTGAGCTGTGGGTAGCACTCGAAAATGGGGTCCTTAGAAAGAACACCATATTTATCCAACTTGGAAAAGATGCCTTGTAAAGTTGCAGCATACACCAAGTATGAAGTCATCTTGAAGCTGAAAGTACGCTTCACGTTCCGGAGTTGCTCACCGATGTTGTTGCTAATAATTTCCGACCAATTGATTATGGAATCAACCCTGTTGACTTCAATGGTCCTGATGAAAGCATACATCCATGTTTGAAAAGTGTAAGCATTCGCTTCACCATTAATCCTGCATAGCAATCTGACAACATCATCTACCTCCTGCACCAAATTGGATCGCGGAAGAGTTCTCGGGAACTTTGAAGGAGATTTAGGCTTCATGTATAGGCTATTCATTATGCTCACGCAATCAACTCTATGCTTCTCCCATCTACTGTCAGCATCCTGAATGCTAATGGAAGTCGCCACCTTTCGCACTGGAATCTTCAAACAATAATTGATGAACTCTGCGTCCAAACGAATTATTGTCTTTCCCGAAACATCACGCTCTAATCTGGATGAAGGATGGTAAGATGTAGCGCACTCCATAACAAACTCCGCAATGGTCAGACATGGAAAAGCTGCAGCTCGGATAATTCCACTTTGCTTTTGACCGCACGCATGAGTGAAGTCTTTCCCGCTCTAGATCTATCAATCAAATCGAAAAGAGGTTCCGTGGGCCTAGATCTCGTGTCTCGTATGTCTCCAGTAAGTTTGGAAGCAATGCATAACTCCATCGTGCTTTCTTTTTCATCTCTTTTCGCCATGGCTTTGTCTTTGTCTAGATAATTCTTTTTCTTCTTACTTGGCGGATTTCTTCAATACTTGTGCAGATCTGGACAATTCTTCGATTCGAAGGATATTTGCGATGTATTGGACATTGATAAAAGTTCATTTTATTCTCAGTAAAGCACCCGTAATGAATTCCTCGCAATTTATTCAGACAAAAATCGCCACCGGAGCATGAATAGTGAATTTTAATTCTAAAAATCTACACTTTTCAAGCCTGCTGCCCCAAAAATGGTGTTTAATTTGCACATAAAGAGAGCATGAATCCTTTCAACAACACTAAGCTCTGTAACACTGTGCGAATAATTATGCAGACAAGATCAACCTTCCTCAAAGCATGCGCCAAATTTGGATGCTTTTAGCCTTGTTGCCACCTTGCACGAGCAAAATCCTTCTTCAAATGGGGGCGCACTTTTCCTCTTGGCTGCAATTCTTTACCCGTGAATCAAATAATTCACCCATATGGCTGCCCATGCTTAGATAACCTTCATAATTCTATAATTAATAATTGCCCTAACAATTAAAGGCAATTAATTAATTAAAAATCATGCTCTTCTTCTTTAAAAATAGTATGTTTAAGGACAGTCATCCAATAAATTAAATTAATCCAATTTAATCCCTCACACATCACTTCACTTAAGCTTCACAAAGTGTGCCTTGACCATAGCCACTTGAAACTAGAAATTAATTTAATGTTTTAATGCCTTAAAAAACATTAAATAACTCCCAAATGGGGCGCACTTTTTGAGAGGAAGGGGCAGCCATTAAATGAATTAAATTTAATGCATTTAATCCATTTCTTTTATTTCAATTTTGACTTGTTGACTTCCTCCAAGCTTGGGCGCACTTTTTTTTGAAGAATAGATTAATTAAAATAATTACTTTAAGGCTGCCATCATCTCACCAAAGGGGGCGCACTTTTTGCACATATAATTATATTTTTAAGAATTTTTTTCACATGGGATTCTTTACCTGCAAGGCAAAGCGCTAAAATCCCATGATCCACTTAAGTGATTTGACTTTGACAATGGGATTATTTACCTGCAAGGTACACTAAAATCCCATGATTTCACTTAAGTCACTTTCCTTTTATTTTATCATGGGAATTTTTACCTGCAGGCGAGCAATAGATTCCCCCTGTCTGCACCTCTATTTTTCCCACTGCTGACTTAAGTGAATTTTATAACACGGGAAAAGGTACTCTGTCAGTCGGTCGGTACAAAATTCCCACCCTGCCTGCGGCTTCTATTTTTCCCATTGCAGCTTAAATCCTTTGTTTTCTAAAAATGTGCCCATCCCCATAGGGGCTTTTCCGTGCACGACTTCGCTTTTTCCCAATGATCCAGACCTCCGATGGCGACTTCCTCCGGGCATAATGTGCGTATATGTTTTCTAGCTACTCCAGGCCAAAAATCAGGCTTACCCGGCAAAGGAATTGTTCTAGAGAAATTTCACAGAAAACGAAACGGGACAACACAAAAACACGAAAAATTGTCAAAAGTTACAAATAAAGCCCAAAACTTATTCCAAGTTAAAACCCTTCTGGCACATAGGAATAATGACATATTCGCTCATAATAGAGTTAAAACGGAGCGCAAATAGCCTCATACGGGGCTCAAAATAATTAAATACAAATTTCTCGCAGACAAATCCCGACGACAGAATATAACAATTTTGGGCATCTGGGTATTTGGCAAAAAAGGCTAATATGGCTCTTTGGGATTATCTTGACGCAATACAAGAACTTTCAGGCAATAAAAACACAAAATGACCCATTATTTTAAAAGTACGAAAAAATTTCGGATAAGGTAGTCGCAGATTTCGGGATGAAATCAGGTGACACCAAGGGCAAATGAATTTGTTAGTTCGTCATTCACCTCAACCTATCCAAAAGCATCTTGGAAGAGAATACTAACCATTCTACATGATTTGTCTTGACAACCAAAGGTCATAAGCATTAATTTGATGAAGGGCCCTTCAATTCTATCATACACCTTTTTGAAGTCAAGCGGAGAGCCATAGAGACGTTTTGCTTAGCTGCTCTAGGGAAGTATATACCTTCTCGGCTAGTTATTAGGTTATCCGAATGAATCCACCTTCCACCGAACTTGTCTGCATTACGAGATGACATTCTAAAAAGTAAGTTCATCAAACTGGAAAGAATTTTAGCAAGGATTTTGTAGAACACATTTAGGAGAGTTATATGTTTCCAATATTTGATCTATGAGGTATCACCCTCTTTATGGATAAGTTTAACCACCCCCTATCAATGTCCCGACATGTAGACCTAGCCTAAATAGCTTCCAAATAAAGACCGTGTATCTCAGCGCAATCCGACCTTTATTAGCTATGTATAATTCAGCTAGAAAGCCATCAAAACAAGGGGAATTATCATCCCCTAGGGAATCAATTGCAAAATTAATTTCATCAACTAAAAGTTCACTATCCAAGATGACAATAGCACAAGCAAACATTTTTTTGGGATGATTTTATGAATAATAATCAATTTTTGTCGATTTGAGCATTCAAACCATTATAGGTAAAAAGATTTTATGAAAAGAAGGAATTTGTAATCTCGGTGGCGTTCTCTGAATTGCCCCACCATTATCAATAGTTTTAACCTTCTCTCAAACATGTTTAGATTTAAGGATCCTAAAGAAGTATTTGGGGGCTTTATCACCAATCTTGAGCCAAGTATGGCTAGACTTTATTTGTAGAAGACATTTAAGAGAGTTATAGGATTCCAATTGTTCATCTATGAGGTATCACCCTCTTTATGGATAAGCTTAACCACCCCCTAACAATGTCCCTACCCAAAGACCTAGCCTGAAAAGCTTCCAAATAAACATCATGTATCTCGGTGCCAATCCAACCTTTAATAACTATGTAGAATTCAGGTGAAAGCCACCAAAATATGGGAAATTATCATCCCCTGGGAATCAATTGTAAAATTACTTTCATCAACTTAAATTTCACTTTCTAGAGTGGCAAGTGAGTACAGCATAAACACTTTTCTAGGATGAATATGGAGCATAACCTATTTTCATCAATTTGAGCATTTGAACTATCATAGGAAAAAGATTTTTATAGAAAGAGAAGGCATTTTTAATCTCAATAACATCCTCTCAGCAATTGACCCACCAATATCAATATTTTTAACCTTCTTTCTAACCTATTTAGGTTTTAAGGATCCTAAAGAAGTACTTGGAGCCTTTGTCACCAAACTTGAGCCAAGTAAGCCTAGACTTTGTTTGTGCCCCTTTAACCAAATACTCTTGAGCCACTCTATGTTGGTGTTTAACGAAACAAGATTGTCCAACATAACGAGATTAAGAGGATCATCTTGAACCTCAACCCTAATCAGCTGCCCTGGATATTTCTCTCTATTTCTTCTAATCTTAGCTTTGGCTTATCCAAACGACCTTACACTATTTTTGATAACGGTCATGTAGCTACTCCATGTACCAATTTTAAAGGAGGCGCCTAAGCGGACTTTTGTAATATTCCAAGAGATTTCGATCCCTCCCCCATTCCTTAACATTTAGTTGAGCAACATTAAGTTTGTACAAGCCCTTCTAGTCATTGGAATCTTGAAAGGGATTGAAACAAAGGTTAAATTCCATCTCAATTGGGTGATGGTCAAAGAGAGTAAATGGCAAAATAGTTACAAGGTTGCCCTCATCTACAAGAGGGATAATGAAGCAATCTTTGTTTACGTAAAATATACAATCTAGAATGGTCTCTTCCTTGTTGATTGTTGCACCAAGTACACCAAATGCTTTTATTGTTTGATTCATTTCTGAACAAATGACTAATGAGTTTGTGAACCCTTTTAAGCTTTTCCCAAAAAAACATTGCATTCCCTTTCCAAGCAAATGGGGTCCCACCGATTTTATCCTCTATATCTTCTACCATATTGAAATCATCACCTAATAGCCCAAGAAATATGTTTCAAGTTGAAAGCAACCCAAGTCCACAGCTCAATTTTATCTCTATAGTAATTAGGACCATAAACCGAGCATATCCCAAACAATTGTTTCATACGTTTCAAAATGATCTACACAACACAATTAGAAGGAGGCACACCAGACTCAATAACACATCCGATACAAACTGTGATTAAACAAAATAGATGAACTCCCTTAGGCTTTAGGATGATGATAGAAATAGATAAGACCCCACACCATAAGTATTAAAGAGCTAAGTCTAGAACAACCCCTTACTTCTTACGGAAAAATAAAGTCACTATTATCCTTTGAGTGTCCGATGTCTCACAATGTCTCCTATCTTGGGTCTCCAACCCTCAAACATTCCAACTAATAATCTTCATAAAAAGGGGCTTAATTAAGAGGATTGGGTTAGGGACTTGGAACCCCCTTTAATTAGTAAAACCTATCAAAACAAAAACGCATTTTAGCATCCTTCCATTTCTTCTTAGAAACTTCAGCACATGAAGTAGGGTTGGTTTTCCTTTTCTTGGAGTCCTCAAGCAATCACAACACCACCCATGGCAAGGCCACCGAAAGCCCCAATCTTCAACCTCATGCTCCTCATTTTAGGTTTATCAAATGGAAGGACACAAGGTTCTTCAACAATTAAAGGAGTAAAGTGCACACATTGTTACCTCCGAGGAGGGTGTGCAAATGGTGTAACAAATAGATGGAGGCCCAAACCCCATAGTAGAGAGAGAGGAAGGGTCAAGACAATTCTAAACTTGGGAAGAAAAGTTACTAGAAGGGGCAACGAAGGAGGGGAAAAGGAGGAAAGGGGTAAGGAGAATGGGGCGAGATAGAAGGATTAGCCAAAATAGCTTCATATTTATTTGAAATCCTCCTCGCCTCCTAAGGGGTAAACATTATTACTTCTTCAATTACTACATTTATAAAAAGACACACTTGAGAATAACCTAGCTCCATTAAAGAGGGATCCTTGACTTCAAAGGAGGGAAAATATGGTGGACGGGAAGGAGGCACCATCGAGAGTCAACAAAGGATTGATTGTAGACAATTTTATCCCGACCTCCATATTTAGAATCCTAATTCTCAACTTGGGGGCTAGAGGACAAACCCAAAGAGGCCCGAGTGTATACACGATGCCTTAATAGAATCTTTATTAGTTGTTGTCTGCTTGGTTTCTTCTTTTTGTGAATCATTAGTTTTGCTGTAGGTGCAAAGCGTGCATTTTTCTTTGGGTGGCCATTGGTTTTGCAAAAAAACAAGCATTCAAACTACACAAACCATACATGGGGCATGAGAAATTAGAGACATGGATCTTGAGGCAAGTGTTTCAAGGAAGAACTCAAGCAATATCAAAGATATAAGAACCCTAGTGTTCTTGTGGACTAGGGTAGACCTCGTATCCTCCAAACACTCGAAACAACCCTAGCATGTGTATGTGGACTAGGGTAGACCTCATATCCTCTAAACACCTCCCCCAATGGTTTTAGGGCTTGGGGCATTGAACTACATATCTGCGATGGAATATCTCGAATTTCGCTTTGTCTAGGAGTTGTTTTAGAGACAAGCTCATTGCACCCCATTTCAGCATTCCAGGGAGGACACGAAACATAGGTTGCTCCAAATTCCACAAGGCCAACTAATAGCTCTTTGTAGCATATTCAAATTCTTAAACAATGTAAAAAGAATACCTTTTTGCATCATCAAAGAATCTCTGGATACATTCCAATTTTCTTCCCCAAACACTATTAATCCAATTATCAAAGAAGCGCTTGAGGGCAACGCATACTTGACTAAGGCAAACAAAAACATACCCACATTCTTTAGTCTAATTTCCTCTAAGTAGATTTCTTTGCACATTGCTTCATTACAACAAAGTGAAGGTTTCTAAAAGGTCGAAGGACTTACCCATTTCTTCTACATCTTACTTGCACTCGTACTCATCGGATGCTCCATGACCAATAAGAAACAACACAACACCTTTTAATCAAAGAACGCCTCTTCTTGCCACAAAGCTTCGCTAAATGATTTTTTGAGACAAAGGGCTTGTCAATTGTTTTATCACAATTTCAAGGCTAGGGCTTTTATATTAAACATCTTTTCATTCCTTTGTGCTTCCATTAAAATCCTTTCCTTCACACCTAGCACTCAACACTTCTTTGTCCCCCTTTTCACTTGTTTCCAACTCCCTTCCATACAAGTTGCCTTAACCAAAGGTGAACAGGGAAGTGCATACAACTAATTCTTCACTTTTACCGACTTTTTCTCTTTACAAGCACTATTAGCGCATTGGTTTCCCTCAAGTGATATCCTCAAAGATATTGTTAGGAGTGGGTGTAACCAAAAATGGTTACATTGGGATGGTTGGCAATAGTACTTATGAGAGGGCCTTGATGTGCAGTTCATGAAACAATGCCTTGGATACTTTTTATGCCTTCACAGTCTCCTTACAACAACACCTTACCATCCTCTTACGATCGCCTCCATATCTACTCATCGCACATATATACCTTCATCATATCACCTTTCAACAACTCTAGAGTCTTCCTCCATCATCTAAGACTTATTTTAGGTCCCCTTTAATGAGACATTACCTAGAGCCGACAATATCCACCATGGTCGATGCCATCCAGCTTTCATTTCTAACATCCGACAACATCAGCCACAATTGATATTGTTGGCTAATAGAAACTATAATGTCTAATCATGACCCCTATATATATGCGGCATTTCAGTTCTCTTTTCAATCACATCATCATCATTCATTCGGTCTGCTAGATCTCGCCAATTTGCCCTTGAGGTCTTAAAGGTCTTGAAGTTAGTCTTGCTTTATCTTTTGGATTCTACACTTAGAGTATTGGGTACTTAGGATTCTTGAGCATGGGAGTTGCACTTATTATGGTTTTCTCACTTTCCGAGGCTTCAACAAGTGGCTTATCTATTCGTTTGTGATCCCCATATCAACTCTCTCATAAGGTGTTGCTAACCCTGGGGGAAGTTGATGCGCCAATGGTGTCGGATACAAGTATCTCTAACTCTCGTTTCCTTTATGTTATTTAAGATTTGATTGATCATGCATTGGTTAGGATAGAGTAGCGTATTCTTAATCTATTGCATTATTATTTGTTGGTCCTTACCTTACAATCCACCCTTTGGGATTTACAACCTATCGATCCTTACAATCAATATTTACAATCCTAACATAAGTATCTCTATCTTGTTACAACCTTGTTACAATCAATCTATAATCAAGACCTATTTAGACGCCACTCCCTATCCCAAATTTAGGCTTTGGAACCCTATATCTCTCATAAGGTGTGGGTTATTTCCTTTCTAGATCTGCATCTTTTAAAGCCTACAGCCCTATTATGTGCATCTTTAGTATGGCCCCCTTCATTATCCTAGTCTAGATTATCTAAAGAGATAGAGGATATTTTCTTAAGCCACTCTTTATTCGCATACACTATGGTAAACGTGATGTGAATCTTACACCACCCTTTGAGTGAGTCATATTCACATTTATCTTTATCCTCTATACACCTAAATTTCACAATTTATCATTTGGCAATGACAACATTGGCTTTGCACCTAAAACATGACTTGTGCACACCTTCCAAGCATAGTTGCATATCCTTATCCTATTGCATAACTTGCTTTCGCATTCCCACTACTTAGTCACTCATGGAACTACTTGCATCAATCCAAAGCAAGTGTATCAATCCCAACACTGCCTATATAGGATCTGTCAGTATGAGACCAAACCGTCCAATAGTTCCGCTCCAAAGCTAATGTTTTCGTCCCACCACCCAACAATCATTTTCTGAATTTCATATCATTTTATGAGCCAATACTTTCCTCACAAAGTTGACCTTAATGCGAAATTATACCTATGAACCCCTATAAAAGCAAGTTTAATGCACTCATTAACTCACCTAGCACTTTCAAGAGCACCTATTGCAAATATCATTCCTAAAGCACTAAATTCCTAAAAGCAATGATTGAATGTCATTCCTAAAGCACTAAATTCCTATAAACATAATAACACACTCTAAAAGCAACCCATACATAGGTCTAAAGCACACTCAACCAGGTTATATAGTCACGCTTCCCAAATTGGTAACCATCCAAGCCAATCATTCCTAAAGCACTAAATTCCTATAAAAGCAATAACACATTCTAGAAGCAACCCATACATGGGTCTCAAGCACACTCAACCAGGGTATATAGTCACGCTTCCCAAATCGGCAACCATCCAAGCCAAGTCAAGCTAAGCACGCCAAACCATTGTTGCATTATCAAGTGATCAAATTTCCAAAGCTAGTTGCACTCATATAGATATCACATGTGGTGAAAAACTACGTGCGGTTTGAGGCCTCTTCAAAGTATTTGCCGATGTAGGCGGTGTACATATTGCACTTCAACCCAACCACTACCCTTTTTGTACATCTCCTACACGTGATTAGGGTTTGAAGCTATTTCGCATCACACAGAGGGTTTTGCACATGTGCAACACTGGGATTTTATAAAGAAAGCACGCCGCATCAGCTACAAGGACACACAAAGTTGTAGAACGTCAAGTACATCACCATACAAAACCGTCTAACACTTCCATACAATCCCAACAGCTTTATCCCTACCTAGTTTGCATCCCCGGTGTTCACAGATTTAAGAACATACAACACTATCGGATCAACTTCTTGAGTCTGTAATCAGCTAAGTGCACTCTCTTGCTTGTGTTTTCACCTTCTTAGCAATCATTTCCAATATTCTATCTTGCATATTGTTAATAAGAGTATATTTTGATTTGCACATTGATTTATAATTGGTAACCTGAATATACTACCTTTTGCTAACCTTTAATCATATGAATAAATAAGAACACATTAATCGAACAACTTATTTATTTAATAAGAATTGAATCATATCTTATCTTAATATTTTTACATCAGCTTCACTACTCTCCGGGAACCCGATGTGAAGCTTACTCCCCCTTTGAGTGATTCACATTCACGTTTTCTTTTCTTTCATCTTATATCTTCACATCAACTTCCCTACACTCTAGTGAGTCCAACGTGAATCTTACTCCACCCTTTGAGTGAGTCATATTCACGTTTACTTTTCTTTATCATGTCTTACATTTTAAAATCTATCTTTATCTCAAAATCATATTAACATCATCTCATCACCTCTTAGGGTTTTTCTAGAAAGCCTTGACCCACTTAGATTCTATATGGGGTGCTCCTTTCTCCCTCCCATGTCCACCATTGATATTAATCATTCATGGTGCACTTTTTCACAATCTCAATCTCAACCAACCATCCAATCTACATTGCAAGAAGATCCACAAAATGATCTTCCCATATTCGACATATATCGAAAATTATGCACAAGATGATCTTCCATTTCTTTGTCCCACTTTCATGGATGAAGATCCACAAGAGGATCTTGCCATTTCTTATTCATCTATCATGACTAAAGATCCACAAGAAGATCTTCCCATCTATGATTGATTTGAACATGCCAATTTTCACCTTGATATTAACAACGATCTCTCATCTTTTCACCCTGGCCTGCCCTTTATTAAAAAACGCCAGTTGGGTGCTTCAACAACTTCCCAATTTCTTCTCTCAATCCACAAAATTAGACATTTATGATTGCATTAGCCACTCCACAGAAAAGCACAATACAAATCAAAAAGGCTCTGCTCCATTCGAATACATCGGCCGCCCTAATTATATCATGGACGATACCGTTCTATTCAACTCTATTTCAGCTGATTGCATCAGCCACCTTTATTTCTCTATCATGTCCGATGTCATTCAAAAGTTTGTTGTTGCTAATTATGTCATCCTACATGGGTGTGCAAAGCAAGTTGGGAGACAAAAATGGGTCATAAGTGGACGCATATTGCAAATAACAACATAATATCAACTTGCGAGGATTAATACCAATGCATACACTCAAAATTAGAAAAACTTATATCAATATGAATCGTAACATCCGAATCTAGTTTCTAAACTACTATTTTTTTTTAAATAGACAAGGTTAGCTATATTAAACACTCAAAATTCAATGACTTCGTATTTTTTTTTAAAAACGCCTATAAAATTGTAGTCCATTTGCCCACGATTTGGATGATCAAAATTTGATATATATTTTTTTCCTTTGGTGAGAAGTTAGATGCCGCTATCTATCTTGGGATAGATTTTATTTTGTATTTTTTTAGCAATATTTTATTTTTATGATTTTTTCCGTGAAAGTGGTCTGAAAACATAAAGAAAACATAGCACTTTCCGTTTGCCCGCCATAACTTCATCAAAAAATATTGAAATCAAATAAAAAAATTTGAACATGTATATAATTTCACCACGGTTGGGATGGTATAAGTTTTATCACATTCTGACAAGTGAAACAAAATTTGCAGTCTTAAACGTAGACATAAACATTCACGGGAAAAAGTGTCTTAAAGACCTACTATTAGTAAAAAATTATAAAATGATATTTATCCTATTCTATTCACTTTAAAATCAATATTTCTACAAAGCTAACAGTCTCCCCTACGCGATGGTACCATTTTTATGACATATTTTTGACTTTTCGGCATGGTTCAAGTCCACGGAAGACTAAATTTGATGTTTTGTTGTTTTTGATGTAAAATTCAGGATTTGATGTCCACTTAATTGTCCCCCAACTTGCTGCACTTACCCACATCGTCCATAACTCTCCAATATCTGATTTTTGCCAAATTACCCCATTAAATCACTATGCTAATCGAAATGTGTGCATCTTAAATTTGACACCCCTATTATTGTCCCCGACCAAGTATTTTACCACATATTGGGGCATCGATAGATGCCCAACCTAATCATGATTCACATTTTTGGGGCATCTACCAATGCCTCTCCTTCCCTCATTTCACACTTTGGGGCATCTTTCGATGCTTACATTCACTTTCTCCTAATATTAATAAATTCCAATTTTTATCTTCTTACAATGCTTATTCTCACTCATCCTTTAGTGTGGGGGCATCGTACATCTTACATTCCATCCAAAACCTTATAATCATTGAATCCAAACAAATTCAACTCCAAGAAATCTTCAAAGAATAACACCTCCTATTTGAGAGCATACCCTACCAAGGGTATGTTCTCCTTGTGCATTTAGATATGCATGCTACCTCACATGTCATAACTACTTGCACTCTCCTCTTATTACATGTTTCTCTCTATTATCTTATCTTACTCCTCTCTCATCCATCCTTTCTTGAACAAAGTTTTCTTATTTTCTTTTATTGTACTTGGATATGTTTATTGTCAATTTTCAACTAGCATGTTTTTTTATGCTTTTATGTACTAACGCAGTCTAACATCTTATATTTGCTTTTATAGTGTCCTATATATATCCTCAAGCACCTATATGTCATCCTTATATTTACAAGCCTCTAGTTTAGTTGAGCCCTTGTATCCATTCTAGCACCTCACATCCTTTATTATTCTTTTTACAAGCCGCTTAGTCTAGCATTCTCAGCTATTTACATCCTATACTACCTATTTACAATCCTCAAAACTGTTAGTTCGGTTGATACCTTTTCCCAACTAATACCTTACATCCTTTATATTTATCAGCTAGTTAGTTTGAATTTTTGAATACCCCTTTACATCCTATATTACCTCCAAGACTACTAGATGGATTGAATAGTTTCCTACTATCACCTTATATCCCCCATGAGCTTTCTTCTCCTATTTTTGTATACCTACTTATCATCTACCTACATTCGCTTGCATTGTTTTTTCTCTCCTTATTAGTTTGCTATTTTTTAGGTTACTTAGCAAATGAGTACCGCCACGGTTGAGACGAGAGGTAATGTGTGCCCTTTGGTTGCAGAAAGGTAAGTATGACGTAGGTATATTTCATTTGGGTTGAGTTCATATTACTATCATTTGAGTTCACATTATTATCACTTATGTACTGCTCATTCACTTCAATCATTTTGATTTTGGTGTTGCATTTTCTTTTCTCGAATACCATCTCATGTACACTTTTTGTGACACGCGATGATCTTTAGGTATACACTTAATTTTTCACTTTTACTAACTTTTACTCTTCACAAGCACTATTGATGCATTGGCCCCCAAAGTGATGTCCGCATGGGTATTGTCAAAAGCGAGGGTAACTATAAATGGTTACATTGGGCCGGTTGGCGATTGTACTTATGATAATGCCTTGATGTGTAGTCCATGATACGCCGCCTTATATACTTGTTATGCCTTTACAATCTCCCTACGACATCGCCTTACTATCCTCTTATGATCACCTCCATATCAACTTGCAACACACATATAGCTTCGTCATCATCTTTCGGTAGCTCCGAGTCTTCCTCCATCTCGAGACTTCTTTTAGGACTCCTTTGATAATGTATTACAGGAGTAGACAATATCAACCATGGTCGATGTCGTCTAACTTTCATTTCGACAACCGATTGACGACATTAAACACAGTTGATACCATCGGCTAATAAAACTATAATGTCAAATTACGATCCCTATATAAACATGGCATATGAGTGCTTTTTCCAATCACAACATCATCATTTATTCGGTCTATTGGTGATCACCAATCTTCCCTTGAGGTTTTAAAGGTATTCGTTGTTCTTGCTTTATCTTTTACAATCTACACTTGGCGCATTGGGTTCTTAGGATTCCCAAGCATAGAACCCGCACTTACTATGGTTTACCCATCCTTTATGCGATCTTTCGAATCCTCAACAAGTGGCTTATCTAGATGTTCTCTTATTCATTTGTGATCCCCCACATCAACTCTCTCATAAGGTGTTACTAACCCTGGGGGAAGTTAATACGCCAATGGTGTCTGCATACACGTAAGTATCTTTAACCTCTTATTTCCTTTATGTTATTTCATATTTGATTGATTGGTCATGTATTGGTTATGATAGAGTAGCATATTCTTAATCTATTGCATTATTATCTATTGGTCCTTACCTTACAATCCACCCTTTGGGCTTTACAACCTATCAATCCTTACAATCCTAGCATAAGTATTTTTATCTTGTTACAATCAATCTATGATAAGACATAGTTAGAGGCCACTCCCCTATCCTAGATCTAGGCTTTGGAACCTTGTATCTCTCTTAGGGTGTGGGCTATGGCCTTTCTAGATCCATGTATTTTACATCCTACAACCCTATTGTGTACATCTTTAGTATGGGCCCCCTCAATATCCTAGTCTAGATTATCCAAAGAGAGAATATTCTATTAGGCCATTATTTATTTGCATACATTAAGCACATTAATGAAAGCTCTCTCTCTCAAAAGAAATCAACTAGACGCACAAACCAAAAAAAAAGGAACACTTAAAAATCAAGTATGAGCGACAAGGCAACAAAGAAAATGAATGAGACCAAACCAACATAGAAAACAAGGTAGCCATAATACAAGGGAGCAAGAAGACTAAGGAAACTACGACACAAACATGACCAAGGGTCAAAGAGTAGAAAGCTCGAAGGTGCTCCAATGGAGTACAAATCTTCATCTCCCACAAAGACCTGAGCTCCAAGTTGTCATGCTTCGCAAACAATTCTCATTTCTCCCAAATTTGTTACAAATGATAACAATTTATGAGAAGAGATGTGAAGCTACCAGAGTGTTACACAAGGGCACAAACCCTAGATTTTGGTAATGTATCAAATGTTTTGGGGACTTGGGGACTTGCAACGGACATCCCCAATTTTTAAAAAAAATTATGATGCTTTTACTATTAAAAAGTTGTTATTTTAAAAAAATTGAAATTTTAATCTTGAAAGTACCCCAAAAATATTAAATACAATTGAAACCTAAATTCATTGAACAAAGTTTAAAATATTTAAATACTAATTTTGATAGATTAGTTTAATAGCCATCCCTCTTTTGTCCCAAAATTTGGAAAAAAATTGCCATCTTGAAAACCGTATTCCTTTGCCTTGTTGTCGTTGAGATTTAAGTAACTATGGAAGCTACCATTATCTCTTATATAAACAAAAGAGGTAGTTATCTCAAAAGAGATGAGAAGCCACCACACTCTGATTTTAACTTCTTGGTGGCAATTCCTTTGTAGCTATTTTTAGTAGGAAATAAAGTCTTAAAATAGAAATTGAAACAATTCACCTTGGAATCTTAAAAGCAATGTGACAGGAATTCCCTCGAGAACTTGAGAGGATCTGTCGACATGTGAGACTCATTCAAACATAAAATTTCAGTTTTTACAATTTTCAGACTTTTTATACATTTTTGTAGTTTATCAACCCTTAAGAGCATTTTCCTGAGAAACCTGATGTTCCAAAGCAAGGATACAAGGTTTTCGAAATCAAAGGAGCAAGACCATCCCTAGGTGAGGGGTGAGGAACTGAGTATGGTAGAGCAGCAAATTAGGAGATCACATAATCTGGGTGAGTTGGGGGGTGGAGGAGGAGGGCGGGCGTTGAAGCCAAAGGAGCAATCTGCATGCAAATGGAAAAGGGGAATTTTATCAATCTCTCCACTATTGTTTAGTAAATAGAGAGACACCGAATAAAATTCTATAATAATTTCTTTTGAATGCGCCGATGCCTTGAACCCTTTGCACAAATTCTCTTAATATTATCTAAATTGGACAATCTAAGGAAACAAGGAGGGATATTTGGTAGAAGAAAATAAGGGTTATCTAAGGTACCACTCGCAGGATTAGTTGAAGCGAGTATTTTTAGCAAATGTGAATTTTTTAGTAGTATCTAATAGATAGTAAACTAGGAAACAGATGTATGGTAGGCAAATTCTAAGGAAAACATGGAATTTTCTCCTAAAACATGTATTTTTGAAAAATTCAACAACTGTATGTACATTCCATAGGAAAATTTGGCAAATCACTTTTTTAATTTGTTGATTGGCAAATTTAGATTTAGATTTAAAAAGAAATTGGCCAATTGTGGAAAACAGCCCTAAAAATACTTTGGTCAGCGCTCATGCACCCCAAATGCAGAAATCCCAAAACAAAGATGAAGAAATGGCATCTTCACTTGGCAACTTGAAACCAACAAAACTCAACGCATTAAATTGTGTTTGCCTGCCTTGCAGGCATTGGTCCCTTGAGAAATAACAATATTTTCTAAGCGGTCGTGTGTAAAACTCAAGGACCATCTTATTGGTCTACAATTGGACTGAATGAATCAATGTGCCCTAATTGGGAGATTTGTGTGCATGAGGGTGTCCTCCAACAAATACAAGAACGGATTTCTAGGAATTGAGGGCAGTTTGAGGAATTTCGCCCACTCACAAATGGCTTCTTTATTCTCATTTGCCTCAATAAGGTAGACTAGGAGGAGATAATATTAGTTAGACGGTTGTGGCTCCTCCACAACAAGTGCCTCTATCTCTGTAATGTCTCCTTTTTCAAATGAAGTATAATAAATTAATAATATAACTTAAGTGTCGACAAAGTAACTTTATGAAAGACAAATATGTTTTATTATTATAATTATTATAAAAACTAACTTTTAATAAAGCAATATCAATGAGGAATTAGAAAAGGGAAAAGTTGTTTTTGGGACTCTTTCATCATGGAAAGTTATAAAAGAGAGTGAGGGGATCATTTGAGGACATCTTTTGCATACATTACATTGTGATTTTGAGGTTTTGGGCTGCTGCTCCAACTCCCATCTGCAGTGAGGACGAAAACCCTCCATTGTAGCAAGGTTAGGGGACGAAAACCTCTAATCCTTAGAGGTGACTCCATCTAGGGGTTACAATTGTGCTTTCAGACAAGGAATTTCAGTTTCAGTCAGATTTGTCAAGCTAGGGCACGTTTTTAAGGGCAGTTTTCAGAGTTATTACAGCTAGGGCATCAAAGATATCAGTTGGAACAATGGATTTTGGGGTTTTGACCCTTATTTTGGGCATTTTTGGGAGCAGTTTTGGGGCATTTTAGAGTTGGACGACCCCCTTTGGGAGCTATTTCAGCTGCAAACTGAGGTGCATTAGGTGATGGGCCTTGCTTCATGCCATAATCTGCCCTAGGGCAGTATTTGCAGCCAGTTGGGGCCTCTCCTTCACCTTCTTTTTGCTCATACAGTCAGCTGTATTTATTGCTTACTTTCAGTTGGAAAATAAATAGAAATAAATTCATATTTTTGTTGTAAAAATTATTTTCCATCATATTCATGTGCCAAGAGGCTTTCTCTATGCTTTGCCCCTTGCGGGTATTTCTATTTTGTTGATATTTCATAAATAAAGGAAAGAAATCAGACTGCTGTATTTTGTCCATGAGGGTTTGAAGACAGCTGTCATTTCCTATAAAAATTCTGTATTTTTCCCTAGGGTTTGCAATAAAAATTTGGGTTTGCATTATTCAGATTTCTTTGAATAAAAGGGTATTTTCATAATTTTGTATCTTCATCTATAAGGGTATTTTTCCAAAATTTCCAGATTGTTGTATTTTTATAAGGGTTTACGGAAAAATCAGTTTCCCGTTCCTTCTGGCCTAAGGATAAAAAGTAGGGTTTTTGGAAAATCCGGAATTGTTTTAAAGTGTCTGCTTAGGGACATTACAATTTCCACCCTTGGACCCCTAATTCAAGGCAAAAACAAAAACTATGGATCAGGTTACCACCTAGATCAGATTCGTCGACCCCATGGCAGAAATTTGTGATGTAAGAATGTTTGAAGAAACTTGAACTCCATTGGACAGTTCATATGCTCAGCCCGGTCAACCAAGTTGAGATCTTTGGCCCATATTTGCGTATGGATTGACATCTCAAATCCACCTTCAGTTGCCATTAATATTTCTTCGTCCTAGTGCAGCTTTCAGTTCCTCCTAGTCCGATGCTTCCAAAGTCCCAAAGTTCTAAGAAGAGATTTGCCCTAGAAAGAAAAGCAGGGAAGGCTTGAAGCCAAAGGGGCAATCTACATTGAAATGGAAAAGGGGATTTTTATTAACCGCTTCACCCACTACTAAATTCATTTAAAAAAATTGAATGCGTCGATGCCTCAAACCCTTTGCATGAATGCTCTGAATATTCTCTAAATCAGATAGACTAAGGAAACAAGGAAGGATATTTGGAGAAAGGCAATAAAGGGTCATCTAGGGTACTACTCATAAGGATTAGTCGAAGCTAGGGTATTTTTTTATGAATTTGAATTTTTTAAAAGTATCTCATTGTAGCCAAATATTCTTAGATTGTAAACTATGAAACACGTATATGCTAGGTGAACTCTAAGAAAAACATGGAATATTCTCCTAAAATATGTAATTTTGGCAAATTTAACAACTTTATGTACAATTTATAGGAACATTTGGCAAATTGTTATTTAAAAATTTATTGATTGGCAAATTTAAATTTGGGAATTTCTTCAAAAAATTGGCCAATTGCAAAAAATATCCCCAAAAAATACCCTAGTCGAAGCTCATGCATCGTAGATGAGAAAATCTAAGAACAAAGACAAAGAAATGGCATCTTCAGTTGCCAATTTGAAACCAACAAAACTCAGCACATAAAATCATGTTTCCCCTACCTTGCAGACATTGGTCCCTCTAAAAATAACAATATCTTCTAAACGATTGTGTGTAAAACTTGAGGACCATCTTATCAGGCTAGAATTGAACCAATTGGATGAATGTACCCTAACTGAGATATCTCTGGGCATATGGGTGTCTTTCACTAGTATATAAGTATCGATCAGTAGGAATTACGGGCAGTTTGAGGAATTTTGCCCCCTCACAAAAGGTTTTTTTATGCTCATCTACCCTAATAAGGTAGACAATGAGAAGATATTAGTTGGAGGGTCATGGTTCCTCCACAACAGGTGCCTCTATCTCCAGCCTTGGACCCCTACTTCAACACAAAAACAAAAACTATGGACCGGATTCCTGCTTGGATCAGATTGGTCAACCTCCTGGCAAAATTTTGGACATAACAATGTCTGAAGAAACTTGGGAACTCTATTGGACAATTCATATGCTCAGCCCAGTCAACCAAGTTGAGATCTTTGGCTCATATGTGTATGGATTGACATCTCAAATCCACTTCCATTTGCTATTACTATTTCCTCTTCCTGATGCAGCTTCACTCAACAAATCAACTTCGAGTGCCTCCTAATCTGATGCTTCCAGTGTCAAAAAGTTCTGAAAAGAAATTTTCCCTGGAAAGAACACCCCAAAGAGCACCTTGTTAGGCCGGAGAAGGTATTGGTAAACAGGTCCAGATCCCCATTCCTCCTACTTTTGATCATGAGGCACAAAATTTGCAGCAGGAACCTGCAGAAATCTGCATTGACAGCAAAAAAGCTCAACAGGATGAATGGGAAGGGGGCATAGAGTAAGACCTTAATGTCCCAATTTTCTAACCTGCAGGGCAAAAGACAATGTATACCAGGGCATAATTGGAGCAGCTAATTCTAACCACGGACTTTATCTTGGCTGGAAAAAGCTTGGGAGCTGGGGGTAGTATGGATCCTCAAAGTGATCAGGAGAAGGAACCTCAGGATGAAATTTCGAACAGGGAGATTTCTACTATAACACAGGCTGAATGCAAAAATAAGAAAGCTGATGTAGGTCAAAGAAAAATAGGCTGAAGGTTTTGGGTCGAAAAAACGAAAGAGGCGGGGAAACAAGAAGCTTTGGATCCAAAGGGGTCTACATGCACATAGCTTGTGGAGGCCAGCAATCTTAATGTGTAAAGGAGGACAGCCTCTGTTCCTCTAGATGTAATGTTTCTTTAGAAATGGTTGGTTTTGCTGTGGATGATGACCAACTGCAATGGCTTTTGTTGAAGTTCAGATGCAGTGGCCTCCGCTGACGATTGGTTACATTGGGTGGTATTTCACTGTCTGAAAGAGAAGGTTGAACCAGACAGAGTCTCTTTACTGTTGTAATGTTAGTTTAATTTGGTGATGCTTTGTTTTTTAATTTGGAAGTTTCTGTCCTTCCTTCCTGGTGCATTCTGCTCTTTTTGACTCATTTCGAGCTTTTGTGCACCTTTTTGGGTAGGTGCCCCATTACAACTCCTAAATGATTTATTGAGAAAGAAAAAAAGCCATATAATAATTTCTAGACAAGCATATCAAAATTTTAAATCTCATCTAGGCTACGTGAATTTCAAACAAGCCCAGTGGACGAACTCAGTTCCAATCTCATGCGGTAGACAGTGAAGTTACGTCGTCATTGATGACTGTAAATAATAAATATTAATTAACATCGTGTGGAGGTTCAGTTCAGCGGGTGTTAGGGATACCTGATCCCTGCCCCATGGAACGAGCACATACTGTAGTGTGAATGACAGTCAGAAAGATGGACAAACAAGCTGATTCTATTAGAAAATGACAGAGATAGCTAGTGAATGAATTATGTTTATGCTTAGAATCCACAATTGCAGGAAAGGAAAGAATTTAAGCTCATAAACACCAACAAATTTTATCCTGAAACCTCCAGAGGAGGAAAAACTAGTTGGGAAGGCAATTTCTCTTTCTTCCCACTTTTATTGGCCAATTCAAAATAACAAGTACAAAATTACAATAAGTATGAAAGAGAAGTAGATAATATCTCACACTTCCTCCCAAATACTTGCTTGCTCTGTCTCAACACTCCTTTCTTCTACAAAACACAATTCCAGCACTAAGAACTTCTTGCTCACTTGCTTTCATGCTTCGATGATCCTATTCTCTTCTACAAACATGTATTTATAGCCTCTCCCATGTCCTCCCATGCACTGGAGAATGGGAAAGGTCATGGAGGAGAAGAGATACAAACAACCTTCCAAATTTTGGGTTGTTCGTTTCATATTTTCATTTTATCCGAAAGAGCCAGGACCGCCGCCCAATGCAGACCGGTGGTCCCAGGACCGCCGCCCTGGTTGGGCGGCGGTTCTGTAACCGCCGCTCTGCACAGAGCGGCGGTCCTGTTACTAAAAAGACAAAACCTCCATGTGTTTCATTTTTCCTTCTTCGTGTTGATTGTTTTGATGAAGTAGATTCATTTTGGATCCCTATGGATCACACCTCCCCTACTTAGGAGGATTTTGGTCCCACAAAAGCTTAGTGGGGGAGTAGATGAGGAAATAATTCCCTCACTTGCTCCTTTGAGTACCACCGGGCCTGCCTTGGTGTCTTTCCTTTCAGTCCAATCTGCCAAGACTCCTGCGGACCTCTCCTAGTCTCTCTGACCTTCTTTGCTGCAACACTACATCCTCCTCCAATTCACCTCGTGAGTCCAAGACGCAATCCTCAATGGAAGGTAGCAATTGTAGTCCTTCATCTTCATCTAGCATGGATGGCTCATATAGGTGCAAGTTCTCACAGTTTACTACAGAGTACATCCTCATAAATGGTGGCAAGTCAAGTCGAAAAGCATTTTCTCCAACCTGCTCCAATATGGTGAAGGGCCCATATCGTAGTGGCTTGAGTTTCCGTGCTTGACCTTGTAATCTCTCCTTGCTCAAGTAAAGCCAAACTCTATCTCCAACATGTAGCTTATGTTCTCTCCTATGTTGATCATGCCTAGCTTTGTACTTGGCTTGAGATTTCTCTAGTTGTTCTTTGACTTTGAGATGGATTTGTCGGATCCTCTCAATGAATTTGTTTGCTCTAGTCACCTCTGTGTCTCGTGTCTCCTCCTCATCCTCTTTGCCCAACTACTATGTCCAGTGGATTTGTAGGTAGATATCCCAAGCATGCTTCAAATGGTGACTTCATAGTGGATGTGTGTACTTGCCCGGTTATAGGAATGTTGAATGTAGGCTAAGGACTCATCCCAAGTCCTTGGATATTTGTTATTATACCCTCTGATCAATTGTACCAAAGTCCTGTTTACCACCTTTTCCATCCATCTGTGTGGATGGAAAGTTGTGCTCCTCTGTAACTTTGGTATCCATCTTGTCCCACAAAGTAGTCCAAAACTTCCCCAAGAACCTGGAATCCTGTCAGAAACAATAGACTTTGGCAAACCAAAATGCACCCATACATTAGCAAAGAAAAGATTTGTTGCCTCATGTGCTTTTACTTGTCTTTTTACATGCCATAAGAATACACATCTTATTGAATCTATCAACAACAACATATAGATAGTCATGGCCATGTTTAGACATAGGTAATCCTCCTACAAAATCCATAGAAATGTCCTCCCACGATGAGTAGGTATTGGCAAAAGGCATATACAAACCCTCCTTCCTAGTCTTAGGCTTGCTTTAGTACAACAAAGTTTACATCCACGTATAAATTTTGATACTTCTTCTTGCATATTGGGCCAATACACGTACCTTTGCAAGTGGGCTAGGGTCTTACCAACACCGAAATGTCCCACTACTTTTGAGGTATGTGCTTCCCTCATCAATAGAATTCTTTCTTCTTTTGGCACACAAAGCTTCCCCCATCGGTAGAGCAGCCCATCTTTGAGATAACAATCTTCAATCCTGTCCTTTCAGCCCTTGGGACTGCAACTACTGAAATGTCACCCCAAAGTCTTTGTCCTGGGCATATGCCTCTCCGTAAGCTTCCTTCGTGAAGGGCTCGATCTGAGAGATAGTGGCCAAACAGAAAACTTCTCCTGTGTGGGTGGCCTAGACAACATGTCTTGCCACCAAGTTTGTACTACCCTTCTTGTATTTGATCACCAGATGGAACTGCTTGAAGGAACCCCATCCATTTGTAGTGCCTTGCTTTCTGCTGTAATTTAGACTGTGCTTGCAAATACTAGAGAGGTTTGTGGTCAGTGTGCACAATAGTTTCTTTACCCAACAAATAATGCTTCCATTTTTAATTGCTGAACTAGTGCATACATTTCCTTATCATATATTGAATATCCTTTAACTGCTGAAGTGAAAGTTTCAGAATGATAACATACGGGTTTACCTCCTTGAAGCAACACTGCGCCCATGGCGTAATCACTGGCATCTGTCTCTACTTCAAAAGGTTGCTGCAAATTAGGAAGAGCAAGTATTGGAGCATGACTAATCTTGTATTTCAATAACTCAAAGGATTTGTCTTGTTCCTTACCCCAATCAAAACCCTTACTCTTTGGCCACTGTGTGTAGAGTTGTTGCAATCATGGAGAAGCCCAGAATGAACTTCCACATGTATTGTACTTTGCTCCCACAAAAACTCCTAGTCTCTGTGGCTCCTGTTGGTGTTGGCCAGTTGGTGATGGCTTCCACCTTCTTTGGATCCACTCGTAGCTCTCCTCCTCCAACCACGTGCCCAAGATAGACAAGTGATTGTTTGGAAAACTCACATTTCTTCATATTACAAAGCAATTGTTTCTCCTGAGAACTTGCAAGACTTGTTGTAAATGAGTTAGATGTTCTTCCCATGTGGCACTAAAAATCATAATATCATCTAGATATATAATGACACATGAATCTATGAAATCCCATAATACATCATTCATCAATCTCATAAATGTAGCGGGTGCATTGCATAACCCAAAAGGAAGTACTAACCATTCATACAAACCCTATTTTGTTTTGAAGGCAGTCTTCCATATATCCTCCTCCTTCATTCTAACTTGGTGATAACCGGACTTGAGATCCAACTTCGTGAAGAATTTGGCATGTTGAAGCTGGTCCAAGAGATCATCTATGCGGGGAAGTGGATATCTGTTCTTTATGGTGATCTTGTTCAAAGCGCGGTAGTCGATGCACATTCTCCAAGAACCATCCTTCTTTGGCACCATCACAATAGGTGAACCACATGGTGAGGTGCTCGGACGTATCACCCCTTGGTCTAGTAGTTCCTGGAGTTGTTTCTTTACTTTAGTACTCTCAAGCAAGGATTGCCTATACAACCCGATGTTTGGTAGAGGGGACTCTGGCAATAGCTGAATCTCATGCTCTACTTCTCGTTTTGGTGGTAACCCACTAGGGAGCTGAAAAACTTCTGAAAAAGGACTGAATAATACTATCCAAATCATGCTTTCCTGGTTAGAAATCTCTAAAACTTCTACCCCATCTTGTTTATCCTTTAACAAAAGTAAACAAAACTGATTATGATTTTCTGAATAAGTCATTTTTGCTTGGTTAGCACTCACCATAGTAACCCATGTCTTACGTTGGTGTGCCCGGATGTTGTAGTTGATCCCATCCTTGACCCATCTGTACCGGTTTTCCCTTCTCATAAATATAGCATCCCTGATATACAAGTAAGGACTCCCGAATACAACATCAAAAGCATCAAGTGGAATAACGTCAACTTCCAAAACATCAATATATTGGGAATTTATCCCAAACTTGACCTTACATCTTCTTGTTACCTGAATTTCAAC
The DNA here is from genome assembly GCA_018340775.1 of Taxus wallichiana var. yunnanensis. Classification (NCBI taxonomy): domain Eukaryota; kingdom Viridiplantae; phylum Streptophyta; class Pinopsida; order Cupressales; family Taxaceae; genus Taxus; species Taxus wallichiana. The sequence continues at coordinate 643,662,128 of CM031244.1, forward strand.
ACCCTTCTTCACCCAACCCAAAGGATAAGGGTGTGGATGCTCGTAAGTCTCAAGACCAAGCTTCTTTACAACTGCTTCAAAAATCAAGTTAGATTGAGAACCGGTATCAACCAAAGCATTTACCTTAGTTCTCTTGATCTGGATTTTGATCTGGAATAGTCTACTCATCTCCTCTTCTGGCTGTCCATGTTGGTGGCCATGCATCCAAGCCTTTCATCTACATCAGAGTCATCTTCGATTTCCACCTCCCCTTCTATTTCTTACAATTGTCATGGACTTCTTCGAGTCCTTGGTTCGGTTCTTCGGATGTAACTCGGATGCAACTTCCAACATGTAGCATCAGTATGACCATTAATATCACAGTTCTTGCAAAAATTCTTGGGATCTTTACAAGTATTTAAAGTAGTGGCAGCTTGTTTACCTTTCCCTTTCCACTTACCCTTGTTACTTGTTTGCCCATACTCTTTTTTTCTTGATTTGTCGACTTTTTTCCCTTGCTCTGCTTCCCCTTGCTTCTTTTCATCATCTATGTAGTATGCTTGCACACACGCCTCGTTGAGATCTTTGGGCTTGGTGGAGATGACTTTTCTTTGAAGGTGAGTGTGAAGTCCTCCCAAGTACTTAGTCAAAATATCCTCATCCTCCAAGTCCATGTTTAGCAACATGGCCTACCTCCGAAACTCCATAGTATAGTCCTGCACACTTTGACCACTGCCTTGTCTAAAATACTTGCCATTTAATCATTTGGTCAGTCTTGTGGCCAATAGGATAGAAGTTAGCTCTAAGTAATTCTTTAAATTCTTGCCAAGATTTCACAATAGGATGCTTCTTCTTTTCACAAGTGGTTAGATGGGTTTCCCACCAAACCAGAGTGTGTCCCTCCATTTTGAGACGTGCAAAGGTGATCCTCTGTGCCTCAGTGACATTATGGATGCTAAAGTAGACTTCTAACTATTTTAACCATTTATCAAGCAACTCCGCATCTACTTGTCCTTCAAAGCTTTTAATATCAACTTTCGTCTCAACTTTAAAAGGAGTATGATCGGATTTTACCTTTTCTCTTGTGTTTGAAGTCTCTTCTTCATGCTCTTCCCCATAACTTTCCTCATGGTGGCTCCTTCCTATGCCAAACTTTTCAGCTAAGCCCCGAACCACTGAGTCCATGGAGTCTTGTTTGACAAAAGTTGTCTTTTGTAAATCAGCAAGCTCTTCTTGCCTTCTAAACATCCTATCCATCATGGTCTCCAACATCTCGATTCTACGGACCAAGTTCTCTTCCTCCATTTGTCCCCGAATTCTCTGTTTCCACTTCTTTGTAGAAATTTCTGGATCGCAAGGTAAAGCCTCTTCGCCTTTAGATCTCGTCACTATCATACAAATCCAAGAATGAATACCATAGTCCTGGATAATTGTTAGCTCTGATACCAAAATGATCTGTAAACTCTTCAACTTTGGAATTATCCACGAAACACAAATAAACATTGTTGTTCTACTTTCTATTAGAAAATGACAGAGATAGCTAGTGAATGAATTATGCTTATGCTTAGAATCCACAATTGCAGGAAAGGAAAGAATTTAAGCTCATAAACACCAACAAATTTTATCTTGGAAACCTCCAGAGGAGGAAAAACCAGTCGGGAAGGGCAATTGCTCTTTCTTCCCACTTTTATTGGCCAATTCAAAATAACAAGTACAAAAATTACAATAAGTATGAAAGAGAAGTAGATAATATCTCACACTTCCTCCCAAATACTTGCTTGCTCTGTCTCAACACTCCTTTCTTCTACAAAACACAATTCCAGCACTAAGAACTTCTTGCTCACTTGCTTTCATGCTTTGATGATCTTATTCTCTTCTACAAACATGTATTTATAGCCTCTCCCATGTCCTCCCATGCACTGGAGAATGGGAAAGGTCATGGAGGAGAAGAGACACGAACAACCTTCCAAATTATGGGTTGTTCGTTTCATATTTTTGTTTTCTGTCCGAAAGAGCCAGGACCGCCGCCCAATGCAGACCGGCGGTCCCAAGACCACCCCTGGTTGGGCGACGGTTCATAACCGCCCTCTGCACAGAGCGGCGGTCCTATTACTAAAAAGACAGAACCATGTTTTCATTTTCCTTCTTCGTGCTTTATTGTTTTGATGAATTAGATTCATTTGGATCCCTATGCCCCCTCTTAATGACTAAACCGGAACGATACCAAGTTTGTCCCGAAATTTTACAAATGTCCTAAAGCCCATATGTTTAGTCATTAGATCTATAGACTGTGTCATAGGTGGTACTTCAAAATCAGTAGTCCATTGTTGTGTTGTGGTTGTCGAATGGAGGACCGCAAAACAAGAATTTGGTCATGTGAACAAAGAATATGGAAAGTGGTTCATTGATTCTTCGTTACATGATTCATTGACTAGTGATGAATCATCAATGGTTGAGAGTGTCAACCCCATCTCCAAAGTGCTGGAATCAAAAACTCAAAGAGGTGGATTGAGAAATTTGTTCCAGGCTTGTGTAGCTTGTTGGAGTCTATACAAAACTCGGTTAACCTATTAATCGAAGTCACCTCGCTTTGTCCTCGCAACACCATGTTTTGCTCATCCAACCTTTTCAAGAAGAGAAATGTGACCATCTATGCAATGGAAGTTAGAACCAACTCCGAAATAGTGGGAGAAACAAACATCTCTATCTCAATAGTGGGAGAAATAACAATCTCAAGCAGGTGGTAGGAGTGAGAACCAACTCCTCCTCTGTCTCATCTGTTTGTTCATTTATCCCCATCTGTTGGGAAAGGTCTTTCACAACACGATAAGCAAATTGTTCACACTCTACTGTCCTTCGAGCAAGTACCTCTCAAAGAGTGGCTTGGCATGCCATCTCACCATTCACCGTCAATGCATTTGGAATAGTGAAGTCTCCATTCACAACAAATTGTTCTTCAAAATGAGGAGATTCATCCTCCCAAGGCATGTCATCCTCCCGTACATCCTGTACGATGGAGTTGTCCTCCACATTTGCATTCATATTGATTGTAGCAGGATCGACAAGCCGATATTGGCCACCTTACCTAATACCAAGGGCAATCATCCATCTCTGCTTCACATCGAGACAACATACTTCTTCCCACATAAATATTGGGATTTTCGGATAATTGATGAATAGATAGAAGATTCTCTTTTGTAAAGAAGGTACATATCTAACATTCCGTACTAATAGTTTATGAGCATTATCCAATATAATGCATATATCTCCTATCCCTTCTATCATAAGTGATTCTCCATCAACTAGTACTACTGATTCAAAACATATATTTGTAGTAAATAAAACATATCAGTCCCTGCGACATGAAAAGTGTGTGGAAGTGCTGAAGTCAATGATCCAGTAACTCGTATCACTGTCATGTGAGCATGATGTCGTAAGATAATAAAGAGCATGCCCGTCATCCGAATCTCGTTCTTCTACAACTGCTACCACATGTTCCTCATCACATGGATTTTTGTTCTTTTGCGAAAGATCATACTTTCGTTTCTGACAATCCTTCTTAAGGTGCCCAACCTTGTGACAGTAATAGCATGTGACATGATACCGAGTGGAGGACTCACTAGAATGACATCTCCACTTTCCTTTTGACTATGTGACAAGAGCACTCTTTGATTGGTCACAACTAGATTTTGCCTAAATTTGTCTCCGCTCCTTTTGCAACAGGTAGGAACTCACCTTGTCAAACGTGAGAGTTTGACTTTCAGCCATTAAATGGAGTGCCTCCACAAATGACTCATACGAAGAAGATAAGTTATTCAGAACTAGAGCCACCATAGCATCGTCGTCCACCTTTTTGTAGATGGAAGATAGTTGGTCTCGAAGGTCTTTCATCCGAAGTAGGTGCTTAGACAGTGATCCACCTTCTTGTAACTTTACGTAAAAGAGCATATCCTTCAAGTATAAAACCCAAGTCTTTTCTGACGTTTGATATTCATCCCTCAGACTGGTCCACAATGTGCTTGCCACAATAGCATTCCACACTTCTAGTATCATATCATCCGACACCGACAACTTGAGAAGCAATAGAGCTTCCTTATGACGTTTGTCATAATCAGCGAAGTTCGCTACCCGTGATTATCTTATCACAATCACGAAACTCTGCAAGTGTCGAATCTTATGGCTTCATATATTGAAATTGTGCCCATTAATTTTTGCGAGTCCGGCAGAATCACATTTGAAATATTTGCCATTTATTACCTTAAAATAATGGAAAATAACAAAAGATATTTTTCCCACTCCAACAGTACTATGAATTTATTATTCAAATGTGTGACACATATAACAAAGAACAAAGATTAAATACCAGGGCTCAACAGAGTCTGTGCCCTAGGCACACACTGTCTGCTGAGGAAGATTAAATACCAGGATCACGACTGCTCGAATGGAAATACCCTCTCGAAATCACAGGAATTACGAGTATGGAACAGGTTTCAAATTTAGTACCCTCGTCTTTGCCCTAGCGACTGCTCGCGACTGCCTTTTTAACTGTTTGGCGACTGCTTGCGATTGCCTTTTTGACTGTTTGAAAGGCACGTACTGGTTGAAAGGCATGTTTTTGTGTTGGCACTACTTCTATGCCCTTGCGTCTGAATTTTCCTTCAATTCGTGAGTGTTCTTTGCAGCTGCTCAACCCACAAACAGACGACCAGTCCACCCACGATTTTGCCCTCGTTTTGCAGGAATGGCGTTGACCTCACACACACTTCACTGCAACTCGTCTTCCTCCAATGGCGACTTGACTAACTTAATGCTCTGATACCAATGTTAGTAGAAGGAGAAATCAAGAAAGAAGTGGTAAGGCAAAACTGCGCTGTACAAAATGACACAGGCAGAGTATTATTTATATTAGAGATGGTGGTTACATTTATATTATCGGTTATGGCAGGTATAACTGCTCTAAAACCGAACAGTACACTATATATTCAACATTACATAAAATCTTAAGCATCCAAAATATTTTAATCTTATAACACAATGATCCCAAAAAAACACAAACACAAAATCCAACATAAGGTGATTATCACTAAGCTCAATTACCAAAAATCCTTTTGTATGGAATGGAACCAAAACAGATAAGCATAACATTGGTATTCAATTGCTACCCACACCCAGCTGTAAAATACAAACAGGTCATCAATACTACTAATGAATTAAAAAAACCATCACAGATTCAGTATGGAAGATGACTTAGCACCAAACCTATCAATATATAAACACCCTATGATATTAGTTGCTAGATTTTCCATAGGGATATAATAGCTGGCTAATTTGAGGCTCCAGCCAACTCGTCACCTTTGACTAATCCTCAAACAAGGATAAGATGCAGACATGCTACTTACCCTAGAATAATGGTTCATGGGGAAGTAAATCACTGAGAAAAGAATATAAAATCAATACAAAAGTAAATGCAAGCATAACAGCAATTACAACCACCAAAAATGATTACATAAACAAAATTAAATGAGTGTTTCAAAGTACCATGTAGGAACTTACCTCAATTCTTTAAGATACTCATATATAGTGATATAAATGAGAAAAATATGCTACAACACACAGACATCATAGGTGCATACACTGATGTTATCTATCTACACACTTTAGCAAAAGAGTATATACAGATTGTATAATGTTTGTGTGTTTTAATCAATTGCTTTGCTTTTTGTAATTAATTAACGAATTAATGCACCTATTTGTACTACTACAATCATTTTAGATTTTAATTTTAAAATTGGATGAGAATTCCAGTCAATTCTCCATCATTAAATATTTTCATCTGGGCTACTTCTCGTTTCCATTGTAATTATCACCTTTACCCAAGTAGACTGGCTGTACCTCCAGTTCAAGTTTAAGCTTACCTAGGTTCAAATCTTCTATCTTGTGATTCTTCTCTTAGTCAGCCTTCTCATGCACTTTTCTATAAAAGGGCATTATGAGATCATAGGCAATGCATGAGCATTAATGAATTTTTAAATTTCCTTAGACATTTTTCAATTGCAATTTATCAGTGCAATTTTGCACCACATCTACTACCTATGTGAGATAGCTAACAGGTGGTTGTTTGAATCCTCCACATTACTGACAACATTATTGACTCTAAACCAGTATATCCCAATTCCCCTGCCCACACAAGATTGATAGCCTTATAAAGAAAATTGTGATTGCTAAACTAAGAACCAACTCACATAATTACACAGTGAAATTGGTAAGAGAAGTCACCTGAGACCTCAGTAGGAGTAAAAAAATCGTTTGGTATGAAATTCATATGAAGTATGGGACATAAACATTTTCTATTATTTTGTCTTCTTTACAACGACATTAGGCTCTGTTACTCGGACATTTGATATCATAAATTAGTGCATGAAACCATAAATCAAGACAATCAAACAAAGATTGGAGATTTTATCATAAAATTTAACTATCGTAGGAACAATTTGCAATCTGAATATTTATATTTTTATAGGTCCAATAAATGCCTCAAAATATTCCCAATGAAATACAAGAAACAGTCTTAAATGTCATCGTCGTCTTCTAATGTCTTTCAATTGTTTATTAATGCTTCCTATTGAGGAAATATGGTTACATTAGTCCTGCTCCTTATCCTATTTGTGATTTGTAAGTATGCTGCATAATTCCTAAAATTCATCTTAATGCTAGATCCAAAGGACAGAAATTTTCTAAAAATTCGCCTTAATGCAAGATTTACCTAAACACACTGAACCTACCAATCCTAGATTTTTCAATAGCCAATAATTGCAGCTTTGATTTGGCCAGTCCGTTGATATAAGTCTAAGAAGATGACCTAATACGAAGAATAAAAGCCTCAATCCCAAGGATGTTGCACAATCTTAAAATTTTAAGTTAATGTCAGATCAACCTAAAAGCACTGCAAATAATTAGGCTACAAATTCCTCAAATGTTTCCATAGCATAACAGCCTCATGGAGACAGGTGCTAATTGTTCATTATCAGACAATTTCTTGTAATCCAAAGTTCGAATTTTTCCTTTCTAAAAGTATAGCTGAGTAGATAGCCTGATAAGTAGACTCAAAGACATAATCCTAAGGATTCAGAAAACTTCTTAAATTTACCTTAATGCTACATCAACCTAAGAGAACTGCAAATAATCATTAATAAGTTCTTCAAATGTTTTCCATAACATAACATCCTGTATGGGAACCGATATTTAAGTTTTCAATAGTAAATAATTCAACGTAATTGCAAATTTGATTTGGTTGTATTTTGATGTTATTAAAAGTGGACAGCCTGTACAGAAAAATTAAAGCAATAATCCTAAGGGTACAGCAGATTTCTATAAATTTACCTAAACTCTAAATTTTCCTTGAGCATTGAGTAACTACACTACATATTCCTCAAATTTTCTCCAGAATATAACAGCATATGTGGAAACAGAGCTAAATTTTTCAGTATTAAACAATTCACTCTGATTGCAAGTCTGATTGAGTCATTTGATGACATAAGGGCAAGTAGATAGCCTATAAAAGAAAAGAGAACACAACGATTCTAAAGATGCAGCAAGTTGTTTAATTTACCTTAATGATAGGCTCAGATAAAAAAAAAAAAAGTGCAAAGAATAATGCAGCAAATCTTCCCATCACATAATAATCTGGGGATCCGGTGCCAATTGTTTTATAATTCAACAATCTGCTATAATTGGCAGCTTGATATTGCAGTCGATGTAAGGTCAAGTAAAGAACAATGATAAGGTAAAAGGGTGGTCCTAAGGATGCAGAAAAAAATTCTATTTCACTTTAATTTAGATAAAAAGCGTACTGCAAAGAATTATTCTGCAAACCATTTTAAATTTCAAATAACATAACAATCTGTGTTTGAACTAGTGCTAAACATTTCAATATTAAATAACTAACTAATTGCAAAATTAATTTGGCAGTTTGTTGATGCAAGGACAAGTTGAAAGCCAGAAAACAAAAACAAAAACAATCAAACTAGTGCTAAACATTTCAATATTCAATAACTAACTGATTGCAAAATTAATTTGGCAGTTTGTCAATGCAAGGACAAATTGAAAGCCAGAAAAGAAAAATAAAAAACAAACCTTAAGGATGCACCAAGTATCTTAAAATTTGCCTCGTTTCCAGATTATTTTAACCTAAAAGCACTACTAAGAATTATGTTGCCAATTCCTCAAAATTTTCCAAAGCAGCCTGCACCAACTGGTGCTATAATTTTCAATATTAAACAATTCACTGAACTGTAAATATTTTCTGGCTGTTTGTTGATGTAAGGCCAAGAGACCAAGCTGATAGCCGCTAAGAAGGATAAAAGATATTATTCTAAGGATTTAGATGATTCCTTACATTTTACAATCATGTTAGATTGGCCTAAAAGTACTGCAAATAATTACACTCCAAATTCCCAAATTTTATTCATAAAATAACAGCCTATGTACCATACTTACAAGTTTGATTTGGTCATTTGTTAATGTACAGACATGAAGTGATCCTATGAATGTAGCTTATTTCCTAAAAATCACCTTAATTTACATAAACCTAGGAGTACTGCAGATAATTATGCTGCAAAGTCCTTGAGTGTTTCAATAACATAACAATCTGTGTGCAAACTAGTGCCAAATTTCTGAATGGTAAATAATTCAATGCAATTGCAAGTTTAATTTGAAAGTTTGTGAATGTGAGGCCAAGTAGACAGTCAGAAAAAGAAAAATTCTTAAAACCTTAATTCTAGATTAACAAAAGAGCACCCCGAGTTCCCCAAATATTTCCGACATTTTCAATGAGATTTCGGGTGCTTCCGTAATGCTCAATGTTTAGAAAGGATGTTTCTGATGCATGATAAAAACAAATCCGATGTTTCTGACACTATATGTCTGCCCATCTTCAGGGGGAAAGTTTAAAAAATTACTCTTGAGGAAATTATAACATAGTAACACTCTTAAAATAATAATAATGTGATTATAAAATTGCTAAAGATTGTCAGCTTTAATCAATTTTTATTTAATGGATACTTTATTATTTAACAATAAATGCTCAAGTTATGTGTATTGCCATGTTTCTTTAGGTGGTTTGTTATTGGTTGCCAAGAGCTACCAATACCAAGTCCTTTGTCTCTATTTAGATTAGCAGGCCGGATTTGTTTCTATCACACATGATGTAACCAGAAACATCCTTTCCAAACATTTTCAATATTAAATTATTTAATGTAATTTCAATTTTGATATGGTTGTTTGTTGATTTAAGGTTGAGTGCACGAACTAAAATTGAAAAACATTGATCCTAGTGATGCAGCAAATTTCTTAAAAGTCCCATTGATTCCAAATTAACCAAGGAGCACTTTAAAGAGTTATGCTTCAATTCAATATTTTCATTACTTAACAGTCTGCGGCTGGTAACTGGTTCTAAAGTTTAAACATTTTAATATTAAACAATTTGGTGTAATTGCAAGTTTTATACGGCCACATGTTACAAGCCAAGTAGACAGCCCGATATGAAGAACAGAAATCAAGACACTATAGATACAGCGTGACTCTCAAAAATTACCTTAATGCCAGTTTAATATCAAGGCATTGCAAAGAATTATGCTGCAAACTCCTGATAGTTTTCCATTAAATAACAGACTACAGAACTAGTCCTAAATTTTTCAACACTAGATAACTCACTATAATTGCACCATAATGCTGAGTAGAAATCCTTTAAGAGAAAAATAAAAACAATGATCCTAAAAATGCAGCAAATAGCTTTAAATCCGCCTTAATTCTAAATTAACCTAGGAGCACTGCAAAAAAGTATGCTCCAGATTCCATAACAGAACAGTATGCCAAACTCGTGATTGTGATTGCAAACTTTAAATTGCCTCGCAGTGCCAGCTAAAAAGTCTGATGAGGAAAATAAAACAGCAGGCCCTAAAAATGCAGCGAAAGTATTTATATCCGCCTTAATGCTAGATTAAACTAGGAGAGCTGCAAAGAATTACGCTGCGAATTCCTGAGCGTTTTTCATTACAAGACAGTCTGCAGGGCTAGTCCTATTGTTTTCGACGCTGGATAACGCACTGTAATTGCAAGCTTTAAAACGCCCGGTGATACCAAGCAAAATGCCTGATGAGAAAAATTAAAACAATGATCCTAAAAATGCAGCAAATATCTTTACATCGACCTTAATGCTAGACTAACAAAGGAGTACTGCAAATAATGATGCTAAAAATCCCAAGAGTTTTCCATAACATAACAGCACAGTAGATAACTCGCAATAACTGCAAGCTTTAACTTGCCTCCTAATTCCGAATAAAAACCTGATGAAAAAAGAAAAAAAAACAATGATCCTAAAATGCAGCAAATATCTATAATTTCACCTTAATTCTAGATTAACCTAGGAGAACGGCAAAGAATTATAAAGAAAAATCCTGAAAGTTTTCCACTGTGTAACGGTAGTCCGGAGCCAGTGCGAAATTTTTGGATACTAGATAACTCGCAACTTCAAATTGGACCGTAATATCAAGTAAAAAGGCTGACAAGAAAATCTGATAACTAACCTTGAATTATATGGAGCCAACAATGCCTTAGCTTCTGTATCGCGGAATGTCTCAACACAGGTTCGGATTTATACAGAATTAGGGCAACATTACGAGCGTAGTGACAGTCGAAGCTGAGATAAGAAGTGAGAAATGTGGAACGTATAGAATATGTGTATTTGTAGTGGCGCCGTTAATTTCCGGCTATTTTTAACACGATGTTTGATTATTCTGTTCCACTTCCCCGGTTTGAGTCTCTTTTAGCCATCACCACGGAATGGGTATTTGTCCGGATAAAACATTTAATTCATAAGTAATGATTCTATTTTATCTCTTTTGTATTTTTTTAATTTTTAATTTATTTATTTTATAATTCTAAGGAAATCGAGGTCGTTACTTAATAATTTAAGCGGTGAGAGGATTATTTAGTAGTTGCTTTACTCGTAAGAACGCTCGAGTGGGGTTAGGGATTATCAATCACAAAAAAATACTAATGTTTTTATATTTATAAGGGTTTTTTTAAGTATGAAAATATTATTTCTAATATGGATTTTTGTGCTTTTTTATATGTGTTTCATTTACACATAAATTGACTAATTTAAGGCACCTTTTTGTTTCATTTTACACATTGAGTTCCCTAAATGATAGTCATTCTCTAGTTTAGCACTTTAAAAATTAAATTTGAAATAAGTGGAAGTACGTCGAAGTAATAGGGATGAGCTTTGTCAGAAGATCCTACTCATCACAAAAAAAAATCAACGATGATAAGATGATAAAAATCACATGTCACTTTACAATTCGATGCACTGATTTTTTATATTTACAAAACCCTTTTAATTAATAAAAACTTATTTATAACTAGAATGCCAAGGTAATATAGTTTTTCCTATTATTCAATAAATTCAACGGGTTTTCAAAATAACTTCATGTCATTAACACGCCAATAATTTTAAAACCGGTAAAATAAGGGCAAAACAAATCAAAAATGTCCATGACAAGCATCAAATCTCATCCCTATGGGTTAATATCTAGCATTTTCCTAAATATAGAGGGCTTTAATGAGTCGTGAGGAACTTTGTTAGGAATAGTGTTTTAATTTGAAGGCTTCCACTATAGGGCCTCAAGTTTCCTTTGGTCTTACTCTAACAAAAGTGGTGGTATCGGGGTTGCAAATCATATTTAGTCGTCTCTTTTGTATCTTTTGTATTTATGTCATTGCCCACTACATTGTCTACCCTACAAATGTAGTTGTTAGTCCTCTTATGTTGCACATACAAAGGTGGTAGAAATGTTTTATCATGATAATCATAAAATAAATGTTTTTCGCGTCCACCACCAATGTTAAATGCATTTGTATCGTGGCAAATGGTAATTTCACACTTATTAACCAAGCTTAATTGGTGCTTAATTTTACCTAAAATATAGAATATGGAATAAAACATCAAAGCAATATACTAACAGACACAACATGAGATCATTCTAGTTACAAACAAGAAACAATAAAATTTACAACGTAGTAAGTATTTCCCAAACATAAAGATATATAATAGGAAAAACAACATGAAAAATATCAATAGGCGAGATATATACATTGTAGACGTGTTGGAGTATTGCATATTTATCCTCACCTTATAGAGTAGTTAAATTGTGTAAATTACTTCATATTTATTAAAAGGCCAACTTCAATGTCCTTTATCTTTTATATTATCGTGTCAAAGGAAGGTTATATAGTTTTCATTCAAAATTAATTTTGTTTGTTCCTTACGAATAACAATGAGACATGTGTCGTATACTAAAGTTTGATATATAGTTGTTGCACAAACATTTATTCTTTGCTTTTAAACATATATTTTTGGATTAATCTTATTGGCTAGAAGATAATTTCCTAACCATCTCACCTATTTTTCAATTAATAGAAAATGGAGATTTTTAGTTTAACCAATCAAAATGAAGTATACTTAAAATATTTAGAAACCTATTATAGTTTTTGACTTAAAAAATAATATTAATGTTTTAAAAACTCGTTTTCGTATTTGTGTGTACTTTTACAATTAATATATGTATGTATTAGATATATAGTTAAAAGTACCATCTCTATATTTAACATCAATCATATGGCTCCTTGGACATTAGAATTTATCTAAGAAGCATTTAAGTGTGAAAAATGAACTCAATTGCCCTTATTAAAGGGTGTCACATGTAGTCTTTGTAATTTTTACAGAGCTTCCAAATGTTTCTTTAAATGCCTCAAAAAATCTAACAAACCATGTGGCAATTTTTTATGTTGAATATAATTTAATGCATAATTTTGAGAATGGATGTGGTGTGTTACTACGACGACCTATTTGATGTTTTCCTTATTTTGCATTTAAGACGGCGGTCGTGATTGTAATGTGTTGATAATCCCTTATTCTTGTTGGTGCAAATTATTTACTTGCTTGAGATAATTAGATAACTTTATGTTGGTATCTATGGCACTCCAATGCACAATTTTTTTTGATTTAGTAATCACACTTTAGTTGGTCCCAAAATCTTTTCAATCCATAAAATGAAAAATATATTTACCATGGATGGTTTTATTAATCTACATAGAACTAATGTTAGGAAATAAGGGATAAAATATGCGGAATAATCCCTTACAAAATCGCAACAGTAGAAATTAATATGCAAAAATATTACAGATCTCAAATAAAAGTGCGGAATAAATAACACAACACAAAGAGACAAGATTTAAAGTGGTTCACCCAATTTGGGCTACGTCCACCAAGAATCACTTGCTCGATTTTGTTACAAGCCTCCACTCTCTCAATACAATACCTGATCCGTTTGGAGTTATGCTCAACAAACTCTCAAATTCACACCCGAATTCAAACACATCTGCAATACATTTACTTGTCCATCTATCATATGCATAAGACCATATAAATAGACAATTGCTTAAGCGCTTTTACAAAACCGTGGGTATCAAAACAATGGGAAAAAATAAAATTGTCCCATAAACCTATGGGTAACCGAAGGGGCGCTTTTACGAAACAATGGGTACCGAAAAAACATGGGCCCAAAAATAGCCCATAACGGTTACCCATTACCCATGGGTTAATAAACCACCCATGGGTTAATAAACCGCCGTAAAAATACCCGAGTGTAACACATAGAAGGTGTACCACACTCTAACATGAAAATAGGCTCCATAAACATAACAACTAACTCACTCTTGTAATAGTATGGTTGCGGTTTATGTTTATTTTTCAGTTCAAGAACATTATTAGGGCTTTTGACGAGACATGCTCAGTAATGAAAACAATCATGGAATTCATTTCTTGGGTGCTTGTCTTTTGTGTATAAAATTATATTTCAATATCTATTACATGCATATATCTTGTCAAAGAATCAATTTGGTAGAGAAAAACAATGAAGATGAAAATTAGTCCATTAAACAAGAAAAGATACAAGAGGTAGCATGTTCATTCTCCTCGTGTTTTGGTTTATATAAACTAAATTTATATGTAGATGTGAGTAAGAGTGATTATATGATTTGTTTTGTTTGGTAGGTGTGGAATTAATAGATGCATATAAAAAGTTGCTTTAAAAATGATAGGATACATGCAACCCGATAAGGTGTTGAAGAAATTAAAGACTAACAAAGTGCATAAGAATATGACCATATATGTCCTACAACGACGTCTAATCCAATTGTGAGTGCACAAAGCTAAGAGAAGAGCATCCCAAAGTATGTTAAAAACTTGTCAATCCCCACCATGCCCAATGATAATGGTAATACGATCATCCAATTATATAAGTGAAGAAATTCAAAATGTATGTACCATTATGCAAAGTAGTCGATTTTGGTTGAAGGCACTTTTATAATTTAAATAGTTTTCCATTAAAGGGTAAGTGTACCGAGTTGGGGGCGAAAGGGGGTTTTAAGTGGAAGCATTTTTCGAAAAATAAAAATCTTCAACTTCGCAAGTTACTTTGAAATAGTTACACTCAAAATTGGAAGATGTTATAAGAACATGAATCATAGTATTTTGAGTCTAGTTTCTAATCTACTAATTTGTTTTGAAAATGGTTAAGTTTAAGTGGGTTAAATAACTAAAATACCAACAGGTGCTACTATTTTTGTTAAAAAACATAGTAGACAGTCTTTCGTGCCCCCACCATTTTTGAGCACTATTTAGTATTTTTGAAAACCCTTTGGTAGAAAGATAGATAGGAGCATCTAGTTTGGGCTAGGATTTTTAGATTTTTTTAGCAATGTTTTTTTAATGATTTTTCTAGTACAAAAATTTTTAATTTTGAAAAATAACAAAGCTCCAATCTTGCCCCCACCCCCACTACCTCAAAAATATCGAAAATTAGTTTTTTTTTTAATATGTATATAATTAGTCCTAGTTTGGGCCTATATTTTTTTATTCAATTTCAATGAGTCAAAAAAAAAAGATACACGAAGAAAGATAGACGTGTATAAACTCCAAAAATAGCTACAAAAATGCATAGTTAGAAAATAATTAGTATGGAAACCTTATATTAGTTAGAAAATTTGAAAAATCATATTTTTAGAAAGAAGAAAGTCTAGCTCAACCTCATAGTCATATTTTTATTAAATTGGTTGATCATTTTAATTTGATTTATTGTGGCGGAATAGGTATTTTACCATTTTTTGCAAAAACACGTTGTTTGTTATGTTTTTGTAGGTTCATGCCTTAGGCTTGGGGATCCAAGCCTAGAGGCATACCTTGGAAAAATTAAAAAGACTTAACATATACGCGTTATAATGCGTACACGTTATGCATTATATATAGTTGATACCCATCCAATGTCTTTTTCATCTCTTTCACGGGATTTTGTCCCCTTTTTGTCTGCTTTGCACATTCCTGAATATTCTTTCGTGAATTTTGAGTAGTTGAGCTTGTCCCCTACCCCACTATTTAGATTTTTGTAATCATGGGCGATAAAAGATGACATAAGGACAAGAATAAAGTGAAGAACAAGACAGAGAGCAATTGGAAGAGATGAGAATAAAGAAAGTGATGCGAATGCAAAAACTTTGTGATGGGCAAGGTACTTCTACTATATCAAATGTACCTAATGTTTTAGAAAATGAGGATGAAATACAAAATGAAAATGTAGAGAATAATGATTTTGTAATGAATATTGATAATGAATTGAATGATAATGTTGGTATGGATGAAGAAATTGATATGAACCCAAATGTTGAACCTTTACCTGAGAATCCAAATGTTGAACCTTTACCTGAGAATCCAAATGTTAATCTTGAAATTTGGATGGAAACACTGAATGAAGAAAGTAACCTTGCTAATGAATCTTTACCTCTAAGAACACCTCCTTCCATTTTGCATAGAAAATCCATTCACTTAATTGAAATTGATGAAAACATTATAAAACCAATGCCTAACAAAATGTCTGAAAGAAATGCGAGAAAAAAAACTAGTGGAATTTGCGACAATTACTTCAAGAATTTAAATGATACACAAAGATGTCAATTATTTGTTACGTTGATGAAATCAATTAAGATGAGACCTACAATGAAGACCTTAGGGTTAAAAACATCTAATGCCGATGATCAAAATACGTCGATTGTTGAAAATATACATAAAGCATACCAAATTGTAGGTGTCAACAGATGCACCAAAGATAGTAATGCTACACGGCGTGCACTTACTAATTGTATAGTAAGTGATAAAATAGTTAATAAACAATTGATTAGAAAAACAAGTAGATCTTTGAAGCTAAACAAAAAAAAACACTAATGAAAGCAATAAGGAGACGCAAAAGTCTTGAGTCAGCCAATAACATTGACTATTGGGCATTCTCTAGTAGACTCCCATGGAAAGACAAGGATACATATGATATTCTAAAAGAATTACTTGTAAAGTTTTGGAATGAGAACACAAGGGTGTCACCGAATAGAAGAGATACAAAAAAGAAGAATATGTTCTCGTAATCGTGAATCGTGTGTAAAACATTTCTTAGATATGACTCAAACATAATTGTTCTCTAAGTTTAAGAATGAAAATCCAGAAATTAACATTAGCCAAATATTTTTGAATGAACAAACTCTTTTATGTGAAAATTAATCACTCACGTATCACTTGTTGTAGGCATCATGTTGAATTTTCAATGCATTGTGATTTTTTTTTTTCAAGTACGTTGTGTTTTGCATGTTGACATCATGTTATAGGAGTGTGGATTAAATGTCCCACTAAAATTTGCAAGGGAATTTATTCCTACGATATTTTGTGAAAGATCAACTGGTCATTTTTTTATAACAAAACATGTTTGGATGGAACGTGCAATGTATGTGGTGGCTTGCCAAAATTGAAAAGTTATATCCATGAGGAGAATACACATTCAATAGGAAAATAATTAGTTAGTTTAAACAAATATAAATCATGGCATATCAATTAAAAGATGGAAAATAATCTAAGAGGTGTGAGCTTGTTACGAACAATTACCTGTATCATAATATATGGTCAAATTCATAGAGGAAATTATTTATGAGTATGTAAGTCACACACATAGAGCTCAATGTTTGGATGAACAATTCAAGTTAAGAAATGATACATTCCCACTTGGTATAATTGTTTTAGTAGTTGACTTCGCAGAGAATTACACATTGTAACCACAAATGGAGGTTCAATCTCAATACTATAACTCAATGCAATTTGCTATTTTCGTGCATATAACATTCATGCACTCTTCGGATAAAGCACTAAGCAAGATCAAAAAATATTAAGAGAGTGTCATTTCTACATCAGTGATGATCGAACACATTCTACAAAATATGTGCAAGGTTGTTTCCAGTTGTTTTATGCAAACTTGAATGAGAGGAACATTGTTTTCAATCAAAATTACATTTGGTCGACAACTACAAATCACAATTCAAGAATACACATAAAAAAAAGTGTACAACATATCTAGAGTTTTACTGAGGTAGGACATGGGAAAGGAGAACATGATGGTGCAAGAGCATGTGTGAAAAGATCCCTTACAAGAGAAGAGTTAAAATTCAAAACGGTGCTAAATTTACAAGTGCAGAAAGCATTGTTTATTGGTGTGTCAAGAACATGGGCCATGAATCTCAAGAGAGTTCAACGTTTGTAGATATTTCTGGTTGATAGAGGAACAATATTTGGCAAGCTATGAAGATTGTATAACAGTTACAGGATCAAGTGATATGCACTCATTTCGTAGTTCAAATGCAAGTTCTTGGACTATTTATACTAGGTGCATGCATGTTTTTTTATATCATGCATTGATTTTGTGTGGAATGAATGTGATTCACAACATTGGGTGGATGAATGGACTTGTAGACCTCTAATTCCACTCGAAACATATCAAGTTCCACAAGCATTACAACTTACAGTGTCTTCAGACTATATGGCAACATCATCTGATATTGACCAAGTCTTTGATTTAGTGCAAAAAGGTACATATGTATGTCATGTTATAAATTTACAAATTATTAAATGATCAACTCTTAATGTATTTTAAATTTGACTTGAGTTTTACTTTGTGATGTAGGGCACGTTTTTGCAATTATTGTGACATAATTTAACGAAGAGGGAACAAACTACTTCTTGTCTCGTTGTTAGAGGGGATTTCTTTTTTACTTCCACACTGATCATTGATGGTGAAGACCTTGAGTATCCCATTGGGTCAGTGGTAGTCATTGGAACTTGGCTTCGACGATATCCTATCAAAAAATCAAATTATTGGTTGTTTGAAGACTATGAAATACATAGAAAGATACTTCACTATTCACATTTGGTTCTTGCAACAAATATTCAATTGATCAAATATCAAGGTAGGCCATCAAACAAGAATCTATGGAAGGTTCGTGAATCAGATCATGAAGCAATTATTGCTATTGTCAAGAGTAGAGTTGATCCTTGTGGTTCATTGGATTGAATTTTAAAGGTATGTTCACTTAAGATTAGATATACATCTACATGAATTTAATTTGAATATTTACTTTAATGATTTTGTTTAAATTTTTAGGTTTTAAAATTTTAATTAATTGTTTACTAACATGTTTATGTAGGTTAATGGTGCCAAAAAGTTTCCACCTTCACGTGGTTGGCATTGTTAATAGAGAATTTATTATTCTTGAATCTAAGAGAAACTAAAGGAAATTCTCATTTCACCACCTATATTGTATGAAATTTCTCTTCTTAAATTCTCATTTTACCACCTATATTATATGAACCATCTTTTATTAACGTGTTTCCTAGTACTTATTTGCATTGAAGGATTTTTGGTGTCAAAACGATGCCTCCCCGAGCATTTACCAAGCCATCCCGACACATGAGCGCAATCGGTTCGGTGCCCATGAAGCTTCCGTTTGTAAAATATAGCAATGGACAACCTTACACTAACTCAAACTGGACTATTTGGTGCTTTTGCAAACAATAGGACAACGAGAGGACCAAATTGAGATGGAGATAATCAAAATAGAATTTCGCATAGGGTACCAACGTGAAGGTGTAGGATCAGACAAGACCTTTCAAGGTGCCATGAAGGCCGAGAAATCACTCGGTGAACTTATACCATGTTTTGTTCTCATGGCTCTTAAGGGACTACGTCCGAATGAAGTAGCCCGTAGCAAGCACCAACACCGTATGGCAAATGTAAACGACACCTCCCAACCATTTACCAAGACGCCTCAACATGTGTGTGTCGTCGGTTTGGTGCCACGAGCTTCCGTTTGTAAAATATAGCAATGGATAACCTTATACTGACTCAACTGCACTATTTGACACTTTTTCAAACAATAGGACAATGAGAAGACCCGAATTGAGATGGAGATAACCGATATATGATTTGAAAGAGGGTACCAACATTGATGTATAAGATCGGACCAAACATTTCAAGGTGCCACAGAGCCCAATAAATCACCCGGTGAACTTATACCATTTTTTGCTCTCATGGCTCTTAAGGGACTATGCACGAACGAGGTAGCTAGAAGCACCAGGATCATTAGGAAGCAAAAAAATGCCTCCCAAGTGCTTACTAGGCCACCCGATGCATATACGCAGTTGGTTTGTTGCCACGAGCTTTTGTTTGTGAAATATAGCAATGGATAGCCTTATACTGACTCAAACTGGACTATTTGATGCTTTTACAAATAATAGGACAATGAGAGGACCGAATTGAGATGGAGAAAAATGAGACAGAATTTTGTAGAGGGTACCAACATGGAGGTTTAGGATCAAACGAGACCTTTCAAGGTGTCACGGTGACTGAGAAATCACCTAAAAACTTATACCATTTTTGCTCTCTATGCTCTTAAGGGACTACAGCTGGACGAAGTAGCCTAGAAGCACCGGGATCGTTGGGCAAATGAACAATACCTTGTCAAGTTTTACTAGGCCATCCCGACGTGTTTTCACAGCTTGGTTTCTTTCCACGATCTATTGTTTGCAAAATATAGTAATGGACAACCTTATACGACATAAAGCGCACTATTCATGCATTTACAAACAATAAGACTACGAGAAGACTGAATTGATATGGAGAAAACCAAGAGAGGATTTCTAGAGGGTATAAACATAAAGATTTAGGATAAAATGATACCTTTCAAGGTGTCACAGGACCGAGAAATCACCCGAAACAAACTTATAGGTTTTTTTGCACTCGGGGCTCTTAAGGGACTACACCCGGATGAAGTAGCCCGGAAGCACCGAGACCATAGGGAACCAAAACGAAGCCTTCCTAATCATTTAGTAGACCACCCCAAAGTGTGTGTGTAGTCAATTTTTTATCATGAGCTTTTGTTTGCAAAATATAGCATCGAACAACCTTACACTGACTCAAACTACACTATTCGATGCGATTCTGAAAACAATACGATCACGAGAAGACCGAATCGAGATGGAGAAAACTAAGACAAAATTTTGTATAGGGTACCAACGTGGAGGTGTAGGATCAAACAAGACCTTTCAAGATGCCACTTGTCGAGAAATCACCCACAAACTTATACCACTTTTTGCTCTTTTTATGCTCTTAAGGGACTAAGCTTTGAATGAAGTAGCTTGGAAGCACCAAGACCGTAGGGACTAAAACAAATCCTTCCCAACTATTTACCAAGCCATCTGATGTATATCCATAGTTTGTTTGGTGCTTTGCAAGCTTCTATTTGCAAAATATAGCATTAGATAGTCTTACACTGACTCAAACTACACTATTCGGCTCGGTTACAAACAATACGACCACGAGAAGACCAAATTGAGATGGAGAAAACCAAGATAGTATTTTATAGAGGTACTAATGCAGAGGTGTAGGATAAAATGATGTCTTTCAAGGTGCCACGATGACCGATAAATCACCTAGAAAACTTATAGCCTTTTTACTCTCGTGGATCTTAAGGGACTACACCTGGACAAAGTAGCCCGGAAGCACCAGGGACCATAGGGAACCGAATGAAGCCTTCCTAGCCATTTACCAAACCACCCCAATGTGTGTGCTTAGCAATTTCAGTTCCCACAAGCTTCCATTTGTAAAATATAGCATCAAACAACCTTACACTGACTCAAACTACACTATTCGACGTAGTTACAAACAATACAACCACAAGACAATCAATCGATATGGCAAAAACCGAGATATGATTTTGTAGATGGTACCAATGTGGAGGTTTAGGATCAAATGAGACCTTTCAAGGTGTCACGGTGACTAAGAAATAACTCGATGAACTTATAGTCTTTTTGTTATCGGGGCTCTTAAGGGCTTTTAGAAAAACTAGCATAACTTTCACATACCTCTTCAAAACTAGATGAAATTTGGCATGGAGCACTACAAGACATCCCTATACACTCTCCATAGGTTGTTTAGCCATAGGTTTACCTTTACCTCTCAAACCTATCTCATTTGCATCATGGTACACTATCAGTCCTCAAGGCCAACTTTGGTGAACTTTTGAAATTCGCCTCCAGGAGCTAAAATACACCTTGCTATTGCTCATATAGTCCCTAGACAACATTCCTAGGCTTCTCCCATGCTCACATGATCTTGTCATGACCTGTACCAACCTTTCACACCTCATCAGGCTCTAGAAACATGCCTAAATGAGCTAGTTTCAATTGAAACTTCCACCAAATGACCTGGAACTCATTGTAAAAGCTCATGACCATGCTAACATCATCATATATGACTTGTAGAACCTTTGAGCCAAGCATGACAACCTACAATATTCCTTCAGTGATTAACTGCCTCACTGTGTAAGCTTGTAGGATCCTGAGTCCATCCTGTAACCATCATGAATGCTCATAAGACACTAGCAATCAACCTTCATGCCTCTTACAGAGCCTCACTTCACCACTCATTGTTTTTCCATCAATGCCACTTTACATCAATGACTACACCAATGACCAGGGTTAAACAGTGTTCTCAGTTGAATAGTTAAGATCATTGTTGTAAGTGGAGTGTGTGCACGTATTAAGGAAGAGTTGCAAGTAAGGTAAGTGTGTGCCCTTTTCTAAGCAACCCCTTCCTTGCGGGAATCTTGCACAAAGAAGCGTTACCTAATACAACTATCTCCTTTTTTATAGCTTGCGAAATATTTGGAGCTACAAGAGTGTTGTAAATTGAGAATAATAAGTCCAATGGTATTTTTAGGTCTAACAAATTAGGATGCCAAGAAAATTTGATCATTTTTGACACTCTTTTGAATAATTATTTCAATTACAAGTTGACGGGAATGAAGGTTTCATTCGAAGAACAGAGATATGTCCAGTACTTGTGTAAGTTGGAAATTTGAGAGGGTTTCTGAGGTTCAATTTTATTTTCCAATATGTATTACTCCAATATTTGAGAATGTTTCTCCTAATGTAACGACATTCTGATTCAGAAACTCGATGATTCTTGAATGTCCAATCCTACCACAAACCCCAATAGTCCTCAATCATTGGATGAAGAGAGACACTGGAAGATAGTTAGAGAAAAAAGGAAGCAATGCAACTTCATAAAACTTATCCAAGATTTTAAGGTTTCTCCTATGGAAATGGACATTTTCATCATGAACTATACACATTTTTACATCCACCCATCTACCCCCTATGTTCTTGCCAAGTGGCTCTGAGAAGCCATTTTACAAAGAACCCAAGCTTTATATATTGAGCTAAGCATTGAAACTTATAGGGAAGTATAATAGGCTTAATGGGTGCTTGAATATGCTTGAGTTGTCCTTGGGAACCTCATACAAGTGGATATATGCTACACAATACAATGGGACAAGGCTAGTTAGTGCTTCAAGAGCAAAAAGTGAAAAGGTGAGCTCTAAGGAGTTGTAGAAGGAGTTGGAGTCTAAGATTTTGGGAGCACCTTAGGGATGGAAAAATTGAATTAATGAAGCTTGTAAGACTTTTTGGGTATCCTTAGATCCTTTTATCCATGCTTGTTGCAAGATACATTGTCTTAAGGGGCATAGTTGACAGTTTTGGCAAGATGAACAATAATGGTGTTTGGAGCCTTATGAATCAAGTTAGTGATGGTCCTAATGATTTTCTGAGGTGTTAAAACGGGGAGAAGACTAAGAAGCATTGAATAAGGTAGTAGGTGCATGATAAGATAGGAACTAGTACAAAGAGACCAAGAGCAAGAAGAAGCACAAGTAAGGTAAATACAAGAGTAAGTGTTGTATGAAAATCACAATCACATAAATAATGAATATGGATACTTAGTCATGTTATTATTATGAAACCACTCTAATGAAACCAAAACAATTTATAAAAATTCAATAATATATCTTATTTAATTTGAATTGAAACTTTGAACCTAGGTTTAGAAAAGGTTCTCTAAACATATACACATTGATAAATTGAATCGAATAATTACTCAGATTAGATAACTCTTTATACATGTTATATAAATATTGATTTCCAAAGTTTCATGCATATTATACATCGAAAACGCTAGTATACAACACCAATAAATGAAAAACATCCATAATGTCTTATATTGTCAAGTGCACATCATATTAGTTTTATACAAAAATAATCTCAGAAATGTAAGGTCTCATACAAAAATATTGAGTTCCAAATAGTATTAATGTGCTCAATAAATATAAAAATGTGAATAGGTCATATAATATCAAGTCAATGCCATATAGGCGTACATACAATGTCGAACATGCATACAATGTCATGCACATAGGCATACAAAATAAATGTCATAAGACATATATATCCTATTCATCAAAATCTATCCCTCTCTTTGCCTTGCTTGAAGAAGGCCCTCCCTTAGATGTAGATGGAGATCTATGAGATGACTTGGGATCCTCCATGGCCTGACTACGAGTCCTCTTCCACTCAAAACTCGCCTATAGTTGAACTTGTAAATGCAAACAATTTTTTTTTCAAAACTTAATGTATAAGTTTTCAACATGTATAAGACCATGCTAATGAAACTATTTACACGCACTTACCACAAACTCGGGTCATGCTTTGAATCATCTCACGCTCAAATGAGTCCTTGGGCGCCACTTGGATCATGAACGGGGTGTTAAAATGATGAGCTCAAGGAGTCTGTGCCCTCGAAGTAAAAATGGAAGGGGTTGAACCCTACATACACATAAATATCAAAATCAAACATCAAAATTAGCTTATAGAACTATATTAACAATAAATTTTTGAATGTAGATCTAAACATTTACGCCAACTAAGTACATGTATGTGTAATGACAATATTTTAACTAATTTTATCAATATACAACTATTTTTTACCGCGCCAACATGTGGTTAGGATGATGACATCCCTCCTGCGTGTTGTAATATTAATGCATACATGTACATATGTATGTGTAAGTTAATAAATTTGACCAAGTTCAAATACAATTATTTTAAAAATTTAACATATATAATTAAATGTACTCATTTTTTTAACATGTAATAAAAAACAAATACCTGTGAAGGTGTCGTGGATGTATGGAATTCAAATGTATCACTCAAAAGGTGTCAGACATAGCCACATTATCATGTGTAGCACTCTATTCAGCTTGCACCATGGGAGGCATTCTCAATTGCGGTCTCACTCACACTGCCGTAACTCCTCTTGATCTTGTCAAATGCAACATGCAGATTAACCCTGCGAAGTACAAGAGTATTGCAACTGGCTTTGGTGTTTTGCTTAAAGAAGGAGCAAGGGGTTTGTTTAGGGGGTGGGTGCCAACTCTCTTGGGATACAGTGCTCAAGGTGCCTACAAGTTTGGATTTTATGAGTTTTTCAAGAAGTATTACTCGAGACATTCAGGGGCTCAGTAGTATGCCGTAAAAGATAAGACCTTGATCTACTGCCAGCAGGTTTTGCATCTGCAGAATTTATTGCTGATATTGCACTTTGGTTTATAAAAGTGCAACCTGCTCGCGCCTACCCACGCCTCTATTCGTGCCCCTCACGCACGCCTCTGCTCGCGCCCTCTACGCGCGCCTCGCACCCTCTACTCGCACCCTGCGCCATGGTGGCTACCCGAGCCCTTGCATCCAAAGCGAACCCTAAATCTAACCCTGCAAGAACTCAACGGACAGGTGAGGGAGATGGAGGCAGCACGACTATGGGGCTCGTCTCAGAGGTTCCACCCTAGTCGTGGATTGACCTTGCCTTCACTGCAGGGAGCTCCATTCCTCTACCTCGAATGGTCTGCAAACCCTAGTGAAATCTACCACAAGATCCATCCGGGGGTGCGGCAATGCCTGGTAATAGACATTTAAAATTTGTGTTGGAAGGATTAGTTCGTGACAGATTGGAGCTCGACAGAGATGCTAGTCGCAACCATATTGGGTCATCCTTCAAAAATGTTTTAAACGCAAGGAATCTTCCATGAAACCTGCAGATGTTACCCCATCTATTACTTTCGGGGAAGAGGTCATTTCCTCTGAGATTTACTACAAAGAGCATGCTCTGATTTGTAGATTCGGGGGACTATGGCCCAGCCTTCCTATTCTTCACGCGTGGATCTCTGAGCACTGGACTCCAATTTTAACTGGAAAAATAGACTTGTATCTGTGTGCTAAAGGTATTTTCATTGTAACCTTCTCTTTAATAGCTGATAGAAACATCATTGCTTCCAAACTTTGGACCTGCCAATCTAAATATTTGATCATTAAACCCTGGTTTCCATCCTTCAACCCACTCACAGAATATTTCTTATGGAAACATGTTTAGATCAGCCGCCCATTTACCTCTCCAGTTCTGGAGTCATGACTGTTTGACATCCATTGGCAATGCCTTGGGAACTACACTCTATATTGATTCTCAAACCACTAATTACACCCATACTACTTATGCTCGAATCCTGGTGGAACTTGACACCGATAAAAATCTTCCTGCAACCATAGACCTTAGAGTGCAAAACAGAACTTGGTCACAACCTCTTGATTATGAAGGTCTTCCTTTTCGTTGTAGAAGATGTTTTTGCTTAGGGAACACCTCTACTGAGTGTGGGATGGAAAAACATCAACATGAGAAGCGTAGCTGGTGGAAAGATGCACTTCCAAAACACCTGATTTTTGATGCAAAAAAGGGACTAGATTCAAATGCAGATACAAATATTGAATCCATTTCAGCCCCAGAAACTGAATCTCAAATTGTGAGCAGCATGAAAAATGCACAAGCTGTTGAGGGCAGCATGGAAAATGATAAATATCTCTCTCAAGTTAACAACGTGGTTGTCCCAAAAGGGACAAATGCGACTAAGGAAAATACTCCTCCTTTGTCTTCTTCTCCAACCGCGAAGGCTCCATCAGGGATGGCTAACGTGAAAAAAAAATCTACCACTCTAAAGGGTAACACTTCGCCTTGATGATTCTTGTCTCTGCTATTGGCTGGCTGGGTTACATGGGTTTCATTTTTCTAGGCCGGATAGCAGGTTGCTTCCAATGGTGTTGTTATGCCATTGATATTAGATTGTTGTACTTCTGTTTTTTTTTTATGTTACTTTGTCGGTTGTTTATTGACATTTTTCTCATAATGCTCTATTGTTCTATTTGGATTTTGATCCATCTCTTGTGCTTTAACTTTCATTTCTGGCTTCTGAGCCTTGGTGTACAAGAGTATAGTCCCTTTCAAAAAACTATTTGCCAATAATAAAAAAAAATCATGTGTAGCACTAGCCATAACTCCACCAACACCACTGCATGAACGTATCATCCTCATCGGGTCCCAAACATATGCTACCACATGACGTGTAAAGATGTGGCCTCATGCTACTACTGTTTTGGAGGAATACTTTGTTTATCTCCATGAACATCTATATCAAAAATATCCTTTGTATGTCGGAAAAGAGCATCGAAATCCCTTGAAGCACGTGTAATGTATCAATCTCTACTGTCTCCTTCACTACTGTAGGGAAAGTCTCAGGATGAGGGGGATTTTGTGTGGGGACTCTACCATGCTTGAATAGGTGCATGTTGTGCACCTGGTCTATCTTATGCAAAGCCTTTTCCTCAGCCCTGAAACTCATGGAAATCAAAATAGTTTGGGATCTCATTGAGGATAAACTCACAATAGATTTTCCTCAAAAGTATAGTGGAACCTTGTTATTGTAAGGTGGAATATCAAACATCATCCACCATTGGTCCCAAAAAAAATTCTTTATCAGATCATTATTGCGCCAATGGATTGGAAACCATTTGCATGATGACGGAACATGCAAATTAGTTCTCAAGTTAGTGAATAATGCACATATGCGGTCTTTTGTAAAAAAATTTATTTACATCTGCATATGATAATTTTTTGGCATAGTATTCCCTACAATTCTCTCTATAAGATGTCTAATGATCAATTTGACTCATTGTCGCGTCAACCTGAGTCAATAATGCCTCCAATGTGTTTGCAAGTGAGGCACAATGGGGGTTTGTAGAATGGGGATCCCTCATTGTTTTAATTAATTCCTCAATTTCAATTTTATTTTCCACTATATGGCTACTAAATCCTCCTAACTACCTGGGGATGTTCAACAATTATAGGAGGGCTAGGAGGGTTCATAAGATTTGCAAGGTTTTGTTGTGGTTGTGGTGGAACTATGTAATAAAAAACCATGTATTTAATTAAAATCTACAATATAATTACCAAATTTCAATGTAATTCAAAGAAAAACAATTTTCCTTACCTCTTCTCGCTCTTCTCTGTGGCGCCATTGTTGATTCCAATCTTCACGGTGATTTGTAGATGATCTTGGGAGCTAGTTGTTGAATACGAACCATGATGTAGGGTTTTTCTCTCAAACTCATGTTTGGGGAAATGAAAATGAAGAAGGGCTCGGGTTTTTTTGTTTATACTTTTATAAAACGCGTATGCGTTCTAGCTACATAAATCACCAAACCAAAAAAATCATAACGTGTACGCATTTTGCTTATTTTCGCATTTGTGTCCCTTTTTGCCCCCGTTGGTGCACTTACCCTAAATTCATTATAGTGTGCCCAATAATTTATAGGGCTACAAATTGCAATTTTTTATACAAATTTATATCTTGCTAGTCCCTCATATAAATACAAGAAAATTATATAATTTCTTAAATTGGATATGTGTATGTTTAACAAATTTAAATTAAAAATGTGTTCTACTAATGTGTTAGGTTGTAATTTTTATGGCTCCATGAATTTTACGGTAAACACATAAAAATGAGCGACAGAGGAAGTCAAGACTACCCAAGTTTGAGAGAGTTCTTGTGTTTGTAGAATGTTTGAATTTATAGAATTATCATGGGAATTTTATTGAAGTGGAGATCACTCTCTCACTAAGATCATTCCAAAACATTTATTATGAATGCTTTGAGTTAGTGCTCACATTAATTATCGAGAAAATGTATTTGTTAGTGTGTTAATATTTACTAAGTTGTAAATAGGTGAGTTGTTATGAGGGAATATTGAGTTGTTGAACCAACTCTCTATTACGGGTTTAATGGAGAAAAACTAGGAATTTGGTATTTTCCTAACTCCTTATCTTAAGGAGAATTATAGGCTTACATATTTGTAAATGCAACCCTAGATAAAATATGGTAAAGAACAATATTATTATAATTGTCTTGTTTGTGTTACAATTTATTATGTTTTAATATTGTCATGTTGTTGTCGAGCTCAAACCAAATTTACATTTGGTATCGGGCCTCCCTCTCATTGTTTGTGTTTTCCAACAATTAGTATCGAGCCAAATCCTCTTGGAACAAGTTTGATAGCTTGGAGGAGATCCTTGAAGCACAAGCATGGGTAATTTAGCTAAAGTAGTTCTTAAAAGAAAATTTGAGATTATTGAGTCCCTAATTGATGGATTGAAAAAGGAAATCAAATATATGGAATATGAACATGTATAAGCCCTCAAAGAGATGGAATCCATGGTTGAAAGTGTGTCAAAAACCAGAAAGGACAAAGAAGATTCTTGCCTTAGACATGAAGAAGAATTAAGAACCTTGAAGGCTGAACTAGAAGATGCAAATACTATATAAAAGATGTATGGAAGACTAGAGAAGAGCTCTGAAGCCCTTGATATAATTTTGGAAAGTCAAAGAGCAGCCAATGACAAGACAAGACTAGGATTCAAAGGAGAGATTATGCGTAAGTGTGAAGACGAAAAGGCAGGTCCAAGCAGACAAGCAACCATGAAGGAGGCCAAGGAGACAAGATTAAGAAGGCCAAAATCAATTAGCCAGCCAAATGCATCTAGATATGAAAGAATGTTTACTAGCTATTACTTTACTTGTCATAATTTTGGACATATAGCTAAGGAATGTAGAAATCATGTCATATATGAACATCCATGGAGGGATAATAGAGATGAGAAAGCAATAAATGCAGTTTGTTTCAATTGTCAAGAAAAGGGACACACTGCCAAATATTGCTTATATGAACCATCTAGTCAATCTTGGAGAGAAGAAGGCACAAGAGATATGAATAAGTTAGTATGATATAATTGCAATAAGGTTGGACATGTTGTTAGGAAGTGTTATGGTCATGAGAGTGTTGATTATGGTTGGAATGTCAGTCCACACCAATTTAGAAGAAAAATTAGTGTCGTATGCTACAATTGTCATGAACTAGGACATTTTACAAAGCATTGTCATCTAAATGAACATCCTAGATACAACAACAAGTTTCATTCATTCAAAATGCAAAGCAAAAAGGTTACAAAGTGAAGAAAAACCCCAAAAGTGAGCCCAAGATAGCAATGTCCGAGACAATCAAAGGAAAGAAGATGGTTCAACACAAGTACAAGGTCAAATAAACTAAATCTAGGCGTAAAGAAGAAAAGAATGATAAGAAGACAACATGTGAAGAGGGTAGATAAGATAAGCAATCAAGAAAAATCATAGGAAATTCTAGTACAAGTAAGGTATCAAAAAATGGTGATCAATCCAAGAAGGAAGAAAACAAACCTAAGACTAATCGTGAAGAACTCTTACCCGATAGATTCAGTGAAATGGGTTGAATTTTGCACAAGAAGGTCACTATGACAATCAATACATCAAAGCCTATTGATTCCTAAAGAAGAAAGAAGAAAACATATTTTCAAAGCTCAGAAAGACAAGAGGAAACACAAACAGTAAGTGGTTGTTTTTTCAAGCCCTAGATGCAAAAATTAGGTATGATAAGGTCACGAGGTCATTCAAAGTATTCTAAGGCCTTTGGAGTCTGTGCAAGACAAATCAAATCATCATGAGGAAGAGTTGTGTTATCTAATGTCTCACATCAATTCAAAAAGGGAAATTAAGGGTGTTCTAAGTCTAAGTACAAAGGAAAGCATGTAGCTTCTCTATCAAGTTCATTCAATTCATTCAAAGGGTCAAGAACTATCCATGTTCATTAATATATCGAGCATATTAGGTTTTGTGAAGATGAAAGGCATACAAAAAGCTCTATGATATGTGAAGTGAAGTTCAATCAATAGGTGACCGTGATCAAGCTCCATGGTGTAATATTAAATTTATGAGGCCATTCAAAGTGTGTTGAATTCATTGAGACTCGGTAAGAGATGAAAAACAACCATGAGGTGTAATTGTGGTACTTACTATCCCATATCAATCCATAAAGAAGATATGTGTGCTCTTAGTATGAGTATGGATGAATACTAATGATAATTCTATGTCATGTAATTTCAATTCAATGATATGGTCTATCCATGTTCATTTTAGAAGTTCTTGGTCAAACCTTGAAAACAACTTATCAAGTTGAGGCCGACTGACAACTCTCGAGCTTGTCTCTCACACAATCAACATTTGTATGAAATATTCTATATGATGAAAATTTTGTGGAAGGTAAAGTAAATCTAAACCTGTATATAAGGTGTTTCATAAGGTGATCAAACTATCAAGAGTTCCAATCATACATGAGAACCCGCTTGTGGAAGGTAAACTCGATCCTTGTTGCTTATATAGTCTTGTACAGTTAAGAAAATGTGTGAACTGTAAATAAAAGAGTGAATGAAGTCTTACTGATAGCTCAGATATGTTTGTAAGGTGTATTCAAACCTTTGGATACATATTTAAGTCATGAAACTAATATTTGAAGGTAAAAGTCTTCAAGCTTTCCCGAGTTTCTAGGAAACCCTACCTACTACGCTTTGACATCACGAGATGAATTTGGGTACTTTAAACCCAATTCCAACGTCTAAAAATTTGTATAAAGCATATTATTAGTCCCCTCAATCAAATTTAAGAAGAATTGATGTAAGATGAAGGCACAACCAAGAGAAAATGGTAACATTCTACATGTAGGCCTGTAGATGGCCATTGGAGACATAATAGGGACTGATTTATTTGATTTTGAAAAAAAATTCCTTAAGGAAGGTATGTTAACATTTTACACAGAGATGAAATGTCTAAATGGGTATCATAATATGCATTTAATTTGTTGAAGAATCCCTTGAAATGAATGATATGCTCAGAAAATAGTTGAAGTATGGTTGTTAAAGACTAGTAAGGCTAGAAAGGATGGAAAGGTGGTTGAGAGTGAAATATAAAGAATTGATCCCTAAAATTGAACATGCACCATGAAGAGCCAAAAGGGTGTTTCATAATGTATTTGGTTAGTCTTGGCTTTTCCTTGATGGATCCAACCATAAATTCATCAAGTGTAATGCCTTTAAACACATAAGAAACCGATTTTGGAAAAGTTGAGAGAGATTTGAGTTTTTGATATATTTGATTCACAATACTTGTTAGTTTTGCATTATTATAGGCTTATGAAATAGAGAACCTGATCAAAGAAATCCAATTCAGACCTTAAAAGTTAATGCTTGCTCATTTCATGCTAAGCTCGTTGAAGAAAGAAGGGAAGATAGTGTTGAGAAGGAACTAAAATTGGTAATCATTTAGAGGGTTCATTTTTCATTGCATGTGGTGTGGGAGCATGGTATAGAAATTGTTGAAGCCTTCTAAAGTGGAAAAGAGCTAAAGTTGTTGATTAACTACAAGCCAAGCAAAGACTTCAATTTTAGAGATGCATTCAAGGGTGTGTATGTCCTTTGAGTTCACTACGATGTTTCCACAAAGACCACAAAGGTATGGATATACTGCGACAATATATGTAAAGATTCATTATGGTGTGTATGATTGCAAGATGGGGTATAATAGTGAAAAATAGCTAAAATGCTCATGGTGGAGATGTTAGAAAAGTACTAATCTTGCATAATTGCTTAAATTGTATGATGACAGAGTACAACAAGGTTGTTAGAGGTCTAAAACAAGCACCTATAGTTCTAAAATGTTAATCTACATATATGAGATAGATATTTAAGGCATGGGAGTTGACTCTAACCTTCAAGCAATATTTCTAGGTGATAAGAAAGCTAAAATGATATATTTGATGATGATAATGTAAATACTCCAAGGGGGATCAAGTGTTATGACTTAGCAAGATATTATACCATAAAAGAAGCAATAAACAATGTTAAGAAAATTCAGTAAGCGTAGGTGGTGGTAAGGATGGTTCACTATATGATATAAGAACAAGGTATAAAATACAATTTTTGGCTTAGATGGTATAACCTTGGGGGAGGTAAAAGTATAATTTCATGAAATAAATGATTTTCTACAACATGACAAAGTTGGACTAAATTGCACTAAAAGTATTCTTTAGGGACCTAGGTACCAAAGTGTTAAGAACTTGAGTGTATGATGGAGATAAGCTCACTTGATGATGCCCTCAAGTGAGATAAATGGAAAAGAAGCTAAATATGATGTTTTTGAGATTCATGCTCAGAAAATTGTTGACATGTAAATATGCACATCTCTGGGGAGCTACAATGCACTTAACTCATGACGGAGACAAATATAGAGTCAAAGAAGGTACATATCTCATTATGGTTGTTGGAATCTCTTATTGAAGGCATAATTAATCAAGAATATGATTATATACATGCATTTTGTCATTAATGTTAAAGGGGAGAGATAAAGTACAAGAGTTTCCATTAATGAAAAAGTGGGAGATTATTGGCATGTGTTGTCATTGATGTCAAAGGAGTCATTGATAGAGAGCTATTAATGAAAAAGTGCAAAGGATGAGATCACTAGGTGATGGTAAGGTTTATTGAGGCACATAAGATTATTTGGACATGATGTAGGTGATGGCAAGGCAGGCTCGGTGATTGAGCATGATATATGGTTTGATCATGTGTTATAGGCATATACCTAGACCTAGTCTTGGTAAGTGATGACCAAATTGTGCACCTACGAAAAATCAAGTGAGCTCATGAAGGCTTCAGGAAGGTAATTCATGTTGGTTGCATGTTGTTGAGGCTTCAAGAAGGTAATTCAAAGGTTCAGAGGCCGAGCATGGTTGAGGGTTTAGACCCATACCTAACTCTTCGGTCTTAAGGGCTTAATGAGGAATAATGATTATTTGTTAAGTGAGAAAGCTCTTGTAATCATGAGGATAGGTAAGACACATCAATTTTATCATGTAGATATGGTTGTCAAAGATTTCATGAGGTGTTATAGTGTTGGTTTTCTTGATCATAACTTAAATAAGGAAAAACCCAGACGTCTAGTCACCCAAATGAGATGGGTTGAAGATTTGAAGTGTGTTCCAGGGCATGATGATTATTAGAGATGGTGTGGGAGGTTGATACCATACTGTGGACAAAATTTCATGTCAATATTCAAAAGGAGAAGCAAGAAATTTGAATTTGAGTCCTATCGAGTTCTCCAAATGACCATTTCTAGTTTTGAAGTCCTCAAACGCACATTAAAATTTTTCATGGTTCCTAAGCTTTTCACCAGTGTTGGAGCATAGATTCTAGTCCAATTTGTAAGTGGAATGATAAATAATAATGGTCCGAGCTTTATGAACGAAGATTAAGAAGTGAAATTGCTCCAAACCCTCACAAAATCCTCCCTTTAGAGCGATGAAAAAGAAGCCATGTTTTTGGACATAAAATCACTTAAGAAAGCTAAGTTAGTGTCTTGGAGATGTAGAGGACTCATCATATCTTAGTTTTGTGGCATTTCGAGTTCTAGATGTGAGGAGAAGGTACAACGAAATCACTCTTTTCTAAAGATTTGCATGTACAAATCAAGTGATGGAGGTTTCATGATTAAAGAATTAGTTTGGGAGAAATATTGGGATTTCCCCCAGCTTCTCATGAAGACAATTAGGTAAGTACAATGCAAAATTTGATGAACCATGTCACACAAGGTAGAATACTACTTAAGGGCTAAACAAGGCAAAACTAGACATGTGAGTTTGAAGAGGTCTTGATGAAATGGCATGTTATTCAAGTAAAATATGGGCATGGAAGTTTATAGAGGTCTAATGTGACTTGTTGAAGCACATATCTTTATATGATGAAGTGTTTTAAGGTCCTAGTTCAAGTGATCAAAATAGGCCTAAAACTTGCCTCATTAGGACAATCAAGTAGCTCTAAGAAATGAGCATGCAAACATGTTTTTCTCCTCATAAAATATGCAAATGAGTGTTTGAAGTTGAATTACAGGTCCTATGTGAAGTGTTCCAAGCCCTGGTTCATCATGTAAATGAAATTTTGTGTGTTAGAATCCTATCAGATAAGACTAGATTTTGGTGCTCAAACTCACCGATTTGTCTACAAAAAAGTAAGATTTTTGATGTTGCATACCTTTAAATGATGCATTCCATGGACATGATGAGTTAAATGAGGTTATATGCTTTCTAGAAAGGTGTCATAGGAGTCTTGAATAGGTGATTTGATGGGTGAAACAAGTCATTTTGTGAAAAATATTTTCTCGAGTATGCAAACCTTTGAGAGACCCTAATCTAATCTACGTGGCACCGATAACATGAAGGTGCTAGTGTTTCTCAAAGTGCATGGTTTTGTTGTAGACCTCTTGAATATTCCTCCATCTAATTTTTGTTACATGACATGATTTTTTATGCTCCCCATACACCAAAGTTGAAGACTATGTTGTAAAGCTCATACATCTAGTTGTGTGTGTGAACTCTTACGAAAACTTGTAAGTGGAATGACGAGTTGTGAAGGTTGGTGTTCCTATAAAAGACTCTAATAAGTTATTTTTAACTTACATGCATGATCACAACATTTTTCCATTTGTATAAGTTAGCTATAAGACAAAAATGGTACATCAAGAAGAGGACAAAATTGTAAGATCGCCACAAATCGAAGTTATAGAGGTCATATTGGAAAGGATGTAGGAGAATTAGAATGTCATGGGGTTCATAAGAGTTTTATTACTCATCATAGATTGTCGAATCATCTTGACAAGTTATGTAAGATCTGCACTTGTAATTGACCTCATTTCAAATGTAATTAAAGATAGTTTTGTATGATGTCGTCCATCTCATCCTTGTACGAGTTGAAAAGTAAAGGACATGAAGAGTTGGAAGGTGAAAATGAAGGGGTGTAAGATAAATTAATCCCTATATATATGAAAGCATGAATTCACATGATAGGTGTTGTTGATGACCATGTTTGAAAAGTGAATTAGGACATGAAAAAACAAGGTGGATCAAGGAGAGTATGATATTCCTTGATGACTGCAATTTTGTAGCAACATGTATAAATGAGAGAGTGGGTGCTTGAGAGGGATATTCAAGGAGAGAAGCATGAAAAAATATGTGTTTGAATGAAGCCTTATATGATAGTGATTCGCAGCAGATTAAGAAGATGAGAAAACAGATAAATCAAGATGAGAAGGAGGACAAAAGAGAAGTTAGAGGAGTTGAGTATGAGATCACAATATGTTATATCAGAAAACAAAGTGAATGTAATCAACATCTTGTAAAAGGTCTAAGTTGTTTCTTATTAGATAGGAGTCTAAGCTTCCTTGTAAGTAGTAGCTTGCAAAAGGTCAAGTGGTAGCTTGGCTAAATTGTTGGGAGTTGTAGCTTCCATGCAAGTAGAAGCTTGTTAAAGGTCAAGTAGTAGCTTGACTAAATTTTTGGAGTTATTGCTTCAAGTTGAGTGGATGCTCAATAGTTGAAATATTTTTAATCTTTATAGGACAATTTTTCCAAGTTAGTGCATTGATTTCAGTGGGTTTTTCTCCCTTTAAGGGTTTCCCACATTAACCTTTGTCTCCATATGTTTGCATGTTAATTGTTCTTGGTTGAATGTCTTTGTTCTCTCATGACAAAAGTTGATTAAGAATGAATGGTTTGCTAAGTTATTGAAATGTTTTCAAAGTTTTGAGAACCGCTGATTCACCCCTTCCCTCTCATTGCTTGTGTTTTCTAACACTTTAATGGTTACATCCCACATTGGGAAACCATTCTTATTCTTTATTCTTTCCTATTCTTTGGAGAGGGCACATTTGGTGGAAGAAGAACACACAATTTTAGCACAAGTTTTGGTATAAAAAATGTAAATCCATGCCTGTTATAGAGCATGAAGACAAATTTAGACACCCGTGGATATAGTGAAGAAAGGAGACACATGTAAATAGTTGAATCCATAGTGAAGTTATATGGGTAAGGAAGTTTGGTGCACTAAAGGAATATTTAGGCTAAATATAGAGAATCAACTTTTGTTCTAAATGTTTGCATGCCGAGAAGGAAAAAGTGGTGCATGAGGTGGTAGTTGAAAGTGGTAAAATGAAAAATAGAGTTCCTAGAAATAGCCGAGAAGCATGCAAAATAGATAAGTGGTCATCATAGTGGCGGAAATTCAAAATGGAAGAACAATTACTACCACGCAGAGTGTTAAGTTGTAAAATGTATTTTACACATGTGGCATATCCACCACTCAAGTGTAATAAATAGTCATTTTTAGATTGAACTCAAGGGCTAAATTTAACTCTTGTTCAACTAGTGAAGGGCAAGTTCCCACTAGTATAAATACGCCTCGAGGGTTCATTGTAAAAGGAAAACGTAATGAAAACAACACCACAAAGATGCAATAGCTATAAAAGACTACAGAGAGCAAGGATTATTGTATTGATGAGCATTGAGTTATGAATATAAAAAGGATTTTTTGGAGCTATTTTTTCCACCTATTCTTATGGGTAAATATTTCTTGTACACTAATTCCTTTTTTTAATGTTCTTTTCCTTAGTAATACAATTTATGCACATGAATTTATTTTCCATCTTTGTTAAACATGACAGGGCTTGTAATCTCTTACACTTCATGTGAGCATCCTAAGATATTTCTTAGTATGATCGGTTAGTGCGGGTGGTGAATCTCAATTGACATGCACTTTGTGGTGTGAAGGCTTTGTGTGCTTGTTGGTAGGAGTTATGTGGTAAAATAGACACACACAAAATATCATAGTCCTTAACAACATGTATTGTAAGTCTAGTTCTTGGAGGAAGGTTACAAGGAATGTTTTTACTAACCCCACCGCGATCAAGAGTAAGAATAGGAGTGTTGTTTCATCTACCCCTTTGGGTTGTTACAACATCCCATTAATAATTCATAATAATGTGCAAGTAAAAATAGACAATGAATGTTAGGCATGGTGTTTTGGTTAATCCCATCTTGAGACTAAGAAAGGGAGGAGATGAAAGCATTGTTGTCTATCCCTCTAAATTGTTACATGATCTACCTCATCTTTAATTTCCATACAATCATTTTCACAATATGTGTCATGAAAGGAATTTAGGGCCACACTATCAATTTCAAGGATATAAAAATATAAATCATTGAAATCCCATATAAATCTATTATGTTTGAAACCATAAGATAACAATATATATGATAAAAGCTAGAAAAGAAACATGTGTACATTGATAAACATTTGTATAGAAACAATATCATCATGTTTAACAACATATATAATTAAAAAATCATCCATGTGTATAACATAGAAACACTTGCCAAATAAAACTAACATCTACCCATTAGAAAGGGGTAAAAACATAATAATATACAAAATATACACAAAGGATGACCAATCCTAAGAAAACCAACACGTCATTACACACACAAGCTAGGAAATTAGGCATAAAAAGAGAAATGGTTGATAAAAATCGAAAACAATTATTTCTATGGAAAAAATAAGCCTTATGGGAGAAATATGAAACCCTAAGAAGAGACCCTACGTTGTGTAGTTGGATTAAACGGAAGTTAACCAAATTATTTTAATTATTTTATGTGTAAAGGCATAAAACATGATATAACATCAGTATACTTAGGATTCTAATAATATTCAAATATGTACAATAAATAAGAACATGAAATGTGTTTAAAAAATAAGATTAAGATGTTTGAAACTTAACAAGAGGGCTCTTAGAGTAACAATAAATTTTGACTATCTTATGCACTTTGTTAGAGACTAGAGATAAATGAAAATAGGTCTATTTAAAAAAATAGGTATTTTTTCTACTTAGGATGATCATAAACCTATCTCATTGGCTACATTTTCTGCATAGCACAAAACCTAGGCAAATCATGAGATAAATCTCCTTATTTAACCGGTGAGGCTCCCGTGTGAGATTTGTCAATAAAAATGTGTTATTATCTATCGAGTTTTACTTTAACCACTTAGTTCATGAATCATAACTAAGAAGTTCTACAACAAGTAAGCAGTTGTTCAAGAAAGGAATTATTTTATAGAAGAAGGAAGTAAAGGAAATACAAAGAAGAAATGGGGAAGATGTGCATCCCAATTAGTAGATATCAGAGCTAATTGTATGCACATAGAAGAAACTTAATAGATATGAACACACATAATTATAAAACAAAGGCAACTCTAGATCCAAATCTAAAATAACACAAATTTTATTAAGAGATCTAAGATTAAAAGAAACACAGTACATCGTGACACAAAGTTCTCCGAAAACCTGCTCCTTTGTATTCCTTTGCTCCAAGTTGCTCTCAGGGGTTCAACACAAAGTCTAGAACACAAGATTGCTGCTTACAAATTCTCATTTTTTTAACCCGAAGGTTCTTCCTCTACTTATAGAATGTAGAGGGGCAATTACAAGTTGGAATCTTTTAGTTGAACTGGCACATGTGAAAGTGGGAAAGGAAACAACTGACAATCTCCCTCCTGAATTCCTCTTTGCATGACATGTATGATTTACAACTTGAAAATAGAACCTTCTATTTTGCACGTCTGCCACCTATCTCCAAGTAATTGAATTCTTCAAGTAATGGCTTTTAACCCAATCACTTAAGTTGTATAATTTAATTGATCGCTTAATTACTTTGTCGGAGGAAAGAAGAAGGAAGAGGAAAGCTGACTTTGTCGGAGGAAAGAAGAAGGAAGCGGAAAGCTGCAGTTTTGTCCTTTTTCACGTCTGCATGCAGCTGATTCTTTTGCCTTTGATTCTCACCAAACTGGATCTGGGAGTAGCTGGATCTGAAACAAATGGATTTTGCCTTCGCCTTGTCTTCTCTTTTATCCTCGAAGCTTTTGCAGCTTCTTCTCCGATATGCATCAATGCAATGTTTGACGTAGATAACTCATCATCCTTATTTTTAATTACATATGAGCAATTAAAAATTCTAGAAAGCACTCCGGATGAATGAAAATTCAATGAAGGGTTCAACTAAAAGATGGGAGCATTTGCACAAGATCTTGGAAGGAATTTTCCATGCATTGACTTCTTCATGGGTTGTATTTAAAACAAGAGGATGAAACCTTTGTGCTAGAAGCTTTTGCAACTATGAGATCTGGATCTAGATCTGGATCTCGCATATGGATTTGCATCTCGCACTTGTATAACAAACTCGGCAAACCGGGCCGTGGATGGAAAAGTTGCAACTCGAATAATTCCACTGCTTTTAATTTGCACGCATGAGTGAAGTTTTTCTTGCAGGCATGAGTGAAGTTTTTCTCGCTCTGGATCTCGTCTATCAATTCAAAGCGAGATTTCGAGCCTAGATCCGTGTCTCCAATATCTGCAAATTTAGAAGTGATGCATGACTCTGTTGTGCTTTCTTTTTCATCTTTCTTCGCCATAGCTTTGTCTATCTTTGTCTAAACAATTCTTTTTCTTCTTATTTGACTGGAATTCTTCAAAACTGGTGCAGATCTAGATAATCCTTTAGATTCGGAGGAAATATTCAATGTATTGGACATTGATATAAGTTCCTTTTCTTTTGAAAAACACCTGTAATGAATTCCTTAGCACCTGTAACACTTATGCAAACAATTATGCAGACAAAGATCAACCTCCTTCAAAGCATGCGCCAAATTTGGAAGCTTTTAGCCTTGTTGCCACCTTGCCTGAGCAAAATCCTTCTTCAAATGCCTTGTTTCCACCTTGCCTGAGCAAAATCCTTCTTCAAATGCCTTGTTTCCACCTTGCCTGAGCAAAATCCTTCTTCAAATGCCTTGTTTCCACCTTGCCTGAGCAAAATCCTTCTTCAAATGGGGCGCACTTTTCCTCTTGGCTGCAATTCTTTACCTGTGAATTAAATAATTCACCCATATGGCTGCCCATGCTTATATAACCCTCACAATTCTATAATTAATAATTGCCCTAACAATTAAAGGCAATTAATTAATTAAAAATCATGCTCTTCTCTTTAAAAATAGCATGTTTAAGGACAACCATCCAATAAATTAAATTAATTCAATTTAATCATCCACACTTCACTTCA
Organism: Taxus wallichiana var. yunnanensis; assembly: GCA_018340775.1. NCBI lineage: Eukaryota > Viridiplantae > Streptophyta > Pinopsida > Cupressales > Taxaceae > Taxus > Taxus wallichiana. Next base: position 643,702,662 of record CM031244.1, read on the forward strand.
CTTAAGCTTCACAGTGTGCTTTTTGACCATAGCCACTGAAAATAGGAATTAATATAATCATTTAATACTTTAAAAAGTATTAATTCCTTCTCAAAAGGGGTTGCATTAAATAAATTAAATTTATTTAATTTTGGAATTCTATTTTTAAATTCCTTATGTCCACTTCCCTTTGTTGACTTTTCCACAAGCCTGGGTGCCAAAATTGGGTGAATAAATATTAACAAATATTTATTTAATGCATTATTATTCACCCAAGGTGGGTCGCACTTTTTTGCATAATAGAATTCTATTTTTAAGAATTTTTCACAATGGGATTCTTTACCCTGCAAGGCAGCCCCGAAATTCCATGATCCACTTAAGTGATTTGACTTTGACAATGGGATTATTTACCTGCAAGGCGCAGTAATAAATTCCCTTTGCCTGCCTGCACCTCTAACTTTCCCACCGCAACTTAAGTTAACTTTATATCACGGGAAAAGTACCTTCAAAGGTATAAAATTCCCACTTTGCTTCGCTTGTATTTTTCCCATCACAGCTTAAATCCTTTGTTTTCCAAAAATGCGCCCAACCCCGCAGGGGCTTTTCTCGTGGCATGACCACGCTTTTCCCAGTGATCCAAACCTCCGATGGTGACTTCCTCCGGGCATAGCGTGTGTATATGTTTTCTAGCTGCCCAGCCAAAATCGGGCTTACCCTAAGAAAGGAATTACTCTAGAGAAATTTCACAGAAAACGCAACGGGACAACACAAAAACACGAAAAATTGTCAAAAGTCACAAATAAAGCCCAAAACTTATTCCAAGTTAAAACCCTTATGGTACATGGGAATAATGACATGTTCAATCATAACAGAGTTAAAACAGAGCGCAAATAGCCTCAAACGGGCTCAAAATAATTAAATACAAATTTCTCGCAGATAAATCCCGACGACAGAATATAACAATTTTGGGCATCTGGGTATTTGGCGAAAAAGGCTAATATGGCTCTTTGGGAATATCTTGACGCAATACAAGAACTTTCAGGCAATAAAAACACAAAATGACCCATTATTTTAAAAGTACGAAATTTTTTCGAATAAGGTAGTCATAGATTTCAGGATGAAATTTGGGTGACACCACTATCAATTTTCTAAAATTCATTACTCGATTTCAAAAATTTGTTTTCCTTTGTCAACACCATAATCAAAATAAAAATGGGAGAGAGATATACTCCTAAAGCAATGTTTGGGTATGGTTCATCTATCAAGATGTTTAAAAACCCCACCCAATTTCTTGGAATTCCTTTTGGATTTCCCATTAATTTTGTTTCATTTATTAATAATATCACAACATCCTGAAGTTATGTTTAGTGTCATATCTTCCTAAAGATTTGCAAGAACCTTTTTTTGTATCTTCATAAAAAAAAATCTCTCAAATCATCAAATTGATGTGTGAAGCTTCAAAGTTTCTTATCCTTGCTCCAACACCGTTAAACCACCAAAACAAGGCAAAAGGATAAATATTTGAAATTAGGAACATTTTTTAACTACTTTAGCCAAAATACCTAAATGTTTAAAACTAGCCACAATCTAGATTCTAATAATAGACTTTGAAATACCAAAAATCAAAACCTAAATAGTGTTAAAATATACACTTAACTAATAAATAATAATTCATATTAAACTTAAAATAATGAAATAGAAACCATTCTGAAATGAAAATACATGTATGAGAGATAAACTTACAAAAATTTAAGAAGACTAAAAAACTAAGAAAAATTGAATTTGTTTTGATGTGTCTTGAGATTTTTAGATAGGGGGACTATTTGAGTTGGAGACTTTGTCTTGTGTTGACTATACTAACTTGGAATTTAACTTGTGCCCCTTTTCTTCCCGTACTTTGTGAAAATGTGTCTTTGTATGTGCAACGATTTTCAAATCTCTAAATATGTCTTTTCCCTTGTTCTAAGTCCAAGCCCTAATCATGTATACAAGGAAATGTGAATGAAACAACCTAGACTAGGCTCAAATTTCCCTCCAAAGGGAGATCGATGGAGGTGTTGCACTAACATCCAATGTGAAAAAGGCTTATGTAATTTTATGCATATCTACTTCCCATGTGAGAGAAATAGTGGTCCTATATTCTAAACCTTGGTAAAATAATAACAACTATATGAATTTCACTTGTGCCTCACTCTTGCATACAAGTATGCAAAATAGAATAGATCTTTAAAAAATAGCCAAATGAATAGATAGAGCATATTCATAACATAAATGTTTCCTTTCGATGTCCGATACTTGTTATTAAAATGCTTTAGAATTAATTATATATAGACTTCTTTGATCCAAATTAAAACTTTGATAATGTGCAAGCCATCCATGAAAATGATAAATTACAACCAAAAAGAAATGACCAACAAACCAAGATACTAAAAATACTTTAAAATGAAGGGGACAATATCGATGTTTGAAATGACCTAGAGAATATCAATAATTGATATTATCTCATCTAGTACGATATTGTCCCAACCGACGTGATATTATCCCATCTAGAAACCCTAAAGAATGTTTCACACATTCCAAGAGCATATGAAGTTTTACAATGAAAATGCATTGTCATTTTGTAGGTTTTCAAGTGTTTTATATTGAATGGATGTGTTATCGTTAACCCAAAGTGAAGATAAATCCAAGTTACAAAGAAAATGTAATGTAAGGGAATATAATACAAGGTTCAACAGAAGAGAGAAATGCACCAATAAGACCCTAATTTTAACCAATTACCCATATGCACAAATCACACTAAAAACTTTCTATAACAAGGACTATACAAAAATTAGGTATCTACAATTAATGATTCCATTACATTTTTTAATGAATTTCCCACCGAATTTTGACATAAGGCCTTAATCTAGTTACACCACTATGTTCAAAAACATCGTGTGGTTTTAAAACCTTTCGCAAAAATAAGCTACAAACTCCATTGTATGGAAAAACTATTATAGTTTTTAATCGACTTCTTAGGAAAGAAAAAGCAGTTCCAAATGATGGTCAAATAAATAAGAAGTTTAAGGTTGAAACTACCTCGTGGCAATCAATTGGCGTCAAATATAACATCTCAATGCAAGAATTTTCTATATTATTGAAATATATAAAAAGACATATGTCATTATTTTATTAGATCCATAGACCAAAGTTGGGAAGCAAGGATACACCGGTCGTTGACGAGTTCAAACTTATATGGTTGTCTTTTAATTGTAATACATGGCAAGAAAAAATGAAATTCAAATGTAACAAAATATAAAAGTCCCGAGACCTAATACTCCAAATTCTAAACCCAAAACCTCAATCCCAAAACCCGAAAAAATGAATTGCCTAAAAAACCCAAACCTGAAAAGCCTGGAAATATGAAAAGTAAATTGTTATAGAATACACCTAGATAATATTCAAAACTTGGAAACAAAAACTCGAGAATCTCAAAATTCTCGAATCTCAAAATTCGAAAAACCAGGAGGACACAATTACTTTAATATAAAATGGAATCGTCCTCTTTAAAAATTGAAACCCGAAAAACCTTCAATGGAGCCATAAACAAAAGTGAAGTACACATTATTGGTTCCAACATCTCAATCCCCAAAATTGAAAGCCCTAAAAACATGAAAAATGGATTGATATAAAACATGACTATCCTATTCAAATCCTTAAACCCAAAAATATTGAAACCCGGAACTTGAAACCCCACAACTTGAAACCCCACAACTTGAACCCCACAACTTGAAACACACAATTTAAAATTGAAACCTAAAAGTTGCAAAACCCGAACCCCGTAAAATCTAAACAAGAAAATACCAAAAAATTTGAAACTCAAAACCCATAACTTGAAAATACTTAGAACAAAAAACCTGAAAACCAAAACCCATAAATCTCTAACCAAGAAACCCGAAAAACCTAGAAAACATGAAATTTAGATAAATATAAAATGCCCTTGATATCCAAAACCCAAAAACTCAAAACTTGAAATCCCTCACCTAAAAACCTCTAATTATACTAGAAAACCTCAAAAGTTGGAAGCTTTGAACATGAAAACACTATAAAAATTCAAATTTGTAACCTTGAAACACATAATCTCATAACCCAAAAACCTTGAACCCTTAAATCCCAAAAACTTAAAATTTAGATTGATATTTAACATGACTATAATTTTGGCAAGATGAAAATTGAAATTTGAAACCCAAAAACATAAAAAACTAGGAATTTTAAACTCAAGATGCAAAACATGAAACCAAAAACCCAAATAATTAAACCTTAAAACCCCGAATCCCAAAAAAATCCAAAGCTAATTTTTTTGAAACCCTAAACCCTTGAATGAGGAAACCCTTAAAACACAAAAATTGCATTAATATAAAACAACCTCCAAACCTAAAACCTATTAGCCAAAAGCTTTGAACTCGAGAACCCCAAAACTTGAAAACTTCGTAACCCGCAACTCCGAAAATTTTAAATACGAAAACCTTGAAAATGTAAAACATTAATTTGATACAAAATGCCCCTAAAACCCAAATCCCAAAATATCCAAACCTAAAAATCTTAAAAAACTAAACCACCTAATAAGGAAACCCCAATAAAATTAAAAGTATGTTGATATAAAATGTCCCTAAAACCCAAAATTTAAAACTTGAAACCTAAAACATGAAAATTGAAATCCCTAAACCCGAGTCCTTGAAAAAAAAAAACAACTAGAAAACTCAAAACCCAACATTTGAAATCCCCAAACATGAAAACCTTAAAACATGAACCCCAAAACCAAATACTTGAAAAAACAAACTTGAAAATCTCAAATTCAAAAACCAAAAATAGAAAAAGCATTTGTATAAAGAACCCTTAAAACATGAAACCTTAAAAAAATATACCTAGAAAACTATAATCCTAAAACTTGAAAACCCCAAAAACGTGAAAAACCCCGAGATTTTGAAAACTCAAAATCCTCAAACCCGAAAAAACCCAAAACTTGAACCTCAAATAAAAAAACCCAAAAACACCAAAACTCAAAACTAAAAAAACCTTGAACACAAAAATATTGAACATGGTAGCCTTGAAAACAAAAAATTAATTAATATAAAACACATTTAAAATTGAAATATGAAACCAAAACCCAAATCCCAAAAGATTCAAACCTAGAAGTCCTTATAAACTCAAAAACCCGAAACCTCAAAAACACAAAAATTACATTGATATGAAATACCCATGAAATCTACAATTTTAAAAATTGGAATCCCTAAACCTAAAAACCCATAACCACAAAATCCTAGAAATCCCTAAAACTTAAATCTCAAACTCAAAGCCCCCAACCCGAAAACCTAAAAAAAAATTAAACCTAAATCTTAAAACTCAAAATCCCAAATACCACAAATCTTAAAAACTAACAAACATAAAAAAATGATTGATATAAAGTGTCCCTAAAACCCAAAACCTAAAAGCATGAACCAACTAACCAAAACCCTAAGAACCCTAAGCGTAAAGCTTGAAATCTCCTAACTGAAACCCCCAAAAAGATGAAAAACTTTTGAATGCAACTATTTGAAAAAAATTAGAGATATCAATCTCAATGCACCTATCTTGAATTTGTCACATACCACATTGATCAATAACTCCATTACCTTCTCTATGAATTTCCAACTAACTTGTGACATATAGCCTCGATCTAGATTCACCATTATATCGGACTTGAAAAAATGTTTGTGGAAAAAAAGAGGTGTCGAGGACCATTTTATGATTATGATATTACACTTTTTTGATTGACTTCTCCAAACAAAAGAACTAACTTCCAAATGACAAGTGAGATGTATGTCAAATTCAACATCTCAATTCAACACTTTTCTATATTATTAAAATATATAAAGAGACACGTGTCATTATATTATTAAATCCATAGAGTAAAACATAATATACTTAGTGTAAATATATTCATTTAATCATCAAATTAGACAGTCTCCATATAATCCTTAAAAAAACTTTACAACTATTGGTTCGTGTAAACAAGGAAAAACTACAATAAATGGAAAATAAACAACTAAATGTGCAAACCTCCATGTAATCCTTTTGTGCAAACCTCATTAAGATTATGGAGACTTTGTCTATGGAACCTTGCAAATGAATGTGGGTGCTCTTGAATGTTCTCCAAACTTTGAATGCAATTGCTATGAACACAGTGAAATTTAGCAGAGTTTTTGTACTTAAGATTCAAGAGGATTTGTAAGCAAGCAAGACTACAATTTATAAAGGTAGAAGTAGTTAGAAATTGGTTACATACGGGTGAATACATATGCTAAAAATAGCATTGGAGGAAGTTACAACAGTGCCAAAGCATTTAGGGGCAATAAATGGAATTAATTGCAAAAATTTGCATCCAGAAAGGTGGTTGTACATGCAATTCAATTGCCCCCGCCTTTCTAGGATTCTAGAAGTGCAGTTAACTAGGATAAGGATAGGGAGTCCAAGTAGAGTCTAAGTGGATTCTAGGTGGATGTTAATCAAGTGGCAGTTGACTAGGATGTGCACACACTTAATTAATTAATCATTTAATTAATAAATGGTAATTAACTTAGCTAAAGGGGTACAAAGGGGACATGGGATTAATTTAATTAATCCAAAGGGTGCAATGTGTATGAATTAATAAATTTAATCAATTAATCACAAATGGGTGAATAACAGGGTGTATTAGGATAGAACTGGGAACAGGTGGAAACCGGTGTGTAAGTTTGGGGTGTCTACATTTTCCCCTCTTTAAAGTGTTATTGCGAAGTAATAGTGCTTTTAAAGATAGTAGACACATGCAGATCAACGAGAAGAAAATTGTGAAGCATTGAGATGCCCCAACAAGAAGAATGGTAGAGGAATGCCCCCTCAAGCGGGTGGATGACGCAGCAAGGCGGTGGACAACCACTTGATAGGAAGGAAAAACGACGATTGGAACAAGGATGATAAAAGGATCCGTGCTCGTATCATGAGCGTCATTTAGATAGTAATTTTAGAACAACCTTATTTTGTTATTACACAATAGAGTTGTCACCATGATTATAAAAGAATCAAGATGGTTAACCCATGATGCATGTAAACAAACACACACAACAAATAAAAGATAAAAAGGAAAACAAACCCAACATACAAAGTAGGTGCCGAGATCAGGGTTATAAAGGAACCAAGATGTAATCACACTACTTGTAAGTGGCCCAAAAAGAGTAAACATCAACAATGCAACACAAAGTTGAAAAAGAAGACAAACAACTATGCCCCTAATGCGTGCCACAATGATGATTAAGTAGATACAAATGCTCCCAAGTTGGAATAGGATCAGACAAGAAGAGTGGAGTTAAGGCGACTCCTTATGACACTTTTGTTGGATCCATTGTGCAAATGATCAAAGCTGAAATTGCCCCGGACGAAATTATATCGCGAAGGAAAAAACAATTTTGTGACTTGCCCCAAGCAGAGTTAACATATCATGTAAAGGGAAGAAAGTGATAGTTGTAAGATTGACATGATCAATAAGGTAAAAGATAAAGGTATGATGTTTATCAAGATTGTATTAAGATGTTGAAAGATTCACTGTAAGGGTTTTCCAATTGTAGGATTTCTATGATAAGTGAATGTTTGTTCAAAAATTTTGTAATTTTTTTTTGGAGTTGAAATATTTGATTTTTTTAGATTTTTGTGATTTTTGAAAAGTTTGAAATACAAATGCAAACAAACATGAATACACAACAAAAGGAAAATGCTCCATGGCTTAAATAAGCTAGGAGAAAAACACAATACATGCAAAGCGACAAGAAAGCAAGTAACAAGCATTGAAAACAAACCCAATATGAATAGGAAGGAAGAACACCAAAGTTATATGTGAACTAAGATGTAAATAAATTTCCTGTAATTGGTCCATAAGCGCATTCTAGAGACACAGAGTACTGGTTATTCTAACTAACAAACATAAGAGAGTAAGCTAAGAATATACAAGACAACATTCCATATGTACAAACTTTAAACAAGCAAATACAACAAACAAGCTAGTGAACAAAACACACTAATGTGAAATACTAATAAGTAAGTGAAAATATACAGATGTCAAGTTGCCCCCAAGAGAAAACCAAAGCCAAGTGATGTCCCTAAGCAAAGTTACATTACGAAGAGTGGCTTGATCTATTGGAAAAGATGATTGGGAACAATTAGATGAAGAAAATGGCGAACGAAATTACATAGTCGCGAGTATTTTTTTTAAAAAGCATTTCAAAACATTTTGTATGTTTTTTTGTATTTTCTAACAATTTTATATTGTTTTTTTGGGATTTTAAACACACACACACACACACATATATATATATATATATATATATATATATATATATATATATATATATATATATATATATATATATATATATATATATATATATATATATATATATATATATATATATATATATATATATATATATATATATTGTGAAACATTTTTTGAATGTTTTTGGTCTTTTTGGGATTTTTGAACCACACGCCAAAGAAGAAAGAAAGGAAATTCCCAAGTCAAAACCGACATGCTAAATGGAAGGTGAACAATGGTGGTAGACAATGGGCATGACAACCTAATAAGGAAAACATGTGACACACGACGAGGTGAAAATTTACAAGTGGGAAACAAAGTGAAATGACGAAATAAGTGGATGCACTGATATGCCCCCAACACAAGGGTTACTCTTCGGAGACTCAAGAGTAGAACTTCTTTAGATGAATGGCATTCATAGGCTCTTTTAACTCTTTGCCATCCTCGGTAGATAGTTTTTATGCGCCAGATCCAAATTTAGCAGTTATAACATAAGGACCCAACCAATTAGGCTCAAATTTGCCTTGTTTTTCTCATGGTTTAGTTGTGTTCTTCTTATTTTCCTTTAATACCAAATCACCGATTTCAATCTTCAAGGTTTGATATTGCGATTATAATTACAATGCAGTCTATTCTGATATACCTACATATGGTCTAAGGCGCGAAGCCGCCTCTCCTCCAGTAATTCCACTCTACAAGGCGTGCAACACGATAATATTCTTCATGAATGAGGTGTTGGAAGGGAGACACGAAGTGAAGGCAGTTCAACTTCGATAGGTAATATGGCTTCAGAGCCATATACTAGGGAAAAAGGAGTAGCTCCTGTAGGTGTATGGAAGGAAGTGCGGTAGGCCCAAAGGGCGGGATACAACTATGTATGCCAATTACGTCCATGTTTATTAACTGTTTTTTCTAGAATGGATTTGATGGTCTTGTTTGACGCCGCATTAGTCGTTGCATTGTGGATAGTAGGGTGTAGCCCATTTTAGGTGGATATTATATTTTTTAGCTAGGGCCTTGAGATCCTTGTTTTTGAAAGAACCACCATTGTCAGTGACAATAACAATGGGGATGCCAAAACGATAGATAATATGGTTGAAAATGAATTTAGAAATATTACACCCAAAATATGGTAAGAGGCATAAGCGTCGACCTACTTGGTGAAATACTAACTCGGCGATTATAATAAATGTGTGGCCATCAGAAGATGTGGGATTTATTTTTCCAATTAAATCGAGTCCCCATTTTGAAAAAGGCCAAGGTGAAGTAATGGGCTGCAAGGCTTGGGATGGTGCATGAATGAGATTACCGTGTTTTTTTGGCGGGGTTAGCATTTCTTCACAAAGTTGTGGGCATCTTCCTCCATTGTGGGTTAGTAGTATCTAATGCATAAGATCTTCTTTGCAAGGACCATTCTGCTAGTATGGGCACCGCAAATACCTAAATGTACTTCAACTAGTGTCTAATTAGCTTCATCCTAATTGAGACATCTTAAGAGAGTCCCATCATAGCCTCTTCGATACAAGGTGTCAGAAAGAAGAGTGTAGCGCGAAGCTCTTGTGATAAGGATATTTTATTAGCTGAATTAAAATTAGGAGGGTAGGCTTTAGTTTGAATGAAGGTATATATATCTTGATACTAGGGATGATCGGGACCAACAAACTTACAAACCATGGTGGACTCTAACAATTCGTATGAGGCCACCAAAAGATGTTCAACGAGGAACTAGTTGTGAGTTTGATTAGTGCCCAAACGAAAGAAGGGAGACAATAGTTGCCACGGCATCCGCTACTTTGTTTTATATGTGAGGAACTTATTCAAAATTGATAATTCGTAAATACCCTCTAAGGCTATCAACCATTCTTTTATAGGGTAAAATATTTTCATATTTTACTTGATACTCTCCATTAACTTGATTAATGACAAGAAGATAATCACCAGAATCACAATTCTGCAGGCGCCATGATATATCAAAGCCTAATCCTGCTATCAATGCTTCATACTCTGTTATGTTATTTGTGCAAGGGAAGTTGATACGATAAGATTTAGGTATGAGGTCTCCATTTGGTGTACGCAAGATGATTCCTGCTCTAGAACCATGGATGTTGCAAGATCCATCAAAGAATAACGTCCATAAGGGTGTTGCTTCTATGTACAAAAGGTCTTCGTCTAGAAATTCAAAATTTAACGGCTGTGAACCAGGAAGTGGTGTTGCGGCTAGCTGATCTGCCAGTGCTTGACCTTTGGTAGTTTTTTTGATTGACAATTTCAATATCAAATTCACTAAGTAGTGCAATCCTCGACTAGACATTCGTCCCAAGTTATGATTGTTCTCAAAAGTAGATACTTAAGAGGATCAACCCTTGAAATTAGCTTGGTGGTATGATTTAGTAGATAGTGTCACAACTTACCAAAAGTATAAGCAACTACTAAACAAGCCTTTTCAACCTGCGAATACTTGGTCTCATGTTCAAGAGAGTTCTGCTCAAGTAATACACAACTTGTTCCTAACCCTTATCATTGTGTTGCACCAATAATGCCCCAATGGCATGTTCTGATTGCAGATGTATACAACAACATAGGTTTATCCTGTATAAGAGGCATGAGTACCGACAGAGATGCTAAGTATTCTTTCAATTTTACAAAGGCATCTTAATAGTTTTGTGTCCATTTGAGTTGGGTATCTTTCTTAAGAAGCTGGTTGAAGTGATGGCACTTATCTGCTAATTGAGAGATGAAGCGAGGAATAGACTATATTTTTCCTTGTAATCCCCTTAGTTGTCGAAGGTTCTGATGAGGCGGCATATCTATTATAGCTTTGACCTTGGTAGGATCCACTTCAATTCCTCTTTGTGAGACAATGAATCCCAAAAGTTTTCCTGAAGTGACACCAAAGACACATTATTTTGGATTAAGGCGAACCTTGTACTCCCTTAACCGCTCAAATATACACCTAAGAACTATTGGATGATCCACTCTAGTCTTTGATTTAGTAAGAATATCGTTGACATAATCCTCCATTATGTCGTGGAAAATAACATTCATGACACGTTGATAAGTCAGACTGCGCATTTTTAAGGCCAAAAGGCTTGACTTTGTAACAAAATGTCCCCCATGGGGTTGTAAAAGTTGTTTTATGTTGATCTTCTTCAACAATTTGAATTTGGTTATACCCGAAAAGCCATCCAAAAGGGATAAAATCTCATGGCGCAATAAAATTGACAACCATGTCAATATTAGGCAAAGGGAAATCATCCTTAGGACATGCCTTGTTAATGTCACGGAAATCAGACAACTACTGATTTTGGGTCTCTTCTTCACAACTGGTACCATATTAGATATCTACTCTAAGTAGTCAATGCACCATATGAAGCCTGCATCTAATGATTTTTGTAGTTCGGCCTTAACAAGCAATGCGACCTTGGGATGCATTTTACGTAATTTTTGCTTTACATGTTTAGCATCTGGGTGCACCACAAGGTGATGAACCACAAGAGAAGGATCAAGTTCTGACATATCTTTGTAAGACCAAGCGAATACATCTTGAAACTCGATTAGAAGTGTTGTGAAGGCCTCTACTTTCGCTTTACGATAAACCGGCACCTAGATGTAACAATTTTGGTTGGTCTTCGGTTCAATATTAATGGTTATCGTCTCTTCTACCAACAACTTAGAAGTGTCATTATCTTGAAATGATGTTGTAGGCTTGTGTAGATTGTTTGATATTTATGGATTTGAATCTCCTCTCTCTAGTGCCTCTAAAAGGTTTTCACTAGGAGATGCGTCCTTTTCTTTCTTTTTCTTTTCATTTTTTTCTTCTCGTATAATGCCTCAAAAAGGTTTTCACTATGCGAGATATAATTTGTATTTTTCTATGTTTAATTTCTTTTTCTTTAGGACTGGAGACTGTAAGTTCTTTGCGAAAAGTAGGTGGTAGCATCAAGGTTTATATCAAAACCCTTCTTGTGATCTAACAAGGGAAAAGGGTCCCGAGCCCCGAGGAACTCCTAGATGGCCTCATTGTTTTGAAAGAGGTCCATAGAAATATGAAATTGTTGGTCCTGATCAATGAGGGAAGGATAAACAACATCAAGGGTTCGAACGGATAAGTATTCGAGGAAAAGTGTAGTGTCAACTAGGTCTTCGAAGAGGCCGTGTGGAACCGGTCTCAATTTCGAATCTGAGTCCTCATCGCTAGGTAATACATCAAAGACTATAGGCCTCTTCTCCTATGTCTCATATCCTAGACCATATGTGTAAAGATTAGACTTAATATTCATAGGTTTAAGAACACCATGTTCTTGTGGGCCAAGGCCTTTTCCTTTCCAGATTCATGTTTTTCATCATTCTACACCTTGGTGTAATCAAGGTGGATTCATAGCATTCTACCATCCTGTCTTCGTATAGACACAAGTCGTCGAGATTGGAATATGTCCATCTTCTAGATATCCATATCGTCTCCAAAGAATGTTTCCGAGATAGTAAGTTGGAGGTTCTTGTAAATGAGGAGCGTTAGGATGCCCATAGCTGTGAGGTGACAATGGGAGTTTTCCAACAAGAAATGCATTATTGAGTGTATACTCACCTAAGACTTTATGAGAGAATGTAACTTCAGTTGACACTTTAGATTTAGTTGCTTTAGAGGAAGGAGCAGAGGCGTGAGGAATATCCTTAGGTGACACTTTAGACGTAGATTCTTCTGAAAAGATGTGGAAGCATGGGGGCGCAATATTACATCAGGATCAATAGGGTTGGTAACAATAGGAGTTGTGCTAGATCTAGTTGTGATATCAACATATGGAAATAATTTTCTTTTTTGTACCTTGCTTCGAAAAACTTACAGTATTCAAAGGGGTCAGTATTGCCACACAAGGTGAACTCTCTGTCGTTATGTGGAAACTTTATGCATTGATGGAAAGTGGAAGGTACTATGTGCATCACATGTATCTAAGGTCTACCCAGAAGAAGGTTATATGATGTTTCGTGTCAACTACATGACATACAGTGTCGAAGAGTTGTGGGCCTACTTGTATGGGAAGAGTGATGGTACCACAGATTGATGCTTGGTATTATCATAACCATGAATGGTAATGATATTAACATCTAAGTCATCTATTGTATGACCAAGGCAACGAAGCATTTTTATAGAACAAATGTTAAGAGCCGCTCCATTGTCGATAAGAACTCTCTTGACCTTATGGTCTGTAACGTAGGCTTCGATGTACAAGGAGTTATTGTTAATCAAATTTGGGTTCAACATATCTTGAGGGCCAAAAGATAGGATAGGAGTTTCAGGCATAAGGTTTACAATCATATCCTAAAACTGTTGAATGTTGAGAGTATGAGGAACATGTGATTAATTTAGAGCATGAGTGAGAATATCCTGAAAGCTAGGTGACTCTTGTAATAAGCAGTTCCATTAAAGAAATATGTGTTGGCGTGGTTGCTAATTGTTTGATGAAGTCATACTGACATGGAGTGGGAGATTTGGCATTAGAGTTTGACTTTTGATTTAAAGGAGTTGTTGGTTTGGATGTTTGAGGTTCTGTAGAAGATGTAGAAGGTTGGTTTTCCGCGGGAACCCATATCTTCCTTTGGCATGTGGTCACAACATTACTCGAAGGTTTGAATTTAATGGTTGCCATTGTAGATGGTACTTCCTCAATAAATGAGATAATTGAACTGAAATCAATGTTATTTGCAGAGGGACCTTTATCAACATTTTTACTTGTCACCGCCATGTTTGGGAAATGGGTTTGAGAAAACCTTGAGATTTTCGTTGGGTGTTTTATTTGGTGATGGTTCTTCAACAGTGATATCTCCACTATCAATGAGGTCTTGGACAAAGTGACGTAAGTGAAAACATCGATCAGTTGGGTGACCGTCAATGCGATGAAAATCACAATAAGTATCATCTTTATACCAAGTAGGTTTGGGTTCTCCCTCAACCCAAGGTCTAGTGATGGGATAAGTAACCATGTTTGCATTAACGAGTTGTTGAAGGACATTTGATAAAGGTTCTCCCAAAGGAGTGAAATGACATCACTTAGAATCAGGAGAGGAGGAAACCTCTTTGCTAGAAACAACAAGAGGTTGTTTACCTTTGTTTGGTCTAGTCTAAGTGTTTTAGACGTTGTGGACATTGTGATTGTCTGTAATACCATCATTGACCATATTATGATTGTGGTTAACATGTTTATATTTGTCTTGGTGAGAGCTATTAGGATGATTACTATGTTGTTTAATCAAACCTTTTGCCCACAAGAGCCTTTTCAATTTGCGATCCTTTCTCAATGACTTCCTCAAAAGTATTAAGGCAATGCATTTGCATGTGAAAGGACAACTCACTGGTGAGATTAGGTACAAAGATGCTCACAAGTTGTTTCTCAGGCATGGAGCATGGGAAACGACTAGCAATCCCATGCCATCTCTGTAGGAATTGTGTAAAAGTTTCATTTGTTCATTGTTTGGCATTACACAAATCCATCATTGTAATTTCAGAGTCTAGGTTGAATGAAAAATGTTTAATGAAATTCTCTGAGAGGTCCGCGAAATTTTGTATAGAGCCCTTAGGGAGGTGTAGAAACCAGTCCAAGGCTTGTCCACCTAGAATTCGTGGAAAGAGACACATTAAGAAGACATCACTATAGGCCACCTCTTGACAAGCCATAAAAACTCCTTGATATGCTCTCTAGGATCATTCTTGCCCTTGTATTTGTCAAATTTCGGTGTCTCGAAATATTTGGGAAAGGGGACATGCAAAATGTTCTTATCGAAGGGGTAAGGACACAATTCTTCAAAGTTGAATTGTTTGCATTGATGTTGCATACCTGAGATGGTGTCCTTCATCATTTTCCATTCTTGGGAAAATGGTGAGTTTTTTTGTCAGAAAGATAACAAACCATCACTTGTAGAGTTGTTATCTTTGGTGTGTGTGGCATGACTTTTAAATGAAGCATCACTAGTTTTCTTTGGTGCCTCATTGTTATGGAATTCATTGGTGACTTTGGAATTTAAGATAGCAAGTTTCTTAGCCATGTCATTAATTTGATTCACGAGGGCTTGAGTGGGATCAGTGGCCGAATCAGTTGATTTGCCTTTGTTCCCTTTTTCAGATTTGCCTTTGTTAGGTTCATCACTTTTGGTGTTGTTCAAGGTGGAATTGTTTCGATCATCAATGTTCATATGACTAGGGCCTGCCTCATCATCATTGTTGGTCACAAAAGGTTCACCCTTGTTAGGTGGTCGTTTGCCAAGTAATGTTCCTAGAATATCCTCATCAAAATCAGAGGGTAATTTTACTCCCATCTCAAGGAGACGAAGCAAAAATTGTTCTTTATTCATACGTAAGATGTTTTCAACGCGAGATTGTTCTTCAGTGAGATGCCATTCTGATCATCCTCAAAGTTTTGGTCATTATCACTATCAAAATTTCCAAAAGGATTTTGATGTCGTTCACCCCTTCCAAAAGGACTATAATCTCTGTGTCATGTTCCCACCATTTTTAAAAGAGGGGAAGAACAAAAGAGAAATGCGAAAGATGACTCAACCCACAACAAAGTGAATGTGACAATGGAAGAGAGGTGTGCGATTAAGTTTGGTAATAACTTGTCCCTTAACAAAGTGAATGCTAAGATGGGAAAGAAGTGTGGAAGATATAAATGATGCAACCCTTAACAAAGTGAATGTCAAGATGGAAGTGTGCGAAAGTGTTTGATAAACTCAACCCTTGACAAAGTGAATGCCAAGATGGAAGAGTGGTTTGATGTGGTGAAGGTTCTCGTCCTCTAAAAAAGTGAATGCTAGAATGGATGAGAGTTATAGTGACAAAAGTCCAAATGTGTGCAACCTCTAACAATGTGAATGCTAGAGTGGAGGAGCGAGGATAGATTGATTGCAAATGCACTCTACCACCTAGCAAAGTGAATGCTAGATGGGAAGAGGGTATGAAAAAGGAGTCAAATCATATGCGATGTGCTCAACCCTTAACAAGAATTAGTTAAGAAGGAAGAGGCTAATGAAGGGATAAGACTCAAATATTGACAATGTAAACGTTGGAAAAGAAGATATGATGAAGTGTCTAAAACACAACAAAAAAATTCAAGTTAGAGACGTGAAGAAAGCAAACGTATAGTTTAACGATGATAATGTCAAACTAAAGGATGCAAGAAGAGAATGAAGATAAGGGGTGATGAAATTGAGTTGTGACAAAGTGGAACACAACACTGTTAAGATGCGAGTCGTAAGATGAAAGTGCTTGAGCGAGGACGTGGATATCCGCAACTCAAGACTTGATGTCGAAAAGAAGATGGAAACTTAAACTTTGGGAATGTAATCCAAATGTTTAAGTGTTGAATGAAATGGGAGATAAACTCAACATGAACAAAAGACTCAAATAAATGAAAGATAACTCCAGATGAATGAAAGAAGATCAAATGGAGAAGGAAATGAGGATGAAAAGATTGAAAGAATGAAAAGAGAGACGAAAGTTCCGAAAAGGGGAATAACTCAAGAGTAAAATGAAAGTAGTGAATGACTGACGATGAAGAGGAAAGATGACGAAAAGAGATGAAACGAGAATGAAAGTAGAATCCAAACAAGGAGTGTTTGGAAAATGACAAAAATATAAAAAAGTGAAAGATGGATCCCAAACAAGGAGTTTTGAGAAAAAGTGAGTGGAACACTACTAAAAAAAAAGTACAAGTTTTTATTTGACTGTTTGTTTGTGGCCTCTACCTTATATTGGCTTGGACAATGTTTGCTTCTTCTGGTGGCTCTCTCAACTAAGTGTCGGTGCATATTCAAGCGAGCGACACTATTACTAGCCGATGGCTTTACTTTACCCCCTTTGAAACCTTAAGCAAAGATATTGCTCGGTATGAATCGCACCGGGGTTGCTTACTTTAAGGATATCCATGACTCTAACTCACAAGGCTTTACTAGTCAAGTAGGATAAAAAGGTTCCCGTTTCATCCACCAGTTCCCTCAAGGTGTGGACTACTTTGGGGTTCCTAGAACCACCCCCTTTGTTGTAGCTTAAGGCTTATGCCAATGGGGTTATGTTCTGGTTAAACGGTCAAGCCGTAGCTCTTTATCGAACTTCAAAATATAGTGTTTTGAATGTGATGTTTTTTTTATCTTTTGATTTTAATGTGGTTTGGTTGCACACCGTTTGACAACGTGCAGTAAGTAGTTTTTGAGTGTTTTATCCATTGTTATGAGAGTGGGTCCTACAAGCAGAGATTAGAAAGTTTTTCGGAAGGAGGTAAAAGACAAACAAACAAGACAACAAAAGTGAACCCATGTTTCTAGTTTCCAAGATCGCTTAAAAAGCGTGAGGAAAGAGCATACATGTGAGTTGGCTTTGATTAAGTGAAATGTTAATTCCTAAAAAAAATCGAGAAACGATCACATTTCTTATTCCCAAGATCACTTAGAAAGCACGAGGAAGAGCATACGTGTGATCACTCAATGATATAATTTGACCAAAAACAAAAGCGATAAGGAAACTCATGAAAAACACGTTACAAAGTGTTAATCCGAGTTAGAAAATGATAAAATGTGTACAAAATGGCTAAAAAGCAAGAAAAAATGGACCGAAACATCCAATAATGCTAAATTTTCTAGCTTGAAAATTAGTCCATTTGTGAAAAGGATGAAAATAATAATGAAAAATAATGATATAATGTCCTAAAAGTGAAAAATCAAGTGAAATGAAAGCGCTAGATATTCCTACAAAACCAAGATGCACAATTAGTCTATTGAACCAAATTTGGTGAAAAACAATAATAATAATAAGAAAAGTCTGAATTTAATTAACAAGACCGAAATAATTAACTAAACTAATTAAATGAAACAAAACTAATCAATTAGTATGATAAAAAAAGCTTGACTAATGTAAGAGAGAGAAGAAGAACCTAAACATATAATATAAAAATAAAACTTGACAAAATAATAAAAAGAACACCTAAAAAGAATTAAAACAAAAGCTAAAAACCTAACTTAAAAAGTTAGGTTAAACAAAATCCTTAACAACACCGAAAAATAAATAAAATACAAACAAAAATTGAAACCCTAAGTTTTTATGGTGTGTCGTGTTGGTTGATAATGGCTTGTGTGTGCTTTGGTGTTGCAGGGTATGAACTCGGGAAGGAGGATCGATGCAAATGGAGGTCGAAAGGCGAGTAGGGAGTGGCGTGTTGCAGATCACGGGGTGTGGTGAGTTGGCGGGAGAAGGTGGGTTAGGGATGGCTCGGGTGGGGGTGATCTCAGAACATCTACTTTGGAACTCTACGAATCACACAACTATGTTGTTCTACTTTCAACTTTGGAAAATGACAAATTTGCTTGAAAAATTAGAGCTTCATGACTAATTATCTAGTGCTATAGAAAGGAAATTGTAGAGAAGGAAAGAATTCAAAACTTCAACACCAACAATTTTATCCTGGAAACCTCCAATGGAGGAAAACTAGTCGGGAAGGGAAAATGCTCTTTCTTCCCACTTTTATTGGTCTAATATAGATAATTACAGATTACAATAAGTATGAAAAGAAGCAACAATGTAAACCTTCTCTCCAATTACTTGTTTGCTCTGTTTCTATACCTTGCTCCTATAATTCGACTCCAACACTGAATATCTTGCTCACTGCTCTCATTAAACTTTGCTTCTTGATCTCTCTAGATCTTTTAATACCCATTCTCTTGATCCTTTCATGCATTTATAGGCCTTCTCATGTCCTCCCGTGCACTGGAGGATGTGAAAGGGCATGGAAGGGAAGAGACACGGTTGGGTGCTTCAAATTCGCATGCATTCATGTTCCATTCTTCTTTTATGTTCGAAAGTGTTAGGACCGCTTCCCGAGCAAACCGATGCCTCAAGACCGCTACCCTCGTTGAGTGGCGGTTCCTTCCAGAACCTCTATTTACCTCATTTTATTCACTTTTCTTGTTTCTCCTTCTTGGTGCTAATGGAACTGATGAAGTGGTGTATTTTTCTGATCCCTATGGATCATACCTCCCCTACTTAGAAGGCTTTTGGTCTCACAAAAGCTTAGTGGGGGAGTGGTAGAGGAATTAACTCCCTCTCGTGCTCATTCGAGTACCATTGGGTCTACCTTGGTGTCTTCTCTCGTCCAACCTACCAAGACTCTTGTGGATCTCTGGTTTGTTGCTCCAGTGCTACATCCTCCTCTAAGTTTCCTCAAGTACAATCCTCTTTGGAAGGAAACTTTTGTATCTTTCCTTCTTTTTCATGTATAGATGACATTAGTGGATGCGAGCTCTTGCAACTTGCTATCGCGTGCATCTGCATGAAGTATGGTTTGAAGGTTTCTTCTCCAACTTGCTCAAGTATGGCGAAGGTCCCATACTTGTAGTGGTTTAGTCCTTGCATGTCTTTGTCTCTTGAGATGGATTGGCCGAATCCTCTCCAAGTATGTTGCTGTTATAGTCACCACCGTTCCTTGTATCTCCTCTTCTTCTTGCTGCCCCACGGTCAAGTCCAGTGAATCCGTAGGTAGATATGGTGACTGCATAGCAGAAGTTGTTTTGCTCCTTGAATGAGTAGTTATTTTGGTGGCTTCTTCTACAAAAACTAACAAGTGTTATCCAAATTCTCCATCCTTTGGTCAGAAATATCCGTGCTCTCACATCCATTTTTTTTCTTCCAATGAAAGCAAACAAAACTGATGATTTTCCTAAATAAGTCTTGGTGTTTGGTTGGCACTTATCATAGCCTTCTTTAATTTGCTCTGGTTTGCCCAAATGTTAAAACTGACTCCGTCCTTAACCCATCTGTACCGGTTCTCCCTCCTTGTGAACATAACATCCCTAGCATACAAGTAAGGACTTCTGAAGGCAATGTAAAATGCATCAAGTGGAATAATATCAGCCTCTAATACATCTATGTATTGGGCATTCATCCCAAACTAAAACTTACACTTCCTCAGTAACTTGTATTTCTACACCCTTCTTCACCCATCCTAGTGGGTATGGAGGTGGATGCGTGTGAGTTTCCGCACCAAGTTGTTCTACAACCGCATCAGAAATCAAATTTGACTGAGAACCAGAATCTACTAAAGCATTTACCTTAGTCTTCTTGATTTGGATTCTGATTTGAAATAGCTTACTCATCTCTTCTTCTTTTGCTGCCCCGTACATGTTAGTGGCCATGCATCCCAACCTCTCGTCTACATCCGAATCATCCTCAATCTCCACCTCTCTTTCTGTCTTCACAAAGGGCCATGGATTTCTTGGAATCCTTGGTTCAGTGCTTTGGGTGCAATTCCGGATGCAACTTCCAACATGTGGCGTCAGTATGTCCATTTACATCAAAATTCTTACATATATTCTTAGGATCTTTACAAGTACGCAAAGCAATAGTGGCATGTTTACCTTTCCATTTACCTCTGCTACTTGTCTTCCCTTGTTCTTTATCTTGTTGTTTTGTTGACTAGTCTCCCTTTGGCTCTATTTCTCCTTGCTTCTTCTAGTCATCAATGTAGTATGCTTCTATACAAGCTTCATTGAGATGCTCAGGCTTCGTGGAGATTACCTTCCTCCAAAGATGAGTGTGAAGTCCTCCCAAATACTTGGTTAGAATGTCCTCATCCTCCAAGTCCATATTAAGCAACATGGCTTGTCTTTGAAATTCCATAGTGTAGTCTTACATGCTTTGACCTCCCTTCTATCTAAAGTACTGCCACTTAATCATCATGTCAGTCTTATGGCCAATAGGATAAAAGTTAGCTCTAATCAATTCTTTAAAACCTTTCCAAGTACTGACAATAGGACGTTTCTTCTTCTCACAAGTGGCTAGATGGGTTTCCCACCAAACCAGAGCATGACCTTCCATTTTGAGACATGCAAAGGTGATCCTTTGTGCCTTAGTGACATTATGCACACTAAAGTAGACTTCCAATGTTTTAGCCATTTATCCAGTAATTCTGCATCTACTTGTCCTTCAAAATTCTTTATTTCCACTTTCGTTTCAACTTTAAAAGGTGTATGTGCAGATTTTACCTTCTCGCTTACAATTGGTGTCTCTTCATGCTCTTCCCATTCTTCCTCTTCGTGGCTCTTTCCGATACCGAATTTTTTTGGCTAGTGCTTGAACCACCAATCCATGGAATCTTGCTTAACCGAAGCCGTCTTTTGCAGATATGAAAGTTCTTCTTGTTTTCTATGCAATCTATCCATCATGGTCTCTAGCATCTCGACTCTACGGACCAAGTTCTCTTCCTCCATTTGAGCTCAAATTCTCTGTTTCCACTTCTTCGTAGAAATATCTGGCTCGCAAGGTAAAACTTCTTCACCTTTGGACCTTTTCACTATCATACAAAATCACAAGAAAGATTTGAATACCACATTCCTGGATATATAATCAGCTCTGATACCAAAATGATTCGTAAACTTCTACTTTGGAACTCTACGAATCACACAACTATGTTGTTCTACTTTCAACTTTGGAAAATGACAGATTTGCTTGAAAAATTAGAGCTTCATGATTGATTATCTAGTGCTATAGAAAGGAAATTGCAGAGAAGGAAAGAATTCAAAAACTTCAACACCAACAATTTTATCCTGGAAACCTCCAATGGAGGAAAACCATTCGGAAGGGCAACTGCTCTTTCTTCCCACTTTTATTGGTCTAATATAGACAATTACATATTACAATAAGTATGAAAAGAAGCAACAATGTAAACCTTCTCTCCAATTACTTGTTTTCTCTGTTTCTACACCTTGCTCCTACAATTCCACTCCAACACTGAAGATCTTGCTCACTACTCTCATTAAACTCTGCTTCTCGATCTCTCTGGATCTTCGAATGCCCATTCTCTTGCTCCTTTCATGCATTTATAGGCCTTCACATGTCCTCCCGTGCACTGGAGGATGTGAAAGGGCATGGAAGGGGAAGAGACACGGTTGGGTGCTTCAAATTCGCGTCCATTCGCGTTCCATTCTTCTTTTCTGTTCAAAATGTCGGACCGCCGTCTAAGCCCAGGACCGGTGGTCTCGTGGACCGCCGCCTTGGCTGGCGGCGGTTTTAGGACCGCCGCCCTTATAAGGCGGTGGTTCTGAAACCGCCGCTCTACACAGAGCGACAGTTCCTTCTAGAACCTTTGTTTACCTCATTTTATTCACTTTTCTTGTTTCTCCTTCTTGGTGCTAATGGAACTGATGAAGTGGTGTGTTTTTCTTGGATCCCTATGGATCGGGGGCTCGGGGATGTAATGCGGAGTAGATCATGGATGGGACAGAGGTTGGGGAGAGCCAATAGGGAGGTATGTGTTGAGCGGGCTCTGTGGGAGGTAAATTGGGGCTCGAGTGAGGGTCAAGGAGTGAAGCAGAGGGTAGGGCGAGCTTGGGACGGGCTCAAGTCAGGTGCCAAAATATAAACAAGCAAAAACTACAGTAAATGGAAAATAAACAACTAAATGTGCAAACCTCCTTGTAATCCTTATGTGCAAACCTCAGTAAGATTGTGGAGACTTTGTCTGTGGAACCTTGCAAATGAATGTGGGTGCTCTTGAATGTTCTCCAAACTTTGGATGCAATTACTACGAACACAGTGAAATTTAACAGAGTTTTTATACTTAAGATTCAAGAGGATTTGTAAGCAAGCAAGCTTGTAATTTATAGAGGCAGAAGTAGTTAGAAATTGGTTACATACGAGTGAATGCCTATGCTAAAAATAGCATTAGAGGAAGTTACAGACAGATCGGTGCATTTAAGGTCATAAATGGAATTAATTGCAAAAATTTGCATCCAGAAAGGTGGTTGTACGTGCAATTCAATTGCCTCCACTTTTCTAGGATTCTAGAAGTGCAGTTAACTAGGATAAGGATAAGGAGTCCAAGTAGAGTCTAGGTGGAGTCTAGGTGGATGTTGATCAAGTGATAGTTGACTAGGATGTGCACACACATAATTAATTAATCATTTAATTAATAAATGGTAATTAACTTAGCTAAAAGGGTACAAAGGGGACATGGGATTAATTTAATTAATCCAAAGGGTGCAATGTTTATGAATTAATCAATTAATCACAAATGGGCGAATAACAAGGTGTATTAGGATAGAATTGGGAACATGTGGTAATCGGTGTGTAAGTTTGGGGTGTCTATAGTTCGCACATCACTATCAAACATAAAACTTATTGACTAAACAACTTCAAAGATAATAAAGTTTCCACCCACCCTTGAGTTTATCTTTTAACTTTTTAATGCTTACTTTCCTTTTATCACCCTTATCATATGATCAATCCTTTTAAAAGATGGAAAATTATTTAAATATTTTTAATATTTCCTTAGCACTTTAATGATTATTTGTCATGTTGAGTCGACAAGTCTATTAGCTTTTGACCAAATCTTGTTGTGTCCAGACATTACAAGTAATGAGGTCGATGAAATATCTTATTATAAGGACCTTAAATTCTTGAGTTCTCTCCATCATTGGGATCATCTTGTTGTTGGGTTGACTTAGTGATCTTATTATTGACCTGTGTTCCTATTATTCTTCCTCAATATTGGTATAGACCTCATATTTTGAAAATAACCCGGATCGAATTCACGATACTTGCATGATATAACATGGCAAGATATGGTCAATTTATAAATTGCACATCAATAAAAATATCATAAATAATCATTTGAAATCAAGTATATTTATGTTCATATGTCTAATTAATAGAATATAATACATCATAATATGTCTAAATTATTAAAAGTTATTACACTACTAAACATTATGAAAATTATTAGCCCTAAAGACAAAATACTAGATGGGTCCACATAATATGTGTCATACTTGAGGGCGTCCACATAATATGTGTCATACTTGAGGGCACTACACAACTCTTCATGAGAGTCCTCAAGGATGCAGATAAGAAGATCTCCATGGTTTCTCAATTTATCTTGCAACTCTCGATTATTTTAATGTCACCATCATTTTAAACTCTTTGTTCTCCTTTTGATTTTGTTGATTTATTATTTCAAACTCTTGAATCATTTCTCTCTTGAATTTTTCGTTTCGATGGTTTAGACACATAACCAAAACCCTACACTTCATTATCAATTATTAAATGTAGAAGCAAATGCACACACAAATTTGAAATATAATAGTAAACCCTTTCAAGGCACAAGGAAACCATGTTTTGATGTCATCTCGTTTGTAATCAACTTAAATATTCCAATAAACAATTCACTAACATGAATTCACTTTTCCTTACATGTTCCAATGTTCTATTCTATTGAAAACAACAATCTAAGCTTGTAAAATGATGTTACTATAGTTCCATGGATATCGTCTACAACATATATCCATTGTGATAATGTGTACATGATCAAATACATTCCTAAAATGCATATATATTAGATTTCATCATTCTTCTATCCTTCTACGAACATGCAACTCTTCATTATTCCACAAAACCAATAGTTCAACAAAGAGATTGTTGATTCTTTAACTTATGTGAGATTGAATTCAACTTCTATTGATTGTTTTGAAGAGCTTGTAATGTGATTGTAATTAGTTGAGAATATCAATTATATGTTTTTCTATGTCCATAACATGTTAAAGAAGTTACATGGAATAAAAGTAAGAAAACAAATGAACCACATATAAAAGAGAGATAAACACAAAGATTTATCTTGGATAAACCCAACATAAGAAAACACTAGAAGAGTCTAGTTATGCTCCTCATCTCCTCTATCATCTTGAAAGTTTTTACAAGCCAAATTCTTAATTTAAGTGTAGCTTTTGTTGTGCCCTCTCGCAATACTCTATAAGTGTTTCCTTATGGATTACTTGCTTTTTCAACATGTTTGGCTTCTACTATTGGTTTTTACAATCAACGCCTACCTCAAAAATATGAATTAGATCTTTAATGCATTGTCCATTACTTATCCATGACCCCCAAGTGTTTTCTTTTTTCATATGTGCAATGAAGTTGTGCATAGGATTCTAAATGACTCCCACACATAAATAAGAGGAAGAACAAATTCAACTTCTATATGGACACTCAATTTTGTTCTTTTGTTCCATCGTACCAAGCTAATCAAGTCTCGCACTTGTTCCATGATGTACGGTTCTAATGCAAGCGAAATTGTTATATGATTGTTTCATAAGTCAAAACTATATAGTATGGGTTTGTACCCAATGAACATGTCAATTGGGATTCATTCTTCAATGGATGTTGACCACAAGATGCATGCATCATCCTTAAGCCCATGTGCACATATTCTTTTTATGCTTTTGACTCTACATCAAGTTGTCTTGTTCAATTTTACCTTAGTGATGTTAACATCATGTTTTATGCTCATTTGTAGTCTCATGAATTAAGTATAATTGATAAACTCAATCAATAGAACTATGGTGTTTTTCATGATTCAAGCAAAGCACATATTTCGAAAAATACTTATATTTTAGCTTTAGCCAACACTTCATTGACATGAATTTACTTTTCCTTGTGTTGTTCCAATGTTCTTTACTATTGAAAACGACAATCTAAGGCTGCAAAATGATGTAATTATAGTTCCATGGCTATCATCTACATCATATATCCATTGCGATATTGTGTACATGATCACATGCATTCCTAAAATGCCTATGTACTAGATTTCAAATCTCTTCTATCCTTTTGCGAACAAGAAACTTTTCATTATTCCACAAAACCAATGCAACAAAGAATTTGTTGATTTTTAAACTTGTGTGAGATTGAACTCAACTTCAATTTATTGCTTTGAAGAGCTTGGACTATGATAGTAACTAGTTGAGCATATTAGTTATATGGTTTCCTAAGTTCGTGACATATCGAAGCAATTCCATGGAATAAAAGTAAGAAAACAAATCAATCACATATAAAGAGAGATAAACACGAGAATTTACACTGGATGAACACAACATAAGAAAACACTAGAATAGTGTAGCTATTCTCCTTGTCTACCCTATCATCTCGCGAATTTTTACAAGCCAAATTCTTAATTTGAGCCTTCAAATGCATTGTAGCTTTTGTTGTGCCGTCTATAATGCTCTATAAGCTTATCTTATGGATTAGTTCCTCATTCAACATGTGTGGCTTCTACTCTCAATTGTTGAAGCCATCTCTTACCTCGGACATGTGAATAATATCTTTAATGCATTGTCTAACGCTTATACATGATCCCCAAATGGTATATTTAATTTTGCACGTGTGCAATTGAGTTGTACACATGATTCTAAATGCCTCCCACACATAGATAAGAGGAAGAATCAATTCAACTTCCATGTGGACACTATTTTGTTATTTTGTCCCAAATACATGGTTTCATATCAAGTCGATCTCGTCTTACTACCTTGTTCCATGATGTAGAATTCTAATGCAAGCCAAAATTGCTATGTGTGTGTGTCATAAGTCAAAACAACATTATATGGGTTTGTATCCAACTAAACCTATCAATTGGGATTTGTTCTTCAATGGATGTCAACCACGAGATGCATTCATCACCCTTAGGCCCATGTACCACTATTTTTTAGTGCTTATAACTCTACATCTTTGTCTTGTTCAAATTTGTCTTAGTGAGGTTAATTTTGTGTCTTAATATCGTCTTTAGTCTCATTAAGTATAATTAA
Source organism: Taxus wallichiana var. yunnanensis (assembly GCA_018340775.1). Lineage (NCBI taxonomy): Eukaryota > Viridiplantae > Streptophyta > Pinopsida > Cupressales > Taxaceae > Taxus > Taxus wallichiana. The sequence goes on from CM031244.1 coordinate 643,729,612, forward strand.
TAAATTCGATCAATCAAATTATGGTGTTTTTCAAGATCTAAGCAAGCCATACATTTCATAGAAAATTTTATATTTTAGTGTTAAACACATCAATTCAACATGGAACATTTTAAAATTTAGCTATACGAGCTTCCACAATCCATAATAGCAAGAGACAATATTTTGGTAAGAGAAGTACAAATTATAAATTTGTGAAATTGACATTTCAGATCACAACACTTGATCCATCGTCAAAATGATCTTGTATGATAGGATTGTAGGCTAGAAATCTTCATATAAATAGCTCCAAATAAGTACATAGATGTCAAATGGAATACTTTAGGAGAAAATGATTAATATGTGAGCCATTAAAATCATTTTTGTAACTACTAATTTTGGATATTAAATGACACATCTTAAAATAAAGTGTCTTATTTAATGTTATTGATAGCATGCCACTAAGCTTGACCTAAACCTAAACCGCATCGCGGATTAAATTAATTGTTCAGTTACAAATATCCACTACTTCCTAAGGCGACACTAGAAATAATGCTACACTAGAAATAATAACATGTTTCTTCTAGCTTAATAGTGTGCTCTAATAATGTTGATTTTCCAACCTCCTCTTTGTAGATGTCGACATCATGTTTCAACATCTTGGTGTCAACGAAATCGCATATTTTGCCAATATAAGGAACACTAAAAGAAAATTGAACACAATAAACCTCACATCTTTTTTTTAGGTCATGTTCAATATTTAATGTATCTTAGAGTATTCATTATAATGTTGTAAGGAATAAATATGGCTATGATGTTGTGGCAACTAAGAATCTTCCAAAGCTAGTTAGAGATGGCCTTGAGGAAGAAATGTTATAAGCAAAAAGTCTTCCGAATTGTCATTCTTACACTTATTCGAAAGCTATAGGAACATGTTCACCCCTATTGCTTTTTGAAAACATAAGATTTCTTGCTCCAAAAGTCACATGTCACATATTCTAAAAGCTTTCTCAACAAGGGCCTTTGTACCCTTTCTTTCTACTTGGGGTGTCGATGAGAGGAGCTTTATAAATAGAAATGTGAGTGTACACTTTTGTCGAATTATCTAGCAAAGGAGCCTTCACTTTTTCGCATTGAGGAAATTTAAGAAAGGTAAATAAACATCCACCTCAACTTGGTGAATTTTATAATATACGTGATGCTGATGTAAGCATGGAACTCCTCTTAACTTATCTAAGCCATGCTGCCAACAAACATTGCAACATTTATCCACGAGACATGGTGAGGAGCATGACCATGATGCAGATTTTGGGAAGATATCAATGCTTACATAAAAGAGCTGCATATTTTGAGCACAATCAAGACTGTCTCCAAAGCTAAGTGTTTCCAAGGATGGAAGAATTAGGCTAAAGAGGAAGGCTCGTGGCTCACAAGTTTCTAGTCAATTTGCTACATTTGCAATTTTATGTGTTTTGGCCAAAAATGTAAGATGATAATGCTAAATTCACAAAGGGAATGCGTTTTGTGTAGCACAAGTCAAGCAATAGAAAGTTGACGACGTTTATGCCACTTCCGAGTTCCTTATAGATCATAGCAACACATTCGCATAGATTTTACACGAGGTTTACAATGAAAAAGAAAGGGCGTCATCATTTATCTCTATAGAGCAATATAGCTAAATGTGTATATTCATCAAAAGCAAGAAAACCCATGAGGGCCATGTGGCAATTGATTCATTTTTAGCAATGTTTGGGTACATTGTCTAGCTCCATTGTTCTAGTTAGATATGGAAGTTTCGTGGGAAGATTTCAAACCATTTTGAAAAAGAATGGAGAAAAGGTTGAAGAGGTCGAACACTTTCATCCACAAACGAATAGCCAAACAAAAGTGTTGAACAAGACATTGATGCAGCCCTTGAAGAGGTAAAATACAAAGCATTGTATGACTTTGGATTAAAATTTAGCATATATTCAGCACTCATACAATAGAGCAACTCAATCTTCAACAAATAAGTTTTCTTTTGAAGCATGTTTTGGTTATTTGCCTCCCAATCCATTAAATGTTGTGATGGAACTACCAATAAGTACGTGAAAAAAATTGATCCAAAGATGCACAAAGTTGAAATCAGTTAAATTCATCTTTAAATACAAAGGAAGTCAAAGGTGTCTCAATCTAAGTATGTAATGCATGATCATCATAATATTGATCACAAGTTCTAAGTCAGAGAAGGCATTTAATTTAAGATTGTTGAACAAGTGGCACTAACGTATTTTAAATAGACTGACCTCTTTATATGAAAATATGATGTCAAGGACTTACATCTTTTTAGTATTCTATACTAGATGATAAATCACGTAATTTATATCTTCTATTGACGGCTTTCACCAAATACTCAGAAAAAGTTGGACAAAGACATTTGTTATATGGAGGATAAGAATTGTGATGTGAAAGCGGAAAAGGGGGCTAATGGAATTGAAAGGGCAACTACCAAATAAAACCAAATGGCTTTTTTGAGATAATTGACACAAGTATTTGCTTACTTTTTGAATCCTTGAGGTTTAGGCAACTAAAACCCTACTAATCGTGGAGATGTAACCTGAATTGGATCAAAACAAGAGTTTTAATTCACTTTAATTGAGATAATTGGACCAACTTCATAATTTGAATGACAAATGAAATAATGTAAGACATGTTCACACTTCTTCCTTTTGGACAGAATTGGACAAACAAAAGTGCAAAACTTGAACAAAGGTAGAAAAATAAACGTTGGATGTCTACAAATGATCTGACCATCCTAGAACCCAATGTTAATGTGCAAATAATTTACACGTACAAACAAGATTTCCCGGGCAAAAATGTCACCTAGTCAGCAAAAGAATGTACAAAACTAATTCGGCACATATAAATGACTTAGTAACTAAGTATCCCAAATGGAAGTGAGAGCATTTCACATTCCATCCCTTCATGGGGTTTGGTGTTTGGAATTCCTATTCTATTCAATTGCTCCCATACTCGCATAATTACACCCCTTAGCATCATGTATTGTTCATTTTGGAATTGTATGATGTGTATATGAGAGACTAGAATAGAGAATCATGTTCTTTGAGAAAATTTTTGGATCAAGGGAAGCAATGTACAGCAATGTATAGTGTAGCAAAATCCCATTGTTCATGGAGGCTGTATCGGAGCAATTGACTAGTAAATCTTGAAGGATGATAGTAGAGATGAGGACGCCCAACCCCATTTTTCAAGAATTTTCTTACAGTGGATTTCTCTAAGGTAAAATATTGTGCTCATTTCCCTTTTCATGTGATGTTCCAATCATTTACTCTCTTTTACTTTACACTTCTTTGATATTCAGCACTAAGGCACCATAATTGTAATTTTTTAAGCTGCAATCTTAATGGATAACAATATAAATCATAAGCTTAAAGATAAAAATAAAGTTCATGTCAAAAGCATAAAGATTACAAACATCTTCCTTTAAAAGGAAATATGTTAAATTCCAAACACTTGGTGGAAAGGGTTCAATTCATATTCCCCAAAGATTCTGAAGTCACAGATTTTGGGTGGTAGGTGAGTTCGCTGCATCTTATATTTAAAAGAAAGTTAATGACAAATAGGAACGAAATGGATGCAAAATGGGTGTCTCCCATCACCTTGTTGCCAAGACGGTTGTCAATGCTCATTGTCTTGCATGTTGATAGGTAGGTGTGGATCCACTATATGGGTGTATATATAACTGTCTCTTGGTGTATAAATAGCAATGGAATTAGTTTTAGCTCTTGGTGAGCTCTGAACTTGTAAATCTATATTAAGACATAATTATTAAGCTATCTGAAGAGGATACTTTCATGTTGACGTGTTCTCTATACATGAATGTATGATGTGCTCTACTTTTTATATTCTGTGTCTTACTTATTAAAGAGACTATTTGAGATCACTAAGTGGCTATATTGAGAGCATCCTCAAATTAAATCTCTTAATAAATTCAATAAACATGTATCATTTCTTGCACAGAATTCCATGGGCTTTTCTTACAAAATCACAACAATCCAAACAAGTGAGTACCACAAGTTACAAAATTGAAATGCATATTTTTTGGAGTGCTTGAACTTTTAATATAGTCCATCATAAGCATCATGTAGAACAGTATATGGTCCATATTGTTGAATCAATTGAGCTTACAATTAAATACAAATAAGATATAAATATTATGTATACAACTCTTCCATAAGAATCGAAAACAGAGAGTGCACAAACAAGGGTTGTAATAGAAAGCCTGAAAATTGATACAAACCAAACAATGTGTCATCCCTTCAAGACCAACAAAGTCCAATATACACATGCAAATAACCAAAACTTAGAACAATAAAACGACCAGGGCATCCTCCTGGGATACAACATAGAAAACAGCTTTAGCTTATAAAATACAGAGCAAAAGTAATAAACTCATTCAATCATCAAAACTCATTTCCTACAGGATGGTAGGGTTACACCCTTGCAAACCACTGCAAGGATGATATATATCACGATCAGTATCAAGATTATCACCCCAACCCTGCATACAAAGCCATAGAAAAGAGTTATGCAAGTATTCTAGCAACTGTAAAAGCACGTCAATTATGCAGATTAATGCATCATATATTCATAACAAGGTTAACAGAGCTTTACATCAGAACAGAACATCCAGACAGCAATGAAATTCTGACTAATTTCCCCAGGGCAGCATCACCCTACCTTGCCTTTAGAAGCAATCAAGGTCTGTAGCCTATAACAAGACGTGGGTGACTGAAGCAGCTTTTTATGCAGCATAATAGTTTCCTTTTAACAACTTTCATAGAAGTGCATTGTTGTTCATAAATAAAAGGTCCAAATAATACGCCATATACAAACAAAAGCACCAAAAAAACAGACACTTTCACACTTCAGTTCCCTACAAAAATTGAATTTAGCAGACAATGCAGTATGCACTGCTAAACAGATGCAGCCTATGATTCTTTCATCTTATGCCTGTTGGCACCTTAACAAGGGCCCATCTCTTCCAGATCTCTGCCTTTGTTAATGCCATTAGCTGCAGTGTAGATATCTATGCCCATTTTTATCAGTGGGTTAGTCACCTGTAAACTGTTCTATCCTTGTAAAGGGTCCTTCCCCATTATTTGATTTAGAGCAGCTTTGCAATATCAGATGTTGGATTTGGTATTATGATTGTGGGCATATCTGATGCAGTCCAGCTCTTTTGTATCTATGCTCTTCTTCATGCTATCAGTTGATGTGTTTCACAATTTAATGCTTTATGGATACTGGTGGTTTAGCTTTGGCTCATTCTTTTTCAATGAGAGCTTGAATCACAGGCAGTAAATGGTTTTTTATCATGCAATGCCATAGCATCCAGCATGAGTATAGTCTGGCTTTTATTTTTTCCTCTATCTTTAGCTTGCTTTCAGATCTGTCTCGGCATGTGGTTAGTGTCTGTGCAGGGCTAGTCTCACTGTTTTCGGGTTACCTGCTCTGATAGTTGAGGTGGGGTCATCCAATCTTAAGTTGCTTACATTTGCCAGGGGTGACTCCATACTGACTGCACCATTTTTAACAAAGTGGTGTACTTATGTTTATGAATACTTATATTTATAAAGCAACTATAGAATTATGGATCACCTATCCTGTGTTATAGATTGCCTCGTACTTCACTTTCCCTTAAGAAGTTTGGGGGCCAGACATTTTTATTATAAAAACATTCACTGGACAGTTTCCAGGATAAAAAGTTTGCTCAAACTGCAGGATTGTTGAACTCCCCTGATTGCTGTGCTGTTCCTGTGGCTTCTACACTACAATTATTCTCTCTCAGATTTATCAAATATAAAGCTCCATTCTAGCCAAGTTTTGTTTCCTAGACTAAAATAACGTTCATTCTACTTTCATACGTATTTTAGAACACACTTCCCTGTGCCTGAAACCAATGAAAAAGGAAATTTGACGTTATTAGCTGTTGAAGCCAGATACAGTCCAACAAATCAACCAAAGCCTTGGCGTTGATGCCGGGGACCATATCCACTCAGGTATTTCTTCCTGCCAATAAAGATCATCCAGGTAAGAGAAGAAACAGAAAGGAGAGGAGGTATTATTTTCATGAAACCAAACCCTGCCAATGGGATATGCCACATGAAAATCAACAGCTTGCACGGGAGAGAAACAGACAGCTGAATCAGCCCAACCTTATTTCTTTGTGTTTTGATTTTGAAGAAACAAAAACTACTTCAATCTGCAAAAAAATTAAAGGACTTCTATACAATAATATTACACTTTTTACAAAGTGGGCTATGGCACTCACTAAATCAGATTTCTAAAGCAAGGAGAGTACAAAACAACAGGCGTATACAAAGAAACCCAGGAACCTAAGCTATGAGTTTGCTAAACCCCATTTTAAAATCATGAAGTTTTCAAAACAAAGGAAGACCGACATACTTAGAATTTTCTGCTTGACACAATCTGACGGTTGAATTGAAGAAATTCCTGGGCAGAGCTAGTGCTCACGCTAGCTGCAAAGGTTTGTTGTCCCATGCAATGCAAACTTAATCAAAGAGGGAAATGTGACGATCAAGCACCACATTTCATTCGCTCAAACCTGTGTCTGTAGATGTAGTTATGTGGGCACCCAAACCTCATGTGGAGATACACATCCAAATGCAAACCACAAGATTGTGTAAGATCCCTTTTTAAGGGATAGCTCATCATGTGTTGCCACTGTGTAACCACAACTATGGTAACAAGATATTGATACTTAGTTCCTTGAAACAGTTCACCTGAAGGCTAAGTATTTCAGGGTTCATACTAATGGTAGAGATCTTCCCTTATTCTAGCTAGAATATACTGCTTCACGTCTACAATATACACTTTTATTAGACCTTCCTTCACATCCATTTTCCATCACTGCTTATCATATCTATAGGTATTCCAATACAAGTTAATGTTCATCAAAACCAGTCTCTACAATTAACCATAGGTATGGCATACACCATACATCTCGAACTCTAGAAAAGACTAGGCCATTGTTGATGCCATAGTTCACAAATTCGTATTTGGAAAATATTCGCAAACCCAAAAAAATTGACTCGGCAAAAACTCAGCAAGACTCAGGCAAATATTCAGGAATATTCAGCAACTTAAAAATACATAGATATCTTTAAAAACATAAATTTTATGTAAAATATAGCTACAAAATGTATCAAATGAGTCTATAAAATGTTGGAGAAGTGTTTTCTATTAGATTTGAATACAAATACAATACAAAATTGCATCATCATGCGAATACAACAGCCGGCTGATAAGTGCTATGAATTTATGATGATTGTCATTGAAAATTATCATCATAAATTTCATATCTATGCAAGTTACAATTTACAATAATTTACATTTTCCTCTTCCCCATTCTAGAGAAATATTGGGGAGAGGATCTATTGCCTCTACTAGTCCCCACACTTGGTTGCGTCTCCTCACTCCTCCTAGAAGGCTACGACCGGAACTCCAACCTAGTAGTAGATGGCGGTGGCTCCTCTGTTGCATGTTCGACATCACCTTCAAAGATGTCATTCAATCCTGCTAGTGCTTCTCCCTCCATAGCTTCCTCTCGAAAGAAGCAATCTCATCCTCTGTAAACACAAGGATTTCCTCTTCTTGCCCAGTCCACTCGTTGTATGGATCTATCTCATCCAAATCAATAAGCTCTTGCGATGTGGCCTCCACTTTTCTTGTGCGGCCGAAATTGTATTGCTCAAAACCAAGTCGTTGAGGCATTTTTGTGTCAACTTGTTGCGCATCTTCGTGTGAATGGCCTCAACCAAACTCTAGTTGCGTTCACATCCAGAAGTGCTACAAGGTTGAAATAAAATTCTGAGGGCTAGCTTTTGAAGATGCGGGGTATTTCCTCCCCAATCCTCCCACCAAGAACCTACAAATAAGATAATCAAAAGTTTATAAATAATTAATAAAATTAAATTTGTAACTTGTAACATATAAGTAACTTAGTAAACATTCTAATTTTTATTACCTAGTGATTGCATGGTTCTCCCTCGGATAGCTAACGCCAAAGAAAAGAGTCTCCCCCTAACATGCTTGTAATTCTGTAGCTCTAAAATAATGAGGTCCATTGTCTCAACCTCTGGTATCATCCTCTCAATGCATGTTGAAAGGCCCTTCATAACCTCCTATTCACATCTGTGAAGCCATCGAGAGAAGAAAAACTTGGGGTTGAGGTAGTACCCCACTGCATGAATAGGTTGGTGGAGTTGATTGTTCCACCTCCAATCAATTATCTCCCAAAAGGGACCAAATCTGGCGATATCCCCCCTATAATAGTTTTGGATAGCCTCTTTGGCCCTATCCATGGCCTCATAAATGTACCCCATAGGGTTTTGTTCCCCATCAACCAAGCACAAAACCCTCACCAACGGCTTTGACACCTACACACAAATTAAAATTTAAGGTTACAAACTTACAAATAAAATAAATAAGTAAATAAAAATATATTTATAATTTAACAAATTAAAATAAAGGAATCAACTTGACATATAAATTTAAGTTTGAAATTATCTTGACAATCTCTATAGCTCTCTTTGCAAAGACATCATCAAAAACTATCTTTGTAGTCCTCTCTCCATCGACTTTCTTTGAATATTGTGAGTCTAGCCATGCTTGACTCACAAACATTTGCTTCAATGATGACAACAAACTAGAAATACTTTGCGGCATCAAAAAGTTAGTTGCAAACCCTGTGACACTAGCTCGCACAAGCTTTTTCCCCTTCGTGTGTTCTCTCATCAAACTGAGAACCCAAGGGTGATTATGTATGTACTTGGTTATATTTCTTGCATCTTCTATAACCGGCCTCACCCAATCAATTTTGCCTATGCCCTCCAAAAGAAATTTAAGGCAATGAACCACACAAAGTCCAAAAGAGTGATGGATGTCTCTCCTATTGTCGTCTCCCAACCGCCACATATGTTGTTGCATTGTCTATGACAACTTGCACAACATTATGGATACCCACCTCTAATACAACCTTCTCCAACATAAGACTCAAATTCTCTCGTATTTTTAATCATTAGAGGCATCAATTGACTTCAAAAACATCATCTCACCATTTGCAGCCACTAAAAATTGATAAGGGTGCGGTTCCTACCATCTGTCCACCCATTTGAGAGAATGGTATATCTATATTTGTCATTGCTTCTTTTGATCTTCTAGGATTGTTGCATCTCGCAACTACACCCTTGGGTAATATCTCACTCAAGTCTTTCGGAGGGCGCCTTGTGCCCTTTTCCTACTGTCACAATGTTGTCACCAAGTACTCCCAGACGAAGTTCTTCGCCACATCAAGGGAAGGTTGTTGTAGTACGAAAATTTGCACATATTTTATTTGCTTCCTCATGCACATCCTTGTTCCAATTTGTACCTTGCAAGGAAGATTGCACCTAGGTATGTTCCTTGGTATAAAAAAACTATGTATCCCTTTGCTCGAACTCGATGAAGCGGAGGTTCCCCTTCCGGATCGTATGCATGGACCGCGAGTAGAGCCCACAATCGTTGTCACGTCATCCTCTCGATCCTCTGCCATTCTAGGTCTAACAACTTCCGATATGGTCAGTATGCATCCTTTCCCTCTCTAATTTCTCCTTCCCCTCTACTAACTCGCCTTCATCTCTCATTTTGCCTCTTCTGTAACATTGGGACATACCACAACGTCCCAACAAACAATACATGCAAGATGATACTTCAAGTAATTGATGCCTCCAAAAACATTTTTCGTAGAAATTGCAAACTACGGTTCTCTGAACTACTCCACGTACACTAGACTTCCAAGCAACCGTGCATGGGGCGTTAAGCGAGAACAAGATCTGAGGCATTAGCAGGGAATGGTTCTTGCTAGTGATGTTGACCCAAATGTCGAACCTGATGTCAAGCTTGATGCCATTGATAAGCTCTAATTTGCAACACAATGTACATTTAAAAAATTAAAAAACATAAACTTAATTAAAAAATTAAAAAGTAGCTTTATAACCCTATTTAACCGTAATTTCAAATTTCAAATTGTGAATCCTACGAACAAGAATACATTCCAAAAAAAAATTAAAATAACAATTATAAAATTAAAACAATACATTCTGGCAATTTTATTCATTAACGACGATAACAAACATGAATAAATTAATAACTATTAAAATTTAAAAATTTAGTATCATTCGCAATTAAATTGAATGCATTTAAATTTACAAATGTCAAATCGTATTCCGAGTCAATATGAGTACATAAAATTTAAATAATATAGAACGAATTTGCAAAAGGATTTTAAAGAAAAAAACATACCTACAAATGGAATTCTTCAAATTTGCTCTTCAAATTCGCTATAAAATCCCTCAATGGTTGTGTGATAAAAAATGAAGGGGTGTGTTCCCTTAAAAAGACAAATTGAAGTGCATTTTCAGCGTATTTTCTACATTTTTGGCATGTTCAACGTATATCCCACATCCGGCGAGCTTTTCACATGGACTCGCTTGAATATTGTGAATATTCGCCAAGTATATTTAGCGATTATCATCATGCTGCAGTATTCACGCCGAATATTCACTATTATGAAATTTTGGCGAATACTCGCCTAGTATGCTTAATATGGTTGACGCAAATGAATCATAGTTACTGGCCACTTTCTACCACCTAGGTTGTTATGTGGCTAATATGAGCACCTTCTCTAGCTAGGATTACCCCAAAACAAGTTCCTAAGGGAGGGATACACATCCCTCTACGTCCTCACGATGTGCGAGACTTCACCGGAATATTTGCCATGTCTCAATGATATAGGATGTCCAAAGTCCAAACATCCCCAACGCCATGGAGAGATTGAAGGGGCATTGCACGATTCTTGCCCACTTAATTTTGGTTGTTGTACCTGCCTATTCCTTCCTTTACTTTGCCTTTACAACCCTTGGGATGAAGTTATGGGTGTAGTTTCCAATACTACGCATCATGATGCCCACTGATGTTCCAATGGCTACAATAATCCTTACCAAAGGCTCTTAGTGAGAGCTTTTTCCTTCCTTGGACAACAATGTAATTCATCCTGCCTTTCTTTCCTTGCTCTTAATGATGGTTTAAAGAGTGGCTAATATGAGCACCTCCAAATAGGGTTATACCCTAGAACAAGTTCCTAAGGGAGGGGTACACATCCCTCTATGTCCTCAACATGTACAAGACTTCACTGGAATATTTGTCATGTCTCAATGACATGGGATATCCAAAGTCCAAACATCCCCAAGGCCATGGAGAGATTGTAGGGGCATTGCTTGATTCTTCCCACTTAATCTTGGCTATCATACATGCCTATATCTTCCTTTACTCGACTTTACAACCCTTGAGATGAAGTTATGGGTGTAGTTTCCAACACTATGCATCCTCATGCCCACGAATGTTGCAATCGCTACAATAATTCTTAAAAGTACTCTTAGTGGGAGCTTTTTCCTTTCTTGGACAGCAATGTAATTCATCCCGCCTTTCTTTCCTTGCTCTTAATGATGGTTTAAAGAGTAGTCTTCACAACTTGCCTTCTCCAAGAGGCAACTTGGGCTCTTTGTTGATAGATTGTTTCCCCACACATTGGACACACAAAGGCTACTCATTACACACAAAAAAACATGGATAGACAATCAAACAACAACATGTTACATGACCTCTTCTTTTGCAATGGAAACAAACAACAGAAGTTTTCCTTGCATACATTTTTGGCTGCTGTTATGCTTTCTTGCCCAAGGTTGATGGAGTTGTAATATGCTTTCTTGTCATTTTTCATTTCTTCGAGGCAGCCCTTGCTGTGGAAATGCTTGACATGCTTTTTCAGCCATATGAAGTGGTAATGTGCTACCTCCTCCATTGACTCTTAGGTTATGCCTTGCACTTTTCTTCAAAGCTTTATTCAATGCCTTTACCTTCAAGCGAATGTGTCCTTTCTTTGGAGATGTTTCGCACTCTTCTTCAAATATTTTTCCAATGCCTTCAACTTCATTAGAATGTTGCCTTCTCTTTAGAGTTGATTTGCTTTCTTCCTCAACCACATGGAGTGGTGATGTGCTACCTTCTTCTTTGTATCGCTGCTCTCTCTTTGGAGATGCTTTACATTCTTCTTGCACCTTCAAAAAAGGATCTTGATGGTACCTACTTGATATGTATAATATTGTTTTAACTGCCTTTGACCATTCACCAGCCTCCATAATGCTACCAAAATACCCCAAACATTCAACGTGTGGCCTAATTTCAACCTCTATGGGATTTTTCTTTCCTTCACCATTCTTTCCAAGACATTGACCACTATAACCCATTTTCTCCATCAAACTTCAGCCAATTCCTTTAGTACGTGTTCAATACCAAGGGACTCATCTAATGCTGTATTGGAAGAAAGAGACTATGTTAAGGTGCTTACCTTGCTTACCTCCATTATGTTTGGGCATATCATGTAAGGGCCAGTCTCTTTTGTTTGGTGGACTCTACTTTCCTCTTCACAATCTTCTTGGAGCTTGGATAACATCTCTTCTATTACAAGCAATTCCTGTCAGCTTTTCCATGAATTGAATGAGGAAACCTCCATGGATGGCCAATCTATCTTATAGCTCTTCATTCTCGTCTTCCAAATGTTGAGTCGTCTTCTATAGCGCTTGATTCTCCTCTTGACTCTGCCAATCAAACTCTTGAAGTTTTTCCCTCTAAAGATTTTTCCATGGATGAGCTATGGGGACATGGAACTAAAAAAGTTGGAATTCCTTGTCAAATTTATAAAAGTAAAATCGAAAAGCCATTACATGCAAAGTTTCATTGTGTTGGCCAAACCTGTTCTGATACAACCCAATCATATTTGACTTGAATATTCAAATGTAAAATTCTTCAACATGGTTTTAATATTTCCTATGAGCTAATCCAAAGCAAATTGTTGCTGAAAACCATCATACATAAGCTGAAATTTTATGTGTTACAGCTATGGGGTGGCATCTACATGCCCAAAATCATACCTACATGTAATAACCCTTTTGAGGGTTTTAAACAAAATTTCCAGAATTCTGATTTTTAATTGCAGCAGGTTGGAAATTAATTACAGCGGAAGGAATTTATCGAAATAAGAGCCAAAAATTATCAACAAGCATCCACAAACCTTTATCAACAATTATTAATTAATTTTGAATTGAAGTATGGCCACATCAAACTGCTGGAAATTAACTGCGCAATCTGGAAATTGCAGCAGCCAATAAATGATTCAATTTGCACTAATAAATGCTTCAAATGCATGCAAATGCAGATTTGATCTTTAAAATGCAAGTCGACTTGGAATATTAATTTTATATGATGCTAATATCATCCAACAATTCAGAAATCTCACTAGAACAAGTCGCACTTTTGTAATAAATGACATAAATCAGATTTGACACAATTTGATCTTCAATATAATAATAATCTGCAATTATAAATTGTTTTAAGTCAAAAGTGAGAGGTTTTCGTCCCTCACAATGGACCTCACAAGGGGTTTCGTCCCAAGTGGAGAGAAATGAGAGTTCACTCTCAAAATCTGATTTTTCAAATGAAAGTCCATATCCCAAATGACTCCTCTAACCCCTATTTATACTTTTTCAAAGGTTGGCGCCAAAATAGAAAAGACATGTCCATTCATTATGCCTTGGCCGACCCCTATATTTATTTATTTTGCCTTAATACAAGGCCGACCCATATAATTGAGTCCATTACGCTAAAACATATTTAAAAATATTAATAGACATATTTTTGCTCTCTCCTTTATCTTCTTTAATTCGACCATGGAGAAGAATTGCCCAGAAATCCAATTTGCCTTCGAATTTGGGAAAAAGGGACATTACACTACAATATTGAGTATTGGTCTTCATAAATTTTCTGCTACCAATGTGTGATTTTTTCCACACATTAGATGGTGCAAAAGAGAAGTATGCCGATGCACTAACATGTATATAATTGATTTAGTTATATTTGCTACTGTAAATCAAGAACCATGCTTGTAATCAGCTTAATATAGAATTAGAATGTTTCCTTAAGTGTTGGAAATGAAATCAGCTAGAAAGTAAAGAACAATTAAGCAGGGAATAAGCTAAGCAACAATGAATACCCTTGAAAAACCCATAAGGATTGAAAACCAAAGTTACTTGTGGGAGTAACTCCTTATGTCAAGCCAATGGTCTCAATGAAGCCATCAAAAACACATTGGGACTATAACAGCACCTCTAAAATGCTTTTTCTTGCTTGCTCTGCCATGCAACTTACTCAATAGTAAATACACCTCCTACATTTAGCTGGAACTTTATATCCAACTTTAAATGAAGATGATGCCTTTACGAGAGCCTGATGGGCATATTTATGCATACATTGGGTCATCAAAATGGCCCAAAAGACTTTAGTTCGTATCTAAATTATAGTGTTCCAATGAATAGACAATACAAATTACCTAAACATGTCTCAAATTGTTACATTTCACTTGCACTTCTTAATATTTCTCTAAAGCTCTCTATCTTTTATTTAGGAATTGCACGGTATGTCCCCTCTTCATAATTCACTTTTCTGTCAAGCTAAATGCATCCTTTATTTTGCTCCTATCTAGCTTCTACAATACTAAATTGTACAACTTAGCTAAAAGCAAGAATTCTATCATGCCCCGTAAATAGCTACACTTGTGTATCTTCTTTATGAATTGTAAGAGGGGAATATTAAATGGCATAATCTAATTGGACTACTTGAACATTTACCCTACACCTGTTAAAGAAAATTGGATGAATACTTATTTTATGGGGCCAATAATCCCACGATCCTATCATCTAGTACAAAACTGGCAAGTGTCTTTCATTAAAGATTCTTCAATCTCACTTTTGAAATTTCTATGCCTCTATCAATCAAACAAATAAATTCACCAAGTATAAAACCACATGAAATTGTTTTATGGTACTTCTAGGGCAAAGATATTTTATCTTTAGAAACATATTCCCATCCTCAGCAATGGCTACAAATCCATGGGCTAAACAGTCAATGATTGTCAAACACTTGGCCAATCTTTTATGCGTTCTGTTAGGAATTGATACATTATAGTAAGGTTAGAGGATGAAGTCATTTAAGTAGGTGGTTAAGCTTGTTTATTGGGTGGTTACTGCAACACCTGTAGATAAGAATTAGATGCAAAATAATAGGAGATAGGTGAGGGTTAAGAGCGGCTACATTGAATAAACGCTTCATATTCTATTAAATATAATATCCTAATATGGGCTTATTGAAAAACAGATCCGATTCTGTCAGCAGTGATAATTATTTATTGCTTTTGGTCTGACCTAGATGCAACAAATTGAGGAGTTTAACAGCTCTCAAGCTTGGCTTGGAAGGGAATGTAGGAGGCGTGAACATGAAGGAAGAGTGGAGAAGCATAATAAATATATGTGTTTATTATTTTTGTTTAGAACTGATCATTTCAGAGGTGGGCACTTGAGGAAACTACTGTGTTTGTATATGAGTGCAACCACTTGACAGTAGCATCCATGCTTCCTGCTAATACTGGTAATTGGTCATTGTAACCCCACAATATTTTATATATTGCTTCTTGATTGCATTGGGCTCTGCCTCAAATATCCTCATCAAAGAGGCAATAGAAATGTTTAAAGAGGAGCAATAGAGAAACATTACTTCACAACTACATGAGAAGTTGCACGGTAAAAGCGAAGCTAGATCAGGCACAGTAATAGAGTGCACATCCTGAGCTAAAACTGTTTATCTGATGAACATAGGGCATTTGTAGCCCATATATGCTGGAGAGAAGAAGCTGTAAAGAAAAGAAGGCAATTGGAAGGTGGAAGAGGCACATATGTGCATGTGTACAGGGTGCTTCGTGAGAGCAGCCCATGACGTCTGAGGGAGGTCTGAAATCTCACTACAGTAGAGACATTTGAAGGACGTGAGGCCGTTGGGAGAGGCATTTGAACATATCCATATACGACAAGAACTTGAAATAAGTTTTTAATATAAAAATTTGTTTTTATAGAACTTTAGGGTTTCCTGTATCCATTAAAGTTTATATAGTTAAAGATAATGATGATAATAATAATAAATTTATAAAGTTTAGAACTTCATAAATTTCTTTTAATTATTCTTTTCAAATATATTGAAATTGGATTTAGATATCTTGGGATCTGGGATGAATCCTCTAGCAAAACTATGTTAGGGCAGGCTCAACAGACTTATATAACATTCACCCAAAGGATTTCACTCCAGCTATAATGCATTTTAAAATATAATTGTTTCTTCCATAATAAAGTACACTAGTGTCTTTCTGAACCTAAAAGACAATTCTGTGTATTTGGTGCATTTTCAGTAGTACCCCGATACTCTTACAAGTCTGTTCTTTGAGAGGGGGATGCTATTCCTATGAAGATGACAAGTATTGAAAAAATGGTCCTACTTTCCGGAGCGCTTCATGGAATTGTCTGTGGTCCACAGGCCCATCCAGATCAACCTGGCTAATTGAACCACACTTCAAAGGAGGATGGAGGAAAACCACCGATCTTGAGCTCGTCACTAACTCAAATATTCGATTATTTCATTAGTAGCAATCGAAAGAGAAAAAACGTTACAGCCGAAAATGGTGATCACCAGTAAAGTTGATGATGAAGACTATACTCCTGCTGTACACAAGATGAGATCAGTATTGTTCGGTGAGAGACCCCAGTCCAACCAGAGGAACAGTTGAGGTAAGGCACAGTCCCACCTGAGGATGTAGTGTGATCAGTTCCCACTACTAATGTTATTGATGTAGTGTGATCAGTTCCCACTACTAATGTTATTGGTATCCAGTGAAGACAAATCCCACAACGGAAACATAGTTTAGCACAGGCTCACTACTGTTTCTAGGTGAATATTTGAGTGTCCATAAATCCATTTTGTATTGTTATGAACAATTGGGAGTCTGTGTTCATGTAAGTGTTGCCACACCATTTCCCACAACTGTGTTTGGTGAATGGTAGAGTATGCCCCATTCATATGGATTGTTCAGTGAAGCCAATCACGCTAAGGAGGTGTAGTGAGGCCAATCCCATTAAGGAGGTGTAAAGAGGCCATCCCCACTATTGTTTGTAAGTATGTTGAACAGTGAGTATGTTCTAGCTCACAAACAAAGCTGATTCTCTCCCGGCATTTAAAATGTATGTAACTGGGGGAGGGGGAGGGGGAGGGAGGAGGGAGGGGAGGGCGAGAGGGCGGGGAGGGGGTTGTTAGGAGTAACTATATTAAAGTAAGGTTAGAGGGTTGAGTTATTTACGTAGGTCGTTAGGTTCATTTATTGGGTGGTTATAACACCCGTAGAATAGAGTTAGGTACAAAATAGTAGGTGATGGATGAGGGATAATAGCAAAGGTTAGTTATATGCATAACAAACCTACTACAAGATTATATATATGCTCCTATTCTATTGAATAGGATACCCTGATACAAGCTTATTGAAAGACATTCACATTCATAAGTTCAAAACTTTCAAACCGGTATATGAAGTCAAATTACATGGGAATAATAAGAAAAATGCAAAAAGCAACTAACAATGGATTTTAAGGATAGCAAACATACGTAAGTTTGATGTTCCTCCACCACATGGAAGTCTTCAAACGACGAGCTTGCTTTTTAAATTTGAAAGTGTTTCCTTGAATGTTTTCTGTCTTGTCTACCAGCAATTCCAACCTGTCACCTCTCTCTAGTACTTTGTCAATATTCTCCACCATTACATTGCGAACCTGTTCACAAGTGTAATCCATTAGACCTGCTGTCAAGCCTATCAAAATAGATTGAAACATTCATGCTCCACTCATCAAACAGTGTTTGCATTTTAAATACAAACACTATTAATCAATATAATTATTAATAATAAAGAAGATTTCAACAAAACAATCCACAAGAAATGGGATGCAACACCTAAATATGTATGTAATAAGGCCTCAACGTATCTTGGTAAGTTAACACTAGGTAACCATTTCCTTTATAAGAATTGGCTCGTTGTTTGAATCATTTAAAGGAACTTTTGTTGCAGCAAGCTAATTACAAACTTATTAACTCTCAAGTCTAATATTGTTGAAAATCCAGTTTTCTTTGTTCCAAATATTGTGTTGTAGAAGGTAAGATGCAGGTCAGCATATCAATATCTCATGAAACAAATGCACCCAAGCACTTTCCTAAGCATAATGCCTACACCTAAACACGGTGCATACCTATGATAACACAAATTCAATTTAACATGATTGCACGAATCTAATGCAAAGGTACAGGAGGATAGTAGGTGCCGCTGTGGCTGCAGATGGTTCGACTAAGTTAATAACATTTTGAAAACTTGACTTTTTGGTAGAGGTTGGGTTTGTAAAAAGAGTCAAAGAAAGCATAGTTACCAGGTACAATGTCATTAGAAAACATTCATATGCCTTTATATCTGGAAGATTGAAAATCTTGCATCAATACATGCAAATTTGATTCACAAATTGTCAAATATTGGTTAGGCAATGGGATTGAAAAAGACCCCCAAATAATATTGAATTGAAACATCAAGATAAAGTAATCTATTTCTTGATTCTCAGATAGGGCATGAAAAATTGCTACAAATTTTCCCTTTGATTACTAAAATGAGACTAGTGGAATTTGTGATATAGATTTTTCCATAGTTAGTCAAATAAGGGATCAATTTTGCTACAAGATTCAATGTGAGCAAAAATTTTGGTGGGGAAATCAATAATTTCTGCCTACCACTCGTGTTAGAAGAATTTGTTGGCTTTCAAAGCACTTTTACTAAAGACATTAGCAAGTCCTACGACAGTGCTTTTCTAAAGAAAAGATCAAGAAAAAAAATTCAATGTTAAGTAGAATGTTACTAAAATGCTTTTGGTTATCCTTCACCGAGTACTTATGTTGTAAACTTGTAACCACGTGCATGTCTTGCCTTGCATTTTCATACCTACAATGATCTCATCCATAAATTATTTCAGACAACTTCTCCTCTCTTATTTACCATATTCCACTATCCCCCGTATCTAGTAAGTAGTAACTGTTAAAAAAACTAGTTTGATTTTGTCATGACAAGATGACTTGCATATATTAGTTTGAAACCTCCTCGTTGAAAATTTCTAAACAAACAAACCAAACGTGACTAAACTCTAAACCAGAAAATGATAAAAATGGATGCATTGACATGAGTGGAGTCATATTGTCCTTTTGTCATTTCATCATCTCTATGGCTTATAACAAGGCTCAGTCCTTAAGCTTGAGGGTTTTCATCCCTTCATAAATAGGACACTTTTTGGTGTTTCCCTCAAAACCGAACACAAATCTAGTTTAATAACCAAATATTTGTGCATGACTTTTGAAAGACCAACTAAAATAGCCTGATTCCATCATTGTCAATTATAGTCATACCATGCCAATGGGGTTTGGGTGGATCGGTTAAGACGGATGGTTGTGTCCGGATCCACCTAGGTTCAAACCTCGTTGGGCGTGATCCCTTCGCGGTGGCGGGTGTTGCATCACCGGTGGTTCCTATCGGCGGTGGCGGACTTTGCATCGTCCACATTGGTGTTGGCAGCGGCTGGTGGCTCTAAAACGGCGGTGGCAGAAAAATTGCATCGTTGGTGCAGGCTTAGTGGTCGCAGTTTGTGATTGTGATGGATTAATTGTAATATCTTGTTTGAGGACATTTGTAGTGGGTGGGATCCCTCCAATCCCCTGGTTCTAAGCTCCAGTCAAAAGCGTTAAACTATCTAAAAAAAAATTTAGTCATACCATGAATTTACAAATCCTTTTAAAGGGAGAAACTTAATAACAATTAAGATTTCACAAATGTTTAGCATCTGAGTTAACGAAGTATGGCAGCTTACGCAAGTATTTAATATACAATAGCATAGTCCATGCATAGTTAATATACATTGTTTATCTTCGTGAGTAGGCAAATTTACAGAGAAATCCTCAGAAAACCATTATAGAAAACAAAACGTTGAGGCAATCTGTTGCCACATTAATGTCATCAAAACATAAAAATCCTTCCTTGTTTCACTATAGTATGTTTTATCTCAATTCTGACTGCTATACAGTTAGTTCATTTTGTACTGCTCCAAAAATATATCTAACATGCATTCAACACAAAAAGCAGTATTTTTACAAGGCTTTTTTCATAATACATCTAAGCTATCTTTTCAGAATACATCCAAGCAAATTTCTCAAAATCGACTACTTTTGTAAATATTTGTCACCAAGAGACGGCATATATTCTCTCATTTTAATAGATTACTCTACTACTCAATTGTCAATGTTTAAGTAGACATTGGAGATCTCTCATTATACTTCTCAATAAAATGCAAGTAACCTACAGAGAACACCAATTTACATGCATCTTCTCACCTGACTTTTAAGTCTATTATCATATATACATTAACTAAGAAATCTGACACATAAGTTTGATCATCAGTGATTAGTTGACCATCTAGATAATCTGTTGCTTGATTTGGAATTTATTGGTTTTTTAATTGCCACATCCAGCCAAATTTACCAAATACTGCTCCAATTATTTGACTGCTATGCAAAGCTAACTCTTATAGCAGTTTTACAGCTTCTGAAATTTTGCTTGTTATTTGACCATTGGAAATCAATCATCTAATAACTACTTGGTAACTCATCATTACTGTGCTTGTAACATGTGTATCTATTCACTATGACTTGATCCATACCATAGTACGCTACTTGACGGGCTGTCGTCGATACCTCACTTTAATTATATCATTTGTCAAACCAGGCGGTATCCATGACTGTCTACATGAGGAGGAAGAATAGTGTTTCGCCTAACAGTTATATGAAATTGAAATTAGTTTGAAATAGAAATTTTACTATTTAACTAATTGATTCCACTTGATGGAAGGAAACAAAACCGTAAATAAGGAAACACAAAAGTAAGAAATAATACTAACTTGAATGGTAAATCACGAGCGTGCAACAACTACAATCTACTTATTGATTTAAGAAAAAGAGATGCTATAGCAAAAGACACAATCTACTCTTAGAGAATATCAATAAATCGTACTTCCACCTTGGGTGAGTGGGTCGTTGCTCCTCCCTCCGATTGGGGTTAAAATGAAATCATAGATATGCTGACAAAGTAGCCAAGAACTTGCTGAACTGGATTGATCTATTCAAAAGATTAACTAAATGACAAAAAAACACACCACTCACAAAGTGTTTACAAATACTTGTAGGGTACTTCTTGCTAGTCTATTTAGCCAATCCGCCAAGCATGTGGAGCTATTCTTGAGGAGATTTTCATTCCATAACTGAAAACTCTAGCTATTCTATCCCATTCATAAAGAGATGATCATGGAATTTATTACCGAGGGACAAACACATGGGCGAGATTCCTATTCCAGCTCTACTTACTCGCCCAAATAATGAGGAACAAGACATGAGCGAGATTCCTGTTCCGACTCTACTTGCTCGCCCCAATTTTGAGGAACACATTGGCGAGATATTTATTCAAAACTTCCTAAAGAGATGCCACTACAGCTTGTCCCAATTATCAAGTACACAAGTGTAGGAGATCCCCAAGTTTACCTAGAATGATTAAAGGCGTCTATTCTTCCTGTTGAATTCTCGCAACAACCTTGTCGAATCCTCCACACCACTCGTTAAGTCCTAGAGATCTCCACCCGACATGTTTAGTCCGAGAGTTAAGGTGTTATGACCATTTAGTACTCCTGCACCTTTATTATTCCATGCAGTCAGTTGTTCTGTTATTCGGGCTTGTTGAATGATATCCCTATTGTTCTAGAGCTTCTACCTTGCATGTTGCTTGCTTTGGATCCCCTTCATGACTTTGTCTATTCTGGAGCTTCCCAACGGTATCCTACCCATTCTAGAGCCCTTTCCTACCATTCTGCTTATTTTGAAATCATTTCCAACCATTCCGCTTAGTTTGAAGCCATTTCCCACCATTCCGCTTATTCCAAAGCCATTGTGTAATACTAGGGAATCAACTGGAATAGTTTGGAGCTGACTTCACATACAAATTTTGGGCCCAAAATACATTGGCACTACTCTAGAATTGTCTCATATGAACGCGATTTTTGAGCTAGAATAGTTTGGAGTCAACCCAAAATGTCTTCTAATGATCGGAATTTGACCTTATTGATTTGATCCTTGCCTTAACACTTCAGCCAAACTCTTTGAACGACTGATTTGACCTGTTTTGCAACACTTTGACACATATTCCTCAAGAAATGTTAGAATCTAGAGAGCAATTCGGATCACATTGAGTCCTACAAACGGATCAAAGATCTATTTGACATTCTTCCTTAAATAAGTTTTAAAACTCTCAAACCACATTCAAATCCACTTCAAAACTAGTTCGCTATGAAGAAAGGGATGACTTTATTTGGTCTTAGATGAGACGGTTTAGGGCCTCATTATCTCCCCCACACTTAAGATTCTGCTGGTCCTCCTAGACTCCACTTTCCTCTTTTTTTAATTGATCAAAGCTTCAATTTTAGCATGCCCATATTTTTCTATGAGTTTTCTTATTTAGCTTGGTGATACAAAAGAGAGAGGGTTGTTTTGTTTTAATCTTGAAAAATCCAAGGAATTTTTCTTGGAGTTTCTTCTTTTTTTTCCATAGCCTGAGATTTTATTTTTTCATTCTTCTGATATTCTGGCTACTTTCTTGAAGAGATTGTGCCCTTTATTGAGTTCTTTGTTTCTAACTTCTTGTTGGATGAAAGAATGGGGTCTTCCTTTGCTTCCTTCTCAAGAATTCATTGTTAAAGTGGACTGAGCATAATGAAAGAAACATACCTGAATCCATCTTAGTTGTCCATATGCACATCATGCACCTATTTTTAACCATATCTTTATCCTCCTTGATTTTGTTGTTGCAAAAACATATTTTAGTCAAAAAAATCTATATACATTTTTTGAAAAAGAAGCTATCATTTCTGATTTTCAACTCCCTTTGTGGAGGAGACGTCATTGAGGAAATGAAATGTCCCTTTCCCATTGTTTATAAACTCTAAAAAAATTGTGAATTCTTTTTCCAATATTGGGTATCGATAACATAATAAGCAATAACATACAAGATTAATATTCTAAACCCTACTGATAACACCAAGACCCCACGGATTTATTTATTTCAATAAGCTGAAAATACAATGCAACTGAAATCTTTTATTGTAATGAGTTGAATACTCATGAATATTGATGACAAGACAGCTGGGTATTGAAATAACACATACAAAAATACTTGGTTATGTAATATGCAGAGTACAACCCAAGTTTACTATGGACATACAGCAGAAAACACTCATTACAGATTTGTGTTGAACATCTTATCATAAACACAGCCGACGATATGGTACAAAATTATTGTAACCGTTGTTCTGATCACTGTAGCAGTGTTACGGATCATTGTAGCAGCAGTACGGATCACTGTAGTAGTGCTGCAACAAACTGAAAATGGAATAAATTCCAATCTTCGGCACAAATATGATCCCTGGATAGAATCACCACAACTGGAATTAGAGGGTTTCCATCCTCCAATCCTGCACACCAAAGGGTTTTTGTCCTTGGGTGAAAAGATGAACACAAAGGCTCAAGCTCTGGAATAGGGTTTGGTTTCAAGGAGTAATGAATAATCCTTCCTTTTGAGCCCAACTCCTTTTATAATAATCCTTTTAATTCCAACCCTAAAAGTGTTTAAAACACTTTAATAAAATATTACTTTTTGGCCCCCTTTATAATAATAATACATAAGTGTCCTTTTACCATGTTATAAAATTGAAGTGACTTAGGACCACTTAAGATATTATTATTAAGTCATTTCCCTAACTTTATCCCTTAGCCTATGGGAAATAAGGAATAGGCTATGGGTCCTCTGATTAGATTAATTCAGAAAAGGGGACATGACAGTCCACCCTTCCCGAAATTGCTTGCCCTCAAGCAATTGCAGATTAGGATGCTCAAGAATCTCTACACCTTCCCATGTAGCGTCTTCTGGTGGGAGATCCTTCCAATGCACTAAGTATTTCATTAAGCTCTTGCTTCTTAGTTTCTTCACCCTAATATCCACGATGGCTTCCAAAACCAAGATCAATTTGCCTTCATCATCTAAAGGGGGTAACTCAAGTGAAGGTGTGATGTGTTGTCCCAGTGCCCTTTTGAGGCATGACACATGAAATAAGATATGAATCTTGTTGTGTTCGACAACTTAAGCTCATAAGCAACTTTCCCAATCTTTCGTTTGATCCTATAAGGCCCATAGAAGCGGGGCTTGAGCTTCTCAACTCCACTTTTCTTGAGAGAGGATTGTCTATAGGGCTGCAATCTCAAGAAGACCATGTCTCCAACCTCAAAAGTTCTCTCAATACGGTGTTGGTCTGCATATAACTTTTGCTGATTTTGTGCTTGTTGGAGGTTTTCTTTGAGTGACTCCAATATTTCTTGACTTTGCGTGACCAAGTCTCTTGCCCCTGGCACTCTACTGTCTATGATAACCAAGTCCACAAAAGAAAGAGCATCATAACCATACAAGGCTTTGAAAGGAGTCATACCAATTGACATATGATGTGAGGTGTTGTAGCAATGCTCCCCCATATAGAGCCATTTGATCCAAGTTGTTTGTTGCCCTGCTACATAGTTCCTCAAATATCCCTCAATCCACTTATTCACAATCTCTGTTTGCCCATTTGTTTGAGGGTGGTAATTGGTACTAGGAGTCAACTCGGTTCTTGTCAAACGAAAGAGCTCCTGCCAAAATAAACTAAGGAACCTATTGTCCCTGTCGCTTACTATGTTCTTAGGCAACCCATGAAGCCTAAATATCTCTCTGAAAAACAAATCAACCACTTGTGGTGCCTTAAACTCGGATGTAACAACAAAGTGAATGCATTTAAGAAGTCTATCAACTACAACATATATACAACTCTTACCCTGAACTTTTGGAAGACCAGTGATGAAATCCATAGAGATGCTCTCCCATTTTTTATTTGGAATCGGTAAGGGCTGCAACAAACCTGCTGGAAATACATGTCCTATTTTGTTCTATCGGCAAGCAATATGCTCTCTAAAGTATTGGAGGACCTCTCCCTTGAGGCCTTTTCTAAAAATCTCTCCCTGATTTGCTTATACGTCTTGAAATACCTTGGGTGACTAGCCAATGGTGTATCATGTACTGGTCACTTTTGATTATACATTTTGAAATACCTTGGGTGACCAGCCAATGGTGTATCATGTACTTGCTCTCAAGACTTTATTCTTCACTTTTGATTCTGGAACGAGATAAATTCTATCCTTGTAAAGAATGAGGTCATTTATCACCTTATACATGTCATCCTATATTTTGTCCTCGAGGATATCAATAGTAAAAACATTCTTTGCATACTTTGCTATGATAGTAACCTTCCAATCAGCAGAGATTTCATATATGGAGCATAGAGTAGGTTTTCTAGATAAGGCATCAGCTACAACATTATTTTTACCCTTAACATACTCTATATCAAAATCATAAGCTTGAAACTTACCCATTTCTGTTGCCTATCACTCAAATCTCTTTGGCCGAGGAAGAATTTCAGGCTATTGTGGTCAATCTTAACCACGAATCTACCACACACTAGGTACTGCCTAAATTTTGCCAAAGCATGCATTATGGCCAACATCTCCTTGTCATAGATCGAGAATCCTTTTTTGTCTCTTTGAGTTTCTGGCTCTCAAAAGCTATGGGATGCCCTTGCTGCATTAAAACTGCCCCAATTCCTTCTCTTGATGCATCACACTCTAATACAAATGGAAGTGAAAAATCTGGAACTAAGACAGGACATGAACTCATTACCTCCTTGAGCTTGTCAAAAGCTCGTTGTGCTGATTCTGACCAGCTGAAAGCTCCTTCTTGTTAGTTTTGTTAATGGAACTGCCAACTGTGAGAAGCCCTTAACAAACCTCCTGTAATAATTGCAGAGGCCAAGAAAACCTCAACTATGTCAATGTGGTAGGAGGCCAATCCAAAATAGCTTGGATCTTTTGTTGATCCACCTAAACTCCTTGAGCGTTAATGACATGGCCCAAGTACAAAATTTCAGTCATCCCAAACTCACATTTAGAATCCTTAGCAAAGAGAGTTTGTTCTTTTAAAATTCCTAGAATTGTATCCAAATGCCTCAAATGATCTTCCCAAGTCTTGCTATAAATCAAAATGTCATCAACAAAGACTAAAACAAATTTTCTCAACTGCTTACTGAAAATTTGATTCATACACGATTGGAAAGTGGTTGAGCATTTAAGTCGTAAGGCATGAACAAAAATTCAAAGTGTCGAAAATGGCATTTGAAAGTCGTTTTTTGCGTGTCCTCATCTCCTACAGGAATCTGATGATTTCCTGATCTCAAATCAATCTTTGAAAAATACGCAGCTCCATGCAACTCATCAATTAACTCATCGATCCTAGGAATGGGATACCTATGTTTTTGATGGTCTTCTTGTTCAAAGCTCTATAGTCAATACAAATTCGCATAGTACCATCCATCTTCTTAACAAGGACTACTAATTAAATGCAAAGGGACTAGAACTAGGCATGATGTGGCCCATCTCCAAAAGCTCCTTGATAGCCTTTTCAATTTCTTCCTTGTACCCTCTTGGATGGCAGTAGGGTGTAATCATCACGAGCTTAGAACCTGGTTCCAATTCTATTATATGTTGAAATCCTCTATCAAGAGGCAATCCTGGAGGTAAACCATTGAATATTATGCCATGTTTGTCTAGAATAGACTGGATATCCAAGTGATAGGATTTCTTATTTGTGGGTGAAGCTATGGTGTTCACCAAACAATGGGTTGCCCAAGCTACTTGTCCTCTACGAATTGATCTCTCCATCCTCTTGGTTGTGACAACTCTAGGGGCTCCATTGGCAATGCCTTGAAGCACCACTTCTTTCCCATCTAATTTGAATTTCAACTCCATGGTTTGATAATTCTAAGTGAATTCCCCAAGGGAATGTAACCATTGCACCCCTAATACCATATCTATCTCTCATATGCCCACAACATAGAAGTCATCATGCACCCCGTGCCTGCCAAGTGTGATATCCAATTGTTGAATTCTCTTGGTGCAAGGGATAGTATAGCCATCAACCACAATAACATTGAACCCATCAAATTCTTGTCTTCAAACCTCTTCTGGCTACCAACCCTTCATCTATAAAGTTGTGGGTTGCCCCACTATCAATCAACACTGTGATTTTTATGCCCATGTAGAACTCCACGAACTCTGAAAGGGTGATATCTAGGAGCACCAAAAAGTGTAGCAAGGGTGCCTCCTGAAATATCCTCTTCTTCCTTTCTTTCAAGTTCTGGTTTTTTCTTCAATTTTTGATTCAAGTTCCTCTGATTCTGATTCTGCATCTGATATCACTTTTATGTAATGCACTTGTCCTCGCCCAAGACATCTATGTCCAGGCTCCCATGGGTCCTTGCAAGTAAAACACAATTTCTTTCTCCTGAGCTCGTTTCTGGTCTCTACCTCCTTACTTGGTTTCTCTCTTTCTGCTGAGAAACTCCTTGCTGAAATGGTTTCTTTTGTTCCCAAAAGGTGATGTCTTTTGCTGCCCAACAGGTGGTGTCTTTGTAAAATATTATTCTTGGGTGCTGAAGTTTCTAAGTTCAAAGCCCTCTTAATAGCTTCTTGCAAAGATAGAGGATCAAACACTTTTACCAAACCCTTGAGTGGTTCCATTAGTCCCTCTACAAATAGAACAATAAGTCTCCTTTCAGTCACATCAAGAACCATTACTGATAATCTTTGGAATTCGCAATATAGTTGTCCATTGTCCCATATTGTTTGAGTTGAGCTAACTCTCTAAAGTGGATCTTTGGATCTTTTCTGTCAAATCTTTCTGTCAACCTTTGGCTGAATTCTTCCAGTGTGGTAATGGAACTGCACACTTGGGTTATCACCACTCATGTGTTGTTCCTTCCAAATGAAGGGTAACAAATTTGATTGCCTCTTCTTCATACATCAGATTCAATGATAAGTAGGTGTCCAATTTCTGCAACCAAGACCTGCAAAACATTTATTAGATCCATCATATGTAGGAATTGTAATCTTACCCAAATGTTGTTGGATATCTTTCGAGCTGATCCTATTGAGTTCTCCTTCCCCTCCCTGTACTATTCTTCATTCTTAGATCACAAAACTCTTGAAAAGTCAATGCTTGTTGTAATGCAAGGCTAAGTTCTTCATATTTTGCATGATATGTTGCAAAATCATTACCTATGTGATGTTGGGGCTCTACCTCTTTTGGGTGTTCTTTTGCGAAAATTTCGCTTGGTAAGTCTTGGAAGGGGGATTGATAGAGGCCCACTCATTAGCAAAAGTGCTTCCTTCTCCTTGATTTGCCTCATAATATGCCAACTCGGCGAGTACTGCCGAGTATAGCCACTGACGAATAACCGCCGAGAGACCTCGTTGCTCAAAGCTCGCGAGTATTGGCAAATATTCGCCAATACTCGCCAAGTTCAAGCCTAAATCTCACCAAATGCGGGACAAACACGGAAAACATAAAAACGTAGAAAAAAGTTGAAATTTGTCTTTTAAAGGCAACACACTCCCTCACTTGTAATCACACAGCCATTGAGCATCTTTTGCATGAATTGAAGAGATTTTATAGTGAATTCAAGAGCAAATTTGAAGAATTTCATTTATAGGTAAGTTTTTCCCCTTCTTTTCAAGAATGTAAATTCGTTCTATATTATTTATATATTGTATCCGAATATGATTTGCAATTTTGAATGCATTCAATTCAATTCCAAATGATTTTAATTGTTATTAACTTATTTATGTTTGTTTATCATCATTAATGAACGAAATTGTTGGAATGTATTGTTTTAAATGTTATTTTTTTATTTTTTAGGAATTTATTCTCGTTCGTAGGGTTTACAATTATGGTTACATAGGGTTATAAAGCCAATTTTTTATTTTTAAATGGTTTTTATAATGATGTTTTTAAATTAAATTTACGCTTTTTAACTATTTTAACGGTTTTATAAAGATATTTTTAAATTCAGTTTACAGGACTTTTAAAAATTTTAAACATGCATTGTGTTGTAGATTAGAGCTTAGTAATGGCATCTAGGTCAACATCACATTCAAGATCTAGGTCAGCATCACTAACAAGAACCATTCCCACTAATGTTCGTAGCGTTGTTTGGAAGTATGTTGTACATGGAGTGGTTCACGTGATAGTGGTTTGCAATTTCTAAGGGATAATATTTTCTAGAAGCATCAATCGCCTAAAGTATCATCTTGCATGTATTGTTTGCTTTGCGAAACCGTGGTATGTCCGGACATGTTACAAAAGAGGCAAAGTGAAAGATGAAGGCGAGTTGGCAAAGTGGAGAAGAAGAAACTAAAGAGGGCAAGGGTGCATACAACCATAATAGAACCCATTAGACCCGAAATGGCAAAGGATTCGAGTATGATGCGGCAACGATTGTGAGCTCTACTCACGGTCCACGCGTACAAAACGGAAGAGGCACATCTGCTTCATCGAGTTCAAACAAAGGGATACATAGTTTTTGTACCAAAAAACATACCTGGGGCACAACCTTCATTGCAAGGTACAAGCTAGAACAAGGATGTGCATGAGGAAGCAGATAAGGCATGTGCGAATTTATGGTACTACAACAACCTTCCCTTCAATGTGGCGAAGAGCTCGTACTGGGAGTACTTGGTGACAACATTGACAATTGCGGGAAAGGGTACAAGGCACCCTCTCCAAAAGACTTGAGTGGGAAATTGTTCAAGGGTGCAATTCTGAAATGCAATGACAATCCTAAAAGATCAAAAGAAACAATGGCAGAAATATGGATGCACCATTCTTTCAGATGGGTGGACAGACGGAAGGAATTGCACCCTCATCAATTTTTAGTGGCTTCAAATGGTGAGATGGTATTTTTCAAGTCAATTAATGCCTCGAACATAATAAAAATGCAAAAAAATTGAGTCTTATGTTGGAGGAAGTTGTCTTAAAGGTGGGTATCCAAAATGTTGTACAAGTTGTCACAGATAATGCAACAACATATGTGGTGGTTGGGAGACTACTATAGAGAGGCATCCATCACTTTTTTAGATCCTCAGATAAACCATATCCATTGTATTGACCTTCTCTTGAGCACGTAGGCAAAATTGATTGGGTGAAGCAAGTTATAGAAGATGCAAGAAATATAACCAAGTACATATATAATCACCCTTGGGTTCTCACTTGATGAGAGAACACACCAAGGGGAAAGAGCTTGTGCGAGCTAATGTCACAAGGTTTGCAACTAACTTCTTGACGTTGCAAAGTATTTCTAGTTTGTTGTCATCATTGAAGCAAATGTTTGTGAGTCAAGCATGGCTAGACTCACAATATTCAAAGAAAGCTAATCGAAGAGGATTGCAAAGATACTTTTTTAATGATGTCTTTGCAAAGAGAGCTATAGATATCATCAAAGTAACTTCAAACTTCAATTTAAATTTCAAGTTGATTCCTTTATTTCAATTTGTCAAATCTATTGTTCTTTACTTATTTATTTTATTTATAAGTTTCTACCTTTAAAGTGTAATTTGTGTATAGGTGTCGAGCCGTTAGTGAGGGTTTTGCACTTCGTTACCATATGGAATACATTTATGAGGTCTTAGATAAGGCCAAGGGGATATCACCAGATTTGGTCCCTTTTGAGAGAAAATTGATCATAGGTGGAGCAATCAACTCCACCAACCCATTCATGCAACGGAGTACTACCTCAAACCCAAGTTTTTCTTCTTTGATAGCTTCACAGATGTTAACGAGGAGATTATGAAGGGCCTCTCAATATACATTGAGAGAATGATGCCGAGATGTTGAGACGAGGGACCTCATTATTTTCGAGTTGCAAAATTACAAGCATGTTAAGGGGGAAGCTCTTTTCTTCGACGTTAGCTATTTAAGGGAGAACACAATACCACCAACAAAAAAATTAGAATGATTACTTATATGTTACAAATTTAATTTTATTAATTACTTATAAACTTTTGATTATTTTGTTTGTAAGTTTTGGTGGGAGGATTGGGGAGGAAATACCCCACTTCTTCAAAAGCTAGCCCTCAAAATTTTATTTCAACCTTGTAGCACTTCTAGATGTGAGTGCAAACAGAGTTTGTTTGAGGCCATTCACATAAAGAAGCGCAACAAGTTGACTCAAAAATGTCTCAATGACTTGGTTTTTGTGCAATACAATCTTCACTTCACCTTCGCACAAAAAGGTGGAGGCCACATTGCGAGAGCTTATTGGTTTGGATGAGATCGATCCAAACGACTAGACTAGGCAATAAGAGGAAAACTCTGCGTTCACGAGAGGACAAGATTATTGCTTTCAAGAGGGAAGCTATGGAGGGAGAAGCACTGCGGTGATATTGGATTGATGACATCTTTGGAAGTGATGTCAAACATGCAAAGCAGAGGAGCCACCGCCATCTACTACTGTGGTGGAGCCGCAATGGAGCCTTTAGAAGGAACAAACAACTGCGATCGAGTGTGGGCACTAAAGAGAGGCAACATGACTCTCTCCCTATTATTTCTCTAGAACAGAAGAGGAAAATGTAAATTACTGTAAATGTAAATTGTAACTTGCATAGATATGCAATCTATGATGATAATTTTCAATGACAATCATCATAAATTCATAACACTAATCATTGGCAGGTTGTATTCGCATGATGATGCGATTTTGTACTATATTTGTATTCAAATCTAATAGAAAAACACTTCCCCAACATTTTACAAACTCATTTAATACATTTTGTAGTTATATTTTTTCATCAAATTTAAATTTTTAAAAGAAAATTGCGTATTTTTTAAGTTGTTGAATATTCCCAAATATTTGTCGAGTCTTGCAGAGTTTTTGACAAGTCAAAAAAATTCGGTCTATCAAATATTTGTTGAATACAAGTATTCAAACTATGATTTTCCTTATTTTGATTAATATTTTGCAAAGCTTGTACTAACCCTACCATGGATTCTCTCAATGTCATTTGAATTGTTCTTTCCAAATCCCTCTAACCTCAACCGATAGTTTCTTGCAAAGAATCCATTTCATCTCTCTTTTCCCTATCCTCCATGATTTCTTCTTTTTTGGTGGCTATGTCCTTCTTCTTTCTCTTCGATAACACTTGATTTCTTTCCCATTAGCTTGCATAAGAAATCACTAAATTAACTTTCCTATAGGCTGGCAAAATCATAGCTCTCATACCACTGAAATGTCTTTTTCCCACTATCTATAAACTCTGAATTTTTTTGTGATTTTTTTTTCCAATATTGGGTATCAATAACATAATAAGCAGCACAACTCTTTTTATAATAATCCTTTTAATTCCAACCCTAAAAGCATTTAAAACACTTTAATAAAAATATTGGCTGCTTTATAATAATAATACATAAGTGTCCTTTTACCATGTTATAAAAATTGAAGTGACTTAGGACCACTTAAGATATTATTAAATCATTTCCCTAACTTTATCCCTTAGCCTACAAGAAATAAGGAATATACTACGGGTCCTCTGATTAGATTAATTCGGAAAAGGAGACGTGACAAGAAATCTCCCTCATACGGAAATTTGGATGTGATAAAATTTGGCTAGTGGTCTATTTTTTTGTGTTTGGTTGTCATGTCCCTTTTTCAAGATAATTCCGTCTAAAGACTTTGACACATCTTTTTTTCCTCATGGGTCCAAGGGAACAAGCTAGAGGAAGCCAACAATGTCATCATGTGCTGAATTTTGTGTTTATTTCTTTAATTGGCATTGTATTTGTTGGTGAGCCTAGCACCCAACAATAAATTAAAAATAAAAGATATTGGTGAGCATGTAGGCTCCAAAAAGTAAAAAGAAAATAATAATAAAGCAAGTCTAATTGTGGTCGGCCTCATTTGAGAGCCCCAAGACTTGGTGCCACCCTCTTATTATAAATAGAGGTTGTTGGCATTAGTTTGGGATATGTTGATTTATGAATTTTATATCTTGGTGAAGGTTGGCTAGTGTAGCCCCTTTTACTATCTCTCTCAAGGACGAAACCCCTTGATTGAGGGCTTGTGTGGAGGACAAAAACCCTCTCCCACGATTGTATTTTGCAAAGAGGCATTCAAGGAGTAATATATTTATCATTCTTTGCTGGTATTTCTTTGAATTTGTTGGTTATCTTCCCTTTTTGAGTGGAGCGACCCACCTTGGAGGGGAAAGTAGTATATGTTGATGATAAATTGGTTAATTTGAATGTATTATCTTATTCTCCATATTTTTACAAGCCAAGATCTCAAGTTTCATGAATTTTGGAGCTCCCTTGGTAAAGTTATGAATTTTTAAAATAACTTTGTAGACAAGGATTTATAAAAATTCATATTTGGAATTCTAGGGAACTAAAAATCAGTTTTCCGCATGATATGATTGTTAGCAATATATAATGATTTTAGAAACTGAAGTGGAACTGATTTGAAGGGCTTTGAAGGCACAAGAATAGATTTGAAACCCCAAAAAAGGTTGTTGCCCTAGAAGGGTGTTTGCTGGCGGCAATTAAGGGTTTTAACATATTTGTTTCAGTCACTAAAAGCCTACTAACAATCTGAAAAGTGTTTTTTATCTTCAACTTTGCATAGTTTCTTGTGAGTCCCCAAAAAGAGACATTACATTGGCTTCTTGTACAAGCATAGCCTATGAACATTTACCCGCAATATTCTTCGATCTCCATTAATGGGCAAAAGACGAACAAACCCATTATCAAGGATCTCCTCTATTTCATATGGTCCCAACCGACAAGTGTGAAGCGTACCTTTGAAATCCTTATACTTGGAATCAAACAATAACACCCAGTCCCAACTTGGAACATCCTTTCTTGAATGTGTTAGTCATGCCATAGCCTACGTTGATGTTGGATCAATTATGGGCAATGCAATGCCTCTATCCTAATTTCTTCTAGTTCATTCATAGGATTCTATCATTTTGTGCCTTTGTCATATCAATGCATACCTTTGTTCATCGTCATCAAGGTTTGCGATTCAAATTCAATTGGAAAAATTGGCCTTTTTCCATAGACCAACTAATATGGAGCAAAGTCAATGGTGGACTTCTAAGTTGCATTGTAAGCCCATACCGCTTCGATAGATTTTGAGCCCAATGTTTCCTTCTTATGGAAATTGTTTTGGTTAGAATATTTTTAACTCTCTATTAGTAACTTTTACTTGGTTGTTCGCTTGAGGATGATATATGGGGATGACTTTCTATGCTTGATTTGGTATTGTTGTGTAAAGCCTAGATTTAATTGGCCATGAACTATGGTCCTTGATTAGAGCCAATGGACCTTGGTGCATCAAACCCGTGAAAGAATCTATTATACAAAAAAATCGATGACTTCTCCTCATGAACAAATTGCAACGCATGTACTTGAAGGCATTTAATCACATAATCTATGCATACCAAAATATAGTCTTTTCCTTCTAAGATTGGATCAATTGGACCAACAAAATCCAACCCCCATTTCCCAAACAATTCATGAACCACTTGAGGATGGAGAGACATCTAGTTAGGAGTCGATTTCCCCATTCTTTAACATTGATCGCATTGCCTTATGTACTTCTTCACCTCCTTATGCAATGAGGGTCAATAATACCCAGTACTTAGGATCTTATGAACAGTTTGTTGGACTGAATAATGGCCTCTTGTTGGTTCGTTATGACAGGCTCGTGCGATGTCATAGATTTCATCCTCTTGTATACACCTACGTAGCACAAAGTCAGGTCCACACTTAAATAACATTCCATTAAACCATTTAAACTTTTGTGCACAAGGTGTTTCTTTTGTTTATTTGTGAAAGTAGCTAGAAACTTCTTTGTAGCCAAATAATTTGCAATGTATGCAAACCATGCCGACTTTGTTGAAATTGCAAACAAATGCTCATCCAAGGAAGATATACTATCATCAATTGCATTTGACTCATCTACCCACAAATTATTAGGAGAATCATATAATGATTTTGCTGGTGGATATAGGAAAAATTTCTGTGAATTCAATCCCATTTGAAATCGTCATATTCCCTAATATATAGTCTATAAAGGCAACAGTTGTAGCTAGCCAAGGTCTACGCAAAACTAGTGGATATCCATTCTTTTGGGTTCTTTCTTGGAGTATCATAAAATCCACCAGAAATTCCCATGCTTCAATAGTGACTAACACATCTTCTATGACTCTCTTTGGTTTGGCAATAGACTGATCAGCCATTTGTAAAACTGTAAAGGTCGGCTGCATGTTTGTTAGGGACAAAATCGATAGCATATCAACGGTCATAACATTAATGGCAACACCCAAACCCATAATAACTTTTGGTATACTGATTTTTCCAGTCAATATTGTTACCAATGGGCTGCCTAGGTCTCCATATTTGGGTGGAAGGAGTTTTCCTGCTAAAAAATCAGTTAGTTTACCATATACTTGGATGGTTTTGGGGTATTGTTTCTTCCTTCCTAGAGTTTTAATACATAAAAATTCAATAGCTCTATTAATTTCAGGTACATCCCTAATTGCTTGTAAGAGTAGGATTCCAATGTTCGAGCACTGAAGTTCCTTCATGCGATCAGATTCGTTAAAAGCAATGTTTCTTGAAATTTTGTTTTCTCTTTCAGTCTTTCTAAAAATGGAACTAGTTGAGGGTTGGAAAGTGTGTTGCTTTGTGATTTATCGTTTTGCATTTGCTTTTCAAGGGGATATGCTCCTCTTTTTCATTAGGCATTTCCGCAATAACTGGAGAGGAAGGTTCAAAAAGAGTTTTTGTTGGACGAAGATGAATGTTGTTACAGCTGATAGCACCAATGGAAGCTGCATTTTGTGACTCCAAATCGTAGACATGATTGCCCTATCTAACATTTTTAGGATTTGCCACAGGCTGGGCAGGTAGTTGCTGTTGGGTTATCTGCTCTTATTGAAGTTGTTGATTAGTATTGGAAGGACCTGGCAGCAGGGCCTGCTGCTGATTTTGCATTCTTTGACCTTGGACTTGTTAGTTATAATTTTGTTGAGGCATCCACTGCTGTTGAAACTGTTGAAGTACCTGTGATTGTTGGTATTGGTTGGTCCATTGTGGGTTTGGCCATGGTTGAGCATTCCATTCTTGTGGAAGATATCGTCCCCATTGGTTTGGAGGTTATTGAGCAGGCCATGGTGTAGTCCATAGGTTAAAAGGCCATGGAATTCGTAAAAGTTTCCCCCTTGTTTGTCCTATGAAGTTAAACTCTTCTTCATGTTGAGACCTTTTCTTCATGTGATTCTTAATTGCTAGGATGAGATCACATTGAGTAGTGGAATGATTTTTATCACAAATGAGGCAAAAATCTGTTTTGTCAAGAGGACAGTCATGGAGACCATGTTTGTCTCCACATTTGGGACAATATATAGCGGTTCACTAGCCTTTGCTTTAACTTACATCCCATCTAATGTAGCATTCAATTGCACCAAAATGTCTGTCTTCATATTGGCTAATTCCTCCATGAGTTGACTCATGTCACTCTTCCCTTTCCTGTTTTGGTTTTTCTAACTCCACCGACGGTTCGGGAATCTACACAGATCATTAATATCAGCAAGAACAAGTTGATTTATGTCCCCTTTTCCCATAAGGTTCAAAGCTTCACGAGACACGTCATCCAAACCTCTCCGAATACGATTTCACAAAGTTCTTCAATTAGCTCATTGCCACATCTTTGGTGAACAAAAAGGAACCTGTCAAGATAATCTTCCATACTTTCGTCTTCCAATTATTTCATCCTGAAAAGTTCTTCTTTAAGGCCTCTCACTATACAATAGTTTTGGTACTTGTACAAAAACATTATCTTCATTTCAGCCCATGTGAGAATGGGATTAGATCTCAAACCCATAAACCAATGCATGGTTGAATCTTTTAGTGTAGAGGGGAAGAATTTCAACTTCTGGTTATCAAGAACATGATAATAAGTCAGGCACAACACTTAGAATTCGAACAAGCACTGGTCAGGGTCTTCAGAAGCTATCCCCTTAAAGGTAGGTAATATTGATGGGGATATGTTCTTCATAGGAGCTCCTTCATCAGGACCTAGGGCTATAAGGTAACTAAAGGTTATTCCAACACCACTCTTGGCATTGTCACCATTGTTATCCACCATGTCCCCCATGTCGGACATGTCTATGTTTTCAGTGAATTTCAAAGGTTCTCGACTAGAATTTGCTTGACACTCAGAGTCAAGACTTTGTTTTGTTGAAGTGTTGAATTCTCCTCAAAGAATGTTTCCCAAGGATTGTGATGGTTTTTCCTCAATTTCTTGTTGCTTGCCTTCATTTTCAATGCCTGAGGTTTGTTGTTAGGGGTTCTTTTAATGAATCTTCCTCTAAATCCCCTATGTCTATTCATGCATTTAAACTAATCCTAAAGAACTTGTCAAACTAATACTTTTTCAAACTAAAGTGCCATGAAAGAATCTTGTCCCATTTATTCCAATGGCTCAAAAACTTATCTGTTATCACTACAGAGACTTTTTTATATCGTTAGCAAAGTAAGAAAGTTTAATTCTAAATGGGAACTTACTAGAAATCTTCCACAAAACTTTGTATGCCTACTCCCTAATGATACATAAATTTCCCCAACAACAGCACCAAACAATAATGGGTTGTCGTCAATGCCTCATTTTAATTATATCATTTGTCAAACTAGGTCAATATCCATGGTTGTCTACAAGAGGATGAAGAATAGTGTTTCACCTAACAATTCTTCTATGAAATTGAAATTAGCTTGAAATAGAAAATTTACTACTAAACTATTTGATTCTACTTACTGGAAGGAAATAGAACTTGTAAATAAGTAAACACAACAGTAGAAAATAATACTAACTTGAACAATCAATTACAAGCGTGCAACTACAATCACCTAACTAGCATACCTATATTATATAAATATATGTAAAATATGTCGAGAGGTATAGTTCGCAAGGCGCTTATACCTCTCGGCATATTTTACCATTTATATAAACATAAATCAAAACATGGTAAAATATGCCGAGAGGTATAAGCGCCTTGAACTATACCTCTCGGCATATTTTACATATATTTATATAATATAGGTATGCTAGTAGCAACCGCAGGAGTTGCATTATACATAAAATGATACCAAAAATAAAGGCGGAAAAGAAGGCGGAAATTTAGTTCGTGCATGAATGACCTTAATGAGAACCTATTAAATTGGTGACTTAAGACTCATATTATTAATAATAAGGATCCCCACCCACGTAGTTCATTGGTGTTCATCGTAGGATCCCCGCCCACGTAGTTCATTGGTGTTCATCGTCATGATCATCATCGTCATCGTCGTTATCTTTGTCATCATAGTGATCGGACCGTCTTTGTCATTGGCGTAATCGTCATCATCATCATCCTCGTCATCATTATCACCACCATCACCAAAACCATCATCATCATTGTCATCATCGACATCATCACCAATACTAATCTTACTACTAATATCGATTACTAAAATTTATAAGAAATAAAGATATTATTATTGTAATTAATATTAATGTAGTTATTATTATTAAAAATATTAATATTATAATAATTTTATTAATAGTATTAGTAATATTGTGGTTATCGTCATCTTAATGATCGTCGTCGTCTTCGGTGTTGTTGTCGTTTTTCATCATCATCATAATCATTGTCATCATTTTAATGATCGATATAATCATTTTCATCATCATTGTCGTCGTCTTCATCATCATCATCCTCATCATTATTATCACCACTATCGCTACCACAACCATCATTGTCGCCATCATCGTCATCATCATTATTATCAATATTAGTCTTACTACTAAAATTGATATTGTTATTAGGATTTATAAAACATTAAAAACTCTTATTATTATCATTATTATAATTTTTATTAATATTAATGTTATTATTATTATTTCAATAATTATTAATGTTATATTATTATTATTATATTAACAATAATAGTAATAGGCATCACAAATATCATCATGGTTATCTTCATCTTAATCGTGATCATCATCATTATTGTCCTCATCTCGCATTGTCATGATCTTCATCATCTTTAGCGTCCTTGTCGTTTCATCGTAATATTATTCATTGTCATGATCAATTTAATCATCTTCATTATTATGATCATCATTATGATCTCCATCTTCCTGGTCATGGTTATTCTCATCCGCCATTATCACATCATTGTCATTATCATTATTGTACATGTTTACGGTTTAGGGTTTTTGAATCGGATTTTTGCAATTTATAATATAAACATAAATTATTAATAATAATATTGTTAAAAATATATATTATTATTAGAATTAATATGAATAGTTCAAATCCAGCCCCTAGTTTTTGTAAATTGAATTTCGATGGGGCCTCCAAGGGGAACCTTGGACTTTCGGGGTGGGGTGTCTTCTTCAAATGAGTCAGGTAAGTTGATTTGCAAGTTCCTTCCACTTGTCAAATGGAACCTGTAATCAAGCCAAAGCACAAGCACTTCTCT
Source organism: Taxus wallichiana var. yunnanensis (assembly GCA_018340775.1). Lineage (NCBI taxonomy): Eukaryota > Viridiplantae > Streptophyta > Pinopsida > Cupressales > Taxaceae > Taxus > Taxus wallichiana. Next base: position 643,769,243 of record CM031244.1, read on the forward strand.
CTGGTATCAAATTAGCAGTGCAAAATGGCATAACTCACCTCCTCATTGAAGGGGATTCAATGATCATCACTCAAGCCATTAAAAAAGGTAATGCCCCAAACTAGACACTCGACTATTTCATATCCAATGCAGTTTATTGGCTATCCAAATTGGAATCGTGGGAAATCCAACACATTTACCGAGAAGGTAATAAAGCAAAGAGATTTTCTCGCCAACATCGGTGTATCTCAAATCCCCTTTCCCTTTCGGCCAATGATTGCAGTGAGTGGTCGGGTCTGCCGCCATTTTGGAGAATGATGCCTCCTCTCACGTGGCAAGGCAAACGTCAGCATCTTGAGTGGCTTTGTTTTAATTGCTCTCTTTCCCTCATTCGCTTCATTCTACACATCCGTCTCTAGCTTCTACATGTTTTGCTACCCAATTCAAGATGGAATTTGGCCCATTTCCTAGTCTGTTTTTTAGGGGAGAAACGCAAGAAATGGCGTTCTACGGCCTGTCACACCGACCCGGATGAAAACGTATTCCACTTTGAATCCTCTTGAATTCGTAGGGCTATTGAGGTCATTATCGGGACTGACTATCTACAGAGCTCTGGGCGCCCTCGGGTCAATGCTGAAATTGCGTCTCTTTTTGTGACCCATATGTTGTTGATTAGTGAAGATAAAGTTAAGCAATTATTATCGCCCGTCGTTTCATTCTTCCCCGTCACTTGGTTGGGCTGGAAGAGGTGGTTTGGGGATTCTGCCTGCCTTCCTGTTTCATGCTCGATGGGGAAGACGTGGGCTCGAGAGGGGGGACAGGGAACTGGTTCAAGAATTACAGAGGAGAAATAAGGTGTTGTGGAGGTTCGCGGTAGCAATCCATGTGAAATGCAATTCTAAAGCGACGGAAGGCACTTCAATCTCACAACTCGATCTAGAGGAATTGGACAGGCCCATTGGTCCAATTCCCTCGCGCATGGCTCACCTTCGTGAGCGTGGAGTTTCAAAGATACTCTTTTCTCCTTCAGCCGCCCAAAGAACAAAATCATGTTCGTCGTAGAACTCCGTGTTTTGCATGGCAAGTGGTTCCTACGGAGGAGGAAATCTTCAGTCCCAAGACTGAGATGGTAGACGTTTCTGATTAAAGATAGTAGGGCCAAGCTAATATAGATATTATATATAGTTTTTTTGTTTTTGGCCTAGGGTGACATTGCTTCATAATGTCATATCCAATCACCTTGTTTCCTCTTTAGGCTCTGGTTTTGTATTAGGGTGGTATGTTTTCATGGTTACAGTTAACCACCCTGTCGATTTCAGATATTATATACATAATGTAAAAGGGAGGGGACCCAAGAACCCCCGGTTCATAGCTCGGTCAAAAGCGTTTACCTTATCAAAAAAATATCAATAGTTCAAAAAATATTATTATTATACTTATTAATATTAATATTTTCATCATCATCACCATCATCATTTTCATCGTCATCATCATTGTAATTATTGTCATCGTTACGGTCTTCATCCTCATCACGATCATCGTTGTCGTCATCATCATTGTCACGATCATCGTCATCGTCATGATCGTCATTATCGTCGTCATCTTTATCATCGTTGTGATCCTCATCATCGTTGTGTTAGTCATCATCATCATGATCATCAGTACTCACCATCATTGACATGATCGTAAGTCCGCCGCATGATCGTCATTGTCTTCGGCATCATTGTTGTTTCATTGTAATCTTAGTCATTGTCATGATCGATTTAATCATCTTCATTATTATCCTCATCATTATGATCTCCATCTTCCTTGGTCATGGTCATTCTCATACGCCATTATCACATCATTGTCATCGTCATTGTTGTACATGTTTACAGTTTAGGGTTTTTCAATCGGATTTTTGCAATTTATAATATAAACATAAATTATTAATAATAATATTGTTAAAAATATAGATTATTATTAGTATTAATATTAATATTGTAAATAAAATATTATTATTATTCTTATTAATATTAATATTTTCATCATCATTACCATCATCATTTTCATTGTCATTATCATTGTAATTAGTGTCATCATCATCGTTACGATCTTCATCCTCATCACGGTCATCATCCTCACAAGATCATCATTGTCGATCATTGTCATCATCATGTTCGTCTTTATCATCGTTGTGATCGTCATCATTGTTGTTTTTTCATTATCATCATGATCATCAATACTCGCTTATCATTGTCGCCTTCATCGTTGTCGCCATAATCATTTTCATTATCACCATCAACATCACCATCATCGTCATACTTGTTAATTGAGACTCAAATCTTTCGCCAACATTTCATAAATTCTCAACCGAGGGTGAATAAAGGGTATGGGTCTCTTGCCATTCTCGAGAGACAGTGTTTTCGCACCACTTCCAAAGACTCCTCCAAGATGTTTCTTATGAACTCCCTCATCCGCCCCACTTTGTTCTCTATGGGTCTATGCAGGGGCCCTCCTTTTGACACAACGATTGGGCTTCCCTAAGAGGATTGGACTCTCCTCCTTCACCGTTTCATCAAATGCAAACAAACGGCCCCCTGCATATTATTTTGGCGAGTTCGAGCCCGACCTTTCCGTCTCGCGACTACATTTGACATATCATCCTTTCTCCATCGTATTAGGAGGTTTGGTGATCTCTCTCCGATGAGCGGGACGCAGTATCCATATCTCGCCTATTGTTCCTCTGTGAGTATTGCCCAGTGTCATGGGCCGTTGTTGGTTTCACGAGACTTCGCCTTCTGGACTCGGTTGGTATCCAAATTGATCGTCGCGCCCCCTTTCAAGTATTCTCTAAATCCTCCCGCCATCTCTTGCCCGCCAAGCAAGTGTTGAACAGTCCATCCTAGAGGATATCTATAGGAGATTCATTCAGACTACTTGGGTGAACCCCCTGGGGTTTGCGCCCTAAGATGTCCTTTTATGTAGAGCACTTTCTTGAAATCAAAGATGGACTCATCATCCGCCCTCAGTACACCTCTCGTCACTGGGTGCATGCCCTCCGTATACCTCTAGGTCAGTTTCGAGTCGGCTCCCACAGACTTCGGTGCAAGACTGATCACCACCTTGATCGGGAGGATAGACTTTGTAGGCTCTGTAGCCTTCATGAGGTGGAGACAGAGACTCATTTCATCTTCCGCTGCCCCATATACTATGAGATCAGAGGACGATTTCACTGTCTCTTTAGAGGGATTCAGACTCTCCTGTCTTCTTCAGATATATCGACCAACGGTGCCTTGCCCTCTACATCCATGAGTCTTTGTTGTTACGAGACCAAATTCTTCATCCCCCTCCGAGAGTCATCCCCACGAGACGGATTACGACCTTCTTTCCGGTTCTACCCACTGGTGGAGGTACTAAACGACAGAGCCTTTCTGACCCAGATACAGTGCATAGATCAGTTCGTCCCCGGTTGGACCCTCACACTTCTCTCGATCACCGCCAACAGAATCGGATGCACACACGTACCAGAGGGCAGTCCAACTCCATTCGTCCTCCTGGTCGTCACGTCCAATCTCGAGCTCAAGCGAAGGAGGCTTCCATCCCCCTCGTCGGGTTGTCAGTCCATCAGGAGCTTCTTTTCGTCGGCCTCTAATGTTAGGAGGGGTGTGGCTACCATTCGTGATTAGACCATTGGTCCTTGTTTGTCCCCCCCTTCATTCCCTTCTTTGTTTCCCTCATTTTTCTCCCTCGCTTGCTCCATTGCCCCCACTCGCACTTTGTATATTGTTTGGGATGCAATCCCATTGACCTACTTTTGTGGTCATTCGTTGGACATTAATATATTTTTCTTATCTTATCTTATCAACAAAATGTACGAATTAAGAGATAATACAAATAAATCTCAATTTTTAACTTCCAAAACTAAAATAAAAGTAAATAACACATGGGTATCAAAAACCCAAATACTGTATTTTTGGGGGAATGGATAATAGAGAAAAATCATGCTTAATAAATCTATCAAAATAAAAGGAAAAACAAATAATACATTTGGTAATGGAAATACCTATCATTGATACTCAAAATAAATCGATGATAGGGCAAGATCATAATAGCATGAGAGAATATAATAAAGAAAGAACACAAACAACTAAACCCCGCTCAATATAAGGGAAAGTTTTTAGATTAAGTTTTTAACCTTTTAATAAATAAAAGCGGACCATATAGAACCAATCATTATGCATACATTTTAAATTATGAATTCATATGAAAATCACAACGTAATTTCACAATTAGAAAATAAGATAAATGAATTTTCACAATTAAAAGATTAGACAAAAAAACACAAGAAAATAAAATGGATGCGACGGAAATAATCTGCATGATGTATCATGTGCAGAAATCATGAAACCGCCGCTACCCAAGACACACAAGCACACTTTGATCCGCCACTGCTTTCTGATTCCATCCATGCCCATGGAGGAAAAATAAAAGGGCTGGATTTGGGCTTGTCTTCTGTAGCCTTTCCGAGATGATTGGTAACAAACCATATGACGAAGCCGTCGGGATGGTGAGGTAATGCAAGATTTTCTCTTCGCATTTGGGGGAGCCCCACGCAAAGCTCGATTATATTGATAAAGTTTTAGTAGTAAAGTGTTCCCCTTCCCTGAATCAATTGTCTTGTTGCACCATCTCCATCTCCATCTCCATCTCCATCTGCATCTCCGCTGGTTTAAATCGACTAAATTTGAAAGCAAGAGCGATTCTTTATTAATGAAATGATCACACAGAGCATGCTTTGAATTGAATACTCTGATTCAAATTCTAGATTGAAGAAATATAAGATCACGAGAATGAGAATAAATAGATGTCAAACGGGTGGAGACGAAGATGCCCACCACTCCGATGTAGAGTCGTCGCCACGCAGCTACTCCTCGCAACATTGGTATCAGATAATTGAAAGCAAGAGTAAATTTCAGGGCAATATCTGTATACAGAGTGCACCTTGCCAAAGAGGAAGAACTAAATGAGGGCGTTCTACGAAATGGAAGTGGCTACTAGTTGGGCTTCTCGCTTCGGCTCCTTCTTGTCCTCCTGTTGCATGCACCGCTCTACATTCTCCCCAGATCACATACATATGTTTATGTATGGCTCCCACAATAATGTTCCTTCTTGCTTGGCCAAGAAAGTCCAGCAGAATACGAACTTGTGCTCCTTGGTTTGTAATGAATATAAAGTTCGAAGGAGGATTTTTGCATTCTCTTACAATGGCATACATCAAAAACGCACAATGCAAGAGAAGCATACGAGAACATGCTGTAAACGCACAGAGGCCATCGAAGGTGTGCCCTTTTGTTATCATCCTTATCATAAAATATTAAATGTATATTAAAATGTATATTTATTTTAAAGTGTTTAAGTGCTTCCCACCATGAATATAGTTTAGAGTTACATCTGGTCTCTGGACTTCAAATAAAAAGAAAGGAGACCGACTCATCACCCAATTCTCTATATTATACAAACCAGACGAAAGTGATGGTGAAGTTATAATGTGCGTGTTATGAAGTGATTTTTATAAATCTAATAAATTTAAACATAAAATTATAAAACAAAACTATAACCGTATTTAAGATATAATGAGACCTAGAAGATCGATCACATGGAACCAATTATTATTTATAATTTGGAAATGCGAAAACAAAACAATAATTTGGCAAGTTGATATCATTCCACTAAAGGGTAATTTGGCAGTCTCTTCGTCTCTAATTCCACTATTTGTAATTTGCCTATCTTCAACTTCAACTCTTCCCATCTTCCTTTGCTTATAAATGCAGTATATTATCATCTGAACCGAAGCCAATGGTATTCCAAGGAAATTGGGAGCCTGCAATAAATGAAATAAGCGCAGTTATAGAGATTTTATTTGTGTAAATTTATGTGGAGTATAAATTTATAGGTGGTGAATGTATGATTACCATGATAAGAATGTCTTTGCTCAAAGCACCATACATCAACACAAAACACTTTGCCTTAAATGCGAACAACAAGAAGTAAAGTGACATGCACTCCAAAAAAACAATACAAACATTACGGTCTATATGAGTATTTATATAAAATATAGAAAAATAAATATTTTAATAAGGCTTTTTGTCTCACTCATCACAAAATTCATATAGCCAAAAACCAACGATTGCGGTAGTACCCAGAAGATGGAGACCGTGGCGCTTTGTGAACTATGTTGAAAATAAGCCGAAGTTTGGCTCTCTGACGCATTCTCCTCCACCTTTGACCGGTCTTCTTCAATTTCTACTTGCATAACCCTCGACATGTCGGCCGCGACTTGCTTTGCGTTTCTTTCCACAAGGGCATGGCGAGGCATTTTCATACGCTAGTAGTATGTCAATACTGCGAGCACGGCTCCGAAAATTAAAATCAACCTCCACACGAAATCCGCCTCGGTGACAGATTGAGCCTTTACGATCCACTCGCATATGGCAAAGCCTTAAACTGGTTCTTGAATCCTACGAGACACGATTATGGAAATTGCACTGCACGCGAGAATCCCAAACCCTCAGATGGCAAAAGGGCCGCAATAAACGCCCCTCGGGTTTGCTTGTTAGCATATTCGGACATAATAGTGGCGAGACGAAGGCTATGTTGTTGTTTCAACCATCTATGTTGACAGCTTTCAGCTAAAAACCTGTTGTGCGCCACAAAATCTCGTTGTCTATAAACCGTGGAAGATGCATAGATGTTACCAAGAAATGCAAACGCACTTCCTCGTCCCCACATCTCGGTTGTCTATATTTTATTTTTGATGCATGCACACTACGTCATTCCCGCATCCCCGCTGCAATTTTTTTTTGTATTATTGTTTTTATTTCACATAAACGAGGACACGAGCACGACATCAAGGAATTGCACTTAATATATGTAAATGTATATACCTCTCGGCATAATTAATTTAATAGAAAAGAAAAGGTATAACAAAACTACTCTAGGAAATACCAATAAATTGTCCTTCCTCCTTATGTAAATGGGCCTTGCTCCTCCCTCGGATTGGGGTTAAAATGAAATCACATATATGTTGACAAAGTACTTGGGAACGTGTTGAACTAGATGGATCTATTCAAACGATTAACTCAATGATAAACAACCCACCACTCACATAGTGTTTACAATTACTTACGGGATGTTTCCTAGTCTATTCAATCAATCCGTGAAGGATGTGGAGTTATTCTCATAATTGAAACTCTAAATGTTCTATCCCACTCATAAAGAGATGATCATGGGATTTATTACAAACAAAGATTCATATCCTAACTCTACTTACTCGCCCCAATTGTGAGGGGCGACGCATGTGCGAGATTCCTATTCCAACTCTACTTGCCCAAATCATTAGGGAAACACAAGGGCAAGTTATTTATTCAAAACTTTCTAAAGTGACGCCACTACAACTTGTCCCAATTATTCAAGAGACGAATGTGGAAGATCGCAATGTTTACTTGGAGTAATTCAAAACATCTATTCTTCCTAATGAATTCCTAAAACTGCCTTTTGTCGTAACCCCCACACCACTTGTTTAGTCCTGGAGTTAAGGTATTATGACTGTTTGGTACTCTTGCGCCTTTATTATTCCATGTGATTAGGCAATTTTGTTATTCGACCTTGCTGAATGATATCCCTATTGTTTTGGAGCTTCTATCTTGCGTGCAACTTGCTTTAGATCTCCTTCATGACACCTTGTTTGCTTTGGAGCTTCTCCAAGGTGTCTTACAAATTCTAGAGCCGTTTCCTACCATTTTGTTTATTTCGGAGCCATTTCCTGCCATTATGCTTATTCCAGAGCCATTTCCCACCATTCCGCTTTATTCGGAGCCACTTTGTAACAATAAGGAGTCACCGGAATAGTTTGGAGCTAACTTCCCATATGAATTTAGGGCACGAAATACTCTTGCGCTACTTCAAAATCGTCTCATGTGAGCAATTTTTTAGCCGAATAATGCGAGTCAACTCAAAGCATCTTCTAATGATTTGAATTTGAACTTATTGATTTGATCCTTGCCTTAACACTTCAACCAGTCTTTGAATTAGTGGTTCGACTTGTTTTGTAACATTTTGACACATTTTCCTCAAGAAACATTAGAATCTAGAGAGCAATCCGGATCACATTGAGTCCTAGAAATAAATCAAACATTTGCTCTACATTTTACCTTAAACAAGTTAAAAAGCTCTCAAATCACATTCAGATCCACTTCAAAACTAAATCATTAAGAAGAAAGGTATGCTTTTATTTGGCTTTAAATGAGAAGGTTTATGGTCTCATCACCGCTTCCTTGTTCTAGTCACAAAAATCAAGACCAGTCGTTTCTTATCTTGCGATCTAGAATTTGTGTGCATATACCATCTTTTAAGGAACTTTCAAATTCATTATAGACTACATATTCCTTTGCCAACATTGTCAATAAGTGGGTAGATCCAAAGCTACCGATATTTTAAGAAGTAAAGAGCCAACAAAGTATGTCTACATCTCTAAGAGGTTATGCTAACCATGCAATTCATGCACTCTAGATTTTAGCCGAAGGACATCCTCCACACAAATGGTGTGTATCAAAATTTAGTCTAAACAATTATGAGTACTCAATAAATTTTCCCAAGCAAAATCATTTGAGGCCCAAGAGAATTGAAAGTGGCATGTACAAACCAAGATTTACATTAGAAAGATTTCACATCATCTAACAAACAATATTTTAAAATTCAAAATCGGACTTGGAATCGGCCGAGGATCCGACCAACTCGAACCAAAATCAAACCGGTTTAAAATTTATGAACCGGTTTACTAAAAAATACATAAAATATTACAATTTTAATGAAAACAATATATTTTAAAGATTCCAAACAATTAGAGACAAAATATGCAAAGTTTGCTCATGTATATACCATGTAAGGGTAAATATAGCAAAATGGCACCAAGTGCAATACATATCCAAAACAAAATACATAAACAATGAGGCTCTAAATGGCCTCTAGAGTCCAAAAACAATATGCTACAAGCTACTACATGTTTGATATCAATCATCAAACTCTGCACCACTGCTAAGAATGGGATCCTCATCCTCATCACTATCATCATGTTTCTCCGGCTCAAACTCATCGGACTCCTCAAAGACATCCACAGAGTTATAGTAACACGGCTAGTGCCTACGATGTCTGGTGCTTTACGGTGATTCATCATCCAAATCCATCCACCCAAGTCATCAAGATCAAACTTTGTCGGGTGACTCTCCTCTACCCATTCTAAGGTTGGATTAATATCATCCAAGACTATTCAATAATTGGTTGTGCCTTAGCCAGAGGTTGTATTGCACAAAGATGAGATCATTTAACCGTTATTCCAAACAATTTCTCTTCTTCATGTGAATCCGCTAAAAAATAGACTAGTTGTGCTCACACCCGGAAGCATTGCAAGTTTGACTTAGGATCTAAATTGCAATCTTTTGCAACTGAGGACACTTGTTACCAAATGACTCCCACCAATGTGTTGCGATAAATGATTAAACCAAGACAAAAAAATAAAGTTAGTTAATTTAACAAATTAAATTGTGACTTACGCTAAAAATTCAAGTTTTTAAAGTTTAAATAACCGAACTTTAAAAACTTTGGAATTGCTTACCTCGTTGGGTCCACTTCTCTTGCAATCTTTGCTAGGTTTTTGCCAAAGGTACCTAAGGCTCTCTTGAGAAAGCATTGATCTATCACTATATTTACAATTGTTGACTCTCATTGGAGACCATGCACTTTAGGCACTTGTACAATCCATCTTTGACCTCCCTAATTTGATCTTCTCCAAGTTGAGCTTTGCAATGATACCTTGGGTTTCAGAAATACCTAGTTATGTATAGGGCGATGAAGTTAATTATTCCATTTGTTATCAATGATCTACCATATAGACCCATACTTTGTTATTCTATCCTTGTATGTTGCCCTTATTTGCTCCTTTTCTTGATCCATAGCCTCATAAATGTAACCCATGGTCAAATTTTTCCCATCCACCAACCGCAACACCTTAACAAGGGGCTCAACAATTTTCACAACCTTTGTTATTTTTTCAAAAATGAGTTGTCAAAAACTTTCTTTTGGTGTATTTCCCATCTTATTCGCGACTCCATTGAGATGCATTCCACTCATCACTTGAAAAGATCTTTTTCAAGTTTTGTCCCTGGAAAAGGAGAGATTGCAACGTGAGGATGTTCGTTGCAAACTTTGTGATGGTTGGCCTAACAAGTTCCTTTCCCTCGATGTTATTCCTCATCGGTTCAATACCCATGATGGTTATAGAAGCATTTTGTAGTGCTCTTTGCATTATCTACGGTGTTCCTGATCCAATCATCTTTGCCTATATCCTCAAGCATGAGGTCTATGCAATGTGCAACACATGGCGTCCAAAATATGGTTTTGTATTTATTCTCTAACATCTTACCAACAAGAACATAGAGGCATTATCTATGATGATTTGTACAACATTTTCCACCCCCACCTCTACAACAACCTCATCCAAAAGTTGAAACAAGTTTGCATCTTTCACCCTATTAGATGCATCAACTAATTTCAAGAACATGGTTCCTTGTGGGCAAGAGGCAAGGAAATTTATTATGGTACGATTCTTTCCATCACTCCATCCATCTGACATAATGGTGCATCCCATTTTGGCCCATGATTGTTTACAACCCTTCAAGTATTCATCTATTGACCCAACTTCTTTCTACAAAAGAGATCCCCTCAAGTCATGCATACTAGGGCCTTTGAAGCCCTTACCAACAGCAATAATGGAGTCCCACATGGTTGGTAATAAGGTGAGCCGGCAGCATTGACACGGATATATGCACCATACTACCATCTACCAATGCATTCAAAAGCAAAGTCTCGTATTGCTTCTTCCAATGGCTATCTAAAGTAGCTTAATTCTCACTCAACCTAGAGGCACTCGCAGGGGTGGAGGAGGATCACAAAAGCTTTGAATATTATTTGACTTCCTCTTTTGAGATCGGTTTTCATAAATGGGAGGAACATACCAATTGACTTCCTCTTTTGAGTTCCTCTTTTTAGATAACAATTGCTTATCTAGCTAATTTAAACTAGTCCCTTGACACTAAATAAATTCAAATCCTGTAAATACAGCATGGAACCATCAAATGCTTGGCTGAAATTTAAATAAGCATCTTGAGAAGGCTTGTCATAAGTTTTGAGCTATGTTATCCCGCTTTGTAGCAATGTCCACTGCCGCTCTAGGATAGGTATCAGGATCAGGCACAGTCCCAAAGGATAGAATCAACCCATAAAAATGTTGCTTTATAATTGTTCTAATAAATCCAACTTCAATATATAATTTTTCCTAACGTCATGTAAATCTTTGACATTTGTCTAAGGACATATTTTAATCAATGTGGAAAGGCTCCAAATACAACAATCATGTGTCTTCTTCAAAAGAGTACATGGAAACTATAGATGTTAGAGATTATAAGACAAAATCTTCTTACTACCGGTTAAAATACATTAACAAGAATGTTTTCTAATGACTGTATCATACCACAAAAGGGGGCAGAATATTCAGATTAAACTGAATTATGGTGGACAAAAAAAACAAGAAAAGGGACATTAAAACTTGAACCCTTACCTGGGTCATTTCTCCCCGGATACGGTTAATTTTGTCTGCATTTGGGTCATTGGAATAAAATTCTATCTGTTGGCTTAGGACTCTAGAGAATTCATCATTCATAGCATAAGCAAGTGCAGTGTGAACAGCTCGTCCATAAGATTTCACAAATCTCCCATGAATATCCTCTAGAAATGCAAAAGGGATCCTCCCTGCAGAGAAAGATTAACAATAAGCATCTTTAAAAATCAACCCACCATTTATATACTTACAAATTGACCAAAAAGCACAAGTAGCAGGAAGAAAGAGCCTTATTAGTCAACTACGTTACCAATGCTGCAGACTTTTAATATGTGGTAAACATAACTTTTAGAATTAAGGAAAATACCTCGAATAAATCAATTTCATGATTAATGCCCAGTCATATAATACATAAAAGTGAAAAAATATCTTCATTGTACTTTAAAAGTGCATCCCAATACCATCCTTAAGATGCTCTGCTCCTTCCAACTTTTTTGCTTGAAATCTTTCAGAGACAGTCATACTAATACAGCTGCAACTTTACTTCAAGATGCTTGTTTTACTGAGAATTATAGTTCCATTAGAATTAAAATAGTTTTAAAGATCACCATATGACAAAATTCACAAGTCAGCTTGATTGATTATTCAATTAACTGTCGCTAACGTGTTGTAATTAGAGCACACCTAGTGTTATTGGAATTCCTCCTCAATTTTCCTTGTAAAACCAAATCACAAATAAACTGAGTTGCAATATATTTAGTATTGACCGTTTTCCAGGATCCTGACAATCCAGAAATTAACTTTAAACCATGCACTGTGGTGTTATGATGAGATATCTTCAAAAAGGCTGGCTTGAAACAATCCCTCTGTGTCACAAAATCTCTATGATTTATGACTTTATCTGGTGTTATGATGAGATGTCCTCATGGACTTTGCTTAAAATAGTCTCTGTATCACAAAATCTCCCTGGTTTATGACTTAAGGAACAATAGTAATGAAAATGTACAGTTCACATAGGCTATGGTCAATTTGTTTCTCTAACTACAGATTAAAGTCCTGAAATAGTGAAGTCGTTGAAAACTTGATCTATCCTGTAAACAAACAATAGCAGGATAATCCACAACCATATATTGGTACACATCCACACCAATGGAGATTCAGAATCATTTTCTATTCCCCATGGAATCCGATGCATAATTAACACTTACAATGTCAGGAATAGATACACATACACTTATGGAAAGCTCTTTCCACAAGTTTTAGCTACAAAACAAATCCTTGAGGTTGAAGCCAGATTGATATATTAAGGATTCACCACAATTTAGATGTATGACAACTTGGCACCCACCAGATTGTCTTTTGACTCCCCAGAACTTAATTTTTCCAGTAAGGAGATTGATCCTATAGATTCATACATCAATTTACACTCCTGAGTTGGAAATCATATTGGTCTTCTTATCTAAGATTCTAGAATTAACAATGGCGTGTTTTAATCCGAGTACCACTTTGATATTTCTGAATTCAAGCAAAACCTTATATTTCTGATGGTCATTTTATCACCCTAGTTTACCTGAGCCTATATCTATCACAAGGGTTAAGATTATTATCACAGTTATGTTAACCCAGTACTAGTGGTAAGTGGTGGACCGTAGCCCTTATGCTGGTTGGATGCCAAAAGTGTGATATTTTTCTATTTAGATGAATAAGGTCGAATGTATGTTTCACAACAGCAGACAGTTGACTGAGCCAAGACCTGCCGTTTCAGGCTATGCAGAGTTGAAACTATTATACTTTTACCATTTCCAGCGGTGAATGATTCCTCCTGTGATTAAGTGTAATCAAGATCACTGGGATCACTCAGCCTTCCATGATCTGTATGTGCACCCTGCTCAAATTTATCCACATTCAAGCTTTGATCTCAGGTATCCTAATAAGCAAGGGTTAGCGTTCGAGCCCTGAGCCTCACCAGCTCAAAATCAAATCTGTTTCAAGGCAGACAATAAGCCCCCCTCCAGTAAGACTTCTGGGGTAAAAGCCATCCATAATCTGTTAGCTCCAAATGGCCTGAACGTTGAAAGCATTGTGAAACTGCAGATGAGTTCATTAAGGAGATTAATCCTTGTTCTGTCTCTTAAGTTGGTTGGATTATGCATCAAATTATCCTAGTTATCATTCTTCTGTACAGCTAACAGAATAAATTGTTGCACAGGACATTCGTCTTCGCCAAACAGAAAGAATTTTAAATAGCAATTTTACTAAACAATTTGTTAATCTCTAGAAAAGTTTTTGGAACAAAAACTATTAAGTAGACATATCCAAAAAGCTTTTACAGTGACAACACACAGAGAAAACAACCTCAAATCTCAATTTTTTTGATCTATTTACAACCTATTTACTCAAATGGCATATCCTTATGATGGGATTTTTTTCTACATTTATACTCTCCTGCACATAAATTGTTGAAAGTAGATTCCCAGTGGCATGCCTAACGTTTTCAAAGATCCAAATCCCAGGCATGCATTCAAGGTAACTTTCAGGACAAAACTGAGATGATCGGGCCTACTAAGAAAACATTACAAGACACAAAAATCATTGTTGAAACTCAACAATAAATTGATGGTGCCCTAAGGGAGCAAATCCTTAAAGAAAAACAGTTGCGAACAAGGACAATTCTTGCTTAAATTTTACAGGTAAATACAAAGATCAAACATTTAATGCTAAAGATTCAAATGTGATGAAATTAAATCATAAATCATTGGGGCTTTCGTTGGAAAGCCTTGGTTTTAAATATGATCAGGACATGTTGACTGTTTAATTATACTAAAACAAATTGTATAGTGTTCAGCGCAGTGTAAAAACTGAAATGCCGTATCCAAAAATGTTAATACTGGGGAAAACACTGCATTAAACTCTGGACGCAACATAAATACCACATTCATCTTTGGTTGTAAGGAAGCATCGCATCCAACTCTTGATGCAGCACAAAATATAAAAACCCAACTTTGAATGCAGTGTAAAAACTGAAATACCGTATCAAAAAAAGTTAAAATTAGGTAAAAGCATTCAACTTTAGATGTTGGGCAAAATACTACATCCAACTCTTGATGCAGCACCAAATATCAAAACCCAACTTTGAATGCACCCGGATGCAGCTCAAAATATCACATCCAACTTTGAATGCAGTGCAATTCATTGCATGCAGTGTAGAAAACGGAAACCAACTACGAATGCAGTGCAACATATTGCATCCAAATTTGGATCCAGGCACGACTGCAGAATAGATTTTCACATCAACTCTGGATGCATTGCATCCACAAGGACAAAGCCTGCTGCAAATGCCAGATAACTTTTGGCAGAAGTTATATCCTCAATTGTGGCTTCTAAGCTGAAGGTTAGCCGACTAACATAATCTTGCACATGCGAAACTGCCAATGCTGAAATTTATTTTGATTTGTCGTTTTGGCAGAGCTGATACCCTCAGTGCAAACATCTACGCGGCAAGGAGAATTTTACCGATAAAACTGCCTAGGCTACAATTTAATGAAATTTGCGACTTTAGGTGAAGAAATACCCTCCATCCAATCCGCAGATTACCCCGCGGCTAAAACGTTGCCGGTGTAAAACAATTATTTGGTAAAATTGAAAGGAATTTAGTGCTATGTGTCATAAAGCTATCAAATAGGGACAAAATAGACGACTTACTTCCGGCAGTGTCGTCTGCCATACACATGACAGTCAATCCATCGGTTCTTTTGACATGGAAAATATAGCGATCCTGCGAATAAGAGACGTGGCAATCAGCCGTTATTTTTTCCAGTATTTGACGCGCGATTGCGCTCGCGTTTGTCGCGGTCGCGCTGAACTCCGCAAGAACCACGGAGCCGCGGGCTACAAGAGCATACAGTATTGCCATGCGATCAATATGTTTTTGTTGAAACAGAGACGACGCGTTCGTCGATTCGAACCCGCGACCTCTGAAATACCCAAAAAAACAGTGAAATTAATAAAAATGGATGTTATAAGAGTCCCGGGAGTCGATCTCGTGATCTCCTTGAGATGAGGAAACCCTAAATTGGATTTGGGAGGGAAAAGAGGAGCGAATGGAATTGTTTTCCTTTGTTGGAAAAGGAAACAGAGCATTTTGATCAGAGAATTACGCGCAAAACACAGCAAAATGCGTAGTGACAATTATTGTCTTTTTTTTTAGCTTGTTTTTTTACTTGTTTCGATTATCCGCTCCGCTGGCTTTGGACCCACGGTCACATGCTCGGGTGGCAATCGGGCTATGGGTGTTCATAATTAATAATTAGACATGAATTGTACACGTAATTGTAAATCTGCTATATATTTCACTCAAGTATGAGCACAAATGCCGACAATCTATGTAATCTAGTGTTTAATGAGTACGCACTACTCATCAAAAAAAAAAAAAAAAATCACGGGAATGTCGATGCTCACTTTGTCTTTTTAATATGTGATTTCATTCGTATAGATGTAACTTATAGTGGTAATCAAGGGAATGGTGGTAAAGTATAATAATTACTCTATTCTACATTATAATTTAGTAATTTGTTTTTTTTATATTGAAAAATTATAACATCTTGGAGATGTGGAGGAGTTTCATTTATTTCATCACGATACAATGTTTGAGATAGCTCAACCTTGACACAATGTTTGAGCTAGATTGATGTTGTATGTCACCCGTTATTAAAGAATTTGTAAAGAAGGTGATATTTTTGATTGACGTGGAACCCTCTTATAGATGAAATTATATAACAAATTTAAGGTAGGTGCCTCGAAAATGATATCTATCAACATTTTTCATATAAAGAATAACCATGAAGTTCTTAATTAAAAGTATATTTACATGATATTACATTTGCTTTGGTTTTAAATGATGCACAATGTCCAATAATATCTTTGATATAAAGAAAATACAAATAAAAATATACTAGCAATCGCATGTGTACAAGGTCTGATGTGAAACACTATATGTTATTTTATTTAGAGGGATAGTTATTACTTTTGTAGTTGATGTTGATAAGGGGTGTGATTGTTTTTGGTTGTAGAAATAGAGATGAACCACTTCATTTAAAAAGTGTAAACGTGAGGTCTAGCCCTTAAAACAATTCAATATGAAAAAAGTGATATAATGTACAAAACTTTGGATGGAAACAACTATACATTGTTTGGTTCTTTCTCGACATTTTAAAACTATATGTATTTGTATGCAGATATAATGAAGAAGACATTAAAAATGCGTTGTTATTTACATAAAGAAGCGAGCAATAGTAAAAAGGAAAAATTGAACATGTATGTTGAAAAGTTAGATTTTGTAAGTGTAGAAATATAGATGCACCACTTCATTTAAAGGTGTCATCTCTACATTTCAAACTTGTTACAAATTCATACATATACAAGCACTTTTGTGCACAAACCATCCCAAACCTTTGGGATGTTTAGGACACAAAAATGCATCCCCTCCCATTTCATCCATGTGACCCAAGAAGGTGACTATCGTGCCATTTTCTAGCCCCCTCTCTTCCTCACCGCAAAACCACGTCATGCCAAGTGGACCAATGGGACAGGGACAAATTTTTACACCAAACATCCCAAACGTTTGGGATTGTTGGGACAAAAAAGTGCACTCATGTCAAGATAAAAAAACTAAGTTTTTTTATCTTACCTTATTGCTTCCTCCCCGCTGCACCCGTGAAACCTTCACTATCGGCAATCCTTTTGTTCTCTATTGTTGTTGCTTCAACCTCTTCACCCTTGCATTGCTCATCCCTACATCTTCCTCCATTGCTGGAAAAACACCATGAAACCATGATTTTTCAGCAAACACCATGTTCGTTCACTATCGGAATGACTTCGTAACCAAAACAATGAAATGCTCATATCTCACAATCCGAGACCACAGATTGAGGTGAGATTTTTTGCAGACCTCCTCTTTTTCAAAGGCCATCAAGAATAAATTCATAGAAGATCAAATGATTCCCTTGATTATTAACAACAACAAAAAAAACATTTTGTGCCCTAGCTCTCATTCCTAATATTTCCCATCAATCTGAGAACGGGTGAAGCTAAAACTTTGCACACAAACTCTAAATGAAGAACATATCCCGATGGAATTATTTTTATTGCAATCGAGATGTAAAAAGAACTCGTTAAAATATTATCGACTCCATTAATGGTTGTCATGGTAGCTTCGTGCCTAAAGTTTCACCAAGAAATTTTTTGTTTTTTATTTCCAAGCATTTCGGTGGGTGAAACCAGGTGAAATTTGGAGCACGAGATCACGACGAAGAGACGAATCCAAAAAGATGTTTCCCATTGCAAACCGAGACCATTTTCACCACTTACTACAAATAGAATATCCCATGCTCTTCTACATGATATAAATGGTAAATCCCACGAATTACAAGTTTGATCACTCGGACAATCAAGAAAGATGCAAAATGGAGAGTAAGGCAAAAATGACAACTTTCCCAAAATAGTAAGTCCCCAAAAAGCAACCTGCTAAAAATAGAAATGTGTTAAAAATAGAAATGCCTTAGTAATGGAAGAGGATGGAATGTGTCAAGAGGTAAAAGGTAAAATTAGAGCAAAACATGTGATATGTCCTAAAATAACACCTCTTAGAACCTACAATCTAAAAATAGTAAGTTTTGGTTTTGAGTGCAGAAAGTTGCAGATGGTTCTGTTTTCACTCATCTTTCCACTTTTTGGACTCTTCATGGGATTGTAAGATGATTTTAGGGTTCAAACAGTGAATTAAAAACTTCAGGTTGGTCTCGAAAACATCGTCCTGAGTTCAAATGTGCCCAGAAACAAAGTAGTGCATCGAAAGGCATAACAGGTGAATCCATCTCCATCACTCAGGGAGTTGGGTGATTCAAAATGAGTTGGTTATGGAGAGATCAATGAGTTGAAGTGGTTCATTAATCAAGTATAAAAGAGGATCATTGTGAGTAGTGCCGTGTCCATCCCAAGCTCACATTGGGAAGTCCTGAAACAATGTTTCTCAACACTCATTTTGTGACCCGAGATGTCTGATGCATCATGTACTAGGAGGAATTGTGATCATCATTGGAAGGGAAAAAGTGTTCAAAATGCACTTCATCAAAGCTTTCGATGAGTACACCAAAGGTGTGGATATGTAAAGAAGGTCATTAGAGATTTTTCTCCATCCTCGACTTCTTCGAGTGAACCTCGATGAGTTAAACCTATGGTCATTAAGGTGATTATTCAAAAGTGTTTCTAAACACTCTGTTCAAGGTGTTCGTGCATCATCTGAAGGAGGTTTATCATGGTGTGAAAAGGTCGAAATCCAGAGTTCGCCACATGGGGACATTCATCGATCGGTTAGGCAATGAGGCAAAGGTGGCAAGGCATCATCTTCAACAACATTCCTTCTTCCTTCTCGTCTCTCATTCTTCCTCGTCTTCTCTACCCCCTTTTCTAATTCTTCATTACGAGTAATCATGACATTCGTCATATTCATTAATGTGACTATAGGCTAAAATGTAATAAGTCACCCTTAACTAATAAAAGGGGACTTAATTTTATTTCCTAGGAATGTCAAAAGTCACAAGTGGAAAGGACAAATGAAAGGTCACATGGGGGTAGATGAAGAGTTGTTTCTTGGTCTATATAATGTAATGACACACTCTTTCTTAAGGGTTGTCAATTTTTGCACTCAAGAGAGAGATTTTTTGAGCAAGGCAAAAGAGATAGCATTCTTCCACTTTCCTATCTAATTTTCCTCTATCTTCTAAGCATTGTACAACTTGTGAAGATGTCAATAAAGAAATGAGTTTCTTCTTTTCATGATGCATGAATGTGTGCAACTTTGTGTGCATGGTTTCCTCTCATCATAAATATTCTAAACTTGGTTATTTCTTTCCCATAATTTTTGAATGTGAAACTTCTAATTAGCTTTGGAAAGAATCTGATTTTCTACTTACAAAGTTAATTCCCCTACCTAACTTCTCACTCCCTTTCCCCCATATTTCAAAAATTCCTCCCTTGCAATTTATTACAAGAATTTTCCGTGGGTATAGTGGAGTGTACCTGTTGGATCCCCGACCTCTTGGCTAATAACAAATTTCCTATTTTTTTCATTCACAATAAAGTGGAGCTGCACCACACAAGTAGAGGGACCTAGAGTCCTAGAGCATTGACAAGATAACCACCAATTTGTCTACCCGAAATTTTTCTCGCCAATAGTTTTTGGCGCCCCCATGGGCATACTTGGCGCAAAGCATGTGCACCCAAAATATGATCACAAGAAAATATTAAAAAATCAAATATCCAAAAAAACAAAAATTGAAAATTGAAAAAAAAAAAAAAGATAATTGATTGAAAGTCATTTTTAAAGATGCACCGTTGGTTCCTATAAGTGACCTTTCATATTCCACAGTGTCTCTACATATCCCCATCATAATTTTTTCCAAAAGATGGCTGAAAGGAGATATACTAGGCTGAGCAAAGGTTGAGAGGAATTGTTGATCCTAATTTTGAGGCTTTGCAAAATCAAAGAAAGATAAATCAAAGGCAATCTATACTACTTCTCTCAAGCCTCGTCCCCATCTGATTCATCAAGTGGTACTCCTAGTAATCCCATTAAAACTCCTATTGATACTCCTACAAATTTTCCCATATTTCAACCACCATTAAACATTGAATTCCCTAGTGAAGAAGAATGAGAATCAAAAGAAGAACCGGGAGAAGAATTTTCCAAAGCAAAAGTGGAATCAAGCCAAAAAGAAGCAACACTTGCAAATGAAGCAGAAAGACCTTGACTCATTCTTTCATGGGGAATAAATATATGTCCTCTTACTCTTTGCACCCCCTCTTCACAACCTACAAACAAATTTCCGCAAGAACTTTCCAAAGTTTAAAGGTGATGGCACGCAACTCCCTAAAGAGCACATATCGGCCTTCATCACATCATGTGGAATTCTTGGAGTTGAGCATGAAGATGTTATTGTAAGATTGTTCATGGAATCTCTCCAAGAAAAATTAGCAGAATGGTTCTACCTCCTGCCTTCTAGATCAATCACCTGTTGGAATGATATCAAATCTAGGTTCGAAGAAAGATTCAAATTTGTTGAAGACTTCCAAGATCTCATCGTTCAATTGGTACAAATGAAGAAAGAAGCAAATGAGACTATGAGATACTTTGTGGCCCGTTTCAACATGTTACTTAAGATAATAACATAATAGGATCACCATCTGATAATAACATGAAAGGGTTCTTCATTAATGCTCAATCATTGGAGGTAGGGTTCTTCTTATGAAGGTTCGACTAAGGAATCTTGCACAAACACAAGGAATGGCCATTGAAGTTGAAGATGATCTCATCCTATCCAGAAGATCAAGAACCCTTCAAAGGGTAAGGCTCAACATCCCAAGGATGAAAGAATGGATCCGTTACTTACATAAATTGGCAAATGAAATGACATCATTGAAGAGGAAATTTTTAAACGAGTATCTCCTCAAAGAAATAATAGAAATCATATTTCAGGAGCACCTCAAAGGCTTTCCTTGGAGGCCCCACCCATCAATGCAAGTTGTAGAACTCAAGAAGATGAAGAGGATCTTGAACAAGAAAGTGAAGGTGGTGATTTCTAAGATTGAAGAAGTAGAGAATGAGACACAAATCAGATTCTGTGAGTACTCTAGAGGTGATGAAGATGGTGGTAAAGATGCACCTAGTCTCTCATGTGCGGTGTTCACCCATTCTTAGTCTAAGAAAGGAGCTTCTTCCTCCACTGCTAGAAAAAATAAGAAGATTGAAGATCCTCTTGTGACGATTCTCTAAAACAAAATAATCAGTCAAGGATCTCCACTTCCACCTTACATGGAGTCCGCATTTGAGAACCTAATCCCGTAACCAATAAAAGGTCACATGTTGGTCCAGTAAGTCTTCAAACACTCCTGCTAACTCTAAATCCACTCCTACAAAATCTAGTACTTCAAAAGCTTCCAATTTACCTTTCAAAACAACCTCCATTCCAAAAACATCTACCCCTATTTCCAATCCTATCCCGACCCCAAAAGCAGTGTCTTCATCTCCCCTGTCCACATCTACTCTTTTGACATCGTATAACATATGAACAAATCCAAAGTGTAGATTTCTAAATCGAATATTTGCAAACTCATCCGAACAATTTGAGAAATTTCTCCAGCATATTAAGAGTGGTAATTCAAAGTTAAATGTTGTGACTCCTATCCCTAAAGGCATG
The DNA here is from genome assembly GCA_018340775.1 of Taxus wallichiana var. yunnanensis. Lineage (NCBI taxonomy): Eukaryota > Viridiplantae > Streptophyta > Pinopsida > Cupressales > Taxaceae > Taxus > Taxus wallichiana. The sequence goes on from CM031244.1 coordinate 643,791,128, forward strand.
TTACTAAACCCACCCGCACTTCCATCGTAGAACGCGATTTCTTTGAGTGCATCTAAGATCGATAAGGTTGACCCTTTCTATGTATCCCTTCTCGTTGGAGAATATGTATTGAATAATTACATAATAGATTCATGTACCTCTGACAACGTAATGCTGTGAAGGTTTCCAAGGCTCTTAAACTCACCATGACTCCACATGGTGGCTCTTGTTACTCCATGGAGTCAAAAGAAGTCCCACTTGTAGGGAAGGTCAAAGATGTATAGGTGGCCCTTTCCAAATTTCCAAACAAGAAGGTTTCAATGATGATTTTGGTAGTAGACATTCCGATTCATTTGGAATGTTGTTGAGTAGAATTTTCTACCAATAGTTGGGAGGTAAAATCTAGATGAATTGGTCTTTTGCAACCATTCTAGTGAAAGGAGACATGGAAAAATTTCTTCTAGAGAAGAAGATGAGGTACACGGTGTAAAAATTAGGAAATCCAAAAGCCAACATCTTATACCAAAATAACATGAGGATGAATATTTTTGTAACAACCAAGGAAGAGGATGAGATTCCAATCTTGATAGGAACAAACATTCCTTCCCTAGAGGAATATTGATCTAGAGGAATCATTGAGGAAATTTGAGTTGTAAGAGGGTAGGTTTGAATTGCCGATGATGTGGGTCATGAAGAAGAAGAAATGGTTATTGGTGAATTTCAAATGGAAAATCAACTTATATGCTTACACATGAAGAGGAGATATTCCCATCCCGATTTGGAGATGAAGATGCTCACAATCATGTCATCCATGAAGAGACAAATCCATCTTGTGATGATCCCTCGAAAGGTTTGAAAGAACAATCAGTGTAAGATATCCTAAGAGTTGCTGAAGAAATAGAAGACCCTAAGCTTGGTATTGAACTCCTGATGCAAGCCATGGATTTGCATTACAAGTGTGAATCCAACTCAGAATCATCTAACAATTTGAAGGTTGGCCATGATGAAATAAAACTAGATGATAAATTTGATGTCACACCGAGCAAATGGCTAATGGATGTATGATGAAATCGAAGATTTTCTCTTTCCCATTGAAGAAGAGTACTCTTTCTATGATGAAAAATATGAAACAAAGGGTGTTGATTTCATCAAGACGAGGATACCCTCGATGAAGAAGTAGTGAAATGCAATGAGCTTCAGGATAGTGAAGCAATTCCTCCCTATTGTTGCTTTTATTTTCAAGATGGAGAATCTTCGAATGAATGTAAAGGTGAACTATTGGAAACTCCAATAAAGAATCATGTGCTAGAGTTTGTGAATATGGTAGAAGGTGTGGAAGATCACGAGCTAAGTCTTGACCTCTTAGCTCAAGCCATGACCATGCAAGATAGGTATGAGGTTTCTTATGATCCTCTAGTCAATATCCAAACACTTCATAGTGAACTGGAACAAAAAGATAAATTTAAGGTTTCTCATGGAAAGGGTGTCAATGAATATGATTACAATAAAGAGGGGAACTCAATATTCAAGTAATTCAGTCAAAAATCAACCTTGAGGTAGCTGATGAGATGATCAATGAGAAATCAACAATGTGGGTGAACACGGAAGGCAATTAGCATTTTGAAACTGATTTCAAAGAAAATAAAGGCAATGGACTTTCTAAGTGAAGATCTAAACATCAAAGAGGTCACGAGGATCACTCCTCCTAAGTACACATACACAATCAAAAGCACTTAGATTTTAGAAGTAGTTGATGAAAGGAGGTTACTTTCTTGAACCAGAGAAATGGCTTTGTAGATCATCATCACTCAATGTTACCCATTCAGGGGTAACCTCTAAAGAGAAAAGTGTTACAGTGTAAGTGGGTTATCCCCCAAATTATATTATAGGTGATTTAGGTTTGTTTCCCTTTCCTTGTTTGTGGTGTGTTTCCTTCAATCATGTGTGTTGTTTGTGTTTTCTTCCTTTCTTGTCTATCTCTTACAAGTTGTGTGACTCTATGGCCCAATGGATAAGGCACTGGTCAATGTTATGTATTGAGATTCTGGAGTTATCATGTCATGTCCTCGTTGCGCTTGATCCACAACATGTCCCCAAGTCAGAGCCAACTATTTTCATGAGTTTTTGCAAGGGAAAAATTCACACCTAAAAGCATGACAACTATACCCTATAATGAAATTTTTCACTTAAAGGTCATCTTGAGCCCTCCTCCAAATCACCCTAACCCCCGTGTCAATCTTATCCCATCCTTTTGAGTGGTCTAATGTGTGGTGTCATCATGTTCATAGGTGATTTAGGGATATCTAGTCCATTCAGTACTTCTAAGACAAGTTTCTCCAAGATAGGGTTTTTGAGAAGCTTAGGAAAGGTTGTTTCCTGGCCTTCCTAAGGCTAGTGCACACCTCTCGAGAGAAGAATGAAGGACTCAAAATCATCATAGAGGTGTATCAAAGAGATAATAATGTTTTTCAATTGATTTTGGAAGAATTTGGGAAGTTTCAGAGGTTTTGGAGTAGTTTCAACAAAAGTGGGTCTGGAGGGCAAAGTAGTGCACAATGCAAAAACAACTCTTGAGCTTCAAGAAGTGATTTTGGGAGCTCTGTAAGGAGTTAGGAGCCAAAAGAAATATTTTGGGAAAGCTAATTTATATCTCTAGAGGATGGTTGTCTCACGTTTTTACAAGACTGCGAGGTTTTGTCTACAACCTATTTTCAACATGCATAATCTTTGAGCCCAAACAAAAATCTTATTTTTCAGGATGTTTTAGGTAGAATAAAGGTATTAGACCATCATGATTGTGTTAAAAAGGCATTTTACATGTAATTTTATATAGCTAAGTGTGTGAGAAGAAGTGTGAGAGCTCAAGTTACGCCTCCGATAAGTTATTCCACAAGGTAAAGGAGTTAGCCATTTTTTGGTGAAAAAATGGACCAATTAGAAGGTGGCACACTTTTTTGCACCAACTATCCCAAACATTTGGGATGGTTAGGAAAAACAAAGATTTCCCAACCTCATTTTAGGACCCTCGACCCTCATACAACCTCTATTGAGCCTAATTAACCTGGGCTTTAGCCCCCATGCACAGATTTTGAGCCCCCAGCTCCGTCCAGTCACACAACGCCACATGGCCCAATGGGAAAGGGGCACACTTTTGTGCACCAACCGTACCAAATGTTTGGGACAGTTGGGACATAAAAATTCCCCCCTCCCATTTTATCCCTTGATCATTCATGTGACCCAGGAAGGTGACTATCATGTTATTTTCTAGCCCCCTCTCTTCCTCGACTATAAATCACATCATGCCAAGTGGACCAATGGGATAGGGGCACACTTCTTTGCATTGGTCATCCCAAATGTTTGGGACAAAAAAGTGTTCTCATGTCCAAGATGAAAAAAACTAAGTTTTTTAACCTACCTTGTTGCTTCTTCCTTGTGCACCCGTGAAACCTTCACTATCGACAATCCTCTTGTTCTCCATTGTAGTTGCTTCCACCTATTCACCCTTGCATTTAACATCCCTACATATTCATCCATTGCTGAAAAAACACCATGAAACCATGATTTTACATAGACAACATGTTCGTTCACTCTGTTGGAATGACTTCGTAAATAGAATGGTGAAATGCTCATATCTCATAACTGGAGCATGATTGAGGTGAGATTTTTCACCTCCTATTTTTCGAGGCCATCAAGAATAAATTCATATAAGATCAAATGATTCCTAGGATTATTAACAATAATAAAAAATCCATTTTTTCCCTAGCTCTCATTCCTTGGATTTTCCATCAATTTGGAGAGCGGGTGAAGCTAAAACTTTGCACACGACTCTAAATGAAGAGCCTATCCCGATGGAATTAATTTCATCAGAGCGATGATCCATAGGATCCAAAAACACACCACTTCACTCAGGTTCCATCAGCACCAAGAAGGAAAATTGAAGAAAATGAAGGAAATGAGGTAAACAAAGGTTCTGGACATAACCACCACCTTGCAAGGGCGGCGGTCTTATAACCGCCACCCAACTAGGGCGGCGGTCCTAAAACCGCCGGTTTGCTCAGGGCAGTGGTCCTAACACTTCTAAATAGAAAAGAAGAATGGACGTGAATTTGAAGCGCATAATTGTGTCTCTTCCCTCCCTGACCTTTCCCATTCTCCAGTGCACGGGAGGACATGGGAGAAGGCTATAAATACAAGGAGGAGCAAGAGAATTGGGCATTTAGAGATCCAAAGAGATCAAAGAGAAAAGTTATAAGTTTAATGAGAGAAAGTGAGCAAGATCTTTAGTGTTGGAGTGGAATTGTAGGAGCAAGGTGTAGAAACAGAGCAAGCAAGCATAGGAAGGGAGAGGTTTACATTGTTGTCTCCATTTTCTACTTCTTATAATATGTAATTATCTATAATTGACCAATAAAAGTGGGAAGAAAGAGTGTTTTTCCCTTCTTGACTAGTTTTCCTCCATTGGAGGTTTCCAAGATAAAATTGTTGGTGTTGGAGTTTGAATTCTTTCCTATTCTCTGCAATTTCCTTTCTATAGCACTAGATAATCAATCACTAAGCTCTAATTTTCAAGCAAATATGTCATTTTCCAAAGTTGAAAGTAGAACAACATAATTGTGTGATTTCGTAGAGTTCCAAAGTAGAAGTTTACAGATCATTTTGGTATCAGAGCTGATTATATATCCAGGACTATGGTATTCAATTCTTTCTTGTGATTTTTATGATAGCGACAAGGTCCAAAGGTGAAGAAGTTTTACCTCATGCGAGCCGGATATTGGCTTTGAGAAGAAGTGGAAACAAAGAATTTGAGCTCAAATGGAAGAAGAGAACTTGGTTCGTAGAGTCGATATGTTAGAGACCATGATGGATAGGTTGCACAGAAAACAAGAAGAGCTTTCAAATCTATAAAAGACAACTTTAATTAAGCAAGATTCCATGGACTCAAAGTGGTTCAAGCACTAGACGAGAAATTTGGTATCGGAAAGAGCCACGAAGTGGAAGAATGGGAAGAGCGTGAAGAAGAGATGCGATTGTAAGTGAGAAGGTAAAATCTGCTCATACACCTTTTAAAGTTGAAACGAAAGTGGAAATAAAGAACTTTGAAGGACAAGTAGATGCATAATTGCTTGATAAGTGGCTAAAACATTGGAAGTTTATTTTAGTGTGCATAATGTTACTGAGGCACAAAGGATTACCTTTTCACGTCTCAAAATGGAAGGTCAAGCTCTGTTTGGTGGGAAACCCATCTAACCACTCTTGAGAAGAAGAAATGTCATATTGTCAATACTTGGAAAGGTTTTAAAGAATTTATTAGAGTAAACTTCTATCCTATTGGCCATAAGACCGACATGATGATTAATCGGGCAATACTTTAGAGACAGGGTAATACCAAAGTGTGCAAGACTACACTACAAAATTTTGGAGACAAGCCATGTTAATTAATATGGACTTGTAGGATGAGGACATTCTGACCAAGTATTTGGGAGGACTTCACACAAGGTAATCTCCACGAAGCCCAAGGATCTCAATTAAGCTTGTATACAAGCATATTGCATTGATGAAGAGAAGAAGCAAGGATAAACAAAGCCAAAGGGAGACCAAAGCTAATGATTAGTAGGAAAAAGAACAAGGGAAGATGAGTAAGAGAGGTAAATGGAAAGGTAAACATGTCGATATTGCTTTGCATACTTGTAAAGATCCTAAGATTTTTATAAGAATTGTGATATAAATGGACATATTAATGCCACATGTTGGAAGTTGCATCCGAAATCACACCCAAAGCACCAAACCAAGGATTCCAAGAAATCCATGGCCATTGTGAAAATAGAAGGAGAGGTGGAGATTGAGGATGATTTAGATGTAGACGAGAGGTTGGGATGCACGACCACTAACATGTATCAAAGGGTAAGAAGAAGAGATGAGTAAGCTTTTTCAAATCAAAATCCAAATCAAGAAGACTAAGGTAAACACTTTAGTAGATTTTGGTTCTCAGTCAAATTTTATTTCTAATGCAACAGAATAACTTGGCCTAGAGACTTACGCGCATCCACATCCATACCCATTGGGATGGGTGAAGAGGGGTGTAGAAATACAAGTTACAAGAAAGTGTAAGTTTAAGTTTGGGATAAATACCCAATACATAGATGTATTAGAGGTTGATATCATTCCACTTGATGCATTTGACATTATCTTTGAAGTCCTTACTTGTATGCCAGGGATGTTGTGTTCACAAGGAGGGAGAACCGATGATGGGTCAAGGATGGAATCAGTTTTCAACATCCGGCATACCAGAGAAAATCAAAGAAGGCTATGGTAAGTGCCAACCAAGCACCAAGACTTATTCAGGAAAATCATTAGTTTTGTTTACTTTCATTAGAAGAAAAGCAAAATGGACTTGAGAGCACGAATATTTTGGATAGCACTTGTCAAGTTTTGCCAGAAGAAGCCACCACATGAATTGCTCATTCAAGGAGTAAAACAAACTTCCGCTATGCAATCACCGTATCTACCTATTGATTCACTGGACTTGACCATGGGGCAACAAGGAGAAGAGGAGATACAAGGAACAATGGTGACTATAACAATAACATACATGGAGAGGATTTGGCCAATCCATCTCAAGAGACAAAGAAAAGCAAGAAGGACTAAACCACTACAATATGGGAAATTTGTCATACTTGAGCAAGGTTGGAAAAGAAACCTTCAGTTCTGTTCGGTTTAGAATGGAACATGGGTCAAAACCACGCTTAGGGGACAACAAGTCCCTCCTCGTTAATGGGAGAGGTTCCTTATCAAAGTAGGAAAAATAAATGTACAGATATACAACTCTCAATGTTTGGACCCCGATATTCGGAATGTTTTCATACTTAAAATACTATCAATCGAAGGAGGAATGGAAGAATATAGAGATGGGGGAAGGAAGAAAACAAAAATGTTTTTAGGAAATATAGATAGCAGAGTATCTCCCTACTCACATTGAACCAAGAAAATATAGAAAAGGATCAATTACTTCACCACCGATGCAAATCTACGACACAAAGTTCGAGGATTACATGCACTGAACATAAAGTTTCTATTGAATGTAAAACAAATGATCCATTGAATCGAGCCAGGAGAGAGAGATATAATAGAGGAAAATAAGAAAAGAAAGAACTTCTGTATTGAATTACTTTAGAATTTACAACCGTCGCAGAAAACCAGAATCCCCTTTTCCCATGGCCATAACCATGTTCTTATAACAATTCGTATACATCCATACTTTGTCCCCAAGAAAAGAATATCCGAAAGGAATAATGCTTGTTGCAGATCCAATTTTGGAAAGTGACATGAAACAAACACACTTATGAAAACTAGAGGTTCAAAAGGCAAATATTTTGTTAGTTCGAGCATGATTATTTTAGCAGGGGGCATCTCATGATTTTCTTCTTCATGTGGTCCTACCATTTCCACCTTTTAACCACTTTCATAGCACTCAAGTGCTTACTGGTAAGTTTTCTCCCTTTTTTATCGCGTATGCCCGATAAACTCTATTTTCTGATGATTAAACTTTACATCCCTTCAAACTTATCAATTTGGCTCCATAATAAACCAAAAATGCATCTCATGGGGAAACGACAAGAATACAAAGAAAAAGAATGAAGAACGATCCATTTTTGTGTTTTACAGAGCTCTGGTTTGTTAATGGCGTTAAAAACCAGATGAGTGCATTTGGCTATCTTTTCCCCCTTTTACCTTCAAATTTGGACCCTACACGTGGCAAGATCCAAGCGATGACGGCCCCGGGGAGAATAAAACTACATTTCCTGACATTTGGGAGAAAAAGCATGATTTCTCATTTTGCTCGCCCTCCTGCAGCTCCGCCAAAGCTGGACACGTGGCGCCATCTAAGTGGCTGAGGAAATGCGGTTCAAATATGCCATTTAAACTCTTTTTAACAAAAAGCTCAAATTCTCAAAACCTCAAATACTGCCCGCTTTGACTTTTCAACGTGAACATGTGGCACACCACGATTGGAAAAAGGGTCGCGGCTCAATTTGTAACATTTTAACCTTTTGGTGAAAAAGACTCAATTTCCCCTACAGCCCATTGTTCTGATTTCATCCTTCAACATGTGGCATCGCCTGATTGGGTGCGGGAATGCACTTCATTTTTATACTTTATCTATTTTTTAAAAGGGGAAAAATTCCAACTTTTCCTCAAAGTCCGTGTCCCCGCCGTTGACTTTTCAACATAGGCCAGTGTCCCTTTTTAATTTGCTTTGCGAGCCTTAACTTAGAAAATTTCCTTCGCATGAGTGGGGCCGCGGGCCATTTTAGAAATTTTCACCCTTTCGCCACAATGCCTTAGAGAATAAAACGGATCTATCACCTCGAACTTTCACCAAAACCGCTCCACCCAATTAGAGACAGTGGGGATGTGGGGCAACTGACTTTTTTCCAAAATCACCAAAAGTGATAAGTTCAAAAAGGAACCCGCCTAATCACATCCAATGGGAAACAAACGCATAGCTTCACATTTTGAGCAAGAATTTGACGGGGAAAAGAACGTAGGAAGTCAGAAACGGAAAACACCATTTTTCCTCTCGATGAAAAATTTCTTTCTTTGTAAAGGTTAAAAATAAAATCGCAAGGTCCCACGTATTCCAAACGCATAAAAGAAGAACTAAAATCATTTCTCATCCATTGAAAATAGGTAAACGCTTTAACGGCAAGCATACTTGAGGGAATTTTGATTAGAAGCATTGTGGTAAAGGAAAACGAGCATCTAAGGAGTTTAAAACATGAATTTCTTCCATGGCGAGGCTCCAATTTTCATGAAATTAGATTTGAAAGGGTGGGGAAAATTGAGAGGACAAAAATTGGCTCCTTCTGGGGATGATTAGGCAAAGGAAAGGAGAAAATCAAGAACCTTAGAGAATTATGGGTAATCGATCAAATTAGTGTCTTAGCCAATGGGTAACGAGTCAAAAAGAAGCAATACCAACACAGAAGAGAACACGAAAGGAAAACAACCAAAACAAAAACAAGGAAAGCAAAACGATATACAAAATATACGTATGACCGCCAAAACTCCTAGGTTTCAACAACTTCAAAAATTACCCATTATAAGGAAGTGGGAGAGGAGAACCATCCATGTAATCCAGGTAAAAAGAGTTCTCACCAGCAAAATGTCTAATTTTAAAAGGACCAAGCCAAAGGGAATCAAATTTACCATGGATGCCTCAAGGTTCATGCCTTTTTCCCAAAGAAGAACATTGTCTCCCACTTGAAAAGTTCTGGGTTTAGGATTTTTGTCAAATAGAGCTTTTACCTTGAGTTGATGAGTTGATATTTTGTCAACCACTTGCAATCTGTCCTCATTTAACTTCTGGAGGTACATAATTCTTTATCCAATGAATTGGTAAAGTTGGCATCCTCAATGGCCTTCATCAAATGCAAGGCTAGTAGTTCTAATGTCACTCGCATCCGGGCTTCAAATCCATATACCACTTGAAAAGGAGACATTCTAATGGCTCTCTTAGTGTAAACCTATCTCGCCCATAAAGCATCATATAATTTCTTATGCCAATTCCTCGTAGATTCATTAACAAGCTTCCGAACAATGGTGACCAAGTTCTTGTTAGTTGATTCGATTGCCCATTCCTCGGGGATAGTAATCAAGAGTGGGAAAGGGAAATGCCATAGCCATAGCAGAAATCCATCATCTTAGTAGAAGAAAAATTAGAAGCATTGTCGGATAATCTTGTTTGGTATCCCAAACCTTATTAAGATATGCTCTTTGATGAAGTTGCATACTACTTTAGAAGTAGTACTTTTAACTAGAATGGCTTCCACCCACTTGGTGAAATAATCAACGACAATAAAACCATGAGTATGTCCCGCACTCAAGGTGACATACCCCAATGATGATACAAGTCTCTCGCAAGGTGTTCGGGATCCGGAAAAACTCGCCAAGTATACGTTTGTATCTCGCATGCCCCGCTCGCCTCCGCATGCTCTGTTTTACCCTCCGCCCCCATTTTCTTTACTTTTTGGTCTTCAATGACGAGACCGCCACCCTGCCTGGGCGGCGGTCTGGGGATCGCGCCAAGACATGACCCGTGATCGCTGCCCAGACAGGGCGGCGGTCCAGAACCGCCGCCCTACACAGGGGTGGCGGTCCCTTCACGCTTTCCAAATTCTTTCGACAATCGCGTCAAATGTAAATCTTCAATTTCACCCACTTTCTTCAACCACTTTGGCTTGCATTAATGTTTTTGGTTCCCTGATAATAGTGTTTTTCCTTTGTTTATAGTAAAAGAGTTCAATTGGGAGTTACCCTCTGGTAAATGCATTTTCTATAAATAGCCAACTTGTTTTCAAACAAATGGCCCCTCACCTTCTCAATTTTATTATTCAATCTTTGAATTTCTTGCTTAGAGTTCTACTAGCTTCATGTTTTGCATCAATTATTAGCTTTCCTTTGTTGTTTAGAAGTCATTCAATCTTCTTGTTTCATCTTATTCCATTGTTGCTCCATACAATCAGTTTAGCATAGAATAGTTTCATTTCTAGATTAGAATCCATTAAAGTTACAGGTTTTGTTTTGTCACAAGGATAGATTCTAAAACTCTCGGCACATTTGTGTTGTATTCCCACAATAAATCCCGCTAGAATCGCATAGTCAAGCCTTATTCACTTGCGTTATCCCTCTCCTACTCGCATCAGATTCGCTCTATATCCAAAGCCGCCATTGTTCTAATACCATCTTCTATCGATACTATCATATACATGCTTTTCTCGATTCACGAGAACACGAAGGAACGAGGAGATCACACTCGAGGGGATGAAATCACACACAACCGGATTTACCATTTCTCAGAAATGCCAGTTTGAGCTATCAAAGTTCTAGTTATAACGTATCAAATAGAGTAGTAAATTATTTTATTTCGCTTAAAATTGCTCTTGATATCACCAGGAAGTTATGGGGATTGATAGTTTCGAGAAACTGTGATTCATTCCTCACTTCTAGGTAGGATCGAGAGTCTTCCAATTTAAAATAATTAGTTGCTTAGATATTTAGGATAAAATCACAATCGCACGGCAAATAGCCACACCAAAGCTACTTTGTTTGTTTTAATTCTGTCATACTAGATTAGTTGTCCATTTTCTAAATATACTAGAATAGCTTGCTTCTTTAATTTCATTAAAATACGTCATCGAAAATACAAAAATAGAAGAATGTTTGCATGGTGTAAATACATCTTTCGTTATCAGTTTATTAATTTTAGTTAAAAATCAAAACACTTTGTATGACAATCACAGACCTAGAGAGCTTAGAGAATATATATTTGAACCAATAGTGCCTCAACCAAATCTACCCACAACATTAATCGATATAGATCAAGACCTTAGATACAGTCTTTCGAGCAACGGCAAACCTACAAGCAATTAGTGAACAACTGAGAGGGTTAAATATCGAAGACGATAAGGCATATACATTTTGGTCAAATAATCCTAACTATAGACTACCTTGATAAAATATTCGAATGACTCAGTATAAGGATTCGAAAGAGAACAAGTATTTGGTCATGATCCTTTAGTTCCACAACCCGACGTAGAGACCTCCTCGTTGACATAGATACTAGCTTACGCATTCAAGTTGCCAGAACACCTATAAGGTATTCCGAGAAAATCATACAACTTCTAGTTCTAAACATAGAGGCTGAAAAGGCGTATGATTACCTGGATAGTCGAAAAGAAGGATTGATTCTTCACATGACCATAACAGTCCACAACAACCACAAACTCATGGTTGTGATCCCCAAGTCTCACAACCCAACAGGTTAAATCAGTTAAGCATTGACATCGGTTTACGAACACAGGTATTTAGATCCTCACCACTCTCGCCGATATCATAACACAGCTTCTCCGTATTAAATATAGTAAGCCAATCAATCTAATATTTTCTGGACTAGACCAGAAAACCACCCATAGTTCACTACAAATCCACTAAACCTCCTATCACCATTTTCATGACCTTGTCTAGAGATATATACGAAGCTCCCACATGTCACTTCCCACGTATCCAACAACCAAGAAACAAGATCTCAAGCAGAGCTCGACATTGATTGAGCCTCCAAACAACTATTATATCTGAACGAACCATTACACCAATTCAGTTAGGAGGGCCTTCTTTGCCTTAGATTCACAGATTCCATTATTGTGTATTGAGGATATAAGATTACCCAATTAGCTTGTCTGTATCCATTCATATTCAACATTCACCGGCTATCTCAAGACGACCCTGGAGGTCGGGTACGAGGAAGAGGTACTTGTAGATTCCCATGCTCGCATGTCACTTTTCCATCGTACAAAATTGGTGAACCCGACGTGAAACAAACAGTTCTTCCTCTTTTATTTTTCATTTCTTTCATCCACCTTCGCTCTTTCCCATTATTCTCATGGGTATTCATATACCCCCCGAATATGTCAGGATACGATGCATATGGTAGACCTCTCTCAGGTCTCAAACAAACTATAGTCAAACAAATAGACAACCATCACCCTTGCTTTCTGCATGGGCTGATAACTATTCAAGTAATTACTTGTCATCTCAAACTCCCCCTCAGTAACTAGTTCTAGTTCTTCATTCCGAATTGAGGAGTTAGATCAACTTGCACAAACACAACAACCAGAGCCATCAGGCTCTAACAATATGACATTTACTGGAGAATCCATTTCATCTCCTCGGGTCTTGTTCAGACCACAAATCAATAGACAAATGTCATCCACTCCTATTTTTGATGAGGAGTACTTAGACTCTATGCTAAAAGCGAACAACGCTTCCAAAACATGTATCCACCTATAGGGAGTTTACAAATACAATCTGATACCCTATTCCAGGAAAACACCCCCATTCCTCCACCTATGGGAAATACCCTGAAGCTTGGTAGGGTAATGATCAATTCATAGCAGGGTATCACACCCCTTTACAACCTCAAGGTATACAACAAATGTCATTAAGGAAAAGCACTGTGTCTTCACCAATAGAGGTCATTTCAGCCTTAGTTGAAAAGGTTGGAGGGTTGGAACTTTCTCAAGCAAACCAAAATTCATATTTTGGGCAAACAGGGATCCCTAACCCTCTGCATCATCCTAGCCAACTCCTCCTTACAGAACAGGCACATTAGGCATGCCTCTCAACATCCGTATAATTACCCACAACAAACGCCAACTAGGACCACGTTTTCAAACGCCACTCCAATAAAAAACATGACACCTCCAAGCTTGGCACCAAACAACCCATACCAGAACAATGCTCCTCCTTACTTAAACATTTATTCAAAGTCACCACAAGGAGACATGTTCTCTTCTCCCGGATGTTCATTCAACCACAAGGATTCCCTTATGCCCCTACAAATACATATGCTATGCCATATCAACAAACCATGCCACCCCCACCCCCTCAAAGAAACACCATCGATGGTCGAGGCCTACGTAGTAGGGACTTATTCAGAATATTTAAAAGAGCCCCTAGACTTCACCATACGAAGTGTTATGCTTCCAAGACCTCTCCCCGATTTACCCAAATACAAAGGGGAGGGGGATCCAAACGCACACATTAAGGCCTATGCCACAACCATACGGGAATTACTCCCTTGGGATGGGGTTGTTGCTAAGATATTCCCTAAGACCTTAGAGGGTATTGCCCTTGATTGGTATTACAGAATACCTGAAGCCTCGATACACTCATTTAAACAACTCGTGTCAGAGTTCATCAAAGCTTTTGACATGAACAAATTGTTAAGAACAGAATAGGAATTTCTTGCATATTAAACAAGAACATAATGAATTCACTGCTCATTTTATTCAAAGATGGCGTATGATTCTCTACTCATCAACAAGTGCTCCAAACATGGATCAAATGGAACTATGTGATTTATTCCTTAATTCTCTCAATAGAGAGATAAAGGAAGAAGTCCAGAAGTTCCCACTAAGAACTTACGATGAAGTACTCGAGAGTGCTCTCCGAATCGACCAAGCAACGATAGATAGTGGTCATAAGACATATGGGACAAATGGGAAATTAACCACTCCCAATCAAAACACCGTGGCCTATCCTAATACCGGAACACTAATCAAGGACCTAAGATCCTTAACAAGAACTACGGAGTTACAATAGATGGAGTAACTGACCAAGTTAAAAGGGAAAATGTTGTAAACATTTCGCCACCTATTAATAATCAGCGAAATAACAATTTTACTCCAATAATCAATGCAGTGGATTTTAATCGTCCACCACGATAACAACAACAACAAAAAAAAAATCCAAACACAAGGTCCAAATCAAAACCCAATCGGATATCAGAGTCAAAACCAAAGGCAATAGCCTCAAAATTTTAACTCTAACAACCAAAGAACCTTATCATAATTTTAGACCACAACAAGTTTTAAATCAACAACCTCAAATTATAATCCCAATTTATATTGTGGCTTCCACAAGATTCAAGGCCATGATACTAGGACTTGTCGTGACTACAATAAATTCATGCAACGCTTGCCAGAAGATCAAAAACAACTCTTTATAGATATGTTTTTAGCAAATTCTGTAGTACCCACGCCAAACACTTATACAGGGGCAATTTCCCCTCAAAATGCACCCCTCAAGATCTTTAATGATCCACTCCCAAACCATTCTAACAATAATAGGTTAGATCCTAACGGAACAAACAAGGGTGTTATAACAGGAAACAATGATCATGAAGCTTCAACTTCATTAAATCCACCAGTCGCACCCCAACTAGGAACTCGACCCCAAACTAAGATAGTTGGTCTGGTGGAGTTAGACACCGAGCTACCCGTAGAAACCATAACAAGAACACGAGATTATTCTTCTCAACCAACTCCAAGTTATCCATTAGAGCCGCATAACATTCAATAAACGTTGGTAAAACCCATAGCGCCTATGATTTAATTAATGACTTAACTAAAACCTTCTCTCACATCTCCTTTTTGGATTTGCTAAAGAACTCTCCCACCCACAAGGCTGCCCTCTTAGAAGCATTAGGCCTTGGTCATTTAATCAACATCACTCCTCCTCCAGAAACACAAGTAAACCATGTAGAATTTGACGTTTATCCTCCGGGGCAGCCAGATAGGGATACTGAGTTTATATTCGATATAAGCAAAATGCCAACATATGCTGAAATTGCACGAGGTGACCCAACTTTACATTTACAAGTATGGGTTTACAATAATTATGTTAAATGCACAATGGTTGATGATGGGGCAGCAATTAACATAGTCCCCTTCGCTTTTCTTCAAAAGTTAGGATATGGAGAGACAAACTATTCCACAACACAAAATACGCTAAGAGGTTATGATAGCCTCAAGGCCACTTCAATTGGAACCATAGTTTTACCAGTCACTTTAGGACCCAAGACGGTCCTCACCGAATTTTATATTATAGATCGGGAAACCAACTATAATATGATCCTTGGTCGGCCATGGATACACCGCATGAAGGCAATCCCTTCCACGTTATTCCAAGAAATAAGATTTCTACACTTAGGGAAAATATTTGTGGCACAAGGTGACCCAAAACCCTTCGATATACACCTAGCTGATTTGAAGAAAAGACCAGGCATTCACTCCGAGTTTGAACTCCCAACAAATCAACTCATCAAACCAATTAATTCAAAACCAAAAGAGAAGTTGATACCCACCATAGAATTAGAAATTACAAATCTAGCCGAGGACATTCCAACACTAAAAATGAGACCAATGTTATAAAAACAGTGTCACTAGGGACTACCACAAAAATTGTCTTGTCATGTTAGAAAGATTTACCTATCCTCCTACCATTTGATTCTATGGGTATGGGACACACCTTAGGAATTGCTTCTCTTCCATCGATGAAAGTTTTATGGTAGAAGTAACCGAAGCAAAAGAAATAGATACGACAGATATCCCAACATCCATTTTTCCAAGCAAGTATTGGACTCTCCACTTCGATGGAGCTAGATGTCACTTTGAGGCAGGGGGGAGTGATCTTTACTTCACCTGAGGGAAAGATCCTACCTTTCGCCTTTAAATTAAACTTTGAATGTACAAACAACGGGGCTGAGTACGAAGCTCTCCTCCTTGGCCTCATCCTAGCCAAAAGAATGGGCGTCGATAATTAGAGTGCTAGGAGACTCGCAACTAGTTGCAAACCAAGTCTCTGAGGTATATGAAACTAGAACTGAGCATTTACAACTTTATAAAACAACAATATTAGATCTAAGCAAGGGATTTAACTTCATATCAATTGAAGCAATCCCACGAGAGTAGAACCTTCTCACAGACTCAATAGCAACCTCAGCTTCCCGCTTCACTCCAAACAAATGAGTCGAAGATACAAATTTCACAAAGATCACTGCACCAACCATTAGTGCGTAAAATACCAACAAACTCACTCCTAACTCATGGAGAAGCTGAGGATGATTTTTCTATCATGGATCACTTTGATGATAGAGTCACTCTCGAATATCTAAATTCCTATGCGGAGCTACACCTTGCTCACCGTATAGTTGATCTTTCCCTAATACCACATTCCTCTTCCTATTTTGGAAATCCCATGGTAGAGTCTCCTCCACAGAAAGATCTCGATATCTACGAGATAGAAAATGGAGAAAGCTTGGAACTACCTCCAGCCCCACCTGAATTTGAAGAAGGTAACGCTTCTTTAATAGAAGAAACCATTGACATAAACATTGGAACGGAGGAAGAACCAAAAATTTTGAAGTTGGGATCCTCGTTAACTCCAGAGGAGATAGAAATACACACCCAAATCCTCAAAGAACATCAAAAGGCTTTCACATTTAACTATAAAGAAATGATGGGCATCACACCACATGTCGTGGTACATAATCTTGTCACTAAACCAGATGCAAAACCAATTAAACAGAAGTCAAGACCAATGAAGCCAAAAGTGGCTCTCATGGTAAAAGAGGAAGTAATAAAACTTCTCCAAGTGGGATTCATCAAACCCGTTGACTATTCACAATGGGTATCTAACCCGTCCACGTCCTAAAAAGAATGGGAAGATACGCATTTGCATAGATTTTCGGATATTAACAAAGCTTGTCCCAAGGATGACTTCCCATTACCATCCATTGACGTTATCGTTGATGCAACAATTGGATTTGAACTATTGTCCCTCATGGATGGGTTCTCATGGTATAATCAGATTAAAATATCTGAACAGATCAAGCCAAAACTACATTCATAACTCCCTGGGGAACTTATTGCTACGTTGTCATGCCATTTGGTCTTAAGAACGCCGGCGCTACATATCAACGGGCAATGACATATATATTCCACGATCTTATCCATAAAATTGTGGAATCCTATGTGGATGACTTGTTGGCCAAGGCCAAGAAGCGCTGTGATCATCCATAAGTGCTCCGTATCATCCTCTCACGATTAATTGAATATGGCATCACATTAAACCCAAAGAAGTGTGTTTGGTGTGACAGGAGGTAAAATTTTGGGCTATATTATATCTTCACGAGGGATTGATGTTGATCCAACCAAAATACGGGTTGTTCTCAAAATGATCCCACCATCAGATGAGTCTGGAATCAGGTCATTTCTTGGGAAGCTCGGTGCAATCCGAAGGTTCATCCCAGATTTAAGTTTTGTCATTCATCCAATCAACAATCTATTAAAGAAAGATTATAGCATTGATTGGACTGAAGAATGCAACGAGGCCTTCAAAGTAGTTAAACGCTTCTTGTTGTCTCCACCCATGCTAATGCCTCCCAAACCAGACCGCCCTTTGATCTTATACTCACGAGCCACTCATGTCTCGCTAGCCTGCATGCTGGCTCAAGAAGACAATGATAAATGGGAACGTGCGGTCTATTTCATTAGCCAAACGTTGCTCGATTATGAAACACATTATACACAGAGAGAGAATGCCTTGCCATAGTCTTTACAACAAAACATTTAAGACATTACATGTTAAACCAAGAAACAAGGGTCATTGTAAAGACAGATCATTTACAAACATTTCTCACGTAAGGATCTTTATCTAAAAAGGTTGGACGTTTCATAACCTTAATGGGTGAATTTGAGTTGACATTCGTAAACCAAAAATCCATTAAGGGACAAATCATTGCAGATTGGTTAGCTGACAATCCACTAGATGGAGGCGATCTGGTAAATCTGACTTTCCTGATGAGTGTGTATACTTCATCGAAACCAAGCCCCCCATCTCTACATGCCCGTGGTACACTAATATCATCAATTTTATCATCAGACCACACATACCCTAAGGTGCCACATCACAACAAAGAAGGTGGTACGCATTATTACCACTAAATATGTTGTTTTAGAACAAGTACTCTATCGTAAAGCCTTCGACGACATGCTTCTAAGATACGTTAACACAGAAGAATCCAAGAAGATTCTTCATGAATCCCATAATGGGATATGTGGAGGCCACTTCGGTGGTCACGCCACCGCTCGCAAAATACATCGATGGGCTATTTTTGGCCCACTCTCAAGCATGACGCAGTGGAATTTGTACGTAAGTGCCACAAATGCCAAGAATTCTCTCACGAGATTCACATGCCAACACAATCCCTGCAACCAATAACAACCCCGTGGCCCTTCTCCATGTGGGGTCTGACTTGATAGGGAAATTCTCTCCCTCATCAACCGATGGCCATAATTTTATAATTACAGCCACATAATATTTTACCAAATGGGTAGAGGCCATGCCTCTCACCACAGTACCAGGTTTGGTAATCGCCAAATTAGTTCTGAATCAAATCATTTGCAGGTATGGTGTCCTACAAGTCATTATCTCAGATAATGGCACGTCCTTTAAAAATGACGAAGTTTGTGAGTTATGTAGCAAATTCCAAATAAACCATTACACAACCTCTCTTTACTACCCTCAAGCCAATGGGAAAGCAAAAGCGATAAACAAAAAAACATTAAAGGCTATTCTCCTCAAAACACCAAGGAGAATAAGTGAGATTGGCATTTAAAACTATATCCGGCCTTATAGGCCCATCGAACCTCAATAAGAACACCAACAGAGCAACCCCTTTCTCATTGGTATTCAGTAAGGCATTCTCCCCCACTTGAGGTCAAAATACCTACCTCTCGCATCTCATTACAAGGGATTCTGATGAAGAAGCTTATAGGAGGCATGCCTCTCTCAACTCGGAAAGCCTTGACGAGGCCAAAGCAAATGCCGAAACAACGGCACAGAGCCTATGCCGACCGGATGTGCCGGCAAGATAACAAAAAAATTCTATGAGTAGAGAAATATATGAGGGAGATCTAGTTCTAAGACTAGACAACGGATTGATAAGAAAATTGGCAAAGGAAGGAAGTTCCAGCCCAAGTGGTTGGGCCCATACCGAGTCATGAAGGACTACGAAAATGGTGCGTATCTTTGTGCACACTAGAAGGTGAGGAATTCAATGAAACTATCAATTCCTTGCATCTTAAACGGTTTTACGCATAAGACATCATAATCACCACTTGTACATTATAGCTACCTACATTGCATTAGTCATTTAGTTGTTTCATTTTGTCCACTCATTTCATAAAAATGTAGTCCAGAACTTACTCTTAAGCAATCTATTACAAATTTCTGAAAATATTGGCAAAAGCATTCAAATCACATCTCTTCAAACATCATCAAGTATTTTCAAATCTTCTCATCAAGTTCGACAAACAAGTATTGACAAAAACCATACCAAGGCCTGCATACTTGGTTTTGCTCTTTCTTTCTACTAGGTGAAGTTGTCCTTACCTACGGTTTGTTCTAGAAGCTTCTTGGTGTCACATCTATCCCTATTAAACCTCTTTGAAAGAAAGGATATCCCAAAGTTACAGGTCAGAAAAGTCAAAATCAAATGGAATCAAAAGCACCAAGCAAACAAAATATTTTATTTTACACACTTCTTTGCCCCATCAACCTTCGGTGATAAGCCCACATCTCTTACTGGTGGTGTGAGGTTGGGAAAGGAAAGAAGTGCCCTTACTTGCCTATATCCCGCCTTTGGTGACAAACCCATGCTTCTTACTAGTGGCATGAGGTCAGGATGTGGGGGGTCCATTCACACAAATTAACAAATCTTGGTATGCTAGAAGCACAAATCAAATTCTATTAAGAGAAAACAAATGTCCAAACTCCAAAAGAGATCAAATCCTCAAAACCAGATTTTGTCAACCAGGTTGCCATTTATAAATCTAAGTCTAGATAAACTGAAAGTAAGTGGCCTTCTAAGCTTGGTGGTAGTTTTGAGTAGGGTAAGTGTGTAGGTCTAAGTTTGGTTTCATATTGGTTTGTCTGTCTCTCATCATTCCATTCAGTCAAACTCATACAATTTGTGCCCTTCCTAACTCTTGGTGTAGAGCCCTCGCATCTTACTAGTTGTGTGGAGTTAGGAATGGGGAAAATTCATCTCTTTATCACTATACATTCATCACGTTTTTCCAAACATAAGAAGAAATCACAGATATTTCCCAAAGAGGTCAAAAGTTCAATACTACAATATGTTTGTATCATCTCATATCAACATTACAAAACATACAAAGTAAAACATTTCATTTGTTATCATTTGTCATCCATTGCATACATACTGAAAAGCATGAAAACAAGTACTCTAAAAACATCTAGTATACATGTGGAAACAAGTCACAAAATTCTAGGCACCAAAAGTCTAGATCCAAAAAGAGATATATATATATATATATATATATATATATATATATATATATAATCAAGTTTCATATATAATGCCATCATGCACTAGGCATGGTCAAAACGCTCAATGAGCCCGAAAGTACAAAAACACTCATATAGATATCTGAAAAAATACTACAAAAATGGCCTCTCAATCCCTATGGGATCCCTCAGAGGGCGCACGACCACGTCTAGGACTCGCTACGCCGGCGCTCCGAATGCACTGAGGGCTTGTGGTCACGGCCAGTAGCTGCCGTCTCACTATGAGAATGACTCCTCATCAAGCGCTCGGTCATCCTATATCCAACTACCTCAGCACGAGAGAGAAGTTAATGATCTTCACCGCATGCCAGATAGAGGCAAAAACATCGGTATGCCTACTACCATCCGAAGGCTCCCCACATCCACAGTAAAGCTCAAGACAAGTCTTCTCCGAGGGGAGCAACAAGGTATCTCAGTACATACTGGTGAATCAAGTCTCGCCACTCATCAGCAGTCGCTGCAAATAAAGGAGAAAACAAGTTAGAAAATGATCAAAAATAAAACCAAGAATAAACAAAATGAAAAGAAATAACAATAACTAAGACAATTCTAACTAAAACAAAGTCAAGAGAAGAGTGACAACTCACTCGATCTCCGGGCCTCCAAGAAGGATCTCTAGGATCCGCACCTACCACTGATGCCGCCACCGACTGGTGTCCCTCTCCCATGTCTGGGGCAATGTGACAGCCTGCAATGGACTCGCCATCTCCCCTAAATCCTGAGAGAGCAACTCCTCTGAGACCAAAGTCACCCTCTCTGCGCTCTACTCTGCCCTCTCGCCCGTAGGATCTCCTGAGTATCATGCCACTCGAGATCACTATCATCCTCCCCACCCATCCCTCCGATCTCCATCTCCTTTGTCTCCTCCTCTGTCTCTCCCCTAGTGAACTCCTCAGACTCGAGTCCACGTCAATGGGCTCATCGCTGCTATGGGCGGGACCGGTAGCAATCCAAAGTAAAGGTGCCTGAGGAGCACCGGCTCTCCCTCGAGCACGTACCACCCTCCTGGCCGTGATAGGAACACCAGGGGTAACAATGGTCCAACCCCGGCCTCTAGGACCTCCCCGAGCCTCACGAATAGATCTATACACTGGCCCCGCCGAGGAAACATGTCAATATAGGGGAGGCCGAACTGCTGTGGTACTCTATCAAAGGGGTGGATCTCCAACTTCCCCGCCCTGTCTACCAGCTGACTGGTAGTCTAACAAGCAATCAATGTAATGGTCTCCTCTCCCCATAGCCCTGCCATGGCCTGATAAGGAGTGGCCTCCATATCTGCAGTGGTCAAAGAGGCCACTGGCTGGTGGGGTGCTCTAAGAACAGTCATCCCTATCCACCTCGCTGCCCTGATGGCCCCGGGATCCTCCGCCTCTACACCTCTCCCATACAGAGTGATATGCTCATACACCCAACTCATGACAAGAGTGGGGTGGCTCAGTGACTGTCCCTATAGTCAGACCACCCTATATAAATCATGGTAGGTGGTCCCGAGGATGTCTGCTCCCCAAGCATGTACACGTCCATGGCCCTCAATCTATGTAATAATGGGGGCCAAAAATATAAGAGAGTGTCTCCTCCCTTGTCCCCAATCAATCTCAAAGCAAGGATGCCCATGATGGCCTTATGGAGCACAGAATGTCTATCTCAACAATGGAGCGGATCCTCACTCCCTTCTTCGACCCCATCGAAACAACTACATCCCCCATATAGGTGGCCCACTGAACCACCTGAGATCTCGATACTGCTGTCTTAAGAGACAATTGCCGCCCAAGGATCGGAACCCCCAATATATGGTAAACATCCTCCAGGGTGATGGTCCACTCACCCCTAACTCCTGGCAATCGGAAGGTGTTCCGATCCGCATCCCAATATGAAAATAAGTCACATAGTATGTGACTAGCAGGTGCAACGTGAGGGACCTATGCAATCCTCCAAATGCCAGCCCTCTGAAGGGTATCTCGCTCTGCCTGAGTGAGTGCCTCTAACACTGCTGGGAGCCAATCACACTCCCTCTCTGGCTCCATCTAATATACTCCTCCTTCTGCATACACCCAAAAACACAAAAAGGAGTAAGTTAGTATCAAAATCCAATTGAAAAACTATCAAAAACATATGAAAATGCTAAAAATGCAAAAATAAATAAAAGAAAGCATTGTTTTGCTTTCTGTCATGAACCGCCACCCTAAGAGCGGTGGCCTCCAAACCACCGCCTTCTAAGGCGGCGGTCCCAGAATCGCCGCCCCGCAGTAGGGCAATGATCCTGTCCCGAAAACACAAACGGCTCGAAGCCCTAAAAATGCCTAAAACAAGCAAAATTCACCATTTTAACTAAAATAAAGACCTACCCTATGGGCGCCCCCCTAGAACAACATTTAAAACTAATATTTTCAAAAATACCCCCCAAGACAAAGATTTTATCATTTCTACATTTTAGGTTTAAAAACAATAAATTGAGAAGAACTAACCTGAGACTTCGCAGGTCGATGTTCCGCTCTCGAGGCATGATCACTATCTCACCACGAACGTTTTGACTATACTCTCATCAAAAACCATCACCGTGGGTCCCAGAGCTCAAAAACTATCAAATCAATCCACGCAAATGAATAGTGAAATGAGTTCGTTATATATATATATATATATATATATATATATTTTAAAATTGATTTTGAATGTCTTTCGCAGGGTCGAGCGTCGACGAGGTAAGTTCTAAACCCCGCAGTAGATGGTAAGTCCTCATTTCATATCAATTTTGTTTTATTTCTCAATTTATTTTATCTATCTGCACTTGAGTCCCCTTTTTCATTTTTACAGATAACGGATTTTGGATGGTGACTTTCCAACACACGGCGTGTCGTATAACTCCTAACTCCCCATTTCGGACCGCCATACTGATCCACCATTTTACGCCTCTTCATGGCTAAGACGCTTCTCCGAGGGGGCAATATGTACCTGAAATTGTAGGGTACTACACCGCCGAACGATGTTACACATACCCCAATGATGATACAGGTCTCCTCGCAAGGTGTTTCAGGGATCCAGAAAAGCTCACCAAGTATACGTTTGTATCCCGCATGCCCCGCTCGCCTCCGCATGCTTTGTTTTTCCCTCTCCCCCCCTTTTTTTTTTTTTTCAAAGTGACGAAACTTCGTCTTCAATGACAAGACCCCGTGACCGCCCCTGTGCAAGGCGGTCCCGCAACCGCCGCCCCGCACATGGGGTGGTCCTGTTACATTTTCTAGATTCTTCCGACGATCACGTCAAACGTAAATCTTCAATTTCACCCACTTTCTTCAACCACTTTGGCTTGCATTAATGTTTTTGGTTCCCTGGTAATAGTGTTTTCCTTTGTTTATAGTAAAAGAGTTCAATTGGGAGTTACCCTCTGGTAAATGCATTTGCTATAAATAGCCAACTTGTTTTCAAACAAATGGCCCCTCACCTTCTCAATTCTATTATTCAGTCTTTGAATTTCTTGCTTAGAGTTCTACTAGCTTCATGTTTTGCATCAATTATTAGCTTTCCTTTGTTGTTTAGAAGTCATTCAATCTTCTTGTTTCATCTTATTCCATTGTTGTTCCATACAATCAGCTTAGCATAGAATAGTTTCATTTCTAGATTAGAATCCATTAAAGTTGTAGGTTTTGTTTTGTCACAAGGATAGATTCTAAAACTCTCGCACATTTGTGTTGTATTCCCGTAATAAATCCCGCTAGGAATTACATAGTCAAGCTCTGTTCACTTGCGCTATCCCTCTCCTACTCGCATTGTATTCGGTCTATATCCAAAGTTGCCATTGTTCGAATACCATCTTCTATTGATACTATCATATACATGCTTTTCTGGATTCACGAGAACACGAAGGAACGAGGAGATCACACTGAGGGGACGAAATCACACACAACTAGATTTACCACTGTTCTGTAAATGCCAGGTTTGAGCTATCAAAGTTCTAGTTACAACGTATCAAATAGAGTAGTGAATTATTTTATTTCAGTCAAAAGTTCACTCTCGATATCGCCAGGGAAGCTAGTGGGGATTGATAGTTTCTGAGAAACTAGTGATTCATTCCTCACTTCTAGGTAGGATCGAGAGTCTTTCAATTTAAAATAATTAGTTGCTTAGATATTTAGGATAAAATCACAACTGCACAGGCAAATAGCCACACCAGGCTACTTTGTTTGTTTTAATATTATGTTACTAGATTAGTTGTCCATTTTCTAAATATACTAGAATAGCTACTCTTTAATTTCATTAAAATACATCATCAAAAATACAAAAATAGAAGAATGCTTGCATAGTGTAAATACATCTTTCGTAATTAGTTTATTAATTTTAGTTAAAAGTTGAATCACTTTGTATGACAATCACAGACCTAGAGAGCCTAGAGAATATATATTTGAACCAATAGTGCCTCAACCAAATCTACCCACAACATTAGCTTGATATAGATCAAGACCTTAGGATACAAGTCTTTCGAGCAATGGCAAAAACCTACAAGCAATTAGTGAACAACTGAGAGGGTTAAATATCGAAGACGACAAGGCATACACATTTTGGTCAAATCATCCTAACTATAGATTGCCTTGATAAAATATCCGAATGACTGTATAAGGATTCGAAAGAGAACAAGTATTTGGTTGCGATCCTTTAGTTCCACAACCTGACGCAGGAGACCTCCTCATTGACATAGATACTAGCTTACGCATTCAAGTTTCTAGAACACCTGTAAGGTATTTCGAGAAAATTATACAACTTCTAGTTCTAAACATAGAGGCTGAAAAGGCATATGATTACTGGATAGTCGGAAGAAGGGATTGATTCTTCACATGACCATAACAGGTCCACAACAACCACAAACTCACGGTTTTGATCCCCAAGTCCCACAACCCAACGGCCTGCAAATCAGTTAAGCATTGACACCGGTTTACGAACACTGGTATTTAGATCCTCACCACTCCCGCCGAGATATCATAACACAGTTCTCCGTATTAAATATAGAAGCCAATCAATCTAATATTTTCTGGGCTAGACCAAAAACCACCCATAGTTCACTACAAATCCACTAAACCTCCTATCACCATTTTCATGACCTTGTTTGAGATATATACGAAGCTCCCACATGTCACTTCCCACGTATCCAACAACCAAGAAATAGGATCTCGGCAGAGCTCGACATTGATTGGAGCCTCCGAACAACTATTATATCCGAATGAACCATTACACCAATTCAAGTTAGGAGGGCCTTCTTTGCCTTAGATTCGAGATTCCATTATTGTGTTCTATAAGATTACCCAATTAGATTCTGTATCCATTCATATTCAACATTCACTCACTGTCTCAAGCATTGAGGATATAGGAAGAGGTACTATTCCCGATTATCGCTTGTTCCTTCATATCCATTCATATTCAACAAATGTTCACATGCTTTCACTTGCCTACCCACTTTGATGCATCTTTGAACGAGCAGGTAGGCCACCAACACAAAGGATTTTGTGGGCTATGAAAATAGAGAGAAATCACCTGTACCTAGTCGCAATGTCAAAGATACCATTCATTAGTTGAGCTAAGGAAAAGAACAACAGGGGATATCAACTTCTTCCTTGGACAATTTGGCATCATCTCCTTCAACAATGAGTTCGCATAAGCCATTTCCTTGAACTAGCTTAGTGGGTTTGATTTCAAGATCATACTCATGAACTTTGGCTACCCAATTGCCTCTATTGGTTCCAAATTCTTTTTGTGTAAGAATGTATTTAATATTTGTATCAGGCACAAGCACAATAGAATGAGAGTTGAGGATGTAGAAACGAAACTGCTTCATAGCTTTGACCACTACAAAAGCATGTTTCTCCATCATGGTGTACTTCAGCTCATGGGATTTCAAAATATAACTCATGAACGCTATGGGGAGTTCATGACCTTCAACATTCTCCTAGGTTAACACAATGGCTAGAGAGTACTTTCAAGAAAGCATAGCAATAGATAATGAAGTCTTTGCTATAATCAGGGCATGCCAAGATTGGAGTCTTTGCTATAGCTTTCTTGATGTCTTCAAATGTAACCTTTCCTTCAGAGGACCAACCAAAAGTCTTCTTCCCTTTCATCATGTGGGCTATGTTCAAAGTAAGTTCAACAAAATTAGGTATGAATCTTCTCAAGAAGTTGATCTTGCCAAAGAAAGAGTGCACACCCTTCTTGCTTGTGGGGAGAGGGATCTGCTGAATCATCTAGACTCTTT
Organism: Taxus wallichiana var. yunnanensis; assembly: GCA_018340775.1. Lineage (NCBI taxonomy): Eukaryota > Viridiplantae > Streptophyta > Pinopsida > Cupressales > Taxaceae > Taxus > Taxus wallichiana. The sequence continues at coordinate 643,818,117 of CM031244.1, forward strand.
CTAGATCAATCTTGATTCCCTCCTTGGAGACAATGTGTCCCAATAATTTTCCCTTGGTGACACAAAAGATAGATTTCTTGGGATTCAAGGAGATGCCATGCTCTCTACACTTTTGTAGGACAATTTCAAGGTGTTGGAAATGATCAGCTCTATTTTTGAAAACACAATTAGATCATCAAGGTATACAACTATACATTTTCCCTTGAGATTGCCAAAGGCCAAGTCCATTTCCCTCTGAAAGGTGGCACCAACATTGATGAGGCCAAAAGGTATTCTCCTGTAAGTAAAGGTGCCCCAAGGAGTGCTAAAGCCAGTCTTATGCTCATCTGCAACACTTACTTCTACTTGATTATATCTTGAGAATCCATCAAGCATGGACAACATTTATGAACTCCTAAATGACTGCAACACTTGATCCATTACGGGGAGAGGATAATTATCCTTTAAAGAGGCTTGATTCAAATTCCTAAAATCAACAAAAATCTAGATCTCACCATTCTTCTTCCTGACAGGCACAATATTAACAATCCACATTGAATGGTGAATGGGGAAAATGATCTTAGCCTTCAATAACTTTTAGATCTCTTGAAATATTATATCAGCAATTATAGGGTTATATTGCCTCTACTTTTGCTAGGGCTTGATCCTGAATTTAGAGGAATGAAATGTCAGATCTCTTTTTTGTGGGCCGAAAAGTCTCAAGATCATCATAAGAATATGCAAGAACATCAGCATACCTTTTCAATAGATCTGCTGCTTTTTTTCCTCTCCTCTTGTGTGCGTAACTTTCCAATGTTTACCAACATGGTTTCATTAAGACTCCTAATGTTTATCTTTTCAAAGTCGGTGACTCGCCATAGCTCCTTTAGAAGTTTTGGACTTGATGTACCTATCATATTTATCAAATAACTCTTCCAAACTTACTTACCCTTTGTAGGTATCTTATTACCTTTTAGTTTTATGCAAATTGTCATGATCCATTTCTTCTTTGTTATCTTCTTCATTTGGGGGCACACACTCTCTAGGTAGATTTTCACTTCCTTCAAAGTACAACTGGTCAAAATTATCTCTGAGTTCAAGGAAGGAAAGCAAGTGTTGATCATCATTAAAGACCTGCCAATTGTTTGCATTGTCAGGCACACTAGGCCTATGAATCATCTCAATGGTGAATTTATCTTGGGAGAAATCTAGATGAGGGATCAAGTAGAGACCCCGAGACAACCAAGGAATCAGCCCTAGTGTTTCTTTCCCTTGGCATGGCTTCAATTGAAAAGGCATCAAGGAACTCAATGGAATCCCAAACCAAATTCCTGTAATGTTTCAACCTTCTATTCTTCACTTGAAAAGATCTCTGACTTGTTTTACAATCAGCTTTGCATCTCCACGAGCAAGGATATTCTTGATCCCCATCTCTTTTGCCATGCCTAAACCGAGGATGAGAGCCTCATAATTAGTTGTATTATTTGTGTTTTCGAATTGGAGCTTGAAAGAGAAAGGGTGAATTTTCCCTTCAGGAGAAATAAGCACCACACCAGCTCCAGAACCAATTGAGGAGCAACTTCCATCAAATTCCAAGATCCAAATGCCATTAGGATCAAGAAACACTTCCTTAGGATGGTTAGCCTCATCTTGTGACATGATCATGTAGTTACCATGACCAATGTCCTCATAAAGTATTTGTGCCTTTGGGTCATCTATTTTTTACACAATATATTCAGTTTGTTTCTCAGGTAGTAGCTTCTTCATTTTCCCATTCACTAGAATAAGAGCATGTGACCAATCCATCATGATTTCTCCTCCAACATTTTTGTAAAAATTTCTACTCAAAGAACATGCCGTAGGAAGGGGGAATATCAACTACCAAAATGGTGGCTAAAACTCTCTTCTCTGGAAAAGCAACAAAGGCTACTTGTGCATCCTTGATCCTCCCAACCAATGGCACTTATCTACTTTCCATTGAGTAACATGAACCAAAAGCACGGGTTAGGGTTAAGCCTAGGGCATGAGCTACCTTAGCAGACATCACATTATCTGAAGCACCAGAATCAATAACACAATTGTTGAGTTTGTGGCCAACTATGAGGAGAGTGACATAAAATGGTTTGATCTTCCCATTAGATGAAGTGATCTTACCCACGAGGCATGGTTGAGATGAAGGAGAAGGAGTGGGAAAGAGACCTTTAGAACTAGGGGATGAAGGCTTGGATTTGGAGTTTACAAAGTCTACCATCTTAGCAAAGGCCTTGGGATGGGTTTGGTAGAATTCGGCTTTTGAGATCTGGACCTTAGTTTTCTTGAGATGGTCAATAATGTCAAAAGAACCAAAGGTAGATGGAACATCATTGATAGGAGTAGATGAAACTTTTGACTTATCAACTCTATCATTTGAAGGGAAAGAAGTTTTAGGAGTAGAAACAGAGGAGGAAGGAACAACAAAACTTACCTTGGGTGTGGAAGAAGTTGGAATAGGAGCTCCTCTCCTTGCAATCACTAGAATGATTGTAGGAGGCTCCTTAGATCTTTTAGTAGGCTACACCACTTTCTCCTTCTTGTTGGCTTGCTCACAAGTCATGACAAAGATATGATTCATTGTTCATCTTTGTAACTCTTTCTTCATAATCATCCTCTTCATCTATACCTTCAGTGGTGAGAAAATGGAAATGAGATCCACTCAAATCTTCTAATTCTTCATCAGCTTCCTCTTCATGTTCTTCATATATTTCATTTTCCTCCTCATCATTAGGCTCCAACACTTCACATGTTAGCATTGACTGGAACTTTAATAGGTGGGCCTTTAATTGCTAGTGTGGTATGAGTATAGGGCAACCAATTCATGGGCTGAAAGTTCTTTCTAGGAACATCCTGATAAGGAGCATGCTGGGAAAATTACTTCTTGAGAGCAATAAGATCATTAGCAAGTTTCTGTACCAACTGATCTGCATTAGCTCCAGGAGAATATGTGGAAGAAGGAGATGATTTGGATTTGGATGAATCTCTCCTTAGCTTGTCAGACATGATTAGATCATCTTCAACACTGACAATAAATCTTTGATCAAGCATCTAAAGTGGCAAGATTGGCTCTCCTAAGTGCATAGCTCACTTCAGGTAGTTGGGCATTAAGGAAGAAACATTTCTGAATATGATCCACAGGGCGTGTGTTTTGTGGGATCTTGTTAACCAACCTGTTGAATTTGGCCACAAATTCCCTCATGGGCTCATGTGACTCTTTCTTGATTTGAGAAATTTGGGCCAAGAGGGCATGTACATCCTCGCAAGTTTGAAACACTGCTCAAACTGGTCGTCGTGGTGTTCCAATTGGTGATGGATCCAGCAGGGAGATGGTAAAACCAATCAACAACATTATCTTGCAATGTCTCCACAAAAATTCTAACAGAGATATCCTCATGTTCAAGTTTGAGAACACCGTAAGCAACAATGATGAGGTCGTAATATGTTCATCTGGATGAACCTTTTCATCACCTCTGAATTTAGGGAAATTATTTCTTTTGCCTCTATGCAATTCATGCAATGGTTGGGGAAGAGCAAGAGGCCCAAACCTTTGGCCTTAAGGTAGAGGAGCTGCCATCCTTTGGAATATTTTTTAGAGAGGAACTGAAACACCAACGAGAATCAAAACATGCAAATTAGGACTGATTTGATCTTGAGGGATGTCACTCCCAAAATTTCGTCTCTAGCAGAAGGAGTGCTTACAGACCTTGTTCCTCTTCTTTTTCTTGTTGATGAAGGGAGAGAGAAACCTTGATGATCTAGAAGTTAGAAATGAGGGTCTTCTTGCCCAAGGGTTCTTCTACCCCGAGTGTATCTTAGATGCGAGATCAAAGATGATGAAAAATTTGTTATTCAAAAACGGAATCCATTTCAGAATGAATTCCCAGCGAGTCGCCAAAATATGTTGGGTTTCGAATGAAACATGGGTTGAAACCACATTCGGGGACAACAAGTCCCTCCTCGTTAATGGGAGAGTTTCCCTTATTGAAAGCAAGAAAAAAAAATGTATGGATATACAACTCTCAATGTTTGGACCCTGATATTCTGGAATGTTTTCATACTTAAAAGATTATCAATTAGAAGGAATGGAAGAATATAGAGATGGGGAAGGAAGAAAACAACAATGCTTTTGGGAAATATATATATAGCAGAGTATCTCCCTACTCACATTGAACCAAGAAAATATAGAAAATGATCAATTACTTCACCACCGATGCAAATCAGAGCACAAAGTTATGAGGACTATACGGACTGAACATAAAGTTTCTATTGAATGCAAAACAAATGATCCATTGAATCGAGCCAGAGAGAGACATAACAGAGGAAAATAAGAAAAGAACAAAAATCAGTATTGAATTACTTCAAAATTTACAACCCTCGCAGAAAAACCAGAATCCCCTTTTCCCATGGCCATAACCATGTTCTTATAACAATTCATATACATCCATACTTTGTTCCCAATAAAAGAATATCTGAAAGGAATAATGTTTGTTGCAGACCCACTTTTGGAAAGTGACATGAAACAAACACACTCATGAAAACTAGAGGTTCAAAAGGTGAATATTTCGTTAGTTCGAGCATGATTATTTTTAGCGGGGGCATCTCATGATTTTCTTCTTCATGTGGTCCTGCCATTTCCACCTTTTAACCACTCTCATAGCACTTAAGTGCTTACTTGGTAAGTTTTCTCCTTTTTATCACTTATGCCCGATCACTCCGCTTTCGATGATTAAAATTTACATCCCTTCAAACTTATCAATTTGGCTCCATAATAAACCAAAGATGCATCTCATGGGGAAACAACAAGAATACAGAGCAAAAGAATGAAGAACGATCCATTTTTACGTTTTACGAGCTCTTGTTCGTTAATGGTGTTAAAAACTAGATGAGTGCACTTGGCTATCTTTTCCCCCTTTTACCTTCAAATTTCGGCCCTACACGTGGCAAGATCCAAGTGACGATGGCCCCCAGGGGAGAAAACTTCATTTCCCGACATTTGGGAGAAAAAGCGTGATTTCTCATTTTGCTCCGCCCTCCTGTAGCTCTGCCAAAGCTAGACATGTGGTGCCATCTGAGTGGGTGAGGAAATGCGGTTCAAATTTGCCATTTAAAATCTTTTTAACAAAAATATCAAAATCTCAAAAACCTCCGCCGGTCTACTTTGATTTTTCAACGTGAACATGTGGCACACCACGATTGGAAAAAGGGGTCACGGCTCAATTTGCAACATTTTAACCTTTTGGTGAAAAAGGCTCAATTTTACCCACGGCCCGATGTTCGATTTCATCCTTCAACATGTGGCATCGCTGACTGGTGCAGGAATGCACTTCATTCTATACTTTATCTATTTTTAAAAAGGGGAAAAATTCCAACTTTTCCCCCGAAAGTCCGTGCCCCGCCGCTTTTCAATGGAGACCAGGTGTCCCTTTCTAATTTGCTACGGGCCTTAACTTAGAAATTTTCCCTTCACATGAGTGGGGCCGCGGGCCATTTTAAAAAATTTCGCCCTTTCGCCGCTATGCCTTAGAGAATAAAATGGATATGTCACCCCGAACTTCCGCCAAAACTACTCCAGCCAATCAGGGACAGGCGGGGATGTGAGGAAAATCTGGCATTTTTTCCAAAATCACCAAAAGTGATAAGTTCAAAAAGGAACCCGCCCGACCGCATCCAATGGGAAACAAACGCGTAGCTTCACCTTTCCGAGCAAGAATTTGCTGGGAAAAGAACGTAGGAAGTTGCAGGAAACGGAAAACGCCATTTTTTCTCCCAATGAAGAATTTCTTTCTCTGCAAAAAGGTTAAAAACAAAAGATGCAAGGTCCCACACATTCCAAACACATAAAAGAAGAACTAAAATCATTTCCCATCCATTGAAAATAGGTAAAATGTTTTAACGGCAACAGACTGAGGGAATTTTGATTAAAAACGTCGTGGGAAATGAAAACGAGCATCGAGGAGTTTAAAACATGAATTTCTTCCATGGCGGGGCTCCAATTTTCATGAAATTAGATTCGAAAGGGTGGAAAAAATTGAGAGGACAACAAGACCATACTTCATACAGATGCACTCGATAGCAAGTTGCAAGAGCTCACACCTACTAAAGCCATCTATACATGAAAAAGAAGGAAACATATATAAGCTTCCTTCCAAAGAGGATTGTACTCGAGGCAACTCGAAGGAGGATGTAGCACTAGAGTAGTAAACCAGAGATCCACAGGAGTCTTGGCAGGTTGTACGAGAGAGACACCAAGTAGTCCCAAAGGTGGTACTTGAAGGAGCAAGAGAGGGAGTTGATTCCTCTACCACTCCCTCACCGATCTTTTATGGGACTAAAAGCCTCCTAAGCAAGGGACGTATGATCCATATGGATCCAGAAAAACACACCACTTCATTAGTTCAATCAACACCAAGAAGGAGAATTGAAGAAAATGAAGGAAATGAGGTAAACAAAGGTTCGATAGAACCGCCACTCTGTCTGCGACAGTCCTAAAAACTCATTTGGTTTGCTTAAGGCGCGTTTTGAAACTTTTGAATAGAAAAGAAGAATGAAACGCGAATTTGAAGCGCTCGATTGTGTCTCTTCCCTCCTTGACCTTTCCCATTCTCTAGTGCATGGGAGGACATGGGAGAAGGCTATAAATATAAGGAGGAGCAAGAGAATTAGGCATTCGAAGATCCAAAGAGATCAAAGAGAAAAGTTATAAGTTTAATGAGAGAAAGTGAGCAAGATCTTTAGTGCTAGAGTGGAATTGTAGGAGCAAGGTGTAGAAACAGAGCAAATAAGCATAGGAAGGGAGAGGTTTACATTTATCTCCATTTTCTACTTCTTGTAATATGTAATTGTTTATAATTGACCAATAAAAGTGGGAAGAAAGAGTGTTTTTCCCTTCCCGACTGGTTTTCCTCCATTGGAGGTTTCTAGGATAAAATTGTTGGTGTTAGAGTTTGAATTCTTTCTTATTCTATAAAATTTTCTTTCTATAGCACTAGATAATCAATCACTAAGCTCTAATTTTCAAGCAAATATGTCATTTTCCAAAGTTGAAAGTAGAACAACATAATTGTATGATTTTGTAGAGTTCTAAAGTAGAAGTTTATGGATCACTTTGGAGATGTAAAAATAACATGTAAAAATCTTAGTGACTCCATTAATCACTTCCCTAGTAGCTTTGTGCACTGAAGCTTCACCAAGTAAAATTTTGTTTTTTATTTCCAAGCATTCCATTGGCGAAACCAAGTGAAATTTGGATAATGAGATCGTGACAAATCTAAAAATATTGTACCCATTCTGCAAAACCGAGGCCATTTTCGCCACTTACTAAAATAGCATATCTAATGCTCTTCTACATTCTATAAATGGTAAGTCTCCCCGAATTGCAAGTTTGATCACTTAGGACAGCTTAGGAAAGATGCAAAATCAAGAATAAGGTGAAAATCACAACTTTCCCAAAATAGCATGTCCTCAAAAAATAACTCGCTAAAAATAGAAATGTTCTAAAAATAATAATGCCTCAACAACGAAAGAGGATGGAATGTGCCAGGAGGTTCAGAAGGTAAAATTGCAGCAATACAAGGGATATGTATCAAAATAACAGCTCATAGAACCTACAATCTAAAAATAGCAAGTTTTGGTTTTGAGTGTAGAAAGTTACATATGGTTCCATTTTCACCGATCTTTCCGCTTTTAGGACTCTTCACGGATTGTAAGATGGCTTCGTGGTTTAAACAAAAAATTGATAACTTCATGTTGGTCTCGAAACATCGTCCCGAGTTCAAATGTGCCCAAAAGCAAGGCGGTGCATTGCAAGGCGCAATAGGTGAATCAATCTCCATCACTCGAGAGTGGGTGATTTGAAACGAGTTGTGCGGGAGAGATCAATGAGTTAAAGTGGTTTTTCAATCAAGTATCAAAGAAGATCATTGTGAGTAGTGCTTGTGTTCATCCCAAGATCACATTGGAAAATCTTGAAACATTGTTTCTTAACACTCATTTCATGACTCGAGATGTCTCATGCATGTAATGTAATTACTTGTATAAATCGATTATCAGCAGTAATATAACACCAATGAACACAATATTTCGGATAAATGATCTCAATGTGTAAGAAGAATAGCTTAGCCACTTCAAGGAGCAACCTCCAAACCAGACAATAAGACTCATGCTGAATATGATGATCAACTACTACCTAATAACCCCTATTTATACTATTCCTATGCTATGGCCAACCCCAAGGCCGACCCACCCATGATAATATAACATATATGAAAGAGATATATAATGATAAGAAGTTATGATAGCCACAAGTCGACTATATACATCTAATGTAAGATATATGATTAAGGGCGTAACATGCCCTTCCCCTTCGAAGAAACATTGTCCCTAATGTTGAGAATATTTGGATGTTGCTGCAGGAAGTTTGCATCCTCCCAAGTTGCATCTTCATTGTCTAGATTTTTCCACTTGATCAAATACTCAGTGATGAGCCTTGTCCTCAATTGCTTAGTGTGTGTTTGAAGGATGCATTTTGGTTCCAGGATGATTCTACCCTCTTCATAAAGCTTGGGTAACACGGTTTGGGTTGATACTGCATCATCCAATTACCTTTTTTAGGAAAGATACATGGAAGACTGGATGAATTTGAGTAGCCGGAGGAAGTTCCAGGTTTGCATGCTACATTTGTAATCTTCGTAACACTTGATAAGGACCATAATACTTAGGTGAAAGCTTGTTATCCTTTTTCTCGTTAAGGACATTTGCTTATATGGTTGTAAACGCACAAAAACCCAATCACCGACTTCAAAACGTCTTTCACTGCGATGTTGGTCTACCTGTTGCTTCATGTGGTTTTGTGACATGAAAAAATTCTCCCTGAGACTAGAAAGCACCTCTTGTTGGTGTTGAATATGTTCTTCAACCGCTTTCTCGAACCTTTGGCTAGACTCTCAAAGATGAAGTGATAGATGGTGGATGGTACCCATATAATGCCAAGAAAGGAGACATTTTAGATGAAGTATGAAATACCACCATTCTCGCCACCATTCTCGAACCCACCATTCTCGCGGTGGTAACCATTGGACCCATCTCGCTTGCTTATCTAATGTAAAACAACGAACATATCCCTCCAAGCACTTGTTTACCACCTCTATTTTCCCATCAGATTGGGGATGATAAGAGGAACTACGAGCTAGTTGTGTGCCCAAGCATGAGAACAAGTCAATCCAAAAATTACTAGTAAAGATAGGGTCTCGATCACTTACTATAATCTTTGGTGTCCCATGTAGCTTCTGAATTGTATCCTCAAGGCCGTTCTCTACGTACTTGTAATAAATGGATGCGATAAAGCACAAAAATGGGCATATTTGGTGAGTCTGTCCACCACCACCATGATTACATTTTTACCTTCTGATTTAGGCAATCCTGTGATGAAGTCCATGGACACCTCTTCCCACCTCTGGCTAGGAATAGATAGAGGTTGTAAAAGACCTAGGGACTTAATTGTTTCGCCCTTATTTTGCTGACAAACCATGCATTCTACCACAAACTTTTGGACATCTCCTTTTAGCCCTTCCTAGAAAAAATCATGCTTGATTCAATGATAAGTCTTTAAGAAGCCAGAATGACCCCCTACTAGAGAAGCATGGAGCTCAGATAGAACCCTATTTTTAAGGATTGAATTCTTACATAGATATAATCTATCTTTATACCATAAAACATCTCCTTTCCATAATTTTTTTGACATGTTTGGATCTTGTTGGAGATTCTGAATGAGATTTTGTGTACCTGGGTCATTTTTCCATTTAGACCTTGCATCCTCTATCCAATCCTCCTGTAATACATATATGGCACACAACAATGCCTCAGGTAGATTCATCCTTTTGAGATAAAGCATCAACAACTACATTCTCTTTCCCTTTCTTGTATATTATCTCAAAATCATACCCCAACATTTTTGAGACCCATTTTTGTTGTTCTTCTGATGATAAACGTTGCTCTAAGAAGTATTTTAGACTATCATGATCTGTCTTTACTTTGAAATGTCGTCCCATTAGATATGGTCTCCATTGCTTCACTGCATGAAGTATTGCTAACATTTCTTTCTCATAAACTGGTTTAGAGATATTCTTACCTTTGAATTGGTGACTCTCGAAGGCAATGGGTCGTCCTTCTTGCATGAGTACTGCCCCCATACCATACCCTGAAGCATCACATTCAACAATGAATGTTTTTGAAAAATCTGGGGTGGCTAGAACTGGAGTGGTGCACATGGCCTCCTTCAACTTCTCAAAGGCCATAGTAGCTTGCTCGTTCCAATGGAAAGATTCCTTCTTTAATAAAGTTCTAAGTGGTGCTGCGATGCTGCCATAATTCCTTACAAATCTACGATAATAACTCAGTAAGCCCCAAAAATCCTTAGATTTTTTTAGGGTTTTGGGAACCTTCCATTCAAGCATGGATTTTATCTTATTAGGATCCACTTTAACACCTTCATAAGAGACAATATGACCCAGATATTCAACCTCCTTTACACCAAAAGAACACTTAGAAGGCTTTGCATAAAGTTGATGTTGTTCAAGAGTTTCCAACACCTTATTTACATGATGCAGGTGTTCCTCCCATGTTTTGCTATAGATTAATATATCATCAAAGAACACTAAAACAAACTTTTGAAGAAATGGCTTAAAGATGGAATTCATCAAGCTTTGAAATGTAGAGGGTGCATTTGTTAGTCCAAAAGGAATTACCAAGAACTCATAGTGTCCTTCATGTGTCCTGAAGGCTATTTTATGAATATCTTCATCCCTGATTCTAATATGATGATATCCAGAACAAAGATCAAGTTTTGTAAAGTAAACAACACCATGTAACTCATCTAGTAAATCATCAATTATAGGAATAGGAAACTTATCTTTAACTATGTACTTATTGAGTTCCCTGTAATCTGGACACATGCGCCAATTGTCATCTTTTTTTCATACCATCACTACAGGAGAAGAGTAAGCACTTTGACTATGACGAATAATTCCTGCTTCTAACATCTCTTGAACTATCTTCTCAATCTCACTCTTTTGCATATAGGGTACCCGATAAGGTCGATGTTGGGTGGTTGACTCCTAGTACTAGCTTGGATGGCATGGTCATGGTCTCTTTTCGGAGGTAGGCCCTTGGGCATTTCTCCAAACACCACTGAGTGCTCATCTATAACTGCTTGCATATTTACGGGTATAAATGTATTGGAATGATGTGCTTCCAATGAAAATAGTTTTGCCACAAACCCTTTTTCACCCTTTCGAAGCAATTTTTGCATCTGATGAGAACTTACCATCTAGTGGGGATTTTTCTCTTAGTCCTTTTAGTTTAAAAGTCCTCCCTTCTGACTGAAATTGCATGAACAACTCTTGGAAATTCATTTCAATGGTTCCCAAGGTGGTAATCCACTGAACTCCTAACATAATGTCTGCTCCTCCCATGACAATGACATACATATTGCTAGTTAGCAAGTAATCTCCCATGGCAAGATTAATGTTATGGCATTTTCCTAAACAACTAACAGTTTTCCCATCAATAATCATGACTTGACATTCTGGAGCTGGATAAACAAAGCAATTTAAGTGTACTGCCAATTTATGATCGATGAAATTGTGAGTACTTCTCGAATCAATCAACATTGTTACCCTCTATTTTTTTAAGAATCCAACTACTTTGAGAGTTTGGGGAGTGCTAATACTAGAAATTGCATGACATGATATTGTTGGCTGGGGATCTCCTAATTCCTTCTCTGACTCTACCTCTTTATCTTCTTCATTTTCTTCTTCTTCGTAGTTCCCTCAATGTAGAACAACTTCTTTTCAAAGACACTTATGTCTGGTCCATATTTGTTGTCATAATTAAAACATAACCCCGTGGCTCTCTTTTCTTCAATTTGTTGAGGTGTCATTCTTACTGGCCGAGGGAATGATGGTGGAAGGGTGCTATGATCTCTGATATTACTGACAATTTATTTCCTATTGGAAATAAATTTTTCCTTTGCCTTACGTGCCATGATCATAGAGTCTCAAACCTTATGAGGATTAAAAATACTTACCTCGGTCTCAATTTGTTCTTTAAGACCCCAAGAAATAAGTCATTCAAATTATCTTCGGAATATTTTCCACCCGTAAGAACGGTTTTGGAATTGATGGATGTAATCTTTGATCACTTTTTGTTTGAGCTTTGCTAATTGACTGAAATAATTCTCTAACACACTAGAACTATAGTGCAATTGCAAATCTTCGGTAAATACTGTCCATGTAACATCGAGGGCACTCTTTTTCCTTTGAGCACATAACCATCGATACCAAATGAATTGGTCAGGTTCAAGATACAATGATGCCATGGTAACCTTTTGTCCCAATGGAATCTGATGAAGATCAAAGAAATTCTCCATCTAGTTAATCCAATTGAGTGGATCCTTTCCATAAAACTTATGCATTTCCACTTTTGGAATCATGTTATGGGCTTGTAGAGTGTTTGTATTTAGATTGGTCATGTTTGTAGATCCACCTTGGCTAGTTTGTCTATTACTTTGACCTGAAGATCCACCCTGGTTAATATAAGTATGATTGATTTGTGGCTGATTATGAAGGATATGATGACCCATGATATTGTAACTAAATTGGTGAATGAAATCCTCCAACCGTTGTCCAATATTTTCTACATCTTCTTTGTTGGCCACTCTACCCTTGAGGTTTTGTAACTCTAAATCAAGATAGCTAACCTTATGGTCACTTGAGTAAAAACCCTAACCTGCGGACTTTGTAGATACCCCTTCTAACTCTAAATCCTCAACTATTATCTCATCCTTATCAGGTGTTTTACCCAGAGTGATGGGATTATTTTTTCCTCTTGTCGAAGGCCTAGCCATGATGCCCCAAAATGGTAAGATTTAAGGATCAAGGTCAAAATTTAGGGTTTTGGATTTCAATAAGAATTTAGAAATTTTTTATAAAAATCAAAGAACGAACTCAAACTAATTTTTAATCTTCTTTCTGGAAATGTAAATAACTTTGAAAAATTCCACAAATTGCACCCTAGGTAGCCAAATTATGAAAAACATAATTCCACTATAACTTTTGCAAACCAAGTCAAAAATTCTTTAAAAATGGAGGAAAGCTTACTTGATTACTTTCACCACAACACAAAAAAATTGCAGAAAAATTCGCTACCAATTTTGAGATATGGATGAACCTTCACAATTAGGGTTTGACATAGTGTTGGCCGAGTTCAAGCTCTGATACCACTTGTAATGCAATTACTTGTATAAATCTGATTATCAACATAAATATAACACCAATGAACACAATATTTCAGATAAATGATCTCAATGTGCAAGAATAATAGCTTAGCCACTTCGAGGGGGCAACCTCTAAACCAGATAATAAGACTCAAATGCTGAATATGATGATCAACTACTACCTACTAACCCCTATATATGTATTCCTATGCTATGGCCAACACCAAGGCCGACCCACTAATGAAAATATAACATATATTAAAGAGATACATAATGATAACAAGTTATGATAGCCACAAGTTGGCTATATACATCCAATATAAGATATATGATTAAGGGCGAATAATGCATCATGTACCGGGAGAATTGTGATCATCATTGGTGGGGACAAAGTGTTCAAAATGCACTTCATTAAAGATTTCTAATGAGTATAGCGGTGGCTATGTAGCGAGAATGTCATCAAATATTTTTCTCCATCCTTCGACTTCTTCGGAGTGGACTTCAGTAAACAACACCTACGGTCATTAAGGTGATCATTCAAAAGTGTTTCTAAACACTCCATCCAAGGTGTTCGTGTATCATATAAAGGAGGTTTATCATGGTGTAAAAAGGTCGAAATCCAAAGTTCACCACATTGGGATATTCATCGATCGGTTAGGCAATGAGGTGAAGGTGGCAAGGCATCATCTTCATCAACATTCCTTCTTCATTATCTTATATCATTATTCCACCTCTTCTCTACCCCCTTTTCTAATTATTCATTATGAGCAATCATGCCATTTGTCCTATTCATTATTATGACTAGGCTAAAATGTAATAAGTCACCCTCAACTAATAAAAGGGGACTTAATTTTCTTTCCTAGGAATGTCAAAAGTCACAAGTGGAAAGGACAAATGAAAGGTCACATGGGGGTAGATGAAGAGTGATTTCTTGTATATATAATGTAATGGAATACTCTTGTTTAAGGTTTGTTAATTTTGTGCACTCAAGAGAGAGATTTTTTGAGCAAGGGAAAAGATATATAATTATTCCACTTTCCCTATCTAATTTTCCTCTATCTTCTAAGCATTGTACAACTTGTGAAGATGTCAATAAAGAAAGGAGTTTATTCTTTTCATGATGCATGAATGTGTGCAACTTTGTGTGCATGGTTTCCTCTAATAATTGATATTCTAAACTTGGTTGTTTCTTTCCCATAATTTGTGAATGTGAAACTTCTAATTAGGTTTGGCAAGAATATGATTTTCTACTTACAAATTTAATTCCCCATATCTAACTTCTCAGTCCATTTCCCCCATCTTTTAACAATTTCCTCTCTTAAAATTCATTGTAAACATTTTCCGTGGGTAGAGTGGAGTGTTCTGTTGGATCCATGACCTCTTGCCAAATAAAAATTTCCCATTTTGTTCATTCCCAATAAAGTGGAACTATGACACACAAGCAGAGGGACCTATAGTTCCAGAGCATTAGAAGATAACCACCACTTTGTCTACCCAAAAATTCTCGCCAACACTTCTCATGGGGGTGTTTCTTTTGATCATCAACATTGTGTACTTCAACAATTTGTAAGTTAGTTTCAGCCATCAATATTGCTAAGATTAAACCTCTCACTAGATTTATAGTTTGAATATCCATATCATATTCTTGAAGTTTATTCACCCACCTACACCTCTTACTTGACATATCCATTTGAGTTGTCGGACGAGGGGTGAAAAGGACATTCACCAAATTAATTAATTAAAATTGTTAAACATTATAACATGTACAACATGAATAAAATAAATAAAGCACAATGAACACATAACACCGCATATAACGTGGAAAACCCGTAAATGGGTAAAAACCATGGAATAAATCCACTATTGAGAAACTTTTACATTTACCACCCAAGTAACTCTCTCCTCACTTCTATTTCCTATTTTTTACTAGGATTTACCTTCATATTCCAAATTGGAATATTATTACGTGATTTTATAATCGTGTATCCCGATATCCTAAATATATGACCTAAATTCATATTTAAATAACCCGAAGGGTTATAACCTTCTTAAGTGACGTGACACACCTCCTCGATTTACTTAGTTGATTAATTAAATTAACCAACCCCTATTATAAATTTTATATTTAAATAATAAGAATATAGTTTATTCTATATTATTTAAATATAAACTATATATTATGATGCACTTAATATTATAGTTCTAACACTCCCCTTAATATTAAGTGGGGATCCATATGCCAACATTACCTATTTGTACAACATGATTTACAAATCCATAAACCCTAAAGGTTTAGGCTAGCACATGTATTTGTGAGACTAAATCTCATTGTTTCTCATGGAAATATTCTTATACCGCATCTCTAGGAGCCTTTTATAACATAAGGACCTCCTTTACAAATAGATGCACACTGGACTGTATTTTTCCCGTAAACTCTATCAATTTACATGTAAACTCTATTAGTTTACTTTAGATCATGCAAGATCTTTTACAATACTTTTAAACCAGAATAGAAGTATGGAGGAAAAGGAGTCAACAATCGACCAACCGTTAGGAGGTGACATTAGCATGCATAATCCCCTCAATGGAAAATCAAAGGCTAAACATTTCATGGAACTTGCAAAAATTTACATCACACAATGGCTTCGTAAACAAGTCGTAACTTGATCTTCGAATGGAGATCTCTATCACCGCAGAGACCCTTCTCATGGATGGATATAAACTTCAATATGCTTCATTGCAGAAAATCATCCTATACAATTTGTGAGATAATGGACATCACTTCTTGTACTTTCTGTTGATATGCTGTGAAGTTATCAAAGGCACTTGTATGTCTTCCTATAGGATATCTCTCGGTTCCATTCACAACCGCCCACAATTTGCAATCCATGAATTCTCGCCTTTAATGAAATCTTCCAAATGTTGTAGTTGTTTCCATTCAACATATAAGATTTATTAATTGAAAATTGATTAGACCCCATTTTTGTGTAAAATAGAGATACAAAATGATTAATAAAACAAGGATCAAAATAATATTTTTGCTGAAATTCCCCTGTTGTATTATAATCCTCGTAATCGATCATGATCAATTTATGCAAAAATAGGAGGTCTGTGAATTGAATAGTCTATAAATGAATACATTAGAAGGATATCAAAAATTTATTTGAAATGTAAGTGATTTTTTTAGTTTTGTAACAAAATTACGGCGAAAAGGCTTATCGTCATATAAGAATATATCATTAAAAATTATATA
The DNA here is from genome assembly GCA_018340775.1 of Taxus wallichiana var. yunnanensis. Taxonomy (NCBI): domain Eukaryota; kingdom Viridiplantae; phylum Streptophyta; class Pinopsida; order Cupressales; family Taxaceae; genus Taxus; species Taxus wallichiana. The sequence goes on from CM031244.1 coordinate 643,834,652, forward strand.
ATATATCTATATTTTCGAATAAACAAACAAATTATTTATATATACAATTTCCATATATATATATATATATATATATATATATATATATATATATATATATATATATATTGGAGCTCTTGCTCCTTTAGTTAATATTTTTCTCAAACTCACTCGTAGTTGGCTAACTAACTTCGGTGAGTTGTTTTCATCAAGCCATATTTCATATTATATTCTGAATGCCAATGTTAAATGCAAACCATATAACCATATATAATCAAACCAAATGTCAATGTTATTATCAATGCAAACCATATAACTACCAATGATATATATTAAGTCATCGAACCATATAAATGAACTCATATTATCCAAATTGAGTTCATAAATGCCGCAGCCCAAGGCAAATTATATAACCGCTGTTGAGCCACTCATCGTGCTCGTGAGGACATCAAACAAAAAGGGTGGTGTGACCACAGGTCACACCACCAGTCTTTGTGGGAAGGCTTTTAAAGCCTTCCCTTACCTTCGTTGTCCCCCATGTGGGACTAAATCCACAAGAGGAGAACCGTGCCTATGACGATCGAAGGCACGGAGGGTCTCGCAAAGGGGACACGTGGTGATAACATAGAGGGCTCGCAGAGTCACAACAAGTGCCAAGTGGCACTAAACAAAGAGGGGAGATGTATGAAGTGGGTCTCGCTCTCATATAAATGTTTATATATATATTTAATATATATTTGTTTTAATATAGGGTTTTCAATTGGTATAGGTTTATAGGACTTTAGTTTTTAGGTTTATACAAACCATATACATTTTTATATAGATATATATATGTATATATATAAAAATACACACACACACACATATATTTATAAAATACGCCGATTTTATAAAAACTATACAACTATTATAGTTTGTATTTAAACTATAAGAGCAAAATTTTCAAGGGCCCTATTCAGGACATGAATAAGGGTTTCAAAAATTCATAGTAAACAATGTAAAAACACATGTATTACTAGGGGACAAGGAATTTACTTGACCAATGAAAAATTAGGAAAACCTATTTTCTCGAATCTTGTCTCCCCTTGTAAACTTGAGTTTTACTCTGAATTTTTACTTCCCCTTTTGATTTTCTTGAATCCTCTGCAAACTATGTAAAACTATATAAAATATTTCAAATTTTTATAACCCTTACCTTATTTTCCAGGTCCTGGTAATTCCTGAAGTTGAATTCTTTTCACGTAGTTAAAAGTCCAAAATGCCTTTTTCACTGTGCAATATTCATCCAACCATCCAACTATGTGGAATGGGAAGGGGGGATTAAATAATATTTCAAATAGTTTAACTACCTTTCCAACCATTACAACCTTAGGTTACATTAGGATTAAATTTAATTTATTAATCCCACTGGGTACTATGGAAGGATGAGGAGTGAAAAGGTATATTCACCGAATTAATTAATCATTATAAAGTTAAACATTATAACATGTATTCCATGAATAAATTAAATAAAGCACAATGAACACATAACACCACATATAACATGGAAAACCCCTAAATGGGTAAAAACCACGAAATAAATCCACTATAGAGAAAATTTTACATTTACCAATCTAGTAACTCCCTCCTCACTTTTATGTCCCGTATTTTTACTAGGGTTTACCTTGATTCCACATTGGAATATTATTACGTGATTTTATAATCTCGTATCTTGATATCCTAAATATATGACCTAAGGTCATATTTAAATAACTCGAAGGGTTATAACCTTCTTAAGTGATGGGGCACACCTCCCCATTTAATTAGTGGATTAATTAAATCAAGGTCCTGAAATTTTTCTCACCAACACTTCTCATAGGGGTGTTTCTCTTGATCATCAACATTGTGTACTTCAATAATTTGTAAGTTAGTTTCAGCCATCAATCTTGCTAAGCCCAAACCTCTCACTAGATTTATAGTTTGAATATCCATATCATATTCTTGAAGTTTATTCACCCACCTACACCTCTTATTTGACATATCCATTTGAGTGAGGATGTATTTGACCATGGTGTGTGGCACATAAGCTATGATTTTGGAACTTAGAATATAGGAGATGAAGATCTTAGTAGCTTTTACAAAAGAAAAATCTTGTTTCTCCATAATAGAGTATTTCAACTAAAACCCCAGCAAACTTTGCTAAAGAAGTGATGGATATTAAAAGCACTTTGAGAGGGGGTGAATTAATACTAAGAAAAGTTTTAGGCCAATTCAAATTTCAAAACTTCTTGATTAAAATCAACAACCATACCATGAACATAAATTGATACTCATGTAAGAAAGAAGATGCTCAAGACACAAGAATTATGGTGGGAAACCCATAAAGGGAGAAAACCCACTTGAAACCAAGGCTTCTATTAGGAATACCAATTCCCAAGTATACACTTATTTTCACTTGAATGAGAAAACACTTAAATCTATGAAGCACCCACTTGAAAACCTTCAAGACCTGCTTGAAGATGCCTAATCACCCACTTAGCTAGGTTTGCAAGATACAACTTGCAAGAAGCACCCACTCCTATAATATAAGCACCTACTTAGAGAGATACAACACAAATTTGATCATATAGCTCCTATGTTGCTAAACCAACAGATTATGATCACATTACTATTTCAATGTTCACTCATATTTCTACAAACAAACTCATGACCTCATTACTCAATTTACTCCTTAGCCTAATCTCATGCTTTCATAGCACTCACATTGTCAATCCACAACACTCAAACTCCCTTAGCTCTCTTGTCCTATCAACAACACTATATTTATCAACAAGTTGTTTTTTATATCAAAACCATCACATTCTTAACTACCAAAAATAATTTTATGTCTCTCCTTCTTGTGGCTTGAGCAAGAAAACAATGATGTCACCCTTATAACTCCCATCTTGATTTCATACAATTATATTGGGATTCTTACAAATCTACATATGTTCAAGGATACATTATAGTGTTTGGTGTTAAAAGTTTGACATGTGGCATACCTTAAGTATCCTTGCATTTCTTCATGTCGGTTTATATTATAAAATCAGCTTTTTCCATCACAATGTAATCGTCTCTCTTACACCCTCATGACTATCATGTGTAGGTTCTTGATATTATAGAGAGGAGTTATAAAAGGCTAAGCATGTTACAAAGATTCCAGAGCTTCTTTAAACGTTCATTCATATCTCATCCAAATGCTAGTAGGTTCCATTCTTTCATTTGGACCAAACCACAAACTCAATGACAACAAGCCTTAACGATTACTATTTTGAAGAGTCCTATAAAATATTTCCTTCAACCTACTTTTGTCATCCCGTGAATTAGAATTCATCTCTTCATAGTCTTCTTCAAAATTTTAGCCTTCATTCAACCAATTTTAGCTATGTGCTTAGTTGATCTGGTTCTTATTCCACCTTTATAGCTTGTAATCACTATACTATTAGGTCTAAAATTCTTTGCAGGCATACTTAGAATTGTCCAAAGAAATTTCAAGCCTTCCATTGACATGTTAGAGATTTTTACAAAGTTTCAAAACTTTAAAGGCAAAAAAATGCTCAAAAACTCTCTCACCGACAATATAGAGGAAATTTGTACCCTATCTTCCAAGACTGTCATGAAGAACTCATAGATACATTGAAAAATTTACTTGAAATTTGAATAATTTTAAGGATGATCCATAGACAAGTATTATCAAATTTTCAGGCCATTTCATCGCTTCAAACTCGAGTTTCATGCATTTATTTCCTTGAAACCCTAGACAAAGGGTTTTGTGAATTGTGCATACCCGAGAGACTACAAAGATGATTTTTTTACAAACAATGATGGTTTTAAAAATTATTCTTCTTGGGAATGAGTGAAAGTGTATAGAAGTTTTCAACATTCAATTTCACCTTGCAACATTGAAAATTCCTCTTAGCAGACTTTGATTTTTCGTAGAGCAATTATAGTAGAAACTATGATAGTGTTATTCATGTCGGGATCCAAATTGCCTCTAGATCTAGCAAAACATTCTAAAAGGCTTAGGAAGAAAAATGAAGCATTATTTCCCTTCTTTTAGTGCTCAGAGAACATTTATAGCTCAAAAATACATTAAATTTCCAAATAGGCTGCACAATGGAGCTTGGTTCCTCTCAAAGCCGAACTTGAAATTTGACAAGCTTCATCAGAGCTTATAACATGTTTCAAGAAATTTGAGGACTTGGAGACATCATTAATAAACCATGAGAAGCTTCAAGGTTTCTCACACAAGATATTTGAGGACAAACAAAATAATTTTGCTTCCATCAATTCAAGAAAGTGCTTGGGAGAGAGAAGAATATGCTGGAAAAATGACGAAATTATTCAAAACAAATTTAATTGACAAAAAAAAATTTACACCATGTTTTTATGATAATTCTCTTGAAAAATTTATTCTATGATTTATATGAGAAATGCTTGATAATTTTATTTGACAAATAAGAAGTACAGGTCTAAATGGAGTTTCTTGAAGACATGGTCTTATTAAAATTTAAATTACTTGCACAAATGAACTCCATTAGTCCTAAAAATTTTCATAGACCTCAAGGACACATAACTACACCATCTCCAATGATTTGTTTATCAAGATCACCCTAGAATTTTTTTGGCCATCTCATTTGGCTGCAACTACAAATCTAGTTCTCAAGGGTAGTTTTAGCTAAAACTTACATTTTGATTCCAAAGCATGTTTTTGACTTCATAAGCCTTGATTTGAGTTTTTACACATGAAATAGACATGATTCCACAAATTTTCATCATTGTATCTCCTTCACTACTTCATTTTGCTAGACCCCTAAGAATTAGGCATGTGCACTAGAGCCAAATTTGCTATTATTCCTTGTTTGAGAAAGAGGTTAACTTGAGTTGCATGAGAAAAGCCTTATTCCATCTTTCAACATCCTTGTGACCAAGTAGGAAAACCTCTATCTTCATTCTACTCTTCCGAAGTGTTATATGCATTCAAACTTAAATAATTAGTGTAGTGGTTCTCAACTAACCAACACTATGAACTTGGACAGAGACCTACAAGACCCTTGAAAGTACTTGAAAAACTTGAGAGCACACTAAACATAGCATGAGGACTTGACACAGACACAAATACCACCTTGCATGACTCACATAGCACCATGAACACACCAACACCATGACAAGAACACATTAGGACCACTTTGACAAGACAACAATGACAACATGACACAAGGTGGGCAACAAAATTCCCCTTTGTCATTGATGTTAACACACACACAAAGAAAAATTAATGACAATGGACAAGTGATGATAATGCACATGACCAACCATCATTTCATATACCATGTATGTTTTGGACATACTCCCCCTTTGACATTTGTGAAAAAGATGGGGTGAACTTGAAAATGACAAGAAACAACAATAGATATAACATACCTTTCGATTGCTCCCCACGGGCTTTAGGCATACTTGATACCACACCAAAACATTTGTGATCCATGACCACTTTACATTAACATGACTTGAAGCCATACCAAACATGGAATCATAGGGAACATACTTGTGTGGAAGAATAACATGAACAACACTAAACAAGATGCCAAACAAGGACAACACCATGAGCTAGTAGACTAGCTCCCCCTCACTTGAAGACTTCTTTGCACTTTGTAGGAGCTGATATTACATGAAGATGCTCCCTTGAGTTTTCTCATCACTCCTAGCTACTGGTGGGATCAGGAATGACCCCAATTCATCTCTCAAGTGCTCAAATGTTGCTTTAGGTAGTGGTTTAGTCATTATATCAACAATCTCTTCTTTTGTACTTACATATTCAAGGTTGATCTTCTTATCATTTACTTGCTCCCTCAAAAAGTGAAATCTGATTGGAATGTGTTTGGTCTTTGAGTGGAACACAAGGTTCTTGGAGACACTAATGACACTAGTGCTATCAAAAGCAAAGGATTTGGGTCATCAAACTTTACCTTGTAGTCCTCCAACGTTTGCCTCATCTAAAGAACCTGAGTGCAACACATGGCAGCTGCTATGTACTCAATTTCACAGGTTGACAATGCTACTGAAGATTGTTTCTTGCTCAAACAGGATACAAAAACTTTCCAACAAAGAAGGCACCACCACTTGTACTCTTCCTATCATCAAATATTCCTAACCTAATCAACATCAGTGTATGTTCTTATGTTGAAATCCTTACTTGTAGAGTACCAAAGGCCATATTCTAATGTTCCCATGAGATATCTCAGTATCCTTTTGACTTCCTTGAGGTGTGTTTCCCTTGGATCTTCTTGAAATATCCCAACAAGAGCCACAACTTGCATAATATTAGGTCTTGATGTAGTGGAGTAGAGAAGGCTACCTATCATAGACCTATACAAGGTTTTTTCCACCTTTGGTGAGTTGTCCTCTTTTCTCAACTTACATCCCACCTCCATTGGTGTGCTTATAGGTTTGCACTCTTCCATCTTTAACCTTTTGAGCATTTCCTTGATGTATTTAGCTTGAGATATGAAGATTCCTTGATCTGATTGACTTATTTGTAGGCCTAGAAAGAATGAGAGATCACCAAGTATAGACATTTCAAACTCTTCTCTCATCATATCAAAAATTCATGAGTCATATTTTCATGATCCCCTCCAAATATGATGTCATCTACATAGACTATGAGAATTAGTAGATGGTCTCCTTCTTCTTTGGTGTAAATATTTCTATCAGCCATCCCTTTCTAAAACCTTGCTCAATGAGGTGCATCCAACCTACTATACCAAGCTCTAGGAGCTTGTTTGAGTCCATATAAAGCCTTTTTCAACTTGCATATATAATATTTTCCTTTAGTTAGATAGAATCCATAAGGTTTCTCAATATACCTTCCTCATTTAGGTGGCCATTTAAAAAGAAGACTTGACATCCATTTGGAAAATTTTAATTTTCTTGTAAGCAACATATGCCAAGAACAATCTAATTGCTTCCATCCTTACCACTAGTGCAAATGTTTCATCAAAGTCAATCCCTTCCATTTGTGCATAACCTTTACATACAAGTCTTTCCTTTTTCTTATCACTTCACCTTTCTCATTCAATTTGTTTTTAAATACCCATTTTGTTCCTATCACATTCTTGTCTTTTAGCCTAGGCACAAGCTCCCAAGTTTCATTCTTCTTAATTTGGTCAAGCTCTTCATTCATGGCATCCACCCAATGTTGGTCCTTGCTAGCTTCTATCACATTCTTGGGTTCTAGCATGGATAAGAGGGTTTTCTCTTTATCATTTTGTTGATTTCTTAACTTTCTTCTTGTGAGAACACCTCCTTCTTTGATTCCTATGATCTAATTTGTTGGATGATACCTCTTAACTTTTCTTGAAGATGCATGTCTGTGTATATTTTCCAATTCTTCCACCTCTTCATGTGTACTTTATACTTCTTCATCATCATCTTATTGATCATTAATGTATGACATGTCATCTTCATTTCTTGTCCTTAGGCTGAGTTATGATATTTGAAGGATGAGACTCATCAATATTCACATTTATGCTTTCAACCACCTTCTGAAGCCTCTTATTGTAGCATCTATAGGCAGCACTAACTAATGAATACCCAATAAATATGCCCTCATCACATCTAGAATCAAATTTTACTAAATTTCTTCATCCCTCTTAATATAAACATTTTCTTCCAAATAATCTTATGTTTTCACATTGGCTGGCCTCCATTTCCAAATCTCATAAGGTGTCTTTATGTTGTTCACTCTCAATTGAGCTCTATTTAGAATGTAGACAACTATACAAATTTCCTCACTCCAATAGCTATCAGGAAGTCTTGATTCATTCAACATAGTTCTAGTCATTTCTTACATAGTTCTATTCTTTCTTTCAACCACCCCATTTTGTTGAGGTGTCCTAGCAGCTGAGAATTGTCTTTGTATTCCATGCTCTTTACAATAGTCATCAAATTCATTAGACCAAAATTCTCCACCCATGTATGATCTCAAGCATTTGATTTTGGTGTTCTTTTCATTCTCCACAAGTGCTTTAAAAGCTTTGAACCTATCCAAGGCTTCTTATTTGTGCTTTAAGAAAGCTACCATGTCATCCTAGTAAATTCATATATTAGGAGCATGAAATACTCATCTCCTTGCATACTTGTAATTCTTGTAGGCCCACAAAGATTTGTATGAATCAGATCCAAAGGTTGAGTAGTAGAATACTCCTTGGACTTGAATGATCTTCTTGTTTTTTATCATGTAGGAAAGCATTGCACAGAGGGTCTTTGGTTTTACAATTTTTTGATGTTTCTAACACCATCTTTAGCACTTAATTTCACAATATTTTCAAAGCTTAGATGTCCCAATATTCATGCCACAACCAGTTGTCATCAAGTTTACTTGTAAAGCATTTTTATTTATTTACTTCCTTGAGCACATACATGTTATTATTTGTCCTTTTGGATCTTCCTAATTTCTTTCTTGATTTACCATCAACAATTTCACATCCTTTATCATGAAATGTCAGATTGTAGCCATGTTTACACATTTGACTTACACTTAGAAGATTGTGCTTGATCCCTTCAACATATAGGACATTTTCAGTGATTGTTTTTCCATTATCAAGACTAAGAGTTCCCTTTCCCATAATGTTTGCTGAATTATTGTCATGAAACCTAATATCACATGATGCATTGTTTGATAAAGAGATGAATTTTATTTTTCACCTATCATATGACTAGAGAAACCACTATCCAAGTACCAAATCATTCCTTCATCTTGCACATGAAAAGTAGTCAATTTATGCTATCAAACCAAGTTCTCCTTCTTGTTAGATCCTTCCTTCACAACATACATCCATTTGTTTTGTTTAGGTGGTTGTTGATTACACATGCTAGTTATGTGACCATCCTTTTGGCATTTGTAGTAAACAAGATTATGATTCATTATTGTACTTTGTGAATTGTAGTTTCTCTTATTGCCTCTAGCATTTCTTCTACATTTTGTAGCTTTGTGTCCAAACATGTTACATGAAAAGTAATAACCATAGAAGGAATGTGAATACCTCATAGCATAGGTGATTATAGGAGAATTTTTCCTCTTCTTGAAAATTTGGTGGCCTCCTTGTTTGTGGTTGAAAGATGCTTGGTGTAGACTTGTCCTCCTCCTTCTTTGCTGGTTCAACTTATTTTCCTTATTACTTATTTTCTTTGTATCCCTTTGAATGCTTAAAATATCAGCCAAGACATTTGAGTCTTTTTCTTCTCATACACCTTGAATTTTCTAGTCATTTGCTCCAATTCAACCTTTAGGAGTTCTAAATCAGACCTTAGGCTTAAGCATTCATCATCCTTTTCCTTGTAGGATTGAGAGATATTTTCAAGATGAGATTCAAGTTCTTTGAGATCATTTGTTTCTTCCTCTTACTTTTGACTTTACCTCCTTTAAAAATATGAATTTTTTCTTCATAATATTTCAAGGTGCATCTCAATTTTGGTTCCTTCTTCTACACAATTGTAGTTCTTCAAGGGCACTTACAAGTTTAGCTTCTAGGTTCACTCTTGCCTCTTCTTCATCAAAATATTCATAATTAACTGAGTTCTTACCTTTGGTGTTACATTCATGAGGGATCTCAAAGCGATGAATAAGGTTTCACAATGAGTTCCATTATCCTCACTTTCGAGCTACTTGAGTCACTTGATTTAGAACCACTTGACTTCTCCTTTGTGTAGAAGTTTCTCTTGTTCTTGAAAAACTTCTTCTTGTCATCCTTCTTCTTGAAATTCATATTTTTCTTGTCATGCTCTATGACCTTATTCACCATGCTCAAACTGAGTTTCCTTATTTTTGTTTGGGCATTTAGTAGCAAAATGACCTATTTTCCACAATTAAAGAACTTGAATGGGAGTTTACCTTTATATTTTCTTGAGCCTCTTCCTAACCTTTTCACAAACATTGCTTCAATATTCTCATCATCTTCTTCATCCTCCAAATTTGATTCTTATTTTTCTTGCTTGGATTGAGTCTCTTTATTGGATTTGAATGCTACTTATTTCTTGGTAGATTTAGCTCCAATTGTCCTCATTTCATATGTTGATAGATACTTTGTAGTTCATCCAATGTCAAGTTTTCATGTATTTTACTTCCTCAATAGTTGATACCTTTGCATTATACTTAGGGGTTAGGGATCTTAGGACCTTTTGTACTATGATAGTCTCTTCTTGCTTCTCACCTAAGCCTCTGATCATATTGATCACTTCATCCACCCTTTGCATGTAGGATGCAATGCTCTCATCCTCTTTCATCTTTAAGCTTTCAAATTGAGCTCTATAGGTCTGTAACTTAGAAATTTGAATTTTTATCTCCTTCATAAATTATTTGAATCTTATCCAAATATCCTTGGTTGTGGTACAATGCATTACCTTCAAAATTCAGTTTCACTCAACCCACATAGGATGGCATTCATGGCTCTTGAATTGCTTTCATATGTTGCCTTGTCTATTGTAGAAGTAATTGGAGTTCTTGGAGGAGTGTAGCCTTTGTCCACACTTTCCCATATGTCAAAACCAAGTGACATGAGATAAGTCTTCATCCTTATCCTCTAGAATGCATAGTTTGTTCCATTGAAGAGAGGTGATCTTGACATTGATAATCCACCTTATGCTTGAGTGTTTCCATGCTTGTGAAGAGAGGATCACCTTGAATATGTTAAGATTCCACCAAAAGGACCTGCTATGATACCAATTGTTGGATATCACAAGCACTGAGAGGGGGTGGTGAATCACAAGAAAACTTTTAGGCCAATTCAAATTCTCAAAAATTCTTAACTAGAATCAACAACCATACCATGAACACAAAATGAAACTCATGTAAGAAATAAAATGCCCAAGACACAAGAATTATGGTGGGAAACCCATAAAGGGATAAAACCACTTGAAACCAGACCTTTATTAGGAACACCTATTCCAAGCATACACTGATTTCCACTTGATTGAGCACCCACTCAATCTATGAAGCATCCACTTCAAAAACCTTCTTAGTTTAACAACCTAAAGATGGCTAAGGATCCACTTAGCTACTGATCAAGATAAAAGAGATATAACAAAGCACCCAATCATCTAGATCTAAGTTTCTCATTAGAGATTATGATAACATTACTATTTGATCATATGTTCTTATATTTCTAAACCAAGCTCATGACATATGATCACATTACTATAATTTAATTTTCACTCATATTTCACTTACAAACAAGACTCATGACCTCATTACTCAATTTACTCAAAATCCTATATTTCATCTCTTTATAGCACTCAATCTTTCAATCCCCTACACTCACATTCCCTTAGCTCTCTTGTTCTATCAAGAACACTATATTTCCCAAAAGGTTGTTTTTATATTAAAACCATGACATTCTTAACTACCAAACAAGAATTTTATGTTTTTAAAATCCTCTTCAAAAACATTTTTTCTTAAAGCACACTATATGCAATAAATTATCACACTCTCTATTTTTTCTTATATTTTTCTTTTTTTCAAGAAAATAATGATGTTTCATCACTTCCAATTATAACTCCCTCTCGATGTCATACCTAAGATCTATTTTTCTTATTATCTACATACTTTGGATCCATATAGTGTCTTGGTTTCACTTTGACATGTGGGATACCTTAAGATCCTTGCATTTCTTCAAGTTTCAGTTTATATTCTAAAAATGACTTCGCCATCAATGTCATTATCTCTTAAGCCTTTAGATCATGAATTCCTAACTCATGTTGAAAATGTTCTTGATATTTCAGAGAGGAGTTACAAATATTGTCTAACATTATCTTCCTTGGCAAATATTCCAGTCTTCTTTAAACATTCATTCATTATCTCATCCAAGATGCTCTACAAGTTCCATATGACTTTCATTTCCAAACATCAAATGAGGCTTAGAAAAATGAACTCATTATCATCAAGCCTTAACACTTACTATTTTGAAGAGTCCTAAATTTTTTTCCTTTAGCCTACTTTTTTCATATTTTGAATTAGAATTCATCTCTTCATATTCTATTCTTCATAAGTTTTTCCTTCATTCACCAATTTTAACTAGGTTCTTTAAGACATTTTTCTTATTAACAACCTCTCTAGCCTACAATCACTACACACATTGTTAGGTATTTCATCATTTTAACATATTATTCAAGACTTTCCAAAGAAATTTAAGCCTTTTTAGTGTTTTATATGTTAGTATTTGTATCAAGTCCTAAATCTTTAAAAGAAAAAAAGGCATTTCATTTACTTCTAAGACTACATAATAGCCTTGAAATTTTACCTGTCTCGCTAATACATGTCATGAGAATCTCATCGATACATTGATGAAAATATTTGAACTTGAAAATTTGGTGAAGAATGACCATAAATAATGTAAGATTTCAAAATTTTATGCCTTTCATTAGTTGAAACTCGAGTTTCATGTTTTGCAAAACACCACTTGAAACCCTAGATAGAGGGTTTGGTCATCTTGTGCATGCCCGAGAGACTACAAAAATGAATTTTTTAAAAATTTATTGATGGTTTTAAAAATTATTCTTCTTAGGAATGAGTGAAAGTGTAGAGAATATTTTCATCCATTTAATTTCACCTAACAACATTCAAAATTCTCTCAACAATTCGATTTTTCGGCAATGAATGTAGAGACATGATGTGACATGTTATTCATGATTCCAAACAAGAGGTCTCCTCTAGATTTAGGAAATACATTATAAAAGATATTGAGAGGAAAATTAAGCATAATACCTTATTTCAGTTCTTAAAGAACATTTAAAACTCAAAAAGACACATTTGATTTCCAAATAGGCTTGCACTGGAGCAAGTTCATTTCAAGGCCAAAACTTGAACTTTGAAAGCTTCATCGAGATCTTAAACCCATTTTAAAGAATTTTAGGACTTGGAGAAATCATTAATAAACCATGAGAATCTTAAAATTTCTCACACAATAAATTTGAGGAAAAAAAATACTTTTTCTTCCATCAATTCAAGAAAGTGCTTGGGAGAGAAAAGAATATGCTTAGAAAAATGATGAAAACTTCTTTAAAACTCAATCAATTGAAAAAAATTTACACCATATTTTTATGATAATTTAATCCAAAAATAAATTCTATGATTTATCTAAGAAATGATTGATATATTTTTTTTGACACCTAAGAAATCCATATGGTCTAAATGGAGTTTCCTCAAAACCTGGTTTTAGTAAAATTTGAATTACTTGCACAAATGACCTCCCTGAGTCCTGAAATTTTGCATACACCTCAAGGACACATACCTCAACCATCTAAAATGATTTTTTTATCAAGATAATCCCTGAATTTTTATGGCCCATCTCATTTGGATTCAAGTACAAATCAAGTTCTCAAGGGCAATTTTAGCTAGGACTTGCATTTTTCTTCCAAAGCATATTTTCTGACTTTCTAATCCTTGATTTGAGTTTTTCCAAATGAAATACACATTTTCCACCATTTAGTTTCTTTTAGCTCCTTCAATCCTTTATTTTTTAGACCCCCTAAGAATTAGGCCTATGCACTAGGGCCATATTTACTATTTTTCCTTGTTTGAGAAAGAGGTTGACTTGAGTTACATGAGAGAATCCTTATTCCATATCTTAAAATACTTGTGACCAACTAGGAAAAACTTTGTATTCATTATGCTCTTCAAGAAGTACTACTTGCATTCAAACTTGTAGAATTAGTGTAGTGCTTCTCAACTAACACAACACTATGAACTTGAACAAAGGCCTACAAGACCCCTTAAAGTACCCGATAAGCTTGAGAGCACACTAAACATAGCATGAGGACTTGACACGAAACCACAAAGACCACCTTGCATGAATCACATGACTCACATAACACCATGAACACACACACCAAAATCATGACAAGGACACCGTACTAGATAGCACATGGGTAGCCTTTAGTATATCCTTTACTCCTTTAAAGTCTTGGATTACCTTATCACTCCATTTGATAATCTGATCCTTCTTCAACATGCTTGTAATAGGTAAAGTAATCTTAACAAAATTAGAGATGAATCTTCTTACAAATTTGATTCGTATAAAAAGGATTGAATACCTTTCTTAGATTGGGGGATGGGAACCTTATTAATTGCTTTTGCTCTCTCCAGTCAATCATAACCCCTTCATGGGATATAGTGTGCCCCAACATTTTAGCCTTCTAAACTCCAAAATGACACTTCCTTGGGTTTAATGAGATCCCATACTCTCTACATTCGATCAGGATCTTTTCTAGGTGTTGCAAATGATCACCTATTTTATTAGAGAATAATGTTATGTCATCCTGATAAACCATAATGAATTCATTGATAAAACCAACAAATGTAACGTCCATGGCTCTCTAAAAAGTGGCCCCTACATTCATCAATCCAAATGGCATTCTAACATACACATAAGTGCCACAAGGAGTTGTGAATGTAGTCTTATATTATTCTGATTCTTTGGCCACAACTTGGTTATAACTAGAGAAACCATCAAGAGTAGACAATATTTCAGACCACGATACCTTTTGCAAAAGGTTATCCATGTTGGGTAAAGGGTAATTACTTTTGAGTGAGGTTTTATTCAATTTTTGGAAGTCCACACACAACTTGATATCCCCAATTTTCTTCCTAATTAGAACCAAGTTAGCGACCCATGAGAAGTATTTGGTGGGATGGATGATGCCACCATCCCTCAAATTATTTAATTCTTCTTGAATTTTAGCTATAAGGACGGGGTTGATAGGTATTTACTTCTATTTTAAAGGCTTGGTATGAGGCTCCAAAGGTATCTCATGTTAGAATAAGTATTACCTATAAGCCTTTAAGTTAGAGTATGACAAAACAAGATAGTCTTGCTATTTCTTTAATAGTTTGGCATAATCTTGTCTTTATTCTATACTCAAATTTCTTCCTAACCAAAATTTTCTAGGATCTTGAGCAATTCTTAAGTCATACTCACTTACATCCCTTGAGATGGTAGAAGTTCTACTCACAACCCTATCTATACTATCAAAAGTGGACTCAAGGTTGAAAAGTCCTCTTGGGATGGTATTTGTTTTTAATTGAATCATTTATTTCCCAAATAGGGTCTCCTTTCCATCACACAACACCACCATAGGTTCAATATCAATAATTTGATTTGTAAACTCACCTTCCAATTATTTGTGCATAATCATCAAATACCTTTCGGTCTTGGATGTTGTCAGGTACAAAGGGTTTGATCAATACTTCAACTTCAAAATTATAGTATGGGGACACATATTCCTTGTCATACTTTGAGAGGAAAATATTTCTAACCTATCCATTTCTACATTCGACTCCTCTCATGATACTCAATATTAAAAGAGTCAAATAAGATCCCACACTCCATGTTTTTATTGTTTCAACCTTTGATTCTTGGTTGCATGTGTTTCTTGACTTTATTTAAAACTAGCTTAGAGTCATACTTTATGATAAGGTCCTTGATTTCATGCATTTAGTAAATTCTTAAGTTAACTAAAAGTGCTTCATATTCAGCTATATTGTTGGTGCACTCAAAACTTAACTTAAAATAAAAATTGAAAGAACCATGTCCTGGGGACATCAACATAATACCATCTCCATTTCCAAAATTGGAGCATGCTCAATCAAAATCTATAATCCATGAAGCATTAGTTTCTTCAAGTTTTACATTCATATCTAAACACTAATCCTAATAATCAACATTACCAACAAAGTTATCAAGATTTGTATCGATAAATAATACCTCGTAAGAAGCATTCCTGGGGTCTTTTATGAGGTACACCATCTTGTCCTCTCTGTGCAACTTAACAAAATTCCCTTCTAAAGGCATGGAAGCATAAGATATGTCCATCTCGAATACCGCCCCCACACAAGGTTCCCATTTTCTTGATAGTAACATTCCCACTTGACAGAAAGTCAATAATAAAAACATTCATTGTTAAGAATTTACTTGGATAAGCATCCCATTGCACAACCAAACCTTTGAAAAACTCATGTTGAGTATGGAGCTAAATTACTCATGTTTTAGCATGCAAATAGAACTTGTTGGAAGTTAACAGTAACCGACATCGGTTAGAGTGTGACCGACATCAGTCAGGGCAAGTTGGAACCGAGCGACGGTTGGGTAGAACCGGCATCGGTTACCTGTGCGACAAGTTTTTAATTAACTCTCGGGATTTATTTCTAGTTTTAGCATTGGAATATATTTAATGAATGTAATTGCATGGCTAAGTGCCCTAAAGTCTTAAATGACTATTTAAAGCATAAAGCTAGGGTTTAGAAGAGAGGATTGATCATAATTACAAGATAATTATGTGAGAGAGAATTCTTGGTGAAGAATCAAAAAGCTTGAAGGAAGAAAGTACTGAACATCTGAGAAGTGTAGAAGATTGTAAATATTCATTGTATATCTTGTCAAAGATTTGGATAATAGATTGGCTTGTTTCTTGGTGGACGTAGCCCACACTGGGTGAACCACATTAAATTTGGTGTTGATTTATGTCTCTTGTTTTGTATAATTCTTCTGGTAGAATATCTCGCTTTTATTTGCATGTATGCTTAGATATGATATATTATGTCTGTACACCGGTGTGCTAACCCCAACAACTGGTATCAGAGCTTTGTTTGAGGGTTTTGTGTGTTGACAAATTTACTCATAGAGGGTTTTCTGATTGAGTGGGAGCTACAACAATGACAAAAGATAATAAATACAAGGTAGAGAAGTTTGACGACCGAAATTATCAATTATGGAAGATGCAGATTGAGGATTATCTGTATCAGAGAGATTTGTACTTACCGTTGGATGAGAAGTCTAGACCTACGAAGATGACTGATGAAGAATGGAAGATTCTTGACAGAAAGGCTTTGGGATCTATAAGATTGAGCCTGGTAGCATCCGTGGCTTCCAATATTATAGAAGCGGCTTCTACGGTAGACTTAATGAAATCTCTTGCTAATTTATATGAAAAACCTAGTGCTTCAAATAAAGTTTATTTGATGAAGAAACTTTTTAGTTCTAAGATGCATGAAGGTGAATCTACCTCTAGTCATTTGAATGATTTCCAATCTATTGTAAATTAGTTAAAATCGGTTTCAATACCGTTTGATGATGAAGTAAAAGCACTTTTATTCTTATGTTCTTTGCCTGATAGTTGGGACAACTTGGTAATGGCTATTAGTAATACAACATCTGCTAATAATATTTTGAAGTTTGATGATGTGGTTAGTATAATCTTGAATGAAGAAATTCATAGGAAAAGTATAGAGGAAACATCATCTGGAAATGCTTTGAATGTAGAAAGCAGGGAGGAGAAGAGAGATCCAAGAGTAAGAGTAATGGGAAATCAAAGTCAAGGGATAGTAGATCTAAATCTAGAAGTAAGGGAATTACTTGTTGGAAATGTGGAAAGAAAGGACATGTAAAGAAAGATTGTTGGTCAAAGAATAAAGAGAACCAACAACCAGACAAAGGTAAAGAGGTGAATCTTGCTTTGCATCAGAGGTAATGCAAGATGCTCTTATTCTTTCTTTAGATAGTAGAATTGAATCATGGGTTTTAGATTCAGGAGCTTCTTTCCATGTAACCCCTAATAAGGGTTATTTCAGAAATTATGTCCAGGGCAATTTTGGGCATGTCTATTTGGGTGATGATGAACCTTGCAGTATTACTGGTAAAGGGGAAGTTCATCTAAAATTACAAAATGGAAATACATGGGTATTGAAAGATGTGAGGCATGTGCCAAGCCTCAGGAGGAATCTTATTTCTGCAGGGCAACTAGGTGAATCTGTTGCATGGTTAATTTTATAGGAGACTCTTGGAAAGTCACCAAGGGTGCTTTTGTTGTGGCAAGAGGTAAGAAGGTAGGAACGTTATATTTATCTACCTGTATTACTGATTCCTTTTCTGCATTATCTACTTCAGATTTAGATGCATGCATGTGGCATAATTGGTTAGGTCATATGAGTCAAAAATGAATGTAGATCTTAAAGGCTAAGGGTAAGTTATCAGATTTGAAAGATTTAGATCTTGATTTCTGTGAGCATTGTATCTTTGGAAAGCAAAAGAGAGTGAGATTTCTCAAAGTTGGGGCAACTAAGAAGGAGCAGAAATTGGAGCTTGTACACTCAGATGTGTGGGGACCAGCTCAGGTAGCTTCTCATGGTGGATCCCAATATTATGTTACTTTCATTGATGATGCTACAAGAAAGGTATGGGTTTATTGTATTAAACACAAATCTAATGTTTTTGAAACTTTTAAAAGATGGAAAGCCCTTGTTGAGAATGAATCAAATTCTAAGTTAAAGTGCCTTAGATCTGAAAATGGTGGTGAATACTGTAGAAATGCTTTTAATGATTATTGTTCAATGAATGAGATACGTAGAGAAAGAATGGTTCTAAGAACACCACAGGAGAATGGTGTTGCAGAGAGAATGAATAGGACAATCATGGAACGTGCTAGAAGTATGAGGATACATTTTGGATTGCCCTTGCAGTTTTGGGCAGAAGCAGTTGATACAACGGTTTATTTGATTAACCGTGGCCCTTCAAGTTCACTAGATGGAGGAATACTAGAGGAAGCATGGACCGGAAAAGAGGTAGATCTTTCTTTTCTTAAAGTTTTTGGTTCAGAAGATTTTGTGCATGTTGATAGAGAAAATAGAAAAAGTTGGATGCAAAATCTAAGAGGTGCACTTTCATTGGTTATGGATCTAGTGATTTTAGTTTTTGTTTTTGGGATTTAGAGAATTCTAAAATTGTTAGGAGTTGTGATGTTGAATGGAATGAAAAGAGAATGTACAGGATCAAATTTTGGTACCCAAGGATGAGAAAATTGAGAAGTTTATTGATGAAAATGAACTCTCGGTTTTAAAGAAACACCTTCAAAATACACGATGAACCGTGGTGGTCGGTTAGACCACGACCAAGACATCGGTCAGATGAACCGCCGATGGTTACAGAGGATCAGAACCGGCATCGGTTAGCCGAACCGACGTCGGTTAGAGGTGACCGGTGTCGATCACTATTAGAAGTTGATACTAATGTCCAGGAGGTCCAGATTGAGCCTCCAGTACCCCAAACTCCTGTGAGAAGGTCACAAAGGGTAAGTAAACTTCCAGAAAGATTTTCACCTTCTCTATTTTATCTATTATTGACTGATAGTGGTGAACCAGAAATCTTTGAAGAAGTAATGCAGGATAAAACTCACGTTCAGTGGGAGCATGGCATGGATGAGGAGATGAACTCTTTGGAATAGAACCAGACTTGGGATTTGGTTAAATTTCCAATAGGAAAGAGAACATTGCAGAACAAGTGGGTTTATAGAATTAAGGAAGAAGAGGGTGGACAAAAAAGGTACAAGGCAAGGCTTGTAGTAAAGGGATTTGCACAAAAGGCAGGTATTGACTTTGGTGAAATATTTTCTCTTGTTGTTAAGATGACTTCTATTCATACTTGTATTGAGTTTAGTTGTAGTAGAAGATTTGCATTTAGAGCAACTAGATGTGAAGATGGCTTTCCTTCATGGTGATTTGGATGAAGAGATTTATATGCAACAACCACTTGGGTATGAAGTCAAGGGTAAGGAGAAATTAGTGTGCAGGTTGAAAAAGAGCCTATATGGGCTCAAGCAAGCTCCAAGGAAATGGTACATGAGGTTTGATAGTTTTATGCATGAGCATGGTTACTTGAGATGTGAATCTGACCATTGTGTTTATTTCAAGAAGCTTTAAAATGGGAGCTATATTATTTTGTTACTGTATGTGGATGATATGCTTATTGCAGGATCTAGTATGCAGGACATTGGTGAGCTTAAGAGAAAGCTAGCTCACACGTTTGCAATGAAGGATTTGGGAGCTGCAAAAATAATTCTTGGCATGCAAATACATAGAGACAAGAAAAACAAGAAATTGTATTTGTCTCAGGAGGATTATATCTACAAGGTGTTAGAAAGGTTCAACATGCAGAATGTAAAACCTGTTAGCACACCTATGGTTGGACACTTCAAATTGAGTAAAGATCAGTGTCCTTCATCACAAGAGGAGGTCAAATACATGACACGAGTGCCATATGCTTCAACATTTGGAAGTCTCATGTATGCTATGGTTTGTACAAGACTAGACATTACACAAGCAGTGGGAGTTATGAGTAGATATATGGCTAATCCAGGTAAAGAGCATTGGAAAGCAGTCCAATGGATACTCAGGTATTTGAAAGGGACATCTAGCATGCAGTTATGCTATGGAGGTTTGGATATTTCATTACGTGGCTATGTTGATTCGGATATGGCTGGAGATCTGGATGGTAGGAGGAGCACTACTGGATATATTTTCACAGTAGGTGGAATGGCAGTTAGCTGGATTTCGAGATTGTAAAAGGTTGTGGCTTTGTCTACTACAGAGGCAGAGTATGTTGCAGCTACAAAGGCTAGCAAGGAGATGATATGGATGAGTAGGTTCATGGAAGAGTTGGGAAAGGAGAAAAGTAATTGTAAACTGTTCAGTGATAGTCAGAGTGTAATTCATTTGGCAAAGAACTCAACATTTCATTTGAGAACAAAACACATTCAGTTGAGATATCACTTCATACGGCAGGTATTGGAGGATGGACAGTTGAATCTGGAAAAGATTCATACAAGCAAGAACCCTGCGGATATGCTAACGAAGCCATTAGCAAAGGAGAAGTTGGAGCTACACTCCACTTTCGATTGGTCTTCAAGTTTGAGACTTGAAGAGGAAGAAACAAAGCTTAGGAGGATCCAAGAATGGTCTTTGTACAGGTATAGTGTGTAGTAATTAATCTCCAAGTGGGAGATTGTTGAGTATGGAGCTAAATTACTCATGTTTTAGCATGTAAATAGAACTTGCTAGAAGTTGACAGTAATTGACATTGGTTAGAGTGTGACCGGCATCGGTCAGGGCAAGTTGGAACCGGTGACGGTTGGCAGTAGCGGCATCGGTTACCTGTGTGACGAGTTTTTAATTAACTCTCGGGATTTATTTCTATTTTTAGCATTGGAATAGATTTAATGAATGTAATTGCATGGCTAAGTGCCCTAAAGTCTTAAATGACTATTTAAAGCATAAAGCTAGGGTTTAGAAGAGAGGATTGATCATAATTACAAGATAATTATGTGAGAGAGAATTCTTGGTGAAGAATCAAAAAGCTTGAAGGAAGAAAGTACTTGAACATCTGAGAAGTGTAGAAGATTGTAAATCTTCATTGTATATCTTGTCAAAGCTTTGGATAATAGATTGGCTTGTTTCTTGGTGGACGTAGCCCACACTAGGTGAACCACGTTAAATCTAGTGTTGATTTATGTCTCTTATTTTGTATAATTCTTCTGGTAGAATATCTACTTTTATTTGCATGTATGCTTAGATCTGATATATTGTCTGTACAACCGGTGTGCTAAAAACCAAATACAAGCACCTCTCTCTCGGAATCCATGGAAAATAATTTCCAAAAATCAGGTCTTATCTTAGTATCCAATTTATTTATGACAGGGACATGATATTTCATGAGGTACCTAAATCAAACATGCAATGTGTAGAATACGACCATTAACAATTAAAGTAGTAAAGAAAGGATCCACATCCAACTATGTTTCAACAAAGGAAGTACCCAAATAAACCTCAGGAGGTGATTCAACATCCTCCCGGCCTTCCTTAGTTTCATTCTCAACAATAGTAGGAGGGTTCATATTCCTAACCATAGTCTTCTCCTTGACAACAACATCCTCTTTGAATCCCAAATAATCAAATTCCCTCTTCCTATGCTCTGGGATCGTAAGAAATTAAAATATAGGGACAATGACCTTTATCTCGGCTTAGGATATGGGTCATATCACATACATTGTATTTGGGCACAGATGTATTGTGGGCAAGGGTAACTTCCTTCTTTGATGGGATATAATATTTCATAACAGGGGCTATGGGAGGAGTACTTGGTCTGGACTAGTAACAAGGTTTCTACTTGGTACACTTGTCTTAGGAGTATCTTTGGGAACATTGGTTAGGATAGGCATCTTATATTTGAAAGCTGGGGTAGGCCCCTTGATTAGCCTATTTCTCAAGTTATACTCCTTTTCTTGGGAAACAACAACATTTATCAATAATTTCCTATCCTCCTTTGAAAGAACTTCACCATCATACTTTTTAATCATCAATACTCTTAAATATTCAAATTCATGATTAGGTAACTCAAAAGATTGAGCCATATCAATTTCATCATTAATTTCAAGAGGAAGGGAAAATACCTTATTTACACATGCCCAAAAATCATCCACATTTCTAGCACAGAGAAGGTCAATAGAAGATGCACCTTGCTTGGAATCCTTTTGATAATCCAGAACACATGCATCACCAAAATCAAATTCATCATTATCATCATCATATGAGGCAGGATACTTGCAAGGAGCATGAGGCACCAAAAATTTATCACACCAATCAATAGTGTGTTCCTCTTCAACAAATGTAACTCTTCTAACCAATGGGTCAGATATTGACTTGTTATCTCTAAAAGCATGTTGTTTGTCATTTTGGCCCATATACCTTTTCCCTCTATCCTCGCTCCATGGTCTACTTTGGGATGATTCCCAAATCTGTTATGTCTAATGTTCGATCTTTGAGTCGAGGGTTGGGGAAAACCTTTTTCTGATCTATCCAACTTGTAAGATATTTCCTTAACTGCCCCAAACAAGGTCTTAACCACTTCTTCTCGGATCAATAGACTTACTAGTTTGAGGTTTCTTTGGATTAATCATCTTAACACCCTCCCTCTTACAAGGCTTACCAACAACCTTGATCTTATTTTCAATTTGAATGGCCATGGTAAATTCCTGTCTCAGAGTTATGGGATTTTTGTCCTCAAATAATATGTTGCCTTCTTATCAAATGCATCATAGTATTTAATCAAACAAGACTCATCACTAGGTCTTATGTTATTTGGTAACCTTGTCATGTCTTGTTGAATCTTGTGTTAAAATATTGTACACATTCATTGGGGTTATTTTTAATATTTTCAAACTCAGATAGAAGAAACCTAGGGTCAGTTCTATCACCATATTGGATTTTAAATGCATTTTTCATCTCCTCCCAAGAATCAATTGATCCTTGAGGAAAAGAGTTGAACCATTCTCTTACATCTTCTTCCAATGTGTGTATAAACAATTTAACATAAACATCTTCATATTCTACTTCATAATCATCCATAATATTTTGAAATAATTTTAGATGTTGATCTCCACTGATAGAATTATTTCCTTGAAATCTAGGCAATCTACTTCTAATTTCATTTGGTACTTCATTAGGATACCCCACCATACCATTAAAATTTATGGGTTTGTAGGTATGGACTCTAAAAGGATCTCGAGGAGGAGGACGATCCATATTGTTTTGTATTGGATTCACAGGGATAGGATCAATGAAATGTTGGACAAAGGGCCTTTGGACCAAAGGGGTATGATCAATATGATGAGGACCTCTGGGAGAAACAATTTCAAAACCAAAACCTCTGTTCTCAATTGTGAATAAATGATAAGGTTGAGGAAAAATTTGAGTAACTTCATGAGCTGAACTTTGTTGGAACAAAGAATGAAAATGGAATTCAAGGTTGTGTGTCTCAAAACTATAAGATGAACTAGTCTTCTACCAAAGGGGATAAAAATTAGAGGATTGGGCACCCTTGTCTTTTAAACTCGACCAATCTACCTTCTCCTTTGTTGGCTCCCAATATTACACCCGAAGGACTTGGCAGTAATTATGAGACTGAATGGATTTAGGAATGATAGATTTTAAGGATATGTCATTTGAAGCTAGGGATATATCTAACATTATCTTATAACCAGGTCCTGGAAATGACTAGGAGGCACCTCACAAAGGGGATGACTAGACCTAGCTACTTCTAGTTGTGTTTGAACCAGGTGAGAGAACACAAGGGTAACTTGAATGAGGGAAATATGTTATAATTTAGTCTCCTTCAAATTATTGGCAAGTCAATTTGAGCTAATTATAGCCATGAATGCAATATCTACTTGCAAGAGTTGTCACATAGATATCACACATACTTAATGCATCAAACACAAGTTACTAAAGATAGATAAAAATGATTCTCAAACATCATCTCTGTGTAAACAAAAATGAAATGGATCTTAATGATGTTGGAATATTAATATTCACAAATCAAGGCAAATGCATTTATAAAAAAGCGAGTAATGCTATTTGCGAGACAAACACGTACATGGTATGCATATTTTAATGTGTTTGTAAGGGTACAATGATAGGATATTTTTAGTTATAAAGATTGGGAATGAATGATGGTTGATTCACAATAACAACATGCCTACAATTGCCATGATGGTATGATACTTCAAAATGTAGAGAAGATAAAATCAAGTAAGAACAACTTTCAAAGGGAAGTTTGCATTCATTGATGCCCAATTCATCCAAATGATACCAAAAAAAATTCAAAACCCTCGGCATAAATTATTGTGGAATAATTACAATAAGGTGTTCATTTCTCCCATTTTCATACACCTAAGATACACTCAAAGGCTAACAAAGATCATTCCAAAGCAAGATTGCAACAAGGGTTTTATAACTAGATCAAATATTGCAAAGTAAATGCTACAACACAATATTTATTCAGTAACCAAGAAGATGTAATAACCAAAGGTTAATCATGTGTATTAGATATAGATGCAATAAACAAAATATTGCAATAAAAGTTATAATTCATTAATCAGATATTCAACATACATATTCAAAAGTCATGACTGAATAAAAATAGATTGTTCTATTCATCTTAGTTTAAACAAGGGGACATAGACTAGATGCCCTCAATGCCTACTAATGGTTGTATAGTGCAACCACCTTAACATTACAACTTTAGACTCAAAACTTCTACACTTCCAGAAAATGAAAACCTAGAGCTAAAGCAATTAATTACCAACCAACCAACAAAAAATCCCTGTTTAGAATGAGGACATGCCCTCATTATTATACAAAAAAATCCATGAAGGAATATACCCAAATTTCCCTAAAATGAACTGGAGAAAGAAAAATGCCTAGAAAGGGACCTTGGGCCCGCCAAAATGGAAAATTTTCCTTTCTAACTAAAAATATTCCACCCTTTTCCACCCAATTGGAACGGTTATGTGTGATGATTGTTCCCATGGAGATGAAATAATATTCCTTGGTGTGAACAAATTACTTTGTCATTTAGTTTCCAACTACCACCGATGCGTGCTTTATAGGAAAAGTTGTTACCTTTATGTAATCACCCCTTTTGTCTTTTCCCATGAATATGTTACTCATGCAATCATTGGGTAGATTTTCTTTCCCTTGAGAGAATACAAAGACTGGAGTAAATAAAGAATAAAATAATAGAAAGAGGAGTGAAATATTATGTAGGATATAAGTTAATTGGATCCCCTTGTTCTTTTCTTCAAATTTTTCCATGTAGGCATCAAATATCTTAAACATATTAATGACGGGATCCTCGTCTAGACCAACATCTTAAATAAAAACAAGTTCTATTGTAGACACCTAAAATATGCTTACACTTAGCATTTCCTCCAATTCAGTCAATTAACAACACTTCGTTAATCAACCCTTCTTCGCTCCATTCTCGATTCCCATTTATGACACCTTCTTGGTTGTATTCTTCTTATATTCAACTCATTTGGCTAATAAACCCCTTTTATTAGCTAAACCATCTTCCTATTCCCCTCTAGATCACTTCTATTGGCTTCCTAGGCTATCTATCAGTCACAAATGGTTAATCAGACTCCTCCCAACTCTCAATGAGTCTCTAATCACTCATTAATCACGCTTAACTAGCCTAAAGCATGTTTATCCTAATCTAATCTAAAAGTTCTTTTTGGCTTGCCTTTAGTCCCACATGCACCCAAATTCCAAACTCTCCCAAGTGGAAAACTATAAATAGAAGGGTCACCCCTCCCTTTCAACCTAACACCTTATTGACATCTTGATCTTGATATCATATCTCATCTTGACATAGCTTAAGAGCTCATTTGCATTAGCCAAGCTAATAAGGCATTTGATCTTGAGCCATCCACCATTAAAATAACTTCATCTTGCATCCATGATAGGTTAGTAATGGAATATGCTAAACTTGGCCTTGTAGCCATTTAGTAAGATTCATTCACCTTCATGGAGTAAACAACAAAACTGATTGCTAGGATCTTCTAGGTTCATTTAAATTAGCATTCAAAGAGTAGAGAGTAATATACATGTTATTTTTGATGTTTTTGTCAAAGTTATAATGCTTGCATGTTAGTTTCCCTTGTTTATCTCTTATCTTATGGTCCATAGATGAGTTAGTTAAGCTTTGAGGTTCTTTAGCCTCATTTCCATAGCTTTTGCAACTTTTCCATGTACACACCTATTCTGAAAAAAACATTATCAAATTAAATATAAACGGGCTTTCTTTTCTTTACCCTCTTAGAAAATTTATTTATACTTCCTTCTAAATGAATGAATTTTTGAATTGAAGTATAATTGAAACTTGAAGAAGAATATTCCAATGCCCCCAACATGCTTATGAAGAATCTCTATCAGCTTCTCAACATTTTTTTAGCTCATGGGGTGTGTGTATCTTGTATAGGAAACATATTTTCAAGCTTAGAATCCAAATCATCAATATACTTTCCAACTTTATCTTTCATACAATGGAGTTTGCTTGATGCATCCTCCCAAAGTAATTTCCCCCAATTTGATGGCATTTACATACTTGATGTTGCCTACCTATGCAATCTGGGATTACAATGCCCTCATCTTCAACCAATTGATCATCAAGATCAATTATGGCCTCAAGCTTGGGTAGTAACCCATCCCAAAACTCAACCTCATCATGACACTTTTCAATTTTCTCCTGGTAGCATCCATTTCATCATACACTTGTTTGTAACACTCCATAGTGCTTTGTATGGCCTTGTTTCCCTTCCTTATTAACTCATCCTCCCACTTTTTGGTTGCATCTATTATTCTCTTCAAATCATATGTAGATTCTAATGCTTTTGGGGTTATAACAACAGTGATTTCCTGGTTCTTAGTAGGGGTTTGCAACCACTTTTGTACATAGGTTCATAAAACATCAACCTTCTCCTTTAACTGCTTCCTAGTCTCTTTGTCCTTATCAATTTTTTAGAAGAGACATCCCATGGCTACTGAGGCTTCATGTTTCAAGATTTATGTAGTAGGATTTCCCAAAGGTATCTTTATAGCTTGGTAGTCAACAAGGGTGGCCTCACTTCTTTAGATGTCTCCCTTAGGAGTTATAATTTATATGGACCTTTCCCCATGATGACCCAAAATAGTATTTGATAGTACCCTGGATTTATTTAGGGCCCTTGGATGTCTTGATGACAATATTTTTTCAAGGCCGACAACCTCCAATTGGATCTTCACATTTTCTCTCTTTAGGAGGGCAGCTCCTTACCACCATGTAGTTAGAGTATTTCCTTCCGTCTAAGGTTGTGGTAGTTATTGAGAAGTGCTTGGGAAACTATAATTTATTTTGAGATAGAGGGGTAACATCAAGAATAAGAACCTATGATTGTGAAACCTCCACATATTTATCTACTTTCTCAGGGTTAGTTTGTGTTATACTTGTGTCAATTGGCCTAGCTCCTTCATCATTAGTCTTAGGCTCCTTAGGTGGAGCTGCTTCATGAGCTGGCCCTTCATGTTTTTCTTGAGATTTCTCCTCTTCTTGTTCCTTGGAAACTTCATGGGTTACCAATGCTCTCTCAACTACTTCTAATGCTTTATCAAGAGGATCACTTGGAGTAACCTACCCTTCATGAGTAACAATGCTTTCTTCAATATGAGGTTGTTCCTTTTCAGATAAAATTGCCTCTTTTGGGGGTACCTCCATTGAACTTGCTTTAATTGAAAACACCTCAACTACAGGTTGTTGAGTCAACATGGGAACACCACCTTGCCCATCAATTTGCATTTTTGGGACTTCTGCTTGTTGATTGTCAAGTAAATGGAAATCAGCTCCCTCTTCCTTCCCAAGGCCTTGCAACAAATAAGTAAAGTCTTTGAGTACGTGCTTTGCCTCCCGATCTCCAATGTCCATAACTTCAACCTCCATAGTTGGTTTATCATGAGTCAATGCTTTGCAATAGGAGTTCCCCGTGTTTCTATGGGTGGAGTGGTATTAACCACCTTAGGTATTTCCACCCAATTTTCATGTACCTTAGGAGCTGCAATATTTTCAATGATAGTTTCTCCTATAATTCCTCCTATTGTAGTGGTTTCAAATTTATATTTCTTAGTTATTATAAAATGCCTAAGTGCAATCTCTTCCTCACCTTCTTTCTCTTGCATAGATCTCATTGTTGATCTAAGTCTTGATTATGTTTGTGGGAGAGATCGCCTCATTCATTTCCTTTGCTTTAGAGTCCTCGAGGGGTTGAAGTAGATGTCTTGGGTTTTAATGCATGTGGGGCTTAGACTACAATAGAACTACCCGAATGATGGGTTCATCCTTCATGGAAATCATTAAAATTTCTTCTACTTTGTGTGTTAAATGAGACACTAAATTACCTTTCTTACTTATGCTATGACACGAGAGGTGTTAAGGGTCCATTATAACAACACCTTCTTTTAAAGGATGAAGATCCTCCTTGAGAATCCTTGAAGCCATGTATTCCTTTAACACCACAATTTTCTGAAGTGAAAATTCTATTCCTTTTTTCATAAGACAACTCAGGGTTCTCCTCATGACATCAACATTTTTTCATGTAGTTGTGTGGATTATGTATTGCTCCAATCAAGTGGTTCCACTGGTTGTAAAGCTAATTTTTTTTCAACATCCACAAGGCCTTATGGAAAAATTGTAACTTTGTATTCAATGATTTGTGTCAAGGTCATCCTAGAGAAATATCTAATTCTAACCTCCTCTTCATCCTTAAAATTCATCCAATAGTCCTTGTAATGAGGCTCATGCTCATATGAGCTTCCTTGGACCATATGCATTACCCACTTGATATCATAGTTTTTCCTTTCTTATAACTTCTCCATGACCATTTTGTTCATTTCTACATCCAAAAGCATTGCTTTAACAATAGTGGAGCATGTATACCTCCCAATAGTAATTAGGAACTTGATATTTGTTTTGTGCTTCCCTACAATCATCATGTGCACATCAGTAAGTTGTCTAGACAATTCAATAAGTGCCCACTTATCATCCAAGTACCTAGGCAACATATATGGAGTGCCTTGAAGCCACTCACTCTTATGTAGGTGAAGAACCTAAATTGTATAAAATAGAAACAAAATTCATTGATCACTTTCCTTGCATAAGAAAATATTCTATATTGTTCCCCTTCTCGCCCAAATAAGCAAATAATAAGTGCAAAGAAATGACCACAAGCTCTCCTCAAGTCACCACCTAATTTTCCAAAGTTAGTTGACAATATACATCATAGACTCTAAAGTTTGAGAACTCTTTCATCCTTGGGATTCCAAGAAGAGATTTATGACATGCCACATTATACACAAGATAAGATGTCATGTAGAATTCACATCTCTGTTTTGATCCTTCTTGGATTTGTATAGTCATTCTAATGAGTTGATCATGGATGGATTTTCTAATGAATACATCCATATAAATACTATCATTGTAAATGAGGATAACTTGTATATACCTAAATATCCACTCTTAGAAGTAATAAGTAGAGCTTAAGCCTACCATTCTGCTTAATAGGGTGATGATATCCTCAAATTCCTCAATGAAGTTTGATCTTGTCAATTTTTAGGAATCCTTGTATATGAACCCCTAGTCTTTTATAACCAATGATTTTTCATAATCTTAGAGAATGCAACATGGTGGGTGGCCCATATATTTTCAGTTGATTCAATGGTTATGTCTACCACCTCCTTTCTTCTAGGAAACCCTAGTACTTGCTTGGAATGTCTATGGTGTTAATGAAAGAACTTTGGCACCATTGCCATCTAGGACCTCCATGGTTTTAGGGTTGTAATTATCAGCACATGCCCATACCAACTCTGGGAATTAAATGGAGGGAGGAAAAGTGGAGGCCAAAGTAATGCTTGATTGCATCAATAGATGCCATTAATTCACTTTAGTCAAGAAAATGAAGCCTTTGGAGAAAATCAACTAGGTTAACATTACCCAAATTTGTATCAGTTACTTCATCTATGTTTCTTGTGATGTTAGAGGTGACGTGGATACCAGCCAATTGGATCTTCATCTTAGAATTTAGAGTGAAAAACATGGCCCCGATATACGAGAGGCCTTACAATTAGTATTAAAGAAAGAGAACTCATACTCAAGACCACCTAAAACCCTCGGAATAATGAGAACATAGAAGTATCAATCAATGGAACTTACCTATGCATGTGGAACAAATACGCTAATTCTTGTATCCTTTTGTTTACTCACTCAATAGCTATGCACACCGGCACTTCATCTAGATAGGTCTAAAATCTCACCCGAAGCACATGCAACTACCAGTCCCTCCTTTTGTTATGCTTATCGGGAGTTAGCATGCATACCAGGTCATATTCATAACCAAGTCATTAATGCACATAAAGATAACATCATAACGACAATTTGGAAACAAATATAATAAGGAAACAAACCATAATTCATTCAAGAAGAATAATAACACTAATATTTCAGAACACCATCATGAGCATAATTGTATTAGATAACACATTACTGATTACATTAACCTCAGTACACTTGTGCACATGATCTGTGTGCTTTCATACAAGTTCCAAATTTCATGACTACATAACATCAAAACCCTTAAGAAGCTCTAACTCACACACATGCTACAAAACCCACCGACCCCCTAACATAGATGTACTACCCATATATAAGGGTGGGAATTTCCCTTCACCAC
Source organism: Taxus wallichiana var. yunnanensis (assembly GCA_018340775.1). Lineage (NCBI taxonomy): Eukaryota > Viridiplantae > Streptophyta > Pinopsida > Cupressales > Taxaceae > Taxus > Taxus wallichiana. The sequence continues at coordinate 643,865,564 of CM031244.1, forward strand.
TTCATGCACATTATTAATAATAGGCACATGTACAAAAATATCCTACATGCTTTTATATTCTCTCGCTAATAATATATTAACCTAAATATACATGAATTTATTTAATCCTATCATTAGCTTGGCAGTGCATGATCTTCTTTTGTCTTTGCATGTGATTTTTCCAATTATAACTTCCTTTGTGTGCATCCTAAGTTATCCTACTTTTTTCTAAATATAAGCCTTGCTTGGACACCACTCCTCTGCTTTTCTATTTTTTAGCCATGACTTTTGGAAAATCAGCTAAGTCCATGACTCTATCCGCTTATGCATGAACCTCCATGTGTTGATCCTTCCTACATGTGTGTGCACCTTCGCACACCCTCACGCTAGCCCAAACATCCGTGCATGACTAGTATTTAGCTATTTCTCATGCTCAACATTACCCCATACTAAATTCATTGTGATTTAACAAATATAGAAATTTGTAAAACCTAAAATATTTCAGAGTCACATATGATAAATAAATGCTATGGCACAGAATTGACACAAGCAATAAAATAATGAAAATTAAAACCCTAGGTGCAAGAGAGGGAATAGAAGACTTAGTTGATTTCGCATAAATCCCAAGTCTGTGTTGGACTATAAAGCTGGGAATAGGAGGAGGATAATGTCGCAACCGCACCCAAAAATTCTATAATTGTTGGATAAGCTCGGATCACGACACCTAGAATGGGTCAGGGGTGCTTGGGCATTGAAGACCTCTGTTGGGTGCTTTTGAGTGTGAAAATGGTAAAAACTGATTCTTCTTGTGTCATAATATGGTTGATAACCTTCGTTATTGATCACCTTTGTGTCACTGGTTGATCGCATAATTTTCATATAATGTACAAAAAATGATATCCTACAAAACCCTAAAACACATCAAATCCTAGAAAGAAACAGATACAAATGGGGAGTTGGATTGACCCTGACACTCACCTGACAAAGTGAACTTACGACCAAGAACTACACTACATATCAGACTCCATGTAGTTCTTTTGTGTGTGTGTGTGTGTGTGTGTGTGTGTTTAGAAATCATGCCCTAAGAATCTTTTGTGCAAGATGTACTTGATAACGAGTGATAACTAGATGCAGTAATGTAAGTAGATGTGAGGATGGAAAAATGAACTTCCCCTCCTATGCGTGCATGTGAAAAATGCAGTCCATTGTCCCTTGAGTGAGTACTAGATGGATGCTTTAATGCTCTTAGAATTCCTTTGGATGCAACCTTAGGTGATGATAATAGATGCTTAGAGCTTGGTCATTTATTATGGTCACATAACTTTGTATTTATATGATTCCCTTGTTTGAATTTCGTAATTGAAAACTAAAAGGCTGACCCATAAGAAAACATGATGCCCAAAAGATAAAAGAGACATAAAAGAGGTGAATAAGATATGAAGATGTCAAGGGTGCACAGGCGGGTGTCCAAAGTCATGAAAGATAAAGAAATGAAGACTAGATTGGGTTGTGGGGTGTGCAATATCAAAGAGGAAACCAAAAAGACATAAAAGATACCAAAGATAGATGTCAATTACTCATTTTATCACTTAGGAATCATATAAATAGTAATATTTAATTAGGACCTAGAAATGTACCCAAGTGCATGATTTTGTGCCTACACATTGTCCACCCCTTAGTAATGTATCACCTAACTTATCTCTCCAAAGAATGAATGAATAAAAGAATGTTCAAAGAATAAAGAATAATTCCAAAAACACAATGAACCAAAGAATGACTTTCAAACTTGTGCATAAGCTACCTTAAGCTTCATGTTCTTTGGAAGAGCCCTAGAAACTCCATGCTCAATTCATCTTCTATTTTCTTCCACTCTGCGAGCTCCTTTGTGGCCTTTTCGGTGCCTCCTCTATAATGCCCGGAATTCGGTCAGGCACCACTTCATCTAATCTCACTTGGATTTCTTTGATGACACTCAACTCTACAGTCACCCCCTCCAACATATATATATGTTCCAATACCAAGAGCTGGATATGTTTGATCCAAAACTTCAATATATCCCTCATGGCCTTTATTAGTTCCTTTTGCAGACCGATACCTCTGTCATGACCTTTGTACACTCAAGTTTATTGGTTAGTTACTTATCTTGTATTGCCTTAAGCTTTGCTTCTTATTTTGTGACAAGCACACCGAGAATAGGGTCACTCTTTTTAGAACATATAAAAATACAATTCCTCCTTGTTGTTGGCCTCTATGACCTGTTTGAATATAACCTCAAGCTCAACTATCTTGGCCTCCACAGATGCTTTATTCTTTTCCTTCTCCTTGGCCAATTCTTCTATTGATGGCCCTGCACCACTCTTGATGTTTAGGAGCAACATCTAAACCAATTCCTCAAGGTACTTCATCTCATCATTATACTCACTTCGAGTTTGGCTCACCAAGGTGGGGCATGCACTGTAATCTATTTCACCAATGACCCCTCCTTGTCATAGGCTTCCTTTGTGTGTTTCTACTCCCCTTGATATCATTCTTAAACCCTTTAATCTTGCACTCCTTATTCTTCTTGTCTTCTACCATGAGCCTCGTGGTAGCCACTTTTGTCAAGGTTCATGTGCGTAACCTCCACTATAAACTTATTCAAGGTGTTGTACACCTACTCATTGATCAACCTAGTGGGGTCAAAAATCTTGTAATCTTTCCTCGATTTGCTTCTTCAACTCCACCATGGAGTAGGACCTTTTCTAATCTTAAACTCGGATCTTCCACATGTGTACACATACTCCACGATAACATCTTCTTTCTATGTGAAATCCCTCCTTCCTTGTCTATTAGGTCCCATCCAAACAACTTCTCCATAGTGATTGTGCTCTAAAATATCACCCTCAACACCTTTGTAGGATCATCAATAAAAGGTATATGTGGTGCTTGGGGAGTTCTTCATTTCCTTACCCATTTAGCCTTAGTCTGCGGCTTCCATGGTGTGAATGACCCTATACTATTCTCACGTCTAGTGCCCTTGTCTTCCCTTATAACATATGAATCATCACCTTCCTTTTCATCCGGGGCTCTTCACGGGGTGTTGCGCATCTCCTCCATGTGTCTTGGTGTTTTCTCCCTACATGGGATTCTATCTTTGCTTTCCCTCTTCCCCTTTCTCTAGGATATGCTCCACGTCCTATTGGTGGCTCTTGCTTTGTCTCTTGTGTGGAATTATAATGCCCAAACTCTTACTGCTACCTTCTCTTCTGGTACTCCTCATCATCAAAAATCACTTGGGCAGCTGCGCTTCCCTTCTTAGTCCTTAGTGGACTTACCTTAGTTGGTTGAGAGGATATTACGCCTTCATTGTACTTCCTTCTTTTATATTGCTTCCCTTTTTGCACCCTTGATCCGGCACAATATTTTCTTCTTCTTCTTCTTGAACCGAGGACTCCTATTGACTCCTTTTTAGGATCTCCAAAATACGCTTCTTTGGTTGAGGCAAATGGGAATCACATACCTCAATCTCTTCCCCATCCTTCATCTTTGGGTGCGCACACCACAAACACCCTCCATATCATTCCTTTGATTGTCATTACATTCATCATCGGGTTCAAATATAAGATATTTGGTGAGACGTCTCATAGTATGTTGGCACGATAGCATATCTAAAGGTGGTGTGTAACGCATTCCAATTTAAATCTACCTTTTTCTTCAACGAATGTAAACCTTTGTGCATCCTTAACTCTATTCACTGCACATTTAAAATATTTTGTTATGAATGCAAATGATAGTTTACACTATGACCCCATTTCTCCATTGGCCATCATAAATCACGCAAAGCTAAAGTGTTGCATCACTACAAACTTTTCCCGATCCCCAAATTCTCCAGAAGCTCCTTAGGTATACGCCATTCATTTTAAAATGTTACGCGCATCCTATTGTACCATTTATCCAGTCGTGCCTTATATTGGTTTATCGAATACACCCTCACATGTAAAATATGTAAATTACACTATGGGGGACTGTCGACACTAAAATTTTCCTCCGTAATTTCTATTTCATTAATGTATGTATTAGGAATAGGATGTTGTTAAGTATAATTAGTAGTAGCGTCCGATAGAATATACTAATTGCGCTCGCTAAGATTTACGCCGCCAATAATGTATAGTACGGTAACAATCAAAGTACAATAGGAATGTTGTGGTAAAAAGTAAATATTTGTCGTAAGTGGTTCGGTAATGTTAAAATGTCAAAGTTTGGGTAAGTAGAGAAGTAGGGTCTACATGATTAGGAATTAGAAATATTATATTGGTAATAAGGACAAGGAGTGAGTTCATAAATATTTTGTGTATTTTATTTGTAAAAAGTCTAAAAATGTGGAACCCATGTAAAATGATAAGGTTTATCTTATCTTAAAAGATAAGCTTACATGTATAGATAAGAGTTAAGGTATGGAATATGATTCGTCAGAGTGGATTTCTTATCCTATCTTAGAGATAAGATGGATAAGCTTGGAAGTTCTATAAATAGAGAGGCCACCCCCCTCATTTAGCATAGAAGGAAGTAGTGAGAAATATTGTAGGAAGTGTGCGAAGGAAGCCATCAGTTTAAAGGTGTGTTGAAGAAGCCATTAAGAGGTGTAATTGTAAAGTTTCTCCCATAGTCTTGGTGAAAGGCAAGTGAAGTCAATAACACTTGAAGTACCTCATGGGTGAGATTGTAACAATTTCATGTTAATATTATAATTTACTTTGATATTTTAGATTTGTCATCATTCCGTCTTATCATAGTCGATGGTATTCTTGTGTTATGTTGTTGTTTTGTTTCCAGATTACATCCACCAAACTAAAGGTTGTGCATTAGTAAATAATCATAGCACGAGGAGTTCCCGGTGAAGAATTATCATAGTGCTGGATTGGTGATGACATTCTCCGTTCCGCTAAGGACCATTCCTCGCTTGTGGATTTTCCGGAGAGATATTCCCACTTAGTCAAAAATCAATTAGAGGGTAGCCTTGTTTTTATGTGTATAGTAGTAATTACCATGGTAAATTCATTTTTGCCATGAATAGTAGTTACCATGGTAAAGTCATTTTTGCTGGGAATAGTATTTACCGCAAAGAAAGTCACTTTTTACCGTGAATAGTATTTACCGCAAAGAACTTCACTTTTACCGTGAATAGTGTTTACCACAGTAAAGTCAGTTTTTACCGCAGTAAGTCAAGTTTTACCATAGTTTACCATGGTCATTTCTATTTTACTGTAGAAAGGTGTAAAGTCACTTTCTAGTATAGTGATTCCAATTATTTGTGCACATAAGTCTTGTTGATTGTACTTGTGGGTTGGTATTTCACGGTGGTTACTTTTGAAAATGGGAAAGATTCCTATTTTTTTAGCTCAATCTAATGAAGATGCTTCTTCTTTCATTCAAGAGTTTAAACGATCTTGTATTTGTAATGGCCTCATAAGAAGGGAACAATGGACTAAATTTTTTCCTACCTTTTTGGATGGTTCAGCACTTAGGTGGTTTGAAACACTAGGTGATAATGTGAAAAATTCATGGGATTTATTAACTAAAAGTTTTCTTGAAGAATTTGGTGAACAACAGAAATATGCAGATCTCATGATCGAGATCACAAAGCTATCCCAAGGAGAGAAGGATAAGATAAGGGATTATCATGCTCATGTTCTAGAGCTAAGGAGGAAGCTCGATGCCCAGATCCGGAAGGAAGGATTAGCGGATGGGTTGATGAATGGCATGGATAATCTCCTCTGTAAGCACTTCATTCTTGGGATGAAGCCAAAGATCAGACAATGAGTGAAGTATGACCGCCCGGCTACCATTGAACAAATAAAGGAGATTGCAAGAAGGCAAGAAGAAAGCATGGAAGATGAGCCCAAAGAAATTGTTGCTAAAGTAGAGCCTACACCAAAGACTTTTGGTCCGAATCCACAAACACTCTCGGTGAGCACAAATATTTCTCCTAGTACATCTACCGAGTATGAAGATCTCTCAAAAGATGGGTTAGTTAACTATTAATCTTCTTCAAGGAAAAGAATTTAGTTCTCAGGGAGGAGATAGAGGTCCAAAAAGAAATATTTCTGAAGTTGTATGTTATGGTTGTTATAAAAAGGGTCATTATAAGTATAATTGTCCAGATAGAGCTTCTACATCTGGTAAAGGAGATAATGATAAAGGAAAAGCACCTGTGAATTCTTTTGATGTAGTAGATAAGAGCAGAAATAACGAAGTAGATGTGTTTGTAACAAAAAGAAAGAAAGAAAGAAAAAGATAATCAAGATGGAAATGATCCTAAGAAGATGAAAGGAGAAACTAATAAGAAACATAGGAGAAGAAAGTTGGGTGTGCAGGATTTTCTGATTTCACAGGGGCAAGGACCATACTCCATCTTGGAAGATCTGTCCAAAAGGCCTGCAAATATTACATATGGTCAACTCTTGGCTATGTCTTCTGAGAAGAGGCGGGAGCTGCGAAGTGGACTCAATGCTCGACGAAGGAAGGAGGTTGAGGTCCCTGTTTTGGAGGCAGAGGCGGATCCCTATGCTCCACAAGCTGAGGTATTATGTAATGGTATTTCAATTCATGATGTCTTAGTTGATGGAGGTGCTGCAGTTAATGTAATGACCGAGTCTGTAATGAATATGTTGGGTTTAAAAATTGATCGCCCTTCAACACTTATGTTAAGGTCATTAAATAAAGGAAAAACTAAACTAGAAGGTGTAGTTTCAAATGTGGCAATATCTATTATGGGTGTTGTATGTGTGGTAGACTTTCAGGTGATGAAAAATGGTACTGTTACGTACCCAATGCTTGCTGGGAAGACCATGGCTAAGGAGAGTTCATGCAAGAAACTACTGGAATGAAGGTTTCATGACACTTGGACGTGGTAGAGAGAGGGTGAAGATAAACGTGATCCCTCGACATCATAAGGCAGAACCTGTGGATTCAAGTGATGAAACTAATGATTGGACATCCTCTGATTACTCTAGTACCAGTGAAGTGGACACTGAAGATGAAGAAAGTGAGGTGGATGTTTCAGTCATGGATATCCTTCCAGTCACACCAACTCATGACCCCATAAAATTATCTGAAGAAGAAGTTGATGATCGTCTCCAACAAATAAAGATTGGTGATGTTGTGATGGAGAGTGAGAAGGAATCCTACCTCCAGCTCTTTTGAAGGTACATACACATATTCATTTTTGATTACAAGGAACTCCGTCAAGTAAGTTGGGTAGAACATTCTATTGAGCTGGTAGATGGTGCTAAGCCCATAAAGCAAATGCCATATAGAATGAATCCTAATTTTTCCAAGACTGTAAAAGAAGAAATAGATAAGTTGCTTGATGCAGGATTCATATTTCTTTGTGGAGAATTCGAATGGGTTTCTCCCATTGTGATCTCAATAAAAAGAATGGGAAGCTACGCATTTGTGTTGATTACAGGAAGCTTAATAAGGCAACAAAGAAGGATCATTACCCTCTTCCATTTTCGATCGATCTTGGATGAAGTAGGCGGCCAGAGTGCTATAGTTTCTTTGATGGATATAGCGGCTACAACCAAGTTCGTATAAAGAGAGAAAGATCACCAAGACCACGTTCACCACTCCTTGGGAACGTTTGCTTATAGAGTTATGCCTTTTGGGTTTTGTGATGCTCCAACAACATTCCAGCGTTTGATGAATAGGGTGTTCGAACCATACATTGGGACCTTCATCGAGTATTTCTGGATGATTTTTGCATCTATGGGAGCAAGTTGGACCACCTGCACTAGATGGAGACAAAATTTCAAAGGTTAGATGAAGCACAAGCCTCACTAAACCCTACAAAGTGTGTCTTTGGATGTTCTAAAGGCGTTTTGTTAGGGCATGTTGTATCCAGAGATGGTATTGGTACTGATCCTGATAAAGTTTCAAAAATCAAAGATTTACCATTTCCTATGAATAGAAGTAAATTGAGATCATTTTTAGGCCATGTGGGTTACTATAGAAGGTTCATCAAGAATTTCTCAAAGATTGCACAGCCACTACTTTAGTTCTGAAGAAGGATGTTGCTTATGAACCAGGAAACAAGGCGCATAAAGCTTTTGGACAACTAAAGGAAGCCCTGATGTCTTCACCTGTTTTGAAGAATCCAGATTGGAGCAAGCCATTCATTGTGTACACTGATGCCTCAGATGCAGCACTAGGTAGTACTTTGAGCCAAAAGGATGAAAATGGGAATGAACATCCAATTTACTTTGGGAGCAGACAAATGAGCAGTGCTGAGGTAAATTATACTTGTAACTAAAAAAGAGGCTCTGCTATCATTTTTGCTGTAAAAAGTTTAGAAATTACTTGCTAGGGCAAAAATTTCTAGTTATAACAGATCATCATGCTCTAAAATATATTGTAAATAAGCCTAACCCATCAGGGAGGATAGCAAGATGGATAATTTTGCTACAAGAATTTGAATTTGATATTATAGATAGGCCAGGAAAGAAACATGTCAATGTAGATGCACTCTCTCGAGCCTATGATGGTTTAGGATCATCTTGTGATGATGATGATTTCCCGATGCAACATTGTTATCCCTTGACACAATCCCTAGTGAATACATAGATATTTGGAATTATCTGAATGAATTCAAGTTTCCTGATGGTGCCAATGCAAAGACTAAGAGAAAGATTACTCAAGCTAGTCGTCCATATTCTATTCTGCATGGAGTATTATTTCGAATAGGACCTGATGGATAGTACAAGAGGGCAGTTGGACGTGATCAAGGGAAGGAACTGCTAGAAGAATTCCACAATGGTACATGTGGAGGGCACTTCTCTGGACAACTTACAACACGAAGGATCTTGGATGCAGGTTATCACTGGCCCACTCTTTTTAAAGATTGTTATAATTATTGTAAGACATGTGATATTTGTCAAACACATGGTAACCGTAAGACTTCATCAGCTCCATTATGCCCTATTCTTCCACTTGGTCCCTTTGAAAAGTGGGGAATAGACATTGTAGGTCCACTTCCAACTACCTCACGCCAAAATAAGTATATTGTAGTTGCCACAGATTATTTAACCAAGTGGGTTGAAGCTAGGCCATTGAAAACAACTTCCATGGATGAGGTGGCAAGGTTCATATATGAACGCATTGTCACTAGATTTGGTTGTCCATTAGAAATTGTAATAGATCAAGGAAGCCACTTCATTAATGAGGTGGTAGAAGCCCTAGTCAATAAGTTTTCTATTAAGCACAGGAAGGCAACAACATACAAGCCAAGCACAAATGGACAGGTGGAATGAACAAATTTTGTGTTGTGTCAAATTCTAGCAAAAGATGCAGCCTTGCAGGTACATAAATGGGATAAAAGGATTCATACAACATTGTGGGCATATAGGGCAACATCAAAGTCAGCAACATGATACTCCCCATTTCAGTTGGCTTATGGCATTGATCCAGTTCTTCCTATTGATTTTGATATTCCCACGGTCAGAGTAATGAAAAATGAAAGAATGGATGAAAGTAATTCAATAAAAGAAAGGTTGGTACATCTTCATTTGTTAGAGGAAATGAGGGAAATAGCTAAGGATACAAGCTATAAGAAGAAAATGAAGCAGAAGGAATACTTTGATCAAAAGATCCGGTGGTCTCCATTTCATGTGAATGACTTGGTTCTAGTATATGATTCCAGATACAAAAAAGAAGACAGAGAAAATTTCTTCCAAAATGGATGGGGCCCTACAAAATAGCAACTGTGCATGAAAATGGTACGTACTGACTGGAGGAATTGGATGGCACTCCCATTACGAAATGGGTCAACCACGACAAGTTGAAGATTTTCCAAGCACTAGAATAGTCTACTCCGAGGACGGAGTAGAAGCTAGGAAGGGGGAAGATGTCGAAACTAAAATTTTCCTCCGTAATTTCTATTTCATTAATGTATGTATTAGGAATAGGATGTTGTTAAGTATAATTAGTAGTAGCGTCCGATAGAAGATAACAGCTTCTTCAGTATGATGCCGCCAATAATGTATAGTACGGTAACAATCAAAGTACAATAGGAATGTTGTGGTAACAAGTAAATATTTGTCGTAAGTGGTCCTAGTAATGTTAAAATGTCAAATTTTGGGTAAGTAGAGAAGTAGGGTCTACATGATTAGGAATTAGAAATATTATATTGGTAATAAGGACAAGGAGTGAGGTCATAAATATTTTTGTATTTTATTTGTAAAAAGTCTAAAAATGTGGAACCCATGTAAAATGATAAGGTTTATCTTATCTTAAAAGATAAGCTTACATGTACAAGATAAGAGTTAAGGTATGGAATATGATTCGTCAGAGGGATTTCTTATCCTATCTTAGAGATAAGATGGATAAGCCTGGAAGTTCTATAAATAGAGAGGCCACCCCCCTCATTTAGCATAGAAGGAAGTAGTGAGAAATATTGTAGGAAGTGTGCGAAGGAAGCCATTAGTTTAAAGGTGTGTTGAAGAAGCCATTAAGATGTGTAATTGTAAAGTTTCTCCCATAGTCTTGGTGAAAGGCAAGTGAAGTCAATAACACTTGAAGTACCTCATGGGTGAGATTGTAACAATTTCATGTTAATATTATAATTTACTTTGATATTTTAGATTTGTCATCATTCCGTCTTATCATAGTCGATGGTATTCTTGTGTTATGTTGTTGTTTTGTTTCCAGATTACATCCACCAAACTAAAGGCTGTGCATTAGCAAATAATTCATTTCCCCATCTCTCCAAGGTGTCAAGCTTATAACTCACTAGTCTAGATGCTACCCTAGTTGCAGGATCTACCCCCTTTCATACTTTGTAACTTGGTCACCAATTCATCAATTTTTGCCTCATCTTACGGATCCAAGTCCAAGTCTTCTCTTGTCTCATGTAGCCTTGTAACACAAATGAGACGTAATCCTCATCCTTCGCCCACAAAGTAGAAGTAATTTTCATATACCATTGATACCAACCATTAGAAGATGTGCGCATGTATTTCAAAGTAAGGTATCTCAAATAATTATAGGACACATACCTTCTCGAGACTCTTCCTTACTGAGTCATCACTAATTGACCTTCTTTGATCTTAGTCAACAACTCCCGCAACATGTCCTTATTTAATGTTTCCTTATTCACTTTGGCGCCCTATGATTAAACTCGCTAATTTTGCATTTTGTGAGCATGTGGTCCATTGTTGAGCCATAATTACTTCAGGGGATCTTGCATTTCTAATAATAATTCCTCTGGTGGGTCTTCAATCTCCTTCTTCTTGGTTCTACCCTTTCCTTTTCCCTTTAGTGATGCTGAGGTAGCCTTCTTTGGTGCCATTACAACTTATTATTGCAATCCATGCCCTTACTTCATAGTATACAAGCCTGTAAACCCTAACCATTCAATCTCCAACTTATGCAAATCCTAATTTCCAATGCCCTAGCTTCTTGCTCAAACTTATGCATTTCCCTACGAAGGAGCTCCACACAAAAATCCTCTACATGCTACTCTAGTTTGCTTCAATGTTTAATTTTTTTGTCACACTTGGTCACTTGGCTACTTGGTTGCTCAAATATTTCGAATGCAAAGTAAATAATAAACATGATTTACCCCCTTTTATAGCCTTCTCGTACTTTTAAAATTCCACCGAGTTACTTTTTGGCTTTTAAACTCTTTTTACCACTTTTATGTTTATAAGTACTTTTGTCATTTTAAAACACTTTTTTCCTCCTAAGGCACTTTTTACTTTCTTCTATGCCTTTCCTTCACGCATAGTAGTCGTAACCTTCTCGTGCTTACTACTTTCCAAGTCTACATGCATCTATCGCGTGCCCTTCCTCTATGCCGTAAACCATCTTCCTCTACGCCACATTACAAGTAGTACATCCTGTTGCTACATCCCTCATGTTACCTTGTGAGGCCTCTTATTTGCATGGATTCCAACATGAGAAAATCTACCTCAAGCACCATCATCCTAGCCACTTGCAACATCTTCATTATCCCTTCATGTTTTCTCAATTCATATGTACCCAACATTTATTTTTCTACAAATGTAATGCACACCTCTGTACTGACTTCGGGAAAGTACCATCGTCAAAAAAGCTTTTGTTTCTCACTAAAACACTTGCTTCCACCCCATACTAAAAGTATGTGTGATCCTCTACACATAAAATCAATAGATAGTAATCAGCTCCTGCTCACAAATGTGTTTATTACAATAAAACAAACAAAGCAAAAATAAAACATGAAAGGAAATCTAATATAAGTGGCAATACTACCTTAGTACAAACACAAAGAAGTTTATTTATAGTAGGGATTCATCCTACTCCCATTGAAGTAACCAAGAAACACAAAGTGTCATCAAGCGCTTGTAATTGACAAGTGCCTCGAGTCAAGATATCTTGGTCACTATGAAGTGACCCAACCAATAAACCTTCAACTTCCACAGGGTGACACGTAAACTTATAGTCATACAAAAGTACCATCTTTCCAATTGTAAAAGACTTGCTCTTGATGCGTCTGTCATTTCAAGCCTTCTATTTTCCTTCTCTATCTTCTTGATCCAACACATAATGGCACGCTGCTCACCTAATTGCATTATTTTCTCAATACATTATTCCACATCCTTTTCATTATATAATCTACCTATGCGCGTAATACGTAGGGATGGTAATAAAAAATCCACATGTAATACAATCTCCACGTAAAACACCAAATAAAAGGGCGTGGCATTGTTCAACCATTTATATGTTGTTTGATATACCCAAAGAACATATAATATCTTGTCATCCCAATCCTTTCTTCTAACATAACATATCTTCATGAGTGTTTGTCCCAAGATCTTGTTGAAAGATTTAGCAGTGTCATTCACTTGAGGGTGATAAGGAGTAGTCTTATGGTGTGCCACCATGAACTCTACCAATAAAATTCTTATAGTCTCATTTAAAAAATGAGTTCCTCTATCACTTGTCAAGCTTAAAGGGCATCCATACCTGCTGATAATATTATCCCAAAGGAACCTTGTTGTTGTAGACGTTGTGCAATATTTTGTAGGCGTAGCCTCTGCCCACCTTTTCAAGTAATCAGTACATGTAATAATGTAGCACACCCCATCCCCATGTGCGGGTGGTGCAATAGGTCCTACAAAATAGACTGCCCACTTCTCAAAAGGATTCACACTTGCTATGGGCCGCAAATTCATTTCATCTCTACTTCCAGGTTTTCCAAGTCACTGATAGTGATCACATGCTTTGAAATAAGCCTTGGTATCTTTATACAATATCTCCCACCATAAGCCAACTAGAAGGATCTTTTGTGTAGCCCCATCTCCTACATAATGCCCTCCCGCAATACCTCCACGAGCTTCCTCCATAATTACTTCACGTTCATGCTCCAGAACACACATGCGTAACACCTTGTCGTAACCCATTTTATAAAAATATCCTCCAATGAGTTGATATCGCATGGCTTGAATAGGAAGATGCTTCTTTTCAATGTCTGCATCCCTTCAGTGCAAGTCCAATACGTAGAAATACTTTGCAGTGTCCTCCAAATCTGTTGGCTTGCGGTTAAGCTTGAAAAAGCTGTAAGAAAATTCTATAACATGTGGCCATGTCATCATCATCGAAGGAACACAATGTTTATAAGAAACTTCTTATCTTCTAGCAGAAGCCGCTAGGAGTAACATTCTTGAAAGGGAAAGTCTCTCTTGATCTTTGGAATTTGAAACATAGACTACCATGCGTTTGGGCGATAATAGACCATTGTGAACCATTACGGCCTATTGCAGTTATACTCTCCAAAACCACATGGTTTGACCTTCATATCCCACTTAGCAAAAGGAGTTTCTAAGGTGGAAGAACTGTTTCATTGGCGGAGACAAGGTATCTAGATCCACTTGTGAAGCAAGTGCCTTTCATCGAATAGGAATAACAATCTCTATAGATAGACACTCGTAGATTGTAGGAAAATACCCCGACAATGCTCTCCAATGAGCAGATGGTTGGGGATACCCCTGTATAGTAAGTGTTTTTCATTCATAATCTAACTTTCAACACTGATGATACATTGATGGTATGACCTGCATGGTGTGAATCCATGGGTGACCGAGGAAGATATTGTAACGGAGTTCCGGTCCAAGACATGGAACTTCGTATCATGTACTTATGGGACCTACTTCTAATGAGAAAGTGATCATTCCAGCCGATTTCCGTTCTTCATTGTCATACACCTTAATGGTGATGACCTTTGTTTCCAAATCAAATTTTGTGAAGCTTAGTTGGAAAACTAGTTTAAGAGTACATATGTTAATACCTCGATCCGCCATCCACAAGCACTTTCTCAACCTTCTTATGTTTGATGATAACCTTAATATGCAAGGGCAAGGTATGTGAAGGATCTTCAACTAAGGCTTCTGTAGGGCTGAAGGTTATATGTTCTAAAGGAGAAAGTAGTGCTACCATGGCTTGTAAATGTGTTGGGTCAACATCAATGGATACTCCTAATCCCTGTAAGGTTTTGTAAAGTATATCCTTATTAACACTAGAGATCTTTAGAAGATCTAAGATTGAAATCTTAGCCGTAGTTTTTTCTAGTTGATCTAACACATCATAGTGACTCTCTTGAGGAGGAGGGGAGTAGGTTCAAAATTTATAATGAGGTGAGCCCATTGTGTTGCCACAACGCACTCTCTTGTCTTAATTCTAATTGTATTGATTTTCTCAATGAGTGGGTCAACACAACCTATCAAGGCATCAAAATGGTCTTTGTTTGACACATAGTTAGCATTTTTATTCTGAGATGATTGTCCCCGATCCAAAATTTTCTTTTCTTCATGATTGGGTAAAGGATTTTTGAAGATCCTTGAGTTTGCATTTGGAGATTTTGCAGCGGCCATGGAATCTACTTCAATATCACCGTTGTCGACTAGGTGTTGAATATAGTGTTTTAATCTTAAACACTTGTCATTTGTGACCCTTTACGTGGTGGAACCCGCATAATTAATTCTCCCTAAACCATGACGATTTAGGTGTATCCTCCCCATAGGGTTGTGTTTCAGGGTATTTTACCGTGTTTACCACCTCTAACTATTTTAGTATAGATGATATGGATTCATACAGAGGGGTAAAAGTATGACGTTTATACTCAGTAGGTGGATTACCCTTTGCAAGTTTTTAAGGTATGTGGTTCTAAATGGCTTGCACCCACTTAGAATATACTATCCCATCACTAACGACATGCTTGTTTTTATTGTAATTTTTTTGGTTTATCACTAGATTTAGAATCATTATGATCGCGGGAGAAAGGCTTTAGAGTCCTCCTAGCTATCATTGATTTTTATATTTGACTCGCTTTTCTATTACATCTTAAAATGTGTTTCCACAATGTATTTGCAAGTGGAACGTAATGTCTAGATGGAGGTTGGGAACTAATATGCTTATTAATGTATTTTCACGTATGGAGTAAGGAAAGCAGGCTAGTTAATCCTGTCCATTGTTGTAAAAAAGCAACAAAGTTTTCGTTGTTTTGTTGCTCGGCATTGTAGAGATCTATCATGGTAACATCGTTTTCTATATTGAAAGAGAAGTATCATACAATTTTTTTTCCTAGTTATGGCCATGTTGATATGGATCCCTGAGGGATGTGTATAAACCATTCTAGCGTCGTTGCTCCTAAACTTCATGGAAACAAGTGGATAAGATAATTGTCGCTATATGCAACCTCCCGACATTGCATATAAAATTATTTTATATGATCACATGGGTCACCTTTTCCCTTATATTTATAAAACTTTGGAAAATAAAATATTTCTTGGGAAAGGTACTTATAACATGGCTTTATCAAAATGGTAGGGACATAACTCATCGACCAATATTTCTTGTTATTGTTACATTTGGGCCTCTTGTAATGCTTGAAGGGCGTTCTTCATAGTTGACCACTCTTGATTAAAAGTGGATCTTGTGTGGGGGCGTAGGCATATATAAAGGATTAAACCTAGGTTTATTCCCACCTCTATTTGTTGTGAGAATATCTTCATAAGGATCTCTTTGTGCGTCACGTCGAGGAGTGTTTATTGGGAACTCGTAAAATGAAGCTTTTAGTTTCGCTTTTGGTATAACTGTTTCAAAAAATTTGGTTATTCCTCATCTATATGCGATGCAAAACTTGGCAATTGGAGAGTGAGGTCTTAGACACGTTGTTCTAATGTTACCTCTTTAATAGGTATTTCATGACGATATTCGTTAGGAGGAGGTTGCGCATGATGAACATGGTACTCATCATCTTCACAATGAGCCCTAACTCGTAGGTATGTGATAGTCTTCATAATTTTAAAAAGGCACCTTTTGATTATTTCATCATCCAGAAGTAGAAGCATGACTTGGGTTTAATATCTCATTAAGAGTGCAACAAGGGCGGTCTACTTATTCTTCTCCTTGAACCATGCCAGCGATAAGAGAAGGGTCTACTGTGGAAGGTAATTTTTCTCCTAGTTCCACAACCTGCATAAGAACTTCATGTTTGTTATGAAAAATGTAGTCGTTAAAATGGGTGGAATGAAGCTTTGCATCCGCATGAGGAGAATCCTCCTCTCCACCACTATGGTCAACCATGAGATTATCCTCTAAAAGAGGTTGTCACCTCCAAAAATACTAGCATCTAACTTTCGGGTGAAAGGAACGATAACCGAGATCATACCAAGCCAAGAACACGAGATGCTAATCAAACACCACGATCAATAAGATGAAAGCAATTCGCCAGAATAACTTTACATAAAACCTTTGCAAAAAAAGGAGAAACAATATCATATATTATTATGGAACTCAATGCAATACATTGAGAATGGGCCTTGCTTAAATAGGCAAGGAACACCAATCTAAGAACCAGTCAAGGTCATAGATCAAGCCATAAATCAAGGAAATAACTAGTCATCAAAGAACTAGTCAAGACCATAGATTTAGGAGAGAACTAGACATCAAGGATCTAGTCAATACCATAGATCAAGGAAAGAACTAGTCAATACCATATATCAAGGAAAAACTATACCTAACAACTAGATAATATCTCCTAATATCTAAATAAGATAAAAGAAATATCCACACACATAAGTGGGTAAGGATAAATACAATAAAAAGGTAAATAAAGTACCTAGGTGAACATGAGCTAAGGTAAATACCTACTCTAACACCCCCTCAAGTGAAGCTAGGGGCCAAAATAGAAGTGGCATGTCCACGGATGAGTCCCAAAGAACTAGGCCTCATGAGGTACTCATGTACAATAATCGGGAAAAAGGGAAACCGTAAGGTACCCAAAACCAGTAACAACAAAGTAAAGAGAGTAAAGACCCGCTCCAAGGCATCCCAAGAAGCTCGGCTCAAAAAAATCGTACAATGATAAAGAAGTTTGGTGTGTAATGTGGTCTAAATCCACTGCTTGATCACAAAACTCAAAAACAACTGACACTGGGCTCCACCAGAATAGCTCCATATAAGGAGACTGTCAACGGAGTGATGTCGAAAGTGTAAAAAAGAAACACCAAACATAATTCGATCAATCTTGCTACAAATAGGTGTGATACACTACAAGAATAAAAACCAAAGCAACAAGGCAAGGACATAAAATCCAGAGTGTCACGATCCAAGAAAAGCCAAGGTAACAAGGCAAGGACACAAAACTTGAAGAAGCGGGATCAACACCACACCCTCCCATACTGCTGAATGGGTGGAGTGATTCTACAAATCTATATGAGTTACCCAATATCAACTACTCAAACACTGAAAAAATAACACTTTGGACTTGCACTGAAATAGATCTCCCACAAGAGATACTATTAACATGCCGAAGTGTCAAAATACGATACAAAATCTCTTAATAAACAAGAGAGATACACTACACCTATTAAAGAAAAATGCTCAAAACAAGAAGCATCACAATGCATAAGGTATAGAAAGTGGAGCAAGAGGCCTAATGGTGGAGGAGCCACACCTATAGAGTCCTCTCAACGAATGCCTATGTCCCCGCCATGAGTGATCAGATATCCACCCAAAATCAACACGGATGGATGAAGAAGATGCCTGCATATGACAGGTGGATGAAGTAGTTGATTTTGGGCAACTCATATATATTTGTAGCATCACTCCACCCATTCAACAAAGATGGGAGGGTGTGGTGTTGATCCTGCTTCTTCAGGTTTTGTGTCCTTGCCTTGTTACCTTGGCTTTTCTTGGATCGTGACACTCTGGATTTTGTGTCCTTGCCTTATTGCTTTGGTTTTTGTTCTTGTAGTGTATCACACCTATTTGTAGTAGTTGATCGAATTATGTTTGGTGTTTCTTTTTTACACTTTCGACATCACTCCGTTGACAGTCTCCTTATATGGAGCTATTCTGGTGGAGCCCAGTGTCAATTGTTTTTGAGTTTTGTGATCAAACAGTGGATTCAGACCACAGTGCACACCAAACTTCTTTAGCATTATACGATTTTTTTTGAGCCGAGATTCTTGGGATGCCTTGGAGCGGGTCTTTACTCTATTTACTTTGTTGTTAATAGTTTTGGGTACCTTGCAGTGTCCCTTTTTCCCCAGTTATTGTACATGAGTACCTCATTAGGCCTAGTTACCGGGACTCATACTTTGTGGACATGCCACTTCTATTTTGGCCCCTAACTTCACTTGAGGGGGGGTGTTAGAGTAGGTATTTACCTTAGCTCATGTTCACCTAGGTACTTTATTTACCTTTATTGTATTTATCCTTACCCACTTATGTGTGTGGATATTTCTTTTATCTTATTTAGATATTAGGAGATATTATCTAGTTGTTAGGTATAGTTCTTTCCTTGATATATGGTATTGACTAGTTCTTTCCTTGATCTATGGTATTGACTAGATCCTTGATGTCTAGTTCTCTCCTAAATCTATGGTCTTGAATAGTTCTTTGATGACTAGTTATTTCCTTGATTTATGGCTTGATCTATGACCTTGAATGGTTCTTAGATTGTTATTCCTTGCCTATTTAAGAAAGGCCCATTCTCAATGTATTGCATTGAGTTCCATAATAATATATGATATTGTTTATCATTTGTTTGCAAAGGTTTTATGTAAAGTTATTCTGGAAAATTGCTTTCATCTTATTGATCGTGGTGTTTGATTAGCATTTGTGTTCTTGGCTTGGTATGATCTGGTTATCGTTCCTTTCATTGGGATCCCATTCTTGAAGTAGGCATTACTTGGAATAGGAGGTACAACACGAAATATTTCTGTTAAGGTTTGTTAACAATGGTCTCGAGTCAAATTTGTGCAGTGTAACGACCTTAAGTGGTTAAAAATAATGGTGACTATAAAATAGCCACAAATTCAATAGGTCAATGTGAACGTAAAAACTAAAGAATAAGCTACCCTATCAAGGTAATATATGACACAAGTTTTTCTAGAACAATACAATGATGTATAATACTCAAAATTTAGTCACAACAAATAGTCTACTCCCTAAAATTTATCTAGATAGGTTTGAAACCAAATAGTGACAACACAATATCACCAGTTAGGTCAAGTTTGAAATAAACAAGGCCTAAATGATAAGAGAATGTTGACGTGACCTTCTAACAAGATATACTAAAAACAAGTTTCTAAACACTAGCAAAGTCTAAGTCTTGTAAAATGGACGATACAAATGTGAGTAACGTAACAATGTTATTTGGACACGTAATCAAGATTTGCAAGAAAGCAAGATTTTAGTATCAAAATGGCATTATAGTGATGCTAACAAAGTAACCTCAACACTTAAAAAATTAAAGACAAGGCTAGGATGTAAAAACTATGTCTAAGTATAAAAGGAATTATCAAGTGTGCAAGCAGCGTAATGATACAATATAGAGATTTAGGAAAAGTTTCACAATGGAAACAAGACAAAAATGTCATAATTATGTGGCTATAATGTAGGAAGTGTAGAAAATCTAAAGAAGATAATGATGAGATAACCTAAATACAATGATAGTAAGTCTCAAATATGGGTTTTAAGACACAAGGGGCTACTTTAGATCGTGATGATGTACCATTCACGCTTTCAACTCTTGTATTCCTACTTCAACATAGTCATGCGAAAGACTATAAAAATGGTGGACATGATTATATCTAGTAGGTATCCATATATGTTTGTTCTTCTTTTGTCTCAAAATGAGCAACAAGAAAACAAAGGGATAGACCAAATGGTGGTGAAAAATACTTAGTGTAACTTTGGTAGAGTTTCACCTTGTCTTAGGACAAGTGAAAAACTAGGTCAAAGTAATGCTAAATAGATTTCGTGATGAAATGTCACATATTTCCAAATATTCTTTACCTTGTTCAAAAAACAAGAGTTTGAATCCAACAAAGTTTTCACTTTGTGAGAGCACTCAAGTATACTATCTAAGACAAAATTGGCTCCAAGCCAACAAGATTTCCTAGGGGTTCTCTCTCTAGGTGTCACAAAATATCTAGAGCGAGATCGATTTACCCAAAAAGTCACATTGACTAGTTTAGGGTTCTCGATTTATTTTACTGGGGTTGCAATACAAATGTTCTTGACTCTAAACTTTCAAGGAGTACTAGTCAATTCAGTAGTGTGGAGTACTTTCTGTTTCATTCACAAGGTTCCATTTTTTGTGAACTACTTTAGGGTTCCTAGGACCACCCCCATTGTTGTAGCTTAAGGCTTATGCCAAAGGGGTTATGTCCTAATTAAGCGGATGAGCTGTAGCTCTTAACCGAAACTTGCAAATACAATGTGATGATTGTGGTGTATTTTTTATCTTTTATACTTAACGTGGTTTTTGTCGCACTCCTTTTGGCAACCTATAATCACACGTGTAGTTAGAAAAATTGTTTAGGTCCTCCTTTCTTTGACTAGCGTTAATTCCTTCACACAAATGGTTAGTAGTTCCAAAAAGATTCACAATATCATAGAAATATAACAATGGAAATGTTTGTAAATAAAAAAACTATCATCAAACTTTGCAAAAACAAGGTTTATTCCCAATTGATCCAAGTGCTTCTTAATGAAAGACTTAAAATTGCTTTTGATTCCCAAGATCACACTAGGTGCAAGGGAAGAGCATACACAATTTTTAGCCTTGATTATTTACTAAGTGAAAATATCTTAAACTAAAAGATTAAACATATCAAAGAATGATGATTTTTCTTACTTACTCTAAAATAGTAAAAAGTGGTAGAGAAGTGCTTTTGATTCCCAAGATCAAACTAAGTGCAAGAGAAGAGCATACACACCCTATTCCAAACTCAAATAAAGCATGAAAATTCACTTGTCAAACCATAAGTTAATTTTATTAGGAATATTGCTTTAAAATCAGTAAATTGACTAAAACAACAACTAAAATCCCCTAAAAAATGACAGAAATCTCAAAAACTAGACATAAAAATCGTGAAGTTTGAAGGAAATTTACTTGAGTGCACAGGCACGACTCTACATGTAGAGGCGTGGCTTTTGAAGCATGGGCATGCCCTTGGAAGCACATGCATGGGTTTGAGAGCATAGGCATGGGTCCGTGTTTGTATGACAAGGGTTAAAAATGATTCCCAAACGATATCACATATGAGGGAAAATTGGAGGACACAAGTTTTCCTATGGAAAAGCTTTCGTGCACTACGACACAATCTCTGGAAACTCACTGTTGCATGGGAGTACCGACGTAGCGTGCAGCCGAGCGTTTGTTAATGGAGGTAGATCACAATGGTCTGTGAGTCGTTTGAGACTAGAAAAAGCAAGAATCATAGAAAGATGCTTTTGTAGGACATATTTCGATGTTTGAGGATAATTCAATTAACACAGGCTTTAGTCATTTGCGTATATGTTTTACCATTTTTAATTTTTTTTTTTGGATTTTTAATGATTTTACCACTTTTTTTGGTTTTTTGAAAAATTTGGCACTATTTTAAATTTTAAATTTTTAGGAAGAAAATAGGATAGAGGAAAATTACGTAGTCGTGAGACGTTGTCAAAAGTGACCGTAATGCGAAAATATGCCGGGTGGGTAGTAGAAAAGGCTATCGGGATGCAAAAACATGTTTCAGGGGCAATTAAATGGGCATAAAAATAATCATCACGACCAACGTAAGAAGAGATTATAAGAACCACGATGGCTTCAGGGCACCTCAGGGCGAGAAACATGTCGTGGGGATAAAAATGGGTATATAAGCCATCGCAGACAATTTATTTACCACATGCACTTTACCATTTATCGTTGATCAGAGATCTGACCTACAAGAGAAGATGGTGAGGGTGTGGCGCTGAAAACATCAAGTGAATTGTGTGAGAGAGTACATGCAACTTCCCGCAGAAAGACCACCGTACAAAAATCTTTGCTTTACCCTCATCTATTATTAACATTATATTTTGAGTACTTTGCACGTGTTTTTAGGGTAGATTTAGGGATTTTTAGTTAAGGAAATGCATAGGCGCGGCCTACTAGGGTGCACTTCAGACCGCATTGTGTATGGGTGTGTATGCGCCTATGCATAATGGGTACGTGGCTATACAAAAATTGGTCTTAAGGTAGGGGTGTGCATGTGCCTCGCACAAAAAGAGGTGTGCTAGTGCACACAGGGGTGCGTTAGTGTGTAACTCAGTTTAGAAATTTACATGGCATGTGCCTATGCGTTGAGGGGTGCGCTGGTGCACTAAGGAATGCACTGCATGCCTTTGAAGGGTGTGTTAGTGCCGTAAGGGGCGTCCTATTACACAAAAATTCATTTAAAATGCTTTTCTCGTAGAAAATCAAGGGTTTAGAACCCTGTGTTAGGTAAAGATGTTTTTAATATAAAAATAGAAGAATAATATAGTAGAATAGAAAAATTAAATGATAGAGTAGAAGAATAACTGACAGATACTAGAATAGAAGAATAGGATCATAATTAAATGACCCGATTGGTGTTGCAGGAGGACCTAGATAGGTTAGAGATGCGAGAGCGACATGTGTGGCTTCGGGCCTACGAGGCGACGTTTAGCCAACACAATTGAATTTTTTTGGAGATTACACTATAGGTGACTTGTTTAGCACATGTAGCCCACATGCCCCAGATTTCTCCGGACCGTAGCCTTTTTTATAGCCTTAGTTGAGAGATGGTGGAGTGAGAGCCAGACATTCCATCTGCCTATTGACAAGATGAGTATTACCTTAGAGGATGTGTGGCGGATCTTGCGAGTTCCTATTTAGGGTCGTTTGATCACTTACGATGGTCATCATGACCAGATTGAGTGATACACAACCATGAAATTTGGAGTGATAGATATACCCTCTACCGGGTATGACAATGTTTGTTAGGAGGTGTATGGCCAACCAACGGCTAGGCCGGGTCCCCATATTTTTATTAGATCTTGTCACATGCGTATATCGCTGCATGACAAGACTTGTGTTTGGTTTCCCCTCAAGCTTGTTGGAGTGATTCACGACCTTTTATAAGGATATGTTTACAAACTAGGGTCAATGCATATTGGCTCATTTATACATAGATCTTCACCTGATAGCTTACCATGGACATAAGTCCATGGGCCCGACTACTTTGCTGTAGATATGGGCTTGGGGCCATATTGCGATTGGCTACCTTGCAGGAGCTTTGAGAGCTTGAGCCATTGGATAGCCTTCTCGTTATGGGCGGGGTCCCAGTTGGAGAGGAGGTATTTTGTCATGCGAGGGACGATGATTATTACCTATGAAAGTTTGATGAGCTATAACCCCATATGATTTCATGGATGCTATACAAGTTATACTAATGGGTGGAGGATGCAGTTGAGTTCTACACAAGGAAGTCGACCAATTTCTTCTTGGGAGTAGGAGCCACATTATGGAGTGGTATAGGGTAGAATGGTTCAACACTAGTTTAGGATTATTAAGGGTATTCTTGGGGATGAGATGTGGTATGTATGTATATATAGAGAGGTATTTCATATGGGGCCTTAGATCGGGTTAGTCTGGGCTCGTGCCGACTTCTTTCAAAGTTGTTGCTCTACCTTCTTCTGTACAACATGTACAAATAGTTGATCCCAGTACTACACAAGACTATATGGGTTGGTATGCTACAGATTGTTGCCTTGATCCCCGACCGTTCCACATGAGGTACTAGATGTAGTATCATAGGTATTTTAGGGCCCACCTCCCGGGGGCACCGACATAGGACCAAGCTGATCCACAGGAGGATGACAACATGTGCTAGTACAACAAGTGCTTATTCAACAATAGGTTATTATGCAGCGGTAGGTATTGGTGTGGCCCCGTGTATTGGCACCACAGATTCCCCAACATGCTCCACTATGGATACCATTTCAGTGCACTACCATCACCCCTTACTTCAATCCACCAAGAGATGAAGGAGATGTTAGGGGTGGAGAGTAGCATATGGAGGAGGACATGCCACTTTATGAGAAGCTAGCTAAGTAGTATATGGATGTGGATATTGAGGATATACCACCGGTGAATAGGTGGCTGCCTTATAGCAACAACTATAATAGGTAGTGGCCTTACAACTCTAGGCCATAGGCGAGAGGCACTAGGTGATCACCGAGAGAGATCGGTTCATTCTTGAGTGAGACCAGGCTAGGGCGGAGAGAGGATATATACTATGATAAAGTGAGATCGGTGATTGTAGATGGATTATAGCTGGCTGTCAGAGAGGCACCAAATTGTTTCGAGTAAGACTAGATAATCACCGAGTAAGACCAGTGCGGATACAGATTAGCGGTCAAGAGTAGAGCACAATGCGCTGGAGCAGTTGGCACTACCTCAAGTTTACAACGATTGAGTGGGCACAATACCACCATTGTAGCAAATGAAAATACATACTAAAGGATACAGTATTACATGATTGTGACTGGACGATCGGAGAGTTCCCGAGTATAGTCGGATATCGGACACCTCGTCTCATTCTAGATCTCACATGTAGTCGCAATCAACATGATCTATACAAGGTCCTTCGGATGACAGGGCTTGAGAGAAACATGGGTCTATACATCATGACACAACACCTCCTCCACCCCCACCTCTCGAGATGCCACCTCCTAGTGGAAAATCCATACCAGGCAGTCCCAAAGAAGGCTCGAGTTGTGGTGACTCTATTCATTGTTGCACTAGATGTATATTTTTGGTGTATCACCTCGATATGAAGGCATACTTTTGTACGTCTGTATATGTACTATTTTTTATCATGCCTCGTGATAAAGGAACATTTTTGTACAGATGTACTATATGTATTTTTTTTTACTATGCCTCGTGATGAAGGCACACATTATTTTTATAGATGCCCATGATGGCTCATTGTATCGATGTACTTTTGAGGTTCACTGTTTTGTACATAGACATTTATGTTTTTGATGATGTATGATGATAGATGGATTAATGATGTATCACTTTTTGCTTATGAGATATCTTGTTTAATATATATGTTTATGTTTTGTATCACATGTTGTTAGATGTATGAGATAGCCTTAGTTCATATCACATTGCATGTTGATGAGATACTTATAGTAAAACCATGTTTTTATTTTTGATATTGGTGTGGGGGGATAGATTTGTGATCATGCGCAACCCCTCTTGCCCCATTGATGATACGGTATTTGATGATTAGTTGTAGTATACATGTGTGATGTAGACCTAGAATTTATTGATATATGATGTATAGATGTGATGGTTTATTTGATATGATGATGAAATGATAACAAAATGTACAAGTAAAAATAACAAGCACAAGTTAAACAAATTCAATCAAAGCAACACAACTCTCTACAAGTATGCAAGATAAAATGAACTTAATGCAATGCACCACATATTAAAGTGGCATTTAATCTAAGCAAGCAAGTGAATTCAATTTAAAGCATACACTATGAGTAATGCAACTAAAAACCATACAAACCAACAACTAAAAGTAAGCAAACCACTACTTTGTTTTTGTGGGATAATTTTGGGACATTTTTCACTTTGTTTTTAGGTATTATCTCTAAGACAATTTTCTATTGTTTTGGAGTTTTCTACGAGATGCATTTGAATGTTTTAATTTTTCCAAAGGACATATTTGTATGTTTTGGGATTTTTAAAAGTTATACGAATGTTTTTGATGTTTTCTCAATAGTTTTCTAAAGTGAACATGTAAGGAAATGAAGAAACGTGGATGCCCTAGCATTATATAGGATGTACAAGGGCAACATGCCTCGCAATATATGCTAGAAGTAACGTTGTGAAGTTGCCCCCAGCGTGAGATGGGATTATTCAAAGTTAAATTATCCGCATTCAAAAGGTTGGATTGGTCGGATCAGCAAAAATGAAGGATAGGCTCAGAAGGGACTCAGACAAAGGTAAAGACCAACTTAGGACAAAGATGTCATATTCGTAAACCTAAAATGCTTGTGAACAACGAACCCTCCCTTGGCATCGAAAACCTAGTTTTCACCAAAGGACTTGTCCAAAGTTCCATCATTACGTGGTTTTCACTATTGGATGCACCTGATTATTTATCTTTATCTTTTTTTGTTTTAATACTTTTTTGATTTTTTTGATATTCTATAGAGACCCCATAGTTAAGCATAGAAGCACTTAAGATGCATTGCGTTCATGGGTTCTTGAAGCTTTTAGCCATCTAAATAGGAAAGCTTATAGGCACCTGAACCAAATTTGGCAACCACAATATATGGTCCTAGCCAATTGGGCTCAAATTTCCCTTTCTTTTCTTAATCTTTATTGGTGTTCTTTTGATTCTCTTTCAACACCATGTATCCTACATCAAACTGACTAGGTATGAACCTTTTGTTGTATCTTCACCACACTCGATCGTGATACAATTTAAGGTGGTTGAGGTGCAAAGGCATTTCTCATCCAACAGCTCCAACTCTTCCAGGTTGGGATACTCTATAGTCATTCTCTTTATTCAGGTAATCCCTTAGATCGATACACAAAGAAGGGATATCGATCTCTAAAGGTAAGACGACTTCTGAATCGAATATTAAATAATATGGAGTTGCACTTGTAGGAGTGTGGATAAAAGTTCAATGCCCGGAGGGCGGGTGAATTTGCGGATGCTAGTTACGGCCTGTGGTATTCACCATCTTCTCCATAATACTGAATTAAGGTTTTGTTGGAAGATTTAGCTTTGCCCATTACCTTATGGGTAATAAGGGGTCGAAAAATTAAGGGAAACTTGAAAGTGATTGCAAAGTTATTTCACATTTTTATTCTTGAATGAATTACCATTATCAATGATAATAGAAGAAGGGATACCATATATGCAAATGATATGATTCATTATAAATTTAGAGATTTGGGGACATTCTATATAGGTAAGAGGAACAACCTCTACCCATTTTGTAAAGTACTCGCTTCCCATTATAATGAACTTACGGCCATTTGAGGAGACATGATTAAGTTTCCCTATTAGATCGAGACCCCACTTTGAGAACAACTAGGGTGTCGTGATTAGTTACAAGGATTGTGTCGACATATGTATCAAGTTGTCGTACTTTTGACAATCCACACACTTCTTCACATGTTGACAACAATCATGCTCCATGGTAGGCCAATAGTAGCCTACTATGAGTATTTTCTTTACAAGGATGATCCCATTAGTATGAGCTCCACAGATTCCTTTATGCACCTCCTTGAT
This sequence comes from Taxus wallichiana var. yunnanensis, assembly GCA_018340775.1. Classification (NCBI taxonomy): domain Eukaryota; kingdom Viridiplantae; phylum Streptophyta; class Pinopsida; order Cupressales; family Taxaceae; genus Taxus; species Taxus wallichiana. The sequence continues at coordinate 643,893,160 of CM031244.1, forward strand.
TTCTTACATAGATTCATATGAATTTAAACAACGCAATGATTCCCATTGTAGCCTCGGCGGAAGAGGGTGTAAAAAAGTAGTGTTCAATCGGGCTATACACTAAATGAGGTTGTGATTTTTAGCATGAGAAATATTAGTAGGGAAGGTTACATCATGGAGATAGTTAAAGATTCTAGTGTACCACGATGAAAAGGGACCAAAAACTTCACACACTAAATGAGAGTCTAGTATGTCGTATGTTGTTGTTCTTAGATTTTCAACAAAGAATGACATATAATTGTTCCCTAGCGGAATACTCAACATAAATCCTACCATATCCATAGAATCTTCTGCTTTTTTAGCTCTTGGTATTTGTTTAAATGTTATCTTCTCAAAGAAAATTTTCAAGGAATCGACCATTCTTTTATACGGAAGCAAATTTTCATCCTTAACCTTATATTCATCTCATGACCTATTTTATAATAAGCATGGAATCACCCATGCATTTTACTTGTTTTATATTCCACTTGATGGATAACTTCATTTATGTGATGAGAGCTTCATACTCCGTTATATTATTAGTGCATGTGAACTCCGAGTCTAAATGCCTATGGAATCAAGTCTCATGTGGGAGTGATTAGCACAACTCCAACACACAACCATGAAATGTAAGGATTTGTCAAAGTATAATTACCAAACTATAGATTCTTCAAGCTACATAATGGATGCATTTGGTATTTCCAAACTCAAGGGTTCGATGCACTGTAGTGGAGATTCTGCTAGTTGATTTTCTAACACTTTGTCCCTTTCTTGAATTTTGATGAACATATTCAATGTCAAACTCACTCAATAAGATGATCCAATTAGCCATCTTTTTGGTTAATGCTGGTTTAGACAATAAGTACTTTAGAGGGTTGAAATTTGAAATAAGCTTGATTTTTTTGTTAAACATATAATGACATAGCTTCTGGAAAGTAAACACCAAGGCTAGGCAAGCTTTCTCGATTTTTGGATAATTTAGCTCATATGCTACCAATGTCCTGCTCAAAGTAGTATACAACCTTTTCTCTCTGTTATTTATCATATTGGGCCAACAGTGCCCCAATTGTAAAATGTGTAGTAGAGATATAAAGTAACAAGGGTTATCCTACCATGGGTGACATGAGAACAGGGGGTTTGGCCAAGTATTCTTTTAGCAAATAAAATGCTTGTTGTTGTTCTGGTCCCTAGTTGAAATTAACATCCTTCTTAAGAAGATGTGTAAACATATGACACTTGTCTACTAGTTGTGAAATAAACCTTCTGATGGCTTGAATTTTCCCTTGTAAGCTACGTAACTATCTAATATTCTTAGGAGGAGGCATTTCTATGATAGCCGTGACCTTTGCAGGGTCCACTTCTATTCCTCTCCTTGACACAATGAATCCTAGTAATTTCCCATTTAGCAAACCGAATACACATTTCTTTGGATTAAGTCGACTTTATAATACCTTAGGTGTTGGAAGATACCCCATAAAATTTTTGGGTGTTCCTCTTGGATTCTATATTTAGCCAGTATATCATCTACATAATCTTCCATGATGTCACTTATTATATTGTGAAAGATTACAGTCATCTCCCTTTGATATGTAACGCCTACATTTTTAGGCCGAAAGGCATGACTTGGTAACACAACATCCCCCATGGGGTTGTGAAATTTGTCTTGTGTTGATCTTCTTCCACAATATTTATCTGATTATAACCTGAGAATCCATCCATGAGTGAAATCATCTCATAACCTACTGTCTTCTTTTGAACTAGGAAAATCATCCTTGGGATAAGTTTTGTTTATATCTATGAAGTCAATACACACTCTAATACCGATTGGTTTCTTTTGAACCAGGACCACATTGGAGATCCAATCTAAGTAGTCTATAGGCCTAATGAAGCCTACTTCTAGCAACCTTTCTAGCTCGACCTTTACCAAATAGGCGATGTGAGGATGCATCTTTCGGATATTTTTTTATGGGCTTGACATCTGGGTGCACAACAAGATTGTGTACCACTAATGCAAGATCAAGTCCTAGCATGTCCATGTAAGACCAAGTGAAGATGTTTACATACTCTCTCAAGAGTCCTATGAATGTTTTCTTGTTCTTTGGCTGAGAGTGAAGCTCCCAACTTAACTATCCTTGGTAGCTCCTTTATGCTGATGTTAATATCTATTGTATCTTCTACTAGTAACTTTGACTCGTCCCCCATACATGTAGGATCGGGAGGAAGATTGAGATCTTCTTCTATAAAAGGTTGTTCAGGGGAGATCCTCATCTTGAAGTGGGTATACTATCTTTTCCATAGGTTGTTCTACTTGTTTGTCCACAAGCACCTCAAAGAGGTTTTCGTTATAGGACTTCCCTTTTTTATTTCCATGAAGCCTTTTATTTGGAAATTCTTCCTTTGCTCAATTTTTTTACTTAAATGTTCACACAACTCTACCTCCTCTCCGAAGTACATGCATGCATTAAGCTGAATGGAGAACCCCTTCTTGTGATCATTTCTTGGAATATTATCTCTGATTCCCAAGAACTCACCAATGTCATCATCATTCTGAAACGTGACAATAGGTACGTGTTGTTGTTGATCCCAATTCATGAGTGATGGGTAAATGAGGGTTAATGTATGATTTATAGGGGATATGGTGGGTGTAACAAGGGTTATGGTAAGGATAGCCATACTTGGCGAATAGGTTCGTAGAGGCGAGGTCTTCATAAAGATTACACCATGAATATGTTTCGCTTTCATTTCCATAAAAACTATCCTCACACTTAGAAGAGGCATATTCATCATATAAAGAGTGAGACTAATTTAAATGGATGCCTATACCTGACTCACCCACTATACGACGAGGTATTACAAGAGCTTCTATCGGACTTTGTTTGTGGTGTCTCAGAATCGCATCCTTTATACCTCATACTAAGCATTATCCAATTAGGAACATGGTACTTAGGTGACTTATAGCATGCAACCATGTCATCATCATCAGGATGGAACACAATGTCTATAAGAAACTTCTCATCTTCTAGAAAGCTTCAAGGAGTAAAATTATTGAAAGGGAAAGTCTCTCATGATATTTTGACTTTGAAACACACCCTACTATGCACTGGGATAAATAACCATTGTGAAACATTAGGGCCTGTTGTAGGTAATACTCTCCAAAACCACTTGGTTTGACCTTCATCTCCCATGTAGCAAAAATATTTTTTGAGGTGGAAGCACTGTTTTCATTGGTAGACAAGGTTATTTGGATCCACTTGTGAAGTGAGGGCCTCTGACTTAATAGGAATAATAATCTATGTAGATGGTCACTCGTAGATTGTAGGAAAATAACCCGACAATGCTCTACAATGAGAAAATGGTTGGGGATCCCCTGTATAGGAAGTGTTTGTCCTTCATATTGTAACTTTAAACACTAATGATACATTGATGATACAACCTGTATGATGTGAATCCATGGGTGACCGAGCAAGATATTGTAAGGGATTTCCAGGTCTAAGACATGGAATTTCATATCATTTTTTATGGGACCTACTTCTAATGAGAAAGTGATCATTCCAGTTGAGTTTTGTTCTTCATTGTCATATGCCTTAATAGTGATGACCTTTGTTTATAGATCAGCTTCTGTGTAGCCTAGTTGGCGGACTAGTTTGAGAGTACATGTGTTAAGACCCGATCCGCCATCCACAAGCACTCTTTTAACCTTCTTACGTTTGATGATAATCTTAATATGCAAGGGCATGTTATGTGAAGAATCTTCAACGAAGGCTTCTATAGGGATGAAGGTTATATGTTCCAAAGGAGCGAGTTGTGCTACCATGGCCTATAAATGTGTTGGGTCAACATAAATGAATAATCCTGATCCTTATAAGTTTTTGTAAAGTATATCCTTATGGACGCTAGAGATCTTTAGAAGATATAAGATTGAAATCTTAGTTATAGTCTTTTCTAGTTGACCTACCAAATGATAGTGACTCTCTTGAGGAGGAGGGGGAGTAGGTTTAGAATTTATAATGAGGCGAACCTGTCGCGTTGCCACAATGCACTCTCTTGTATTAATTCTAACTGTATTGATTTTCTTAATGAGTGGGTCAACATAACCTATCAAGGCATCAAAATGGTATTTTTTCGACACATAGTTAGCATTCTTATTCTAAGACGATTGTCCCTGATCCAATTTTTTTCTTTTCTTCATGATTGGGAAAAGGATTTTTGAAGATCCTTGAGTTTGCATTTGCGAGATTTTGTAGTGGCCATGAAATCTACTTCAATATCACCACTATCAATTAGGTCTTGAATATAGTGTTTTAATCTTAAACACTTGTTTGTTTTGTGACCCTTTATGTAGTGGAACCCACATTATTAATTCTCCCTAAACCATGATGGTTTAGGTGTATCGTCCCAGTAGGGTTGTGTTTCATGGTATTTTACCATGTTTACGACCTCTAACTATTTTAGTATAGATGATATTGATTCAAATAGAGGGGTAAAAGTATGATATTTATACTCAGTAGGTGGATTACACATTGCAAGTTTTAAAGGTGTGTGGTTCTAAACGGATTGCACGTACTTAGAATATACTATCCGATCACTAGTGACGTGCTTGTTTTTATTCTGAACAATTTTTGGTTGATTGTTAGATTTAGAATCATTATGATCGCGGGAGAAATGCTTTAGAGTCCCCCTAGCTAGTAATGCTTTTTCAATTTGACTCCCTTTTTCTATTACCTCTTGAAATGTATTGCCACAATGCATTTGTAAGTGGAATGTAATGTATGGATGGAGGTTGGGAATAAATATTCTTATTAATTTATTTTCGGTATATGGAGCAAGGAAAACGGATAGCTAATCCTCTCCATCGTTGTAAAAACACACCAAAGTTTTTGTTGTTTCGTTGCTTGAAATTACGAGATCTATCATGGTAACGTCATTTTCTATATTGAAAGAGAAGTATCGTACAAAAATAAGTATCATTTTCTATATTGACAGTATGCTCCTAAACTTCGTGGAAACAAGCGGATAAGATAATTGTCGTTATATGCAACCTCTTGGTATGCCATATAACTTTTATATGATCACATGGGTCACCTTTTCAATTATATTTATCAAACTTTGGAAAATCAAAATGTCTTGGGAAAGGTACTTGTAGTATGGCTTTGTATAAAGGGTAGGGACATAACTCATCAAATCGGTATTTCTTGTTATTGTTATTGGTTTGGCCCTCTTGTAATGCTTGAAGGGCATTCTTCATAGTTGACCACTCTTGATTAAAAAGTGGATCTTGCGTGGGTGGCATAGGCCTATATGAAGGATTAAATCTAGGTGTATTCCCACCTCTATTTGTTGCAAGAATCTCTTCATAAGGATCTCTTTGTGCCTCCCATCAAGGAGTGTTTATTGGGAACTCGTAAAATGAAGCTTTTGGTTTCGCTTTTGGTATAGCTTGTTTCAAAAATTTTGGTTGTTCCTTATGTATATGTGATGCCAAACTTTCCAATTGGCGAGTGAGGGCTTGGACCTGTTGTTCTAATGTCACCTCTTTAATAGGTATTTTGTGACGATATTTTTTCGGAGGAGTTTGCGCATGATGAACATGGTCTTCATCATCTTCACAATGAACCTTAACTATAGGTATGTGATAGCCCTCGTCATTTTAAAAAGGCACATCCTCATTATTTCGTCATCCAGAAGTAGGAACATGACCCGGTTTAATATCTTGTTAAGAGTGCGATGAGGGCATTATACTTCTTCTTCTCCCCGAACCATGCCGATGATAAGAGAAGGGTCTACTGTGGAAGGTAATGTTGCCCCTAGTTCTACAACTTGTATAAGAACTTCATGTTTGTTATGAAAAATGTAGTCGTCAAAATGGGCGGAATGAAGCTCTGCATCCACATGAGGAGAATCCTCCTCTCCACCACTATGGTCAACCATGAGATTATCCTCTAAAAGAGGGTTGTCACCTCTAAAAATATTGGGTTCTAACTTTCAAGATCCCATTCTTGTAGTAGGAATTACTTGGAATAGGAGGTACGGCGCGAAATGTTTCCACTAAGGGTTATAAACAATAGACTCGAGTCAAATTTGTGTAGGGTAATGACCCTAAGTGGTCAAAAAAATGGTGAATATAAATAGCCACAAATTCAATAAATCAATGTGAACCTATGAACTAAAGAATAAGCTACCCTAGCAAGGTAATATATGACACAAAATTTTCTAGAAAAATACAATGATGTATGTACGACTTAAAATTTAGTCACAACAAATAGTGTACTCCCTAAAATTTATCTAGATAGGTTTGAAACCAAATAGTGACAACACAATATCACCAGTTAGGTAAAGTTTGAAACAAACAAGGCCTAAATGATAAGAGAATGTTGACGCAAACTTCTAACAATATATACTAAAAACAAGTTTCTAAATACTAGAAAATTCTAAGTCTTATAAAATGGACGATACAAATGTAAGTAGCATAACACCACTATTTGGACACGTAATCAAGATTTGCAAGAAAGAGAGATTTTAGTATCAAATGGCGTTATAGCGATGCTTAATAAATTAACCTCAACACTTACAAAATTCAAGACAATGTTAGGATGTAAAAACTATGTCTAAGTATAACAAGGAATTATCAAGCGTACGAGCAACATAATGATATAATATAGAGATTTAGGAAAAGTTTCACAATGGAATCAAGACGTAAATGTCGTAATTATATGGCTATAATGCGGGAAGCGTAGAAAATCTAAAGAAGAAAATGATGAGATAACCTAACTAAAATGATAGAAAGTCTCAAATATGGGTTTTGAGACACAAGGTGCTACTAAATCGCAATGACGTACCATTCACACTTTCAACTCTTGCATTCCTACCGCAACATGGTCATGCAATAAGAATAGAAAAAAGGTGGAAATAATTATATCTAGTAGTTATCCGTATATGTTTTTTCTTCTTTTGTCTCAAAATGAGCAACAAGAAAATAAAGAGATAAACCAAATGGTGGTGAAAAATACTTAGTGTAACTTTGGCATAGTTTCACCTTGTCTTAGCACACGTGAAAAACTAGGTTAAAGTAACGCTAAATAGATTTTGTGATGAAATGTCATGCGGCTTCCAACTTTAAAAGATTCTTTACCTTGTTCAAAAAATATGAGTTTGAATCCAACAAACTTTTCACTTTGTGAGAGCACTCAAGTATACTATCTAAGACACAATTGGCTCCAAGCTGGAAAGCTTTCCTAGGGGTTTTCTCTCTAGGTGTCACAAAATATATAGAGGGAGCTCGATTTACCCAAAAATTCACACTGACTAGTTTGGGGTTATCTCAAATTTTCTTTACCCCCTTCAGTATAATGAGCATTGAAGTGCGTTCAGTTATTCTTTCACCGGGGTTGTGATACAAATATTTTTGACTCTAAACTTTCAAGGAGTACTAGTCAATTCGGTAGTGTGGAGCACTTTCATGTTTCTTTCACAAGGTTCCCTCTTGTGTGGACTACTTTAGGGTTCTTAGGACCACCCCCATTATTGTAGCTTAAGGCTTATGCCAAAGGGGTTATGTCCTAGTTAAGCGGATGAGTCAGTAGCTCTTAACCGAAACCTGTAAATACAATGTGATGATTGTGGTGTATTTTTTATCTTTTATACTTAATGTGGTTTTTTTCGCACTCCTTTTGACAACCTATAATCACACGTGTAGTTAGAAATTTTTTTAGGTCCTCCTTTCTTTGACTAGTGTTAGGTCCTTCACACAAATGGTTAGTAGTTCCAAAAATATTCACAATATCATAGAAATATAACAATGGAAATGTTTGTAAATCAACTAACTACCATCAAACTTTGCAAAAACAAGGTTTATTCCCAATTGATCCAAATGCTTCTTAATGAAAGGCCTAAAATTGCTTTTGATTCCCAATATCACACTAAGTGCAAGGGAAGAGCATACACACTTTTTAGCCTTGATTATTTATTAAGTGAAAAGATCTTAAACTAAAAGATTAAACATATCGAGGAATGATGATTTTTTTACTTACTCTAAAATAGTAAAAAGTGGTTTAGAAGTGCTTTTGATTCCCAAGATCAAACTAAGTGTAAGAGAAGAGCATACACACCCAATTCCAAACTCAAATAAAGCATGAAAATTCACTTATCAAATCCTAAGTTAATTTTATCAGAGTATTGCTCTAAAATCAAGAAATTGACAAAAACAACTAAAATCCCCTAAAAATGACAAAAATCTCAAAAACTAGACATAAAAATCATGGAATTTGAAGGAAATTTACTTGAGTGCATAGTTGTGGCTCCGGATGCACAGCGCGACTTTTGAAGCATGGGTGCGCCCTTGGAAGCATAGGCACGAGCTTGAGAGCATAGGTGCAACTATGTCAAAAATGTGTTAACTTTTAAGTTATCCTTGATGGAAGGTGGTTGTAATTTTTAAAATCTAACGCTTTCATGATTTTTGCCTTAAGAATTTTACTCATCTTTGAAGTCATTCTTTTAACTTTTAATTTTTTGTAAGTATATATGGTTTCTGAACTCCGAAGTCTGAAATTCAGATTCGGAATTCAAAGGTTCAACCATTCAAGATCAGGTTATGTTGGCTAAATATTTAAAAGTTTAGATCTAAAAACTAGACGTCCGAAAGTCCGAAGTTCCAAAATTTTAGAATTTCAGGTTTTTGGGTTTCAGACTTCGACCTCTAAATCCGCTAAAGTTTTTATTAAGAAAGTCTCAAGTTCGAAAGGCCGAATTTCTAAAATTTTAGAACTTTGGACTTTTAGGTTTCAGACTTTGGTCTCTTATTCATCGAGAATTTCCTTAATGAAACCCAAAGTACGAAAGGCCGAAGTCCCGAAATTTCATAAATTCAGACTTTTGGATTTCGGACTTTGGATTTTCTATGTTGAAAAGACCACACTCATTTTGAGTTGTAGACTTTTTAAAACCTCGAAGCATTTAATGCCCAACAACCTTGTACGTGTCGATTTGTCAGCATTTAATTCTTGTTTACCTATATAAATCTAGATTTTCACCTGACAATTAGGCTCGACATATTTTTTTCTTATTGAACCACTTTGTACTTCTAAGGCATCATTTTCAAGGTAATGTTTTTAGGTTTTCTTATTTTTGGGTTTGTTTTATCACGAGAAATATTTGTTTGTTATTTTTCCTTTTTGTTCTTGTTTTCTTTGAGCCTAAATCATTTGATTTTTCATCCTTCGACTATGGTGAAATTAATTTTATCCAACAAATTCAAAATGTGTAAGCAACAAATCTATTTAGATCCAAGGAGAAAAATCATCTATCATGGGAGCCAAGGGTTTCAAGTCATTTTTCAAAATATTTTGAGGTTGGAACATTGGTGCTTTCTGGAGGTTTCATTTCAAGTTTCAGATTTACCCCATTTAAGGTTTTAGAGGTGGTGCTCATTTTGGTTTTCAGAGGTTCTATTCTTTGACTTTTCAGAGATTTTCGAGCATCGGTTTTTCGAGTTGGTAGATTTCAGACTTCAGGGATTTGTGAGTTTGGGCTTTGGATTTTCAAATCTTTTCAAGATATTTCTTAAAAACTTTTAAAAGTTCAGTCGAATTCTGAATCCCGAATTCATGTCAACTTCGTCATCAAATGGCAAGGAAAGGATGAAGTATACCTTCTTAGGCGTCTCCCCTCACACGTGCTTATCTTTAGATGTTGGAAACATAGGAGATATAGATCTGGGGTAGATATATATGGGAGATTTCTAGGATAGAGTAAAATCTCCAAATAATAAACCATGGATGCAAGCAATTTTTGATAGCGGGCTTGCTCTTGCTGCTAATTTTCTAGCATCCATGCATTGTCTAGAATTTTTCCTAGCTACCGTAGCTCATTACGATGATGCTTCTAAATCTCTGAAAGATGAGGATGGAAATGTGGTTATTAGATTGGATGTCGATTTCTTTGAAGATTTGTTTAAACTTTCAGACGTCGAGGAATATGCAACAATTTCCCCGGAGATAGTAGTGGAACATTGGGACAAGTAAAATGACTTATGTATGAAAGTCATGAATAAGAATTACTTGGTTAATTTTTTTTCAAAGCTTCCTAAAAATTTATTTCATGCAGACTTCATCTAGGAAGTCAATGATATTATTGTGCTTCGAGTAGAGTTTTTGGTCTTCCTTTTGCAAAGGAATTTCAAAAATGGATATTTCTCTACATTACTACCATTAAGAAAAATAAGGAATTCATACGATGGGGGGAACATATCAGCAGTTCCATATGCTTTCAGTTGAAGAGAGTTTTGACTATTGGGAAATTTTTCATGACTTCGTACCTCGTTTACACAACTGCTATGAAAGAATATAGTGGTTTAAATACTAAGGGGTTAGAAGCATATCTCAAATTTATGACTTTTACCCATAACTTACCATGGAAGAAGGGAGTAATAATTTTCGAAGAGTTAATGATGCTTTCTTTGTTGTTATTTTATATTGTTTTGATAAAGAATTGTATAATCGAAGAGTATCAGATGAAGCTTTTATGAAGGTGAGGGAATGGGGAGGAATGTAGTTTTAGTTTCCAACATTCACATATATCGAGTCCCAGGATTTTTCCTCGACGCTCCAAATAAGTTACCTAGATGTCCAATTGACAAGTGGGTTTTATTAGAGTTGGTTTGTCAATTATTAGATTACCATAAAATCCAGAATAAAAGGCACAAGGCATGGGTCTAGTTCCCCATTTCAATTAGAAGATACACCTATGATAGTTTTGATAAAGAAAAGAATGTGGATGTAAATATTTTAGAAGTTACATTGCGGACATTTCATCCTAGGACCAACTTTGATTATTTGGGAAAATTTGGCAAAACCAGATGGAAAGCTCTCATGTTCCGTAGCTCGAGGATATTTGGATTCAATGTCAAGATGAGGTTATTATCAGACAAATAGAATATGAAAGGTTTAATTTGAGAGAGGTAAAACAATATGGAATTGCGGATGTTCTGAAGGAATTGAGGATGATGAGGAAGATGTATTTGATCCGATCTAAAGAAGTGATGATATTGCTAGTCAACCTCTACCATGGATTGATAGTACTAGGAAGAATATTGTAATACAAAGGATAGGGCGGGGCCCATATTGAAAAGGACGTATGATTGGTTGGCTACTTTAGGAATCCCACCTAAAGTTTCAGATCCATCTATAAAAATAGTCCAAAGTCATCCAACACCAAGTATTCCAACATCCTCGAAAGGTAAAATAACTCCTTAGAATTCTACTACAATTCCAAGGAAAATTTCTTTTATTGTTGGAGGTTCATCTTCGGCGAAGACCCCTACCCCCAAGGTTTTATCTCCAAGAGTATCGATGTCCAAGTTATTGATGTTATTGATTCTGTAGTGGCTTCTCAAGATTTGATTCTACCCACTTCACCTCCATTGTCACTTTCTCTACCATTTTCCATTGTCTCCTTCCCATTTTTACCTTTCCATCTCCTTCCATGGCCCAAGTTTTCTCATCCCTTCCTATACTTTCAATAGGAGAGATGATTGGGTCTCCACTTTCCACTCCTCAGAACCACCTCATAATTCTACTTCCATATCCATTCTGATTTCATCCGCCCCCGAGGTTGTTCTTACCACCACACCCTCAATCGTCACTACTTCTCTTCCACCTTCCACTAGTGCCACTACTGCCATGGTTATTTCTAATGTTGAAGGTTCAATAACAATTATGCCATTATTAGTTTCTTCCACCATACCCGAATGGTTGTATCAACAGACTCCAAAACAAAAGAAAAAGGTGCCCCTGGTTGATGTGATTGACCTAAGTGTGTTGGAACCAGCTCCTAAGAGACAAGCCAAATGACCTAGAGTTGTCTCTAATTTGCCAATAATTCATTAGGAGAGAGGTTCATGGAGATAGCTACCCTTATTGAAGGTAAGTCTAAAGAAACAATTAATATAATGGACTACCAGATCTCTAGGTTTTCATTGGGAAAAACAACACATGAAGGAGCAAAACAACATGTCCAGGTCACCCTTGGGAATTTACTGGAAAAATTTGATAAGGATAAAGTGAAAAAGATAAATTGAAAGGTAAGGTTGAGAAACTCACTACTCTGTTGAAAAAGGTTACACAACCTATTCGAATCGTGGCTCCTTAGACTACAACCGCCTTAGTCATCTCTTCTAGTGTGGACGAATTTTCATATCACGCGGTTGAAAAGATAGGAAAAAAGGAAGATCGGTTTATGAATGGATTTAAAACATGCTCCAGGATGTCACCATTGATTAAAAGGGTTAGAATTATATAATGATTTGCAAATGGAAAGAGCTTCCATCATAAGGCTAGATGAAACCCTTTCTAAGGAAAATAATAACTTAAATAGTAATTTAACTACCTCGTGGAGGAAATAAGAAATATAGACTCAAATATTCTAAGACAGGAGGATGTAATTGATGATGCTTCTAAATTGTTTGAGTTTTAGGTCACGGGATTGTAGGATTTGGTTAAGAAATTGGATGACAAGTGTATTGAAATCATTGATGGACTAAATGTTCTACCGTTAGATCAAATCAAGGTAAATTTTAAGAATTTGGCTAAAGAAGATGAATTAACAATTTTTGTCTTTCATTGATTCAATTTACAGGTTGGTTTCATGCCAGAATTTCATAGGACAACTTAAGAAAGTTGTAAAAAAGTTAAAGAGGTTGTCACCAAAGTTACGAGAGAGATTGATACGGTTGATGTTGTAAACCAATATGCATGTGGACCAGACAACAAAGAAGTACATGGAATTATCAAATGATTTTTCAAGTATAATCATTGTCTGTTGATATGAGATAAGGATCAAAAGAAAAATGAACATGAAATGGAGGTTACAGCCCAAGGTAGCCTTGGCGGCCATTGTTGGAATGACTTGAGCTTCAAGGTGGTCGAGTTGTAGGGTTGACTTAGTTAACCCATGTAACAAATTTACTATTTTTATGGAAGCCTATTCCTTTGAAAACTTAATGCATTCTATTTTTAGAAATTATTTGGTTGATGGTTAAGGTGTAATGGCTCAACCTCTAAAAATTATAAATAGTTAACTACTTTAAGTTTTAAAGAGAACTTTTAGACTTGGTGAAAAATCACTCTTCAATATTGGAAGAGTATTTTTCACTATTTAAGCCTTTTAGTAATATTCGAACAATATTTTTCCATGAAATATTTGATGTATTGTGTTATTTTAAATCTATTTCTAGCTCGTGAATGTTTGATTCCTTGCATTTGAGTGATTATCTTTCCTTTATATCAGTTATCTTGTTCTTTAATCTTTGTGGAAGATGGTATATTTTATGCGAGTTTCATTATGGAAAATATATTCCTTTTTGTTATCCGTAATTTATCTCTTCAAATCATATATTAATGGGAAGATTATAGGAAATGTGCATGATATGTGTTGTTTTGAATCATTAATTGTGTTATTGATTAAAGGTATATGTTCAATGTATATTTGGTGCATCACCGTATTTTACAAATTATAATTGTCCATCTCTTACCTTTAATCTCAAGAATAAATAGATTAGATTATTTTCAAGTGTTTAGCCTTGCATATTGATTTTAAACACGAGTGCAATGACTTTCAAAGGAAGTCGACCTTCTCCGGAGGTTCATCCCAAGGCCATAAGGTCCCACACCTTAGGGATGTTCCAACATTGCACGAGATCATTCAAATATTCGGCGGGTGCACGATCCACTTGACGAAAAAAATGCACGATCGATTGTGCATAGGCGCGGCCAGAGAGGCATATGCACACTTCTAGATGTGCAAGCGCAAGTCTGTCATAAAGAGCAAAATGCTAGTGTTGCACAAGTGTGTCCAGAGATGCATAGGATCGGCTTTGGATGCACATGCATGCTTCTGGATGCACAGTGCAATCCTCAAGGTATAGGTGTGGACATTTCGTAGGTGATCAAAATCCAAGTTTTGAGCGGAGTTATATCAAAAAGATCCAATATTTGATATTTTGAGGCAATTTTGACAGGGCTTCACCTCCTTATATCCTACAAAAGCATGAAAACACAACTTCTAACACTAATCTAGTTGAAACAAATTTAAAAATGGAAATTTGATCTATAAAGCTTTGAAAATTACTCTAAAACTTTTAAATTAATCTAAAAGCTTGAGAAATTAGTCTAAAAAGCTTGAAAGTACTCTATAAAGCTTGAAAGTAAACTAGAAAACTTTAAATTAATCTAGGAAACTTGAAACTAATCTAAAAATTGAAATGAAAAACTTTTAAGAAGATTTAAAAATTGAACGCAATGGGGTTTGAGTCCCATCAGGTGTGCAAATGATGACATCCTAAACTTTTATAAGAAAATTTCAAAGCTAAATAAGTAAGTCTAACACCATTGCCACATAATAGCTAAGGTTCTAAGTCTAGGAATGACACATTAAGATAGAAGCTAAAATGAATGCTTAACTAGTATGAAAACAATGCAAGATCTAATTAAACATGCCTACTAATATGCTTGAATTACCTAACATGGGCCTAAATAGACCTAAGAGGGCAATCAAATGGTTATGGTTGCTACTCCAAACAATGGTGAAATGACCTCTCCAAATGACTTGTTAAGTCACTTTAGATTATTCATCTACTAACCTTGTTGAAGGTTTTAGGCAAGGATTTGAACTTGACTATGAATCATATGTATTATATGAGATGCAAATCAAAGCATGGTGTAAAGTATAAAGGAATGAGGTGCAATCGCTTTTTATAGTTTTCCGTTGGGAAAAACTTGTTTTTTTAAAAGGTGCATGTGGGACTAAAAGCCCCAAATTAGATTAGAATTGATAATCATGATTAGGCCTTGCTAATCACAATTAGTGAATTACCAAGTGATTAAGAGGTGCGGAGCCTTAATCAACCACTTAGGGTCAACTAGGAGGCCAGGATAAACTTTTGAAGCCTATTGAGACGTTGTGGAGGTGAATGGGGTGATTTTGAGTGGTTGGAAGAGGGGTTTGAGTCAATACTAGGTATATTGACCAAATCAAGGGAAAAATAGGATTAATTAGTTAATAAACGCTAATTATCTATTTTGAAGAGGATTTTGACTTATGATTCATTATAAAGTGGCATCTTGAATGTGAAAGAGGTTTGATGATCGACGAAGTGCTTGTTAACCGACCAAAGTGGCAAGAAACGTTAGTTAATTAGTAAAGATCACTAATTATAATGGAATTGGGAAGAATAAGAGTGATTTGCGTGTGTTTTGGAAATAAGATTACAAAAGTAGAATTTAGGTGTCTACACCTTCGAGACACTAGATCTCTCCTTATAGGTTTTGATTACCCCATGGTATCTTGATATACTTCCTTATGATGGGTAGATCTGGATACTTTGCATGCATAATTTCCTTCCTTCGATGAGAGGTTTTGCTTTAAGAGGTTCTTGTGTGCGTGCTACTTCTATGCAAGTAGTCACAAACATGGGCTATAAATATGGATTAGGTCTATTCCTTTGCATCCATTGGTCACTCTTTACGTGTTGTACCTTGATCATTCCCATGCCTTTTTCCTTCTTTTGTTCTTACACATGTGCTCATAAAGACCAGGGGAAGTCCTTAACTTTATGGTGCTTTCCACAATATACACATACCTAAATCGAGGGACACTCATGTTGGTAATGATATGGGGACCCACAAGTATAGCAAGTTCCGCGCGTAAATATTCTTTTACCACCATGGATTTTGATTCTAAAGCCACCTCGAATCCACCTTCTCCATTATTACGCCTTTCAAGAGGGGAGCTTCGTGCACATGAGAACTACATACCACACTGGTCTATTGTAATCCAATCTCACTTGCCTCATGAATTTGGCCTATCAACTAGTACTATTTCATATCATGGGTGTGTGAGTCAAAAATATTGCAATACATAGATACATTCTTCATCGGCGCACCTCGCAAGAGGGGAAAATTCTAAACATCATGATTCTTATGGTAAATCTCACAAGATTATAACAATGCAAACAAATTCTGTGCGGATAGGTATCCTTCGTATGTCCTTCTACATCACAACAAGTGCACCATAACCCGCTGAATGTCTCATGTGTTGAATTGGATGAAAACTTCTCCAATTGCTTGCCCATAACAGTTAGTTGTGCATCTAGAAATAGGTTTACTCCAGTGTCTGCACTCCTAATTGCTTTAGCAAATAGAGCTATATGTAAAGCCTCACACATATATGTATTATATGATAAGGCCCTTCAAAATGGTGTCGAAATCCTCCAACGAACCACTTTGTACACGTTGAATTGGATAAATATCATAAGATAATTTAGATAAGAGAGTTTTAAAATGCATATCATACTCCTTTAATCTTTCGGACAAACCCTACTTGATGTATTTTAGCGTGTTGATAATCTATTGCTCAAACTTTGGAATATGAAATTCAACCAAAAATGTAGCATATAAAGCATTATAATCCACCACAATGCAGTACAAGTCATACTATCTATACCAACTATGTGCACGTCCTTGAAGTGTGCTAGAAAATTGACCTACCTTTCTATCATGGAGATGTAATTCCTTTAGATTTCCATAGTAGTTCACACTTATGCACGTGTTCAACCGCATCCTCTACACCTCTATACTCTAGCAAGAGAAAAGACATCTCAAAGTAAACTTGAGGTGTTTGGCTGTGTGGTTGTTGAGGCGGTGTTTGTTGAGGCTGATTCAATAGTGGTTGTTGGGGTTACGGACCTGCCGTAGGTTAGAACTAGACCCGCATCCGAACCTCCACCCGGATTTCATCCACACAGAGGCTAACTTGAACCTCCCGAACCTCCCATGACATGTGGTCTACTAGATGAACTTCCATGTGTCCCAGTTGTTGTGTTGAACCGGAATCCAACTATTTGTGTTGTCACAATGCCTACATGATTACTTTTAATGGTCTACGTGCCAACAATTTATCTTGATAAAGCACCCATAAAAACTCCTCCAAAATCACTTCTAAAATCGCACTGCTTTCGCTACCATATGTGTATTCTTAATCTGCTACGCTTCTTGAGCTGAAAATAGAATATTTCTATCCATGTCTCCTTCCCAACATGGATATACCACTTTCTTGCCTTCACTATGATACTCTTCAACAACTACTTATGGATTTGGAACACCTTGTGGCAAGAGCTAGGTATCCAAAATGGATTAGATGTGCACCCGTGGTTATCATTCTTTCCTCGAATGCACTCTCATTAGAAGCTAATGGGGTATCTCTACTGCACTTTCTCAATGTTGAGAGGACATGATACTTTGTGGCTCCTTATTTTCCACTAGGCTCTCATCACTTCTTCCAGTCATCATTCTTCTTGACAAAAACACTACATTACCGCCCTCTGTCACACTTGATTATACTTGATCAATATTTCCTCTCTATATTTTTCTTCTGCTAGGGCTACCACCATCCTTTCCCACATCTGCTCCTACCCCTACATGGTGGGGATTTAGATAGCCATAGGTAATATCTTCATCCTAATTCTATCATCAAGATCTTGATAGCTAAGGGTATTCCGCATAAAAACTAGAACTTTGCTTCCTTAGGGTAATGATACATGGAAATTACGTACTCCAAAGTATAGTTGTGTCATACACCTTCCCTCAACCGGTATATAACTATATTCCACACCTCGTCTAAATCGAAAGTGTTTGATAATCCTCCTATGTCTAATATCTTGTCCTCGGGAAATTTTTTTGTTTGATGTGTAAGATTCCAACCAATGGTACAACTCTCTTTGGGAAGAAGCTTAAGAATGTCTTATATAGGTAGACATAAATATTATCTTTCACCCACTTTCGTGCATTAAAATTAGGTCCAGTCTTTATATATATTTTACAAACACGTCTTGGTTGTCTTCTACCTAACTCTTAATACTCTCCAAAGACAATCGATATGCCATCTGCATACAACATCCTAGTAAACAAATTGAAAAGTGGTCCCAACAATGGAACCAAAATGTAGCCTTTTGTTTACCCACTCAATAGTTATGCATATTGGCACATCATCCAGATAGGTCCGAATGCTCACCCAAAGCACACGCAACCACCAGGTCCCTCCTTTGTTATGCTTATCAGGAAGTTAGCATGCATATCCATCATATTCATAACCAAATCAGTAATGCACATAAATATAGCATAACCATGACAATTCATAAACACATATAATAAGGAAATAAACAATAATTCATTTAGGAAGAATAATAATACAGATATTCCAAAACACCATCATGAGCATAATTATATTACATAACACATAGCTGATTACATTAACCTCGGTACACTCATGTGCAAGATCTGTGTGCTTTCATATAAGTTCCAAAACCCATGACTCCATAACATCAAAACAATTAAGAAGCTATAACTCACACATGCTACAAACCCCACCAACCCCTAACATAGATGTACTACCTATATATAAGGGTGGGGACTTTCCCTTCACCACTTCATGCACCTTCCTAATAATAGGCATGCGTACAAAAATAGCCTACATGCTTTTTACATTCTCTACTAATAATAGATTAACCTAAATATACATGACTTGCTTTAATCCTATTATTAGCTCGGCCCATGCATGATCTTCTTTTGTCTCTGCATGTGCTTTTTCCAATTATAACTTCCTTTGTGTGCATCCCAAGCTATCCTTCTTTTGTCTAAATATAAACCTTGCTTGACACTACTCCTCTGCTTTTCTATTTTTAGCCACGCATTTTGGAAAATTGGCTAAGTCCTTGACTTTGTTTACTTATGTGCGAACCTTCACACGCCGATCCTTCCCGAATACACACACACCTTTGTGCACCCCTTGCACGCAGCTTCCAAATCTTCGCGTGTGTTTAGTAGTTATCCATTTCTTTTGCTCAATGATTCTTCTTCAACCTTAACCACTACAACTTTTTCTTTGAAATTTTATGACGAATGAGGGACAACTAAATTTTCCAACATATAGTTTCTCACACAAAGCCCATTAATGGCGTAATATTAAATTTTTCTTGCACAATCGTAACCATCGATTTATAATTCAATTTTAAATACGGGTTATCCACGTGTGCAAATTTGGAGGGGATTGAGACCGAGGAAGCAGCTTTGCATTTTTATAAGTAACTACAAAAATGATAAGTGCAAAGCTTCTTAGAAGCCCGATATCAAGATGTACTTGACAAGTTTCTATGTGTCTTCTTTGGGAATCAAACCTTAGGACACACTTTACATTTTCACATCAACTACAAAAATGAAAAGTGTAAGGCTTCATAAGATGCTTGAGGTCAAGATGTACTTGAGAAGATGTTGCGTGTTCTCCATAGGGCATCAAACCTCGGGACACAATTTACATTTTTCCATCAACTACAAAAATGTAAAGTGTAAGGTTTCGTGAGATGCCCGAGGACAAGATATACTTATAAGATATCACGTGTCCTTCGTTGTCCATCGAACCTCGGAAAAAAATTTACATTTTTGCATCAAATGTAAAAATGTAAAGTTCAAGGCTGCATAAGATGTCCAATAACAAAGTGCATTGATATAGTGCCACATGGATTTTTTCAGGTCTCGATCCCGAGGACACATCTTGTATGTTTTCATAATATGTAGACTTGTAAAGTAAAAGGATGTAAAGTACATTCACCCACCACTTGTAATATCTATAGAATATTCCTTCCATCGAGCGTCATATATTGAATTGAAACTTGTAACTTTATATAAGTTGTGAAGTTGTTCACAAGGCTTGCATGTGTAAAAATAACCCGAATACTCGCCGGATTGGGTGGTGGGGATAGATTTGCATTTTTCACATGTGCATCAATGTAAACTCCAGTAAATTTTCACAAGGCAAATTTACAAAGGAAATAATCCTTTCTTCAAAGGTTTAAACATATCATTAGAACCTCCATGAGCTCATGTGCTTCCTTAGAAACTTGCAAATCATGAATAATTCATAAAATAAACAAAATGTCAAGATATTAGTTCAAAACTATGTGACATATTTATAGATGACACAATTTTTGTAGATACGAAGCTTCGTGGCTATATGGGAACACTTCAAGAACTAGTAAATCATATGAAAAAACACATGAACACCATTAAGGAGATAAGAAACTCGTGGGAGAGCATGAATTATTCAAAGGGACCAAAATAGGCATCGAAAAATGGATGAAACAAGACCTCAAAAATTAAGGATACAAAAATGATCGTTTAGAGGGACCAACATTCAAAGAAGAAGAAGAAGAAGAAGTAGAAAAACAAGAAGAAGTGGAATGAAAGGATATAAAGTCACCATCTAGATCCATTTAGAAGAACCATTTAGAAAGTCAAATTATTGGTGATAAAAACATCAAGGTCGACAAGAAGAATATTGGCAAATGCAACTAAACATGTAAATATGTATTTATTATCTAAGATAGAACCTAATATTTTTGTTAAAGAAAGTGAAGACAAACATTGGATTGGAGCAATGGAAGAAGAGCTAAATCATATTGAGAATAATGAAACATGGGAACTTGTCCCAAGACCAAAAGATAAAAACGTGATTGGCACCAAGTGGGTTTTTAGGAACAAGTTAAATGAAGATGGAAAAGTTGTAAGAAATAAAGAAATGTTAGTCTATAAGGGGTATGCACAAGTTAAAGGTATTGATTTTGAAGAATTTTTTTCTATTGCTATATGTTTATAAGACATCATAATCTTTTTGGAATTTGTGTGTTTTAATTTTTTAAAGTATATCATATGGACGTCAAATCAATGTTTATGAATGGCAATTTAGAAGAAGAAGTTTATATTGAATAGTCATAAGGATTCCTCTTATCAAATGATAATGATTATGTGTGCAAGCTTAAGAAATCTCTTTATGGACTAAAACAAGCCCCCAAAGCATGGTATTCAAGACTAGACAAATATTTACAAAGAAGATGGTTTTAAGATGGTTATTGCTAATAATAACAATGTTTACATCAAAACTGAAGGTGAGAATCAATTGATTGTTGTTGTGTATGTTGATGATATCATTTTTAGAGGAAGTAGTGACAAGATGTGTCAAGAGTTTGTTGTTGAAATGCAAAAGGAGTTTGAAATGTCCATGCTTGGTGAGTTATCATTCTTTCTTGGTTTACAAATTTCTCAATCAGACAAAGGCATATTTATTTCACAAACTAAGTATGTTAAAGAGATGTTAAAGAAGTTTAAAATGGAATATTGCAAACCAGTTAGTACTCCTATGGTCACAAGCTATAAGTTAAGCAAGGATGATGAGTCTCCTAAAGAAAATTAGACTCTTTATAGATCAATGATTGGAAGTTTATTATATGTGACAACATCAAGACCAGATGTGATGTAAGTAGTAGGTTTGGTAGCACATTTTCAAGCTCCAAAATAAACTCATGTGTAAGTGGTCAAAATAATATTCAAATATCTGAAAGGCACATTGGATTATGGCTTGTGGTATCCTAGGGATGAATATTTCACTCTAAAATCGTATATAGATGCAAATTGGGCTGGTTGTGTTGATGATATAAAGAACATAAGTGGAGGAGCATTATTTTTGGGAAATAACTTGGTATCTTGGTTAAGCAAGAAGTAAGCTTCTATTTCTTTATCTACACCGAGGCGAGCAGTACATTGTAGCGGTGTCATGTTGCACAAAAGTTCTACGAGATGAAGCAAACATTGAAGAACATCAAGGTAGAGTTTTATTTTCCAATTTCCATACTGTGATAACACTAGTGCAATAAATATATCAAAGAATCTGGTTATGCACTCTAGAACAAAGCACATTCCTATCAAGTATCATTTCTTGAGAGAGAAAGTTGTAGAACAGTAGGTTAAGTTGGAATATATTACCATAAAAGAACAGATTGCTAATATTTTTACTAATCCTCTTCCAAAATAAACGTTTGAATATATCAGAAAAAAATGGGAGTGATATCGTTTTCATCCAGTCACTAAAGGGAAGCATAACCTCATGGGGAGATAATCATTCCATTATCATTTTTAGCTCCATAGTAAAGACAAGTCGAGAAAAATATTTGTAGATACATACTCCAAGGGGGAGTTTTGATAGTTTTTCCTTTGCCATTAAAGGGGAGAGTTAAAGCAAGGAGGAACAATCTAGTAAGCATTACAAAGAAAGGAGAGTATTCTAGAAAGGGGGTGCAAAATAAATTAATAGATTAATTTTATGCAAGGTGATAGGTTTTCATAAATGAAAAAGGGGGATATTTTTGGAACAATTCTCATTGATGTTAAATGTAGCTGAAGGAGCTAGTAGACTTAACAAATTGTTGTACGTTTCAATGCTTGTCATCTAAAGCCGAGATGGTCCAAGGATTGTCATCTAGAGCTCGTTGTGTAGCTTGAAGTGTAAATGGTCCATAACTTGTAACACACCTCATTTATATCTCACCTATAAGGATGCCTATCATCTAGAGCTAGAAGTATAAATGGTCTAAAGCTCGTTAGTGTGATTGGTCCGGAGCTCACTTGATGTATATCGTATGTAGATAGAAGTATAAATTGTCTATAGCTCATTAGTATTATTCATCTAAAGCTCACTTGAGATGATGGTCATCTCGAACCTCGTTAGTATGAATGGTAAAGAGCTCACCCTTATATCATTGGTTATTTAGCGCTAGGCGTATAAAGTGTTTGAAGTGCTCACAAACTATGTTTCTCGCTTCGGAGCTTGCACGATAGAGTTGCTTGTATGGAGCTCACCCAAGTTATAAGTATGAAGCATGTTTAGTCTAGAGATGGTATTAGTGTTTATCTAAAGATAATCTTGAATGATTCAGATTCTAATTTGTTAATTCATCTGGAATAATAAGAAGACAAGACTGTGAGTAATAAGCTACATGTTGAATGTTAAGGGAATGCCAAAGGCCACTAATTACTAACATTATTATCTGACCGTGGAAGGACAAAGAGCACTCGAATAATGATATCTTTATTTTTTTTGGAAGACCAAAGACCAAAAATTGTTGTCTAGACAAATCAGTTTCGAATCTCCATCATTGAAAGGAAGATTGCTCATTAAAAGGTAGTAAAAGACAAGTTTATAATCATTGAAGGATGTTGACTGACTCTCCTCTATTTGAATGTCAACATCAAAGTTGACCCCTCCTCTGTTTTGGTGTTCTTATTTAAATAATGGGCCGACTCATGTTCTAACACCCAATAAGATTAAGAGTCACATGAGAAGTTATAAAGGAAAATGAATTTGAAAGTACTTAGTGAGTGAAAAATGCGAAAATATGTATATAT
Organism: Taxus wallichiana var. yunnanensis; assembly: GCA_018340775.1. Classification (NCBI taxonomy): domain Eukaryota; kingdom Viridiplantae; phylum Streptophyta; class Pinopsida; order Cupressales; family Taxaceae; genus Taxus; species Taxus wallichiana. Next base: position 643,916,457 of record CM031244.1, read on the forward strand.
CATTAAAAACTTAGAGAAAGAAATGGGTGTAGCTGCAGAAGAAAAGAAAAAGAGAGATCATTCAAAGTAGACTATTGAAAAGTGTACAACAGAGAAGAGAAGAAGGGGAGAATGATTTGTTGAAAAGTATATAAAGAATATTTTTGGAACAACAGTGAAGAAGAAGTAGAATTACCATCATCCGGTTGAAGAAAAAACTACAAAAGGTGGAAGTTTATATTGTTGAGGTCGGTGCCTCACAAAATTGGGGATTGGTGTCTCCAATGGGTTGGTGCTCACAAAAATTCTAATTTGGTGCTCAACATTGGGGATTGGTGTCTCTAGTAGGTTGGTGCCTACAAAAAATTGTAAAGCTTTTAATTTGGGATGGAATTGGATGGTGTATCCAAGTAGTCTTATTTGGGTTTTCCACATAAATTTTTGTTGCTCTTTGTTATGGATTTTTAATGGTTTTACATAATTTAATTATGGATATAAGTTTTAATAACTAAAATTTTATCTTATATTGATTCACCCCAAGTATAAGTGTGTGTTTAACATGATTTCTTTGATGGAAATACTGAGTCTGGAGTATATAGTAGATGTAGGAATGTTGAATGCCATAACCCTAGTAGGGGTAAGAAAAAGGAGGGAGAAATACCAACGAGATGATGTAGAGGTGAATGAGGACTTGATATCATTAATGAGGTATGGTTTTCTTGTCCCTCCAGCACTTGAATTGTCATACTTAATGGAGGTAGATGAATTTTTCATGAGAAGTGGTGAAGAATAGTATTCAAATCCAATTGTTGGCCACAAGAGAAAGGAAACGTAGGTGGTTTAGATGATGTTTTTGCATGCTAGAAACATTACTTGCAACCTTATTTACCTTGATGAAAGATGGACCAAGCACTGCAAAGAAGGGGGAACATGATGAATGGTCCAATTATGTTGGGTGTAAAATTCTCATAGACCCAATATATATATACAATCAAGGCATGATGTGTTAGGCATGTTGTAGTCCGGGATGGAGTTGAGTTAAAAATTTCCATTCATTAAAGTGCTCACGAGCATGCATATTGTCGTTGTCGAGCGATTCACTTTCTAAAGTTTGTATAGAAATTGATTCGAAGCAGGCAACATGCCATGGCTGGTAATTATTCTTGAAAAGGTTCCAATTAAAAATGAGTTCATAAGGGGTGGATTCAATAACATAAAAAATATTAAATGTTCAAAAGATATTGAATTATGAGTAAGAATGTGATAAAATATTGGATAAGAATGAACAATAGTTGGACACGAATGAAGCTTCCATTTATTTACTATGTGGTCTTTGTTGTAACTCCAGTCCCCAAGCTACTTGGATAAGAGAAAGTGATTCCATACTTTAAGGGCGGACCTTATGTGCATCCAAGAGAAGGGTTGTTTCATGTGCATAAGAGTCAATTTTTTCAAATGATCTCAATATTTTTCTTACAACATTAAATGAGAAAAAGAACGTCTACACATAACAAGAGGCAATTTTTAAAGTGTGTGGTAGGTTTCATGTGCACTAATGTCGTGTTCAACAACACTCTCTGTAAGCATTTTTCAAATGGAAATATATGCTAGAAAATCAAGGTTGAAATCTCTTGAAATTTTGGAAGGCATCTAGTGGTAGGTTTTAGAACGTTGCTCTACTTTAGAAGTATATTTTTGTAATGTACTTTAGGACTACATGACAAGAAAAAATGGGTGACAAATAATGCACACTCTCCATATAGATAACATTGCATGGTTGTAGATGTTTAATATGTCATCATTCCTTGAAGGTAGGTATTTAATTGTACCATTTTCCTTAATGATAAAATTTGAATCGATTTGATTTTCCCAATGGGAATTGTATTGACATTAGGTACAAGATTATTTTTACGCAAACATATGTGCTCGGAACACTTTATGTGTCGTTGAACACATTAATAATTCATCCCACGTCTTGAAGTGTGGAGGAAGCCATTACTTTCCTTAATTTCAACAAACATGGATCATCTTGGATTCTAGGCCATCACATATTCATCAAAGTATTGTTTGGTTACCTCTATAGATGTAGTATCTCCCTAGTCAATTGCATTGACATTGGGAGCATCCTCAAACCATAAGAAACCATGGACATGTGCAGAACCTCTATGTTGTCATTCATACCTATGAGAAAGATAGAGGTTAAAAGAGGCATATACACGTAAATAAAATTGAAATGCAAGAAAGAGTTTTACATGTACCAATAGTCTCTAAGACTAAGGTGTTTCTCTAAAACATCTTCACAAAAGATAGTGAATCTTTGATGCGATTAAAAAAATACACCGTGAGGGTTATAAATAATGTTAAGGGTCCTCCAACAATGTGCATCATGAGCATCTCAGGAGAACCACAATGCATGACATTATGGAGGTTTGACCATTTTTATTCACCACACTTAGAGTAAAGAAAAATGTTGGTGTGCCTAATTTCTCAAGCATGTCGAGACCTCACCTCTACTTCTAGACAAAAATGAATGTGTTCCTTCAAGGTTGTTTCCGAACCACAAAGAAAGTGTCGGGCATGAAATCCTTAGGGAATTCTTGAAGTATTTTTAGAGGTCTCCTATAATTGGGGGATATCATACTTAATGTTTTTTTCATGAAGATGACATATGTAGACTGGTTCTTATGACACATAATCGGGTTAAGAAAGAAGTAATGAAATCTTGGATGGAACCAAAATGACCATCATGGTAGCACATAAAATGTAGGGAATATTCATGAATATGAAACTCTTTCATGTGATGATGTTTAAACATCACTTTGAGTGTTGGGAACAAATTTGGAAAAGCCATAGAGAAAAGACCCTTTTCTAGTGTATTGATTTATCGTGAAAAGACCAAGTCCACCAAGCCAAAGTGAAGAGAGTGTTGTGCACATGAAAAATTAAGAATTGTTCAATTTCCTCTTCTTATGTTCATGTGTTATGAACCAATGACACAAAAGATGATGTTTGGGGAGTTATTTCATTTGCGTTGAAAGGAGCATTGTCACAATTTTGTGTAATATTGTAGTTAGTGTTTGGAAGCTCCATTGTAATCATGTTAATAGAGGGGAAATATTTGATGATTTGGAAGGAAGAGAGGCAAGGGCATCATTGTCAATCAAAACATATTTATACTATGGATCATGGGAAATTTTATATTGAAGGGCTTCCCAAACATGTGATCTACTAACAAAGAAGTCATACTTTGTTTGTTGTGAACTTGTCTTTTGTATGAGCACAAGGTCCAAATCTCCAATGTGGTCCAAATTATTTTGCGGGAAATGTATAGTGTGTCCGAAATATTTTTATTTCTGCCGCATGCTTGGGTTACCTGTAGAATTGGATTAACTTGTGTGATCGACATCTTTTCCACTTGGGTTAAAGATTTCATGATGGAAGGCTGAAGTTCAGGGTTCATATTGTTCTAGGAGGAGAAGTGATGTAGGAGCATCATCTCCCTAGCATGTATATAGATTAATATCATCAATTTTGGATTCCTAGGTATATTGTCAATTCTCAAGAGTCTTCTAGAGTTGTCTATGTATGTTAATATTGAATAAGTCCTTCACAAATTCAAATTTGGTCATTTCCTCCAAAATGCCAATTTGAATCCTCAAGGTAAATTTTCGATTGTAATAGATGTTTTAATGAGTTATTGGAGCCTTAAAAATGTAATGAGATGGTGGAAACCTTAATGAGGTTTAAAGGTCCTAAAAAGGTCAAAGAATGTGACCTAGTTCTCAAATCCTAGGGTTTAGACTAGGTAGAGTCATTTATTGATGTAATGTAGGACAAAATATGAAAATCAAGGGTATAAAGGCCCAATAAGCGGTTACTGAGATTCATGAAGGCATATAAAAGATATTGTAACTATTTTCCAAGCCATCATCCGGATGGTCATTCTATGGAAAGAAAGCTCTAAGAAGTTTTCGAAGTAAAATTCTGTATGCACTATTCTTGTGTAGATGCTTCATAGTTTGTGCATTGTTAGTGATTATTACACTATGTGCATGTCATTCACATGAGATATAAATGGTAATAATATTATTCTATGGTTTTATATTGTTGTTTGTGAGTCTTTTATAGTTTTGTGACAATCAGTTTACATTCTTTAAGACTATAGCAGTTTGTGAAGAATCCATCAAGAGCCATAGTAATAAAGTGAGAGAAAGGTATATCTTGAAGGTTGAAGTGAGAGAAAAAAGAGAGATGGTAATCATCTACAAGAGTGATTTTATCTTTCCTAAGATCTTATGATACATGACGAAGGTAACTCTTTAAGAAAGTTGGTAACAATTAAGAAGTATCCTGTCGAATTAAACAAACTTGTGCATTGTGGAAGATGTTTCATAGTTCATTTTCAATCTTGATAGCCCTTTAAGGTTGGTGTAGACCTCTTGGAATGTGTAAAATTTATTGGTGAAAGAAAAAATTAAAAAATGTTCATTTTTATACCTCTCGGGCTTACCTGAATTGGTAACCTGTAACTAGGGTTTGGGAAAGTGAAATTTGGTTTTCTTGTGAAAGAACCATAACAAATATTTGAAATTTTGAAAATAAATCTTTCACAAGGTTTCCTAAATATTGGTAAGGGTTTTGGATCAAATTAATTCTTCCTCTCGAGTGGAATCCATGACAGCTTATTGTTGAGACAGTCTAAAAGCCTGATCACAACTAGAACAAAGTGTAAAAAGAGAATTGAGACTAAGGTGAAACCATAGGACCTCTTGGTAATCCGTAGGTGATTAAAGGAGCAAACAATGAGTCTTAGTAGTCAGTTGTGATAGGAATTATGACGGTAATTATCAATGTTAGAAGTAAGTTGACAGGACCATAAGCCTAATTTAACCTCTAAAGAACCAAATTTGAGGAACACTTGAGGAGTGAATCTTGAACCAAGAAGTGTGACATTAAAATTATGATCTTAAGACATCCTTCTTAGAAAATTTGAATATTTTGGGACAAAAAGAATTGAATAATTTCTCTAACTCATGACAGTTTAGTCACAGATTTTTGGAACTCAAATGGAGACCTAATGAGAAGTCTAGAAAGGTGATTTTAAGAGAAGTTTTACAAAGGAAGGCCAGGTGAATAGTTGCAGCGGTGAATGGACTAAAATGGGTTCTTGAAATGAAGATTTGGTGGCGAGTTTAGACTTAGAGTCATAAGTTATCACAAAATATGTGTCAAGACAGGGCTAGAGGGGAGTAAAACGAGAGAAGGAAGGACTAGTGAAGAAAAGGGACTTAACCCAAAGTTTTGAACTAAGAAACTTTACCCGCACCACAAACAAGATAATGGGTGATAGGAAAGGTGATCACTTTGTTATGGGTAAAGATATAATACTCCATTCATGGGTGTACGAAGAAATTTACTTAAGTAGATAGTTAGACAATTTTGCAATAAGGTGAGTCTCGTGGACCTTTTGTTTGATTTTAATGAATTAGATGATGGAAATTGTATATAATGAGATCTAGATGTGAGGTGTAGGTATTGTTAGAGTGCCACTAGGTGATATATCCATGATTTTCATGATTTGAGGAGCGAGAGGTAATGAAGAGAGAACTAGTCTTGAAGGCCTAAAAGGCTTAATTGAAATTTTTAATCATTTATAACACATGGTGAGTTGATACGAGTTGAGTTTTCTCCGCATCAAGAAGTGATTCACATGTTTTTCATACTTGCATCGGTTGCAAAGTATGCAACCCTTCAAGGATTTTTTTTGAATGCCGGGGTAATTATTCAAACAAATTGAGAAAGTGTGGATATCATACAAAAGATCAATTCTTCTATGAAATTGTCATTTCAATTAAGGAGGCCAATGTTGGATATGTGGGGTTGTGAGGCATAGAGAAAAGGATATTACGATGAACATTTGGTGGGGTTGTATGGAAACCAGAAAGTAATGGTTGGAAGAATTCGAAGTTATTGGTTATGTACAAGAAATACACTCAAGGCCAAAAGGTTGACATAAATATTGGGTTGAAGAAAATGAGCAAGCGAGAAGGAATCCATTTGAAATGCGAGATATGATTTCAAGTTGAATGGGGTTGGGAAATTATGGCTAAACACATCATTATGAGAGAAACCATTTGAATGGTGCGGTGGCAAAGATAAAGGAGGAAGGAAGGTGTGTGGAGGGTTGTGAAAATTTGGATCCAAAAAGTATCGCACATATTGTTGTTTGATAATTAGACATTAACTAGAGTACAAAGAAAGAAAGAGAATATAGACGAGGGCAGCTTGATAAAAGTACAAGTCGAAGGGAAGCATTGTTGACAAAGATTTCCGACTATGGTAACGAAAACATTTCTAGGCATTAATTTGAAATTTGTTTTGTCCATAGAGTTTTCTTCTTTGTGCTCGCTCGAGGAGTAGCCATTGGAGAGAAGGTATCGCCTTGTAAAAACCACCACGATGAGGGGATGTAAGAAAGTATCCATCGTTCAATTACTTATTTATATAGCGATAAAAAAATCAATTACATATACATCCTTTGCTCATGTGTGTGTTCCTATTTTTATTACTAGCTTTAGGAGAATGATATACATTGCAAAAAAATTCCTTCTTTTCTCAAAATTATTATCAAGGAACATAATGACAAGAAAAACAAGTTTGATATGTTGTAAAAGGAAAGCATTAACAATAATATAAATTATTACATCATGTTTACATAGTCCTATTGACGTTGCTATATATAACAATAAAAGAGAGCACTAAAATACATATATATTTTATTACTATTGTGGAAGGATGGCTATTGTGATTGCTTGTTTAAGGAAAATGCTATACAAGTGGAAAACATTGTTTTTCATTTGAACCTCTATTAACAACAACTATGCGGGAAAGTAAAAGTTTGATGCAAGCCATTGTAATATGAGGACATAATCTGATCCAGAGGAAATTTTGGGACGTCATGAGTTCCCTATATCTCCATAAACCATGAAAGAGTGGTAGAGCATTCAACGAGATTTCTGTTGATACATGGAACACGGAAAACAAACTCTGTATGCTCAAGTTAGAGCCGGTCAAAGTTTGGTCAAATATAGGCCCAACAGGTCAATTGACCAATGTGGCAGTGACATGTTGCAGAAGTGGAGCGAAAGCGTGGAGGAGAAAAAATGTGGTTTTGCGACGTCGGTCTTCAACGGTCGAGGAAACATTGGTGGAACCCACTTTTATTGGTCGTGGGCCTCGGCAGTTCGACATACTCTTTTCACGGAGGGGTGCCTTCACCGATGCATCAATATCTCGCTACGTGGTGGGGGCCTTAGGCCACCACGTGTCCTTCCACCACAATGATCGTAATTATATCTTGAGCCAATTCGATTGGGTGAGTTATCTATTCAACTCACCGAACTCGTTATTCCACCTTGGCGAGCTACAATGGAGACCGAGCTTATTACTCATATTGAGTGGCGAATTTATTCTTTGGTTGGCGAGCTCAATGTTTGAGTTTGAATCGACGAGCTAGTCTCTACATTGGGCGAGCTACTCATAGCGTGTATTATGTTACATTGGGAAAGCTCGGTTTGTATTATATGAGGTGGTGAATTTGCATTGGACGAGTTCACTCATTGTTTGTGAAGAATGACCCACCTCGTTCGGGATATTATCCAGCTCGGAAAGCAAGGCTCGGCCCATGTAGTGCTCTCAAATTGCGACCAGCATGGACACCTCAGCGTGCCACCTATTCACTACGTGGTCTTCTATATATACCACCGCCACTTGAATTAAATCGACCGTCGAGTTAATAGGTGGTCGGCACCACGTGGAGGGGACCAAAAGCCTAAGTGGTCTAAGAACTGATTAAAGAAGGGCGTTAAAGCCTTTATAAAGGCCATCCAGGTTTGGATACCCACGTATGTGGATTTCTCATATCCTCCACCGCCCATATCAAATAGAGGCTCACGTGGAAAAGGAGGGGCGGTTAAGCCTTTGAAAAGGAATATGAAATGCATAGCCCATGAATGGGGATAAATAATTCCCACACCACATTTAAATGGAGGAGCTCGCATGGAGTAAGGTAATAAAGTTATTACCTAATAAATTGCAATGCGGTTGTTATAAAAAAATAAATATAGTTTAAGCTTGTTTTGGCCATGGTAACCGTGGCAATATTTTATTATTGTAACGGTTGAAATAATATTGCTTAGGGATATTTTTGTAAAGTGTATTGCCACATGGCTCTAACCCCAAATGTAATGCCTTAGCTAAAAACAACCCTCTTCATTATAACACAAAGGGCGAATTAGCCTATATAAAGGCTCATAGGGGTCATTTGTAAAGAAGATGAAGCGAGGTTGATCAAGGTAAGTCTCCTCGAGCACAAGTCTCCTCTTGTAAGGCCATAGGCCATAAGGAGTGCTTCACTAGTTGCTCTAAGTTTGTAAGGCCATAGGCCATAGAAGAAACTTCATATATCACTTTATAGAGGGAGTTAGGCTCAAAATTATCCTTTGATGTAAAAAGGGAAAATGCTCCAAATTTCCCTATACTCCTAGTGATATATTCATCTTCCCATTTTGGAGGCGTTTCAACACCGTTTTAATGTACGAAAGTCATATCATCATTTGGCATCAATCCAGAGTCATCATCGAGCGTGCCTCTCATCCGTGGAAGATCATTGAAGACATATACTTCTGCAACGGGTCATCATTAGTTGAGCTTCTACTTCATATTTCTAGTTCTCTATTGGATTGTGATCACTCTTATTTATCTAGTTCATATTCATATGCAATCAACTGGGTATGTGATCATAGAGGGCAAAATACCTATACCACTATCACATGGGCGGAATTGCTATAACTATCATATGGGTAGAATCCCTATACAACTATCATTTGGGTATCAGATAGACATGTTCATTGGTATCCACATATAGATTCATTGCTTCATTGTACTAGTTTGCATTTAGAAGCGTAATGAATCGGTTCATATGAACCCGAGACGTAGGCAATGCCAAACTCCGTTATCAATTTCTTTGCAGTGTGTGTGTTCTCTATTTACATTGCATTGTTATTTGAAGTTGATAATCTATATGGAGTACAAAACATTGCGCAGTGCCTATAGGGTCCATGTGCTTAAAAATATTTACCCTCGTTTATGGATCATAATCAAATTTGATATCCCTTGTAGAACTAAGAAAGTTCTAGGAGAAAGCAAGAAAACCATTGGAAGGGAAGAACAATTTTTTTGTAACATAATTCATGAAGGAGATGTGAAATTCTCCAATTTCTTTGAATTAAGAATGACACATTTCAATTGTTTGTTTCCATGGTATGTTTCTTTTTCAGGAGAGATTGAAAATGAATTCATGGAAGATAATGTGGTTTGCAATTTTAGTTATTGCTTCATCATCTATGGACAACAAGTGGAGGTATTTTGCTGTGACACCCACGATTGATTGAGTTGATTCATCAAAGGTTGTAACTAACCGTAGATCCCCAAAGGCATCCTTTAAATCAAGATGGGGTGTGTATCTATAATCACATTTTTCAACAACTATCATGCATCGGTCTAAAACCACAAGCAATTCTCCTGTTCACGTACTTTCTTATTGCATTGCTTTTCACCTTTTATAAGAAGGAAATCCATGTAAAAGAAATTATCCACAATGATATTCATTATTGCGGTTGTAAAGCACGATCGATTCATTGTTTTTTAGTGTTTCCCATTTGTAAGACCCGTGAGAGTCTTCACATAGAGACCAAATTTTTCGGAGGTCCTAGAAATTTATTTTTGATAGAGGGAATTGAAATGGAGTGACCATCAAAGGCAACCCACTCACAAAGTGTATTTGTTTCTAAAATTGGAGGGTCGACAAAGCACTTGCAATCGGAGATAGTGTCTACGGATGTTCCATTGAAATTGGAGACACGTGTAACTTTATTACGAGCACTTTGAGAGATGTGGAATAGAAATAATATATTCAATTTCTCTCATGAGCCCATAAAAATGTTGACCCCAAAAATTAAAAGAGACATTGCATCTAGACATATCCTTTAAATTTGTAATGTTCTTTTTACGATTTCGATTTAGTCGCGCTAGGAATAGTGGAGCATGGAGAAATGATAAGTGCAATGCCAATGATGTAAATAGAAGACCCGATAGGCATTTCAGGTATATATTTAATTTTTTTGAAGTGAAATTGATGTGAAGGTATTACTTCCTCGTTAATTATGAGATAATTTAATGGTGAGGATGTTTGCGTAATTTTTTTCCAAAGAATTGTGTTATTGCTAAATCACTACACCCCCAAAATGGTCCGAGTGTAAATGGGACATTCAGTATGATTGGGTAACATGGGATCACCTCTCAAGCTATGGGACTTGCGGTCTTGAGGTGAACCTCTGGAGAAGGCCGACTTCCTCTTCCTAAACTAAGCACTACACTACTCCTAATGCAATAAAACAACTACCTAGACCTATACTAACATTTCAAAGGGATTAGAGAGAGAGATTTGCAAGAAATAAAACCTAAATTAGAAGTGGTGATGCACCAAGAAAGGGGTTTTGATAGACAAAATTACGGCTTGCCAATGAAGAGAGATGATCATGAGGAGGACGAAGATACATCACATACTCAATTTACATACAATACTTCATTCCTTGAATAAGCACAATAACTTCTAAAACTTATAATGGAAATCAAAGTTGTAAATGTACTTCCGTAGACATGAAAGAAGTAGAATAGAGTAGAAAAAGCGATGCAAGGGCAAAAATAGTCACAAAACATATTTTATTGCTCTAATCACTTGCACAGTGCATCATTACAACATGATGAAGTAGAAGTTGCCATTACAATTCTTGGAATAAAGGCTTGACACAATTGCAAATTCACAACTCACCTTGTGAAGAGAGGGGAAGCTTGGAAAAATGTCTAACTTTTTTTGGAATAAGCACCCCTTTTACATTTATAGATATTGCTTGATATGAGGAGACAAAGAAGGAAGAATCCTAAAATTTAGGCAAAATTGTAGCTAAATAGGTCAACCATGCTTGCCTCATCAATCGCACTTCACCTTCCCCAGAACCGTTATTAGAATGAAGAAATTTTGTAATTTGGGAAAACCAAAACCTTCGAAATTCCATTTCTGACGATTCCACTACATAGCTCTCGCTCTCTTGATTCCTATAACTACAATCTTTATGAAAAACAAAAAAATAGGGAGGAAGTTATGTCCTGCTTGGAAAAAGTTGTTTTTGGGCATCCTGGTGTTGGTTGGTCAATCAACTCTCCAAAAGATGCTTACATAAATTTAAATGTTGAATTTTTTCCTCCACTTAATAAAAACAATATTTTAATACATTTTAGAAGGTACCTGATATGCTTTGTGGGCCCATGGGTTTAATTTACACTTGAAGAGGCTCTTAATGTGTTTTCATTGTTGGTTTACAAAATGGATTTCAAATGAGATCGCTGAGTTGGGCCGCAAGCTTCCTCCTTTGCTAATTGTGGCAAGTTCCTTGTTCGATCATCTCATCGTCCACCTTTTGTTTTAGCTCAAACAAGCTCTTTCAAATCATGGTCCATGAGCCCCGTTCTCCACATGTTTCGTTTAAACAACCACCACCTTATATTTCCGCCGAGTACTTCGTGACTTACCCCTTTAGTGAGCTACATGTCCTCACCTCAAGATCGTTACATGGTAGAGCCCACAAAGTTTACCTCCCACCTAACTCATACATATGTGGCTTGTTGGGCGAGCTCCACGCTTTAACCACGCCCTATGTTGTAAACCTTGACCGAGCCTATCGCATTATACCCAAGTGCTCGGCCCATTATTCTAGCTCGCCACTACCCAATAAACTCTGCCGATGACTCGTTGGGCCTCACCAATGACTTAATGACTAACTGCACTTTGGAGTTTGACTGAGTTCAATCACCTCGAAACCCCAAAAATTTGAAACTCCAAAATTTCAAAGTTTCGGGCTTTTGGGATTTTCGCAAACTTTTGTCAACTCGCCTCATAAAATTATGAAAGACAAGTCTGAAACACATGTCTAAAATTGAGTTCTGAAATGCATGTTCATCGAGTGGCTCGGCCTCAACTCGGCCCCCTCTTGAGTTGTCTCCTTTTTGTGAGCTCGTTGGGGTGTAGAATTTGGCTCCATGTTACATCAAGGTGGTCACTTTCCTACCCAAGCCAACCATTTTCCTTGAGCTCCTATTTGCACTAGTGAGTCATTCTAAAGCTCGACCCCAACTTGAGATCTCCTTCGAGCTAACTTTTGACTTGCTCGAGCCAACACTTGTTGTGTTATGACCCTAGCTTGGTCAATCTATTTCCTACTCTTTAGGCTTTGAATTTGGCCATCCTTGAGCTCAAAATTAACTACGAGCTCAACCATTTTGAGATACTTTTCATTTAATCCCTCACGTAAACCCTTCATTGACTGAGCTTATTTGACAAAACTCACCCTAAGCTTCGATTTCATCAAGACTAATTCATTCACCAACTCGTGAGCTCCAAACGCCAAGATATATGAGCCATCCCATTAGTTCCCGAGCCACTCCAGGTGAATTTGCAAGTCAGCTCGCATGTCTCCTCACTTTGGACTTGGAATTTCCCATGTAAACATCCCGCCTTACACCGTCATTAGCTTGACCCACGATGTTCTTTGTTAGCTATTGAAAAGCTTGTTTCAAAGACCAATGTCAAACCGAGCTCAGTCTTGAGATTTTTAGTGAGCACCTTGGCCTCATTATTGTTGGTCCTTGCATAGAAACTCGAACCTCACAATTCATTTTAGCCTTTGTTAATTTTGAACTCATTCTTTGTGTCGGGGCTTGCATTGGTTCCCTTCTCACCGAAATGATTTGTTTACTTTCCACGAGCTCCATATGTGTCGATTCCATTTAGCTTGACCGAGCTATTTTGGGATAAACTATTCAATGCATTACGAGCTCACCGAATTGCTCGATGAGCAGCTCGACGAGCTATTTCATAGCTCAATGCCATTTGATCCATTTAAAACTAATCTTTCCCTGATTTTGAATTATTTGGGCTTCCTATTAAAACCAGAGAGTAACAAAGATATAACAAGACCCAATTAAACATGATTTATCATTTTTTGATCATTTTTCACCCATGTTGATCGAAGTGGGCCCACAAATGTCAATTTTCTTGCTATGATCCAATATTGAGCTTCCAAACACAGGAAAGGCAAAATAGTTCAAGATAACCTTGAATCAATCTTGTGGGAAACTGTAAACATTCTCAAAACACAAACAAATTCCTATAGGCCCCCAAGTTCTTCCAAGAAGCCCTCTCCGGTTCCATGGTACAATTGTTCCATTTGTCTAATTTTTCCCCAGGCAAAAATGAATAAAATTTTTGGTGACTTCTCATGGATGCTTACTTGTTAAACATGATTCAAGTAGCCTTCATCATCCATTGGGCATGGAGTCACCGTATATATATCAAAACTAATCAATTGTAACGCCTTGATTTTTGTAAGTTATCATGGTGATTACTTTTCATAATGTCAGAATTCATCAAATGAAGACAAACATGTTAAGATATATTTTTGATCTTAAAGGAATGTGTTGCTAATCTGGACTCTTGTATACTGTAATTTGTTTACATGGGACAACAGTTATTATTGCTTGTATGTTTGCTGATATGACAACAGAATTGTCGTATGCTTGATGAACTCTATTCACTGATTGACAGCACACCTTGAATCAATTCCATTGATCCAAGGTATGCTGTGGCCTTCTTGTAATCACTTTGCCGATTTACTTTTAAACCAGACTGAAGGTTGATATAAATGTTGCAGCACCTGATTGCAGGTATGAATATCTGGCACGTAGATGCCAACGGAAAAGGTTCGATTCTCGAACCATACACTGTTGTAACGCTAGACAGCGTAAGACGACAAGGGGGTTTGGATGCAAGTGGCTCAGGTAGGTGGAACATGGGACGAAACGTCCTGCATAGTGTTGAATTTGGATGTCAGTCGGGAGGACTTGATTGGAAATTGATTAATTAAGTGTTAGGGGATTAGACCCTAATCTACCCCTAAGTTCTACCTTATACCCTAACTACTATCCTATGTGGATTTTTAAATTCTATATGGGTGAAAATTGATCTAAATCCTATTAACCTAGGAACTAGGTGAATGACCTAGATATGGACACTATTAAAAATCCTAAACTAAACCTAACCTAAGGAAGGGGACGCACAGACCCATGGGGATGGAAAGGATAAGGAGGGAAGGTAAGAATTTATTGGACAATGAATGAGGTCCTTGCGTGGACAGCGCCAAGTTTGGCGGGAACATGGAAAAGATAGGGGGCATTCAGTTAGTCATGAGACTAAACTTTGTTTTCATGCAAAATTTGAAATTTGGCAATTCGCCAACCCGAGTTCGCGGATGGCGTGAGGAAAAAGGAAAAGGCAGTGCCTTCAATGCATTAATTTTCTTGGTCTTCGTGACCAGCCCGCCTTGGAAAGAGGAAAGGGAAATTTTGTTGGTCATTGTGTTCTTTCGGGTTTTTGGAAGTTGCTCTGCATTTGGTTTTTCACGGTTCTGTCGAACCAGCTGTGTTTGATTATTATCTCTGTTTCTTTGGAAAATCTAAGGCTGTTTTTGAGCCTGTAGAGGAAGGTGACTGTTTGGGAAGCTTTACTACTGTCGCCGTGGAAGGAAACAACTCCTGTAGGCGCGGTTTTCTTCGAGCTTCAAGGAAGATTTCCAGGCATGTTAAGCCCTTCTCCTTAAACTGCTTGCTTTTGCTTAATCGTCTCATTAAAACAACCCTGCTCTTCTTCTGAAGGGGTTTTGGGTTTATTCGATTTTGTTGTCATGATTGAGATGATTTTGGGATAGAGTCGTTTTTCTTTGCTGTTGCGACTTAAACTTCCTTTGCATAATTATTGAGTTGAAAATACAGCCCATGCTGTGTTGATTTGTTCGACCATATTGGGGAATTCGTTCTTTATATTACGAAATTGTGCTTATGAATACTTAGCTATGCGAGTAATATTTCTGAGTGTTGTGCTTTTTCTTTTGTAAAAATGGAAGGATGAATACGACTTGGGTATTTTGGGTGTTGAAGAAAGTGATTGTTCTTCTTACTGAATTTATTAATGAACTATGTTTTCTCCTTGCTGTTTGAAATCAGAAGGTGATGGAAAGTTGATTTTATTGTGTTTTGTGGATGCGGTTTGATCTTCTAACTCGAACTGTCATCGTGAAAACGATCATGGCTTAGTATTTCTGTGCAAATGAATGAAATACATGAGAATTGGCTTGTTGTTTGAGACTGTTTTGACTGTACCATGCTTGCGCATCTAATACCCTATGCGGGTTTGCCTTGATAAAGGTATTGTTATATGAATATTGTATTTCTGAGTTCTGCACATCATTGTGAAATAGGAGAATGAGATTTTCAGATTTAAATGTTTGTTGAGAAGGAACTCGAACTGGGTATTTCTTTGCATATGGTATATTGAATGAAATTGTGCATGTTGTGCGAGTTTGTTTTGACATCGTTTCTTTTCTGAAATTAATAAGGAAACGAGTTCCTCTTCTTTCTGCTGTTTTAAATTCTGAAGGAAATGGTAATTGGGTTTCATTGAGCATTTTGGGTTCGGCCTGATGGAAGTGATAGTGAAATTTAGATTATTTTTCTGAGTCTTTTTTCTTTTTGTACAAACGGAAGGATGAAATGATTCGTGTGATCTCTGATTTTGCACTGTCATTCAAAAACGAACTCGACTTGAGTGATTCTTGTTGTGTTTGAAGAAAATGGGTGTTTTCTTATTGAAATAATTAAAGGAACGAATTTTTCTCTTCCAGTTGCTTGAATTCTGGAAATATTAACACTAGAGCTTCACTGTACACTCACGGGTTGGACTTGCTTTGTAGGTAACAGCAAAGTG
Source organism: Taxus wallichiana var. yunnanensis (assembly GCA_018340775.1). Taxonomy (NCBI): domain Eukaryota; kingdom Viridiplantae; phylum Streptophyta; class Pinopsida; order Cupressales; family Taxaceae; genus Taxus; species Taxus wallichiana. The sequence goes on from CM031244.1 coordinate 643,932,370, forward strand.
CAATTTATTATTTATGAACTGTGTGCGTTCATGGGTATAGAAAGTCATGTGAATAATTGATAAAGCGACTGTATAACTGTTCATTTGGTTATAATACAGTGAAGGAAGTATGAATTCTTCTAGTACAGTAAGAGCATAGGATGCATCTTTATATTGCTTGCTCTATGAAGGATACGATGCTTTACCTACTTGTTTTTGGTATTCGTATGTGCCTGCTTAAAAGGAAGTATTGATATGGATGATAAATTCTTCCTTGTTTTCATTTAAAGCTGAATATGAATGGGTTTATCCCTTGCTGTAGGAAAGTGAGTTCTCTCATTTTTAGGATGAAAATGTGACATGTTGTGGTTGTTGTACACTCTATATGTTGTAAAGAACGTAAATGTCTGTTGAATGAATTATTTAAAAGGGGATTATATTATGCGGAATGAATCTTAATGTTGGATCATGCCTGTGCTAAATAAGCGGATATTTGGTTGTCTCAATGAGAAGAGGTAATATGACCCATCTTCCTTATATTCGGTTATTGATTTCGTAAGTTTCACTCTGAACTGTTATCTTTGATTGGTGTCTCGTTTGGATTAAATTTTCAGTACAGTCATGAGGAAAGGAAAAGGAGTGTGGATGGATAACTTGGAATAATGATCATTTCTTCTCTCATACAGTTGGAAATCTGTAATCGTTAAGGAACGAATTTTGTATTGCTTTGGTTTAAGCATCTATATTTTATTGTTGTTTACTTTTCTCATCAGTATTTGATTGTTTGAAATCAAATGAGTTGCATGAACTGAAAGGAAAGCAATTTGGTTTATATTTTCAGTCAAATTTTATCCTTTGAAATTATTACTAATGTAAGGGAATGGAATTGATAGAAGTTATGTTAGAACAACAGTATACATACTTGTGTTCCTAGTTCTTACAGATGTTGTAATCTGGAACTGTTTGAAAGAGATTACTTCTTGTAATGATTGTTTGGGAAAGAGGACAGTAATCCTTTGACTGATTTGGATGGTAATTCGATGATTCAGCTGTCATGTTGTTCATTCTTTTTGATATTTAATTCTTGAATGATGTTCATAGTAACGTTTCATAAAAGCAGGGTTCTTTTATTGAGACAGTTAATTAAAAGCACCTCATTTTAATGACAAGTGCTTAATATGCCTACCCAATGAACCACCCGTGCAAGTAATTTTGTAGATGGAACTTGAGTTAAACGAAGACATGGTTGTTTTCTGATACTTCTTTTGATTGACTGAAGATGGATTGTAATTGATAGCTATTACTCCTCTACGAGGAATTGAGAAAAGAAGAAATTACATTCTTCTATCTTATGTGTTGTAATGTTGTTTAATATAAACAAAGTCCAGTCATTTGGACTGGCAAATGTATAAATTATAAAATAGATGGATGAATACAAATACAAGTGTGATATTTTAATGACTGTATCAGTTTGATATTGTTGAATAAGTTGGGAATATAACATTATTCCTTGATTTGGAATTATTCAATTGTTCATGAATGAATTAAAAAGGAAATGACATCTATTCTTACCTAAATGCAACTCTTACGTTGAAATGTGCAATTAGTTCATACTTGGGTTAAGATGAATTTTTAATTGGCATTAAAAAGGATTTAGGAAGAACATGATCTCTTAATTGAAAGGTATTCGGGATTAGTCTGAAAGCTAAGGAATATCAAATAACTTAGGAGCAGCCGAACCTCGTATTCGGACTCCGTTAATAGCCTCGAATGTTAAATTCAGAAAGTAAGGATATGGGAAAAACATATCCATGGTTAACAAACCTTAACTATGTAAGGTTAAGGAGAATAAATGAATATATTCATTGAGAATTAGACCTCGTTTAGATGACGTCTAATAAGATGGAATTCTGAATTTGTTTACAGTTGTGGGAAACTTGGTTAAGTTTAATAGGTTAAACTTATTAAGTCTATCGGTAATGGGCTGCTTAATCCAAGGATTAAGAAAAGAACCAAGTAGAGAAAATGCAACCCTTCGGTACGAAGGAGGAGATGCGTAGTAAGCTAGAAGACGGATTAAGTCTCTCTTAGCTACATACAACTGTAACAAGAACGAGGATAAAGGATCAGCATGGTTGCTGAAAGTTGATCTTAAATAATAAGATCATAACCAAATCACACTTGAGCTGGATGTGTACTCTCGATGGGAGGATTCCGTAGGACATTGACATATTACAATGCCCTCCCGAATTAAATCATCAAGATTACATAAGCTGGATACTAAGTTCTTGGCTGGGGATAGGAATGTGATCACGTATACGGAGTGACTCCGGAAGACTAAAGGTAACCAGACACATGGAGTTGTCTAGGGACGACACCATATGTCTGCGTATCTTTAGTTACCATGAGTAACTTCCTATACTCGTTCATATTGCTAGTTGGAGTTTGACCTTAAATTGGAAGGACTGGTAGAGACCAGGAAAGACCATTCTAGATAACAGACGAAGTGAGGTGAAGGACGTATTCCATTGGTGTGTATCACATCCTGAATATGATCATGCAAAGCATGTGAAAATCTTTGGCCAAAGTATCGCAACCGCTGCTGGTTGCGTTGTCCTAATCACCTAGTTTAAGATGCAGATGTCAAATGAATATCGCAAGAATGAGATATTCGAGATAGGCTTCTTAAATGGATCACTTCGATAACTCGGAAACAAAGTAGAGAGAACCTTGTATATACATTATACTATGCATGAATTAACATGAAGGATCGGTAAGTTGCGAGTCATGAAATGAGAGATCGCTGAAACTCGAGCCATAAAATGGGAGATCGGTAGTTCTTCGAGTCATTTACAAAGAAGATATGGAATCATTATATGATTGAATGACACTCGAATGTGTGTTCCATATTACAAATATGTGAACAGAGAACATTATTTTTAAAGGGAAATTGTGTGATCCAAACTGCATTATTTGACAGAGAACAATTATTAAAACTTGAACGTGTGTTTGAATTATATAATTCATAACAGGAACGTTGTAAAAAAATAAAAATTCCCTTGTTACGTATCTTAAAATGGGGATGTTACACTAATCTCTGGACCGTGAGCTTCTTGTTTGACCTTATCCTGGGATCTCGATTTGTCAAATATGAAGCACATTGTTACCCATGGCTCCTGGAATGTAAAACACAAAGTGCAAAATTTTAAGTAAACTTTTTCCAAGTTTGGGACATCACGGAACTCTATTAAATCGAGGATTTCTCTCTTCTTCCGAAAATTTCACCTTAAAAATGTTGTGTAAGAGCAATGATGAAACACAACACACACAACAAATGAAACTCATACATGCTTTAAATGAAACATGCAAATTGTGTCTGTAATGAAATTACTTGTATAATTCAGATCATGAGTAGAAATATAACACCAAATAACACAATATTCCAGAATAATGATCTCAATATGCAATTAGAATAACTTTGCCACTTCAAGGGGGCAGCCTCCAAACCATACAATAAGACTCAAATGCTCCAAATGATGATGAACTACTACCTAAAATCCCCTATATATATTATTCATATGTTATGGCCAACACCAAGGCCAACCTACTAAGCATGAGAAAGTATAAATGATATAATAAAATGATATGGTAAGCCATAAGTCGGCTACTCATATCCTAATACAAGCAATAGGTTAAGGGTGTAGCATGCCCTTCCCCTTCAAAGCAACATTATCCCCAATGTTGAGAAGCTTTGGGTGTTCTGCTGGAGGAATGTCATATCTTCCCATGTTGCATCTTCATTGTCCATATTCTTCCACTTGATTAGGTACTCAGTAATAACCCGTGTCCTCAATATTTTAGTGCATGTTTGAAGGATGCATTCAGTTCCAAGATGACTCTCCCCTCCTCATCGAGCTCAGGTAACACTGTTTGGGCTAATACTCTCTATCCAATTACTTTCTTTAGGTAAGAAACATGAAAGACTAGATGTATTTTGGTTGATTGTGGAAGTTCTAATTCTTATGCTACAGTACCAATCTTCTGCAATAGTTGATAGGGGCCATAATACTTCGGTGAAAGTTTGTTATCCTTTTGTTTTTGTTTCAAAGAAATTTGCTTATATGGTTGTAACCGCACAAAAACCCAATCACCGACTTCAAAATGCCTTTCTGTGTGATGTTGATCAGCCTGTTGCTTCATGTAGTTTTGTGCCATGACCAAGTTCTCCTTGAGACTAGAGAGAACCTCTTGTTGATACCGAATCTATTCTTCTACTACTCTAACCCGCAATTTTCCTCTCAATGATGATGCGATGGATGGTGGATAGTACCCATAGAGTGCCAAAAAGGAGACATTTTAGATGAAGTATGGAAGGAAGTGTTATACCACCATTTTGCAAGTGGCAACCATTGGACCCATCTTACTTGTTTATCTGACATAAAGAAACAGAGATATCCCTCCAAACACTTATTTACAACTTCTGTTTGCCCATCAGACCGGGGATGATAAGAAGAGCTACAAGCTAACTGAGTACCCAAACATGATAATAAATCGGTCCAAAAATTACTAGTAAATATAGGGTCTCGATCACTTACTATAATCTTCGGTGTCCCATGAAGCTTCTGAACTGTGTCCATGAAGGCTATTGCTATCGTGCTTGCAGCAAATGGGTGTGCCAAGGCACAAAAATGAGCATATTTGGTGAGTCTATCCACCACAACCATGATGACATTTTTTCCTTCAGATTTAGGCAATCATGTGATAAAGTCCATGGAAACCTCTTCCCACCGCTAGCTAGGAATAGATAGAGGTTGTAGAAGACCTGGGGATTAAACTGTTTCACCCTTATTTTGCTGACAAACCATGCATTATGCCACAAATTTTTGGACATAACCTTTGAGACCTTCCCAAAAGAAATCTTGTTTGAATCGATGATAAGTCTTCAAGAATCCAGAGTGCCCCCCTCTTTGGAGAAGACCGAAGCTCGATAGAATCCTATTTTTAAGAGTGGAGTTCTTACATAGGTATAATCTATATTTATACCATAAAGCATCCCCTTTCAATACAAATTTTTCAGATATGCTTGGATCATTCTGGAGATGATGAATGAATTTTTTTGTGGTTGGGTCATTTCTCCATTCGACCTTACCTCATCTATCGAATCTTCCTATAATATGGATATGGCACATAACAAGGCTGCAGTTGATTCATCTTTCCATGACAGAGCATCCACAACTACATTCTCCTTCCCTTTCTTATAGATAATCTCAAAATCATATCCCAACATCTTGGAGACCCATTTTTGTTGTTCTTCAGATGATAAACGCTGCTCTAAGAAGTATTTCAGACTATCATGATCTATCTTCACTTTAAAGTGTCTTCCTATGAGATATGGTCTCCATTGCTTTACTGCATGAAGTATGGCTAGCATTTCCTTCTCATAAGTCAGCTTGGAAAGATTCTTACCTTTGAATTGATGGCTCAAAAAGGCAATAGGATGGCCTTCTTGCATGAGAATTGCCCCCATACCCACCCCTGATGCATCACATTCAACAATGAATGTTTTGGAAAAATCTGGAGTAGCCAAGACTGGAGTGGTGCACATGGCCTCCTTTAGTTGCTCAAATGCTTTGGTTTCATCCTCACTCCAATGGAAGGATTCCTTCTTTAATAAAGTTATGAGAGGTGCATATATGCTTCCATAATGCCTTACGAATCTTTGGTAATAACCTGTAAGCCCCAAAAATCCTCGTAGATTCTTTAGGGTTTTTGGAACCTTCCACTCCATCATGGCTTTGATCTTATTAGGATCCACTTTAACCCCTTCATGAGAGACAATGTGACCCAAATATTCAACCTCCTTGAGTCCAAAAGAACACTTAGAGGGCTTTGCATAAAGTTGATGTTGCTCAAGGGTTTCCAAAACCTTATTTACATGATGCAAATGTTCCTCCCATGTTTTGTTATAAATTAATATATCATCAAAAACACTAAAACAAACTTCCACAGAATGGCTTAAAAATATAATTCATCAAACTTTGAAATGTAGAAGGTGAATTTGTGAGTCCAAAAGGCATTACCAGAATTCATAATGGCCTTCATGTGTTCGAAAGGAGGTTTTATGAACATCCTCATCCTTGATTCTGATTTGGTGGTATCCTAAATGAAGATCAAGCTTTGTAAAGTAAACAACACCATGCAACTCATCAAGCAAATCATCAATTACAGGAATAGGAAACTTATCTTTGATTATGTACTTATTAAGTTCCCTATAATAAAGACACATGTGCCACATGTCATCTTTCTTCCATACCATCACTACTGGAGAAGAATAAGCACTATGACTATGACGGATAATTCTTGCTTCCAACATCTCTTGTACAATATTTTCAATTTCACTCTTTTGCACATATGGGTACCTATAAGGTCTGATGTTAGGTGGTTGACTTCTGGTAATAACTAAATAGCATGATCACAATCTCTCTTTGGAGGTAAGCCCTTTGGTATATTTTCAAATACAACAAAGTGTGCATCCAACACTGCCAGCATATCCGATGGTATAATCTCCTTAGAATTATGAGCCTCTAATGAAAATAGTTGTGCCACAAATCCCTCTACACCCTTTTTTAAGCATTTTGTGCATCCGATGAGAACCGACTATTTGTGGAGACTTTGCTCTTAAGCCTTTTAGCTCAAAAGTCCTTCCTTCAGAGTGAAATCGCATGAACAAGTCTTGGAAGTTCATCTCAATGGTTCCCAAAGTGGTAAGTCATTGAACCCCTAACACAATGGCTGCTCCTCCCATAGAAATGGCATACATGGGACTATTTAGTATGTAATCTCCCATGGCAAGCTTAATGCTATGGCATTTTCCAGAACAAGTAACAATACCTCCATCAACAATCATTACTTGACATTCAAGAGCTGGATAAATGAAGTAGTTTAGGCACATTGCTAACTTGTTATTGATAAATTTGTGAGTACTTCCTGAATCAATCAACACTGTGACCCTCTATTTTTTTAGGAATCCAACCACCTTTAGGGTTTGGGGGGTGCTAATACTTGAAATTTCATGGCATGAGATTGTTTGCTGAGGATCTCCTGACTCCTCCTCTAGCTCAACCAAGACCTCTGACTCTAAATCTTCATCCTTCTCTTCATCTTCACTAGGCCCATCAATGTAGAACAACTTCTTTTCAGCACATTTATGTCCTGGTCCAAATTCTATCACACGATTAAAACATAAACCTTTTTCTCTTTTTTCTTCAATTTGTTAATGTGTCAATCTAACTCGGTCGAGGGAGTCTTTGGGGCCAAGGTGTCGCGATCTCTGGTATAAGTGAAATGTTGTCTTCTACTTGAAACAAATTTCTCCTCTATCCTTCTTTCCATAATCATCGAATCAGACCTTATGAGGATTAAACATACGCACCTCATGCTCAATGTGATCCTTAAGACCCCTGAGAAATAGGTCATTCAGATTCTCTTCAGTAATATTTTCCACCCGTAGAGAAAGGTTTTGGAAGTGATGAATGTAATCCTTAATAGATCCTATCTGTCTCAATTTTTCTAATTGGCTAAAGTAATTATCTGACACACTAGAACTATAGTGTAATTGCAACTCTTTAGTGAACACTGTCCATGTAACATTGAGACCACTCTTCTGCCTTTGAGCACATAACCATCGATACCAGATGAATTGGTCAGGTTCGAGATACAAAGTTGCCATGGTCACCTTTTGTCCTGGTGGAATCTGATGTAGTTCAAAAAAATTCTCCATTTGGTTGATCCAATTGAGTGGATCCTTTCCATCAAACTTACGCATCTCCACTTTTGGAAACATAGTATGGGCCTGCAAAGTGCTCGTATTTGGATTGTGCACACTCAAAGATCCACTCTGGCTCATGTGTCTATTATGTTGACCTGAGGATCCACCTTGATTGACATAAGTATGATTACCCATCATATACGTACTAAATTTTTGCATGAAATCCTCCAATATTTTTCCAATCCTATCCACATCTTCTTTGTTGGCCACCCGAGATTCGAGGTCTCTTAGGTTAAACTCAAGTTGGCTTACTTTATGGTCTGTCAAAGTAAACCCTAACCCTGAGGAATCTGTAGTTATATCTTCTGTCTCCAACTCCTTAACTACTATCTCATCCTTTTTTTGTGTTTTACTTGGAGTGATGGGATTCTTTTTTCCTCTTGTGGAAGGCCCCGCCATGATGCCCCAAAATAGTAGGATGTAGGGATCACGATCAAATTTTAGGGTTTCATATTTCAATACGAATTCGGCCAAATATAAAAAAACTTAAAAAAAACCCCAAATAATTTTTTTTTTACTTTCTGAAAATGTAATAAATTTGAAAAATTCCACAATTTGCACCCTAGGGAGTGATTTTATGAAAAAACCTAAATTTTTAATAACGTTTGCAAAATAAATCAAAAAAGTATGAAATTTTCAGGGAACCTTACTTGAAATGTTTTGCAACTTCGGTAAAAATATCTCTTACCAATTCACTTTTTTTCGTAATATATGGTGGAAACAAAAAATTAGGGTTTTTGCCCTAATTTTGGCCCAGATCGTAGCTCTGATACCACTTGTAATGAAATTACTTGTATAATTCAAATCATGAGCAGAAATATAACACAAAATAACACAATATTCCAGAATAATGATCTCAATATGCAATTAGAATAGCTTCGCCACTTCGAGGGGGCAACCTCCAAACCATACAATAAGACTTAAATGCTCCAAATGATGATGAAATACTACCTAAAATCCCCTATATATACTATTCAGATGTTATGGCCAACACCACGGCCGACATACTAAGCATGAGAAAGTGTAAATGATATAATAAAATGATATGGTAAGCCACAAGTCGGCTACTCATATCCTAATACAAGCAATAGGTTAAGGGCGTAGCAGTGTCGAAACTTATTCTACTGAAAAAAAACCTATTCCTACTCTACGCTAACTAGAGGCATAGGTGAGATAAATAAACCCTACAACTAGTTGTGCAAAATAGCTCCCTTTCCTCACAATGGGTAGCCATGTAGATGATTTGACAATGGACATGGTTGAGACCGAGAGTGAAAAAGCAAAGCACTCCAATTCTCCACTTGGTTCACTAAGCCATCAACTAGATAGAGAAAGAGTGCCTCTTTTAGTTGAAAAACTATATTATCTTTCTAGAGGCATCACAATTGATCCTTGGGGCTGTGAAATTTATCCTCACATTCTGAAGTGAATGTGATTGGTTATGACTTCTCTTTTGGCTTCAATGAATCCAAATACCTTATGGGACATGGTCTAATCTTTGAAAATCCTTACTTCTCTAAGCTTCAATTTTAACAAGAAAGTCTATCTGAAAACATCCCTATATGAAATGTGTTGTAGTGATGTCATTTCCTCTTGTTGCCCATTTACAAACAATTGATCTTCCACCTAGATAGATAGTATTGAAGTGACGTTCCCTTCATTTCCCTTTTATTCCTTGATAACAAGGAGTTCTCCCACAATCCTCAACTCATATAGATTACTTGCAGCCTCAAATGAAGTCACTTGAAAATCACTACAAGTGTTTGAAGCATACTGCTCATATAGGAGTTCCACTTCCATTTGAAGACAAAGTTGTTCTACATTTTTAACCTTCTCATCCCACATGAAACCTACAAATTTAGATTCATTCACCTATTTCTTTTGAGGATTATTAGAGGCAACATGATCTTCAAAAACATTCTCCTCCAAAACTAGTTCATTAACCAAAATAGGTTCCACAATTAAGAGCAAGAAACTCCCAATGATGTCATCTTCACTTAAGGCTTCTAAATCTGGCTCAGTTTCTCCCATATGCTCATTTGATTCTTTGTTCAATGAGAGATGTGGAAGATTCAATTCCTCCAATTTAGATTCTAAAATATTTCTTAGAGTGATGGGTTGTTCTTGAGTGCTTCCTTCCACAACAATAGGCACAAAGGTGTTGAACTCCAAATCTGATAAACAACTTACTTCTTCATTCTCTGATTGTGTGAAGGATTCAACCTCCCTTATGATGTTCTCTGAATTAGCAATGATCTACCATAACCTTCTTCATTTTCAAACATAAAATTTGCAAGATCAAATTCATCTAAGAAAACAAAGTTTTGAAAAGATGAAGAAGAGGAAGGACTTGAAACCTCCTAAATAGCCTTATCTGCATCCAAGACCTTTGAATTTGCCTCAACATCTTCCACAACATGAAGCTCTTGGTGACTAATTATAACATCTGGATGACCTTGGTGGAATAAGGAAAATCACTAAAACTTTTGCAAGTTCTTGACATGCATGATAGTTAAAATCACCGCACTTATTAGAATCATCTTGTACACTTGAGATTCTTCCTTCTTCAACTTGTAGATACTCTTCTCCTAGCAGATTTGGGGCTAACTCTTGATCTTCTACAACTAGTTTTGTAACTTGTGGTGGTTCAACCTCCTCCTCTGATATGGAACCAATATGGATACTGCATTTCGAACAAGTAGATTGCTGGTCATCATGCACTCGTGCTTGTTCTGTCTCCGCCACAAAACTAGTTTGTACCACCTGTTCTTGAGTCTTAACTTTTGAAAGAGGTTTTGTTAGGAGTGGAATTTTCTTGATGTTGAGTCCTGCAACCCACTCCTTTAGATTTTTTGTAAGATTTTATTTTCTAGTCTCCTCAGCCATATCCTCCTCTTCTTCACTATAATCATATTCTTGGTTTTCCCAAAATGGATTCGGGACTATAAGAGGAGAGGTGGGTTGGGGATGAACTGTTTCATTCATTGTTTGAAGTGGTGGAAGAGATGAAACTTCTTGTATTGGTGGCATTTGTAGAAAAGAAGGAATTTTAGAAGAAAGAGGAGCAAAAGATTCATGATGGGATGGAAGAATAGGAGATGGAAAAGGGACCTCCCATTGACAGGACTGACTAGCATTACATTCATAAGCTTCTCACCTCTTAATCCATTTTCTAATCTCAAGCAGTGTTGTAACCATCCAATCGAGTTTTTTCTTAGGGTTAAACTCACCTGGTATAGGGCTAGTCCAGGGGTATGGAATCCTAAAACCAATCTAGGATGCTTTTCTCACTTCTTTAATCCCTATTAGCACAATGTTATACTCCAAATCTTGAACTTTTCTCTGCAATTGGTCCTCTTTAGATGTAGGACAGCCTCCAGAATCTGCATATCCTTGCTCTTGAAAATATACATAGTTAGGTGAATAACCTAAATAGTCATAAGTTTGCTCATAGGGATACGGATGTTGGTTCTCATCATAGTATTGAACTGGAGGTGAACTGTAATAAATCGAAGATGGATTTTGTAAGCTTAGAGGCATGCTGAAATGGTATTACTATTTCTGAAGTGGGAATTCCAATGTGGGAATGAAGCCATGATTGGAAAGCTTCATGAATGGGAGAAAAATGGAATGACGTGGAAAAAATGGATGGAAATGGTTGGAAAAAGATAGTTTGTAACTCAGAGAGTGGGTTACTTAGACCAATGGATTAAATCGGTTGTGCTTGGGTATACCTCCTAAGGCTGAAATTTCACTAAGAGCACAAAAATTAATGAAAAAAAAGTGAACACAAATACACACACTTGTGAAAGATATGACTCTTGTGGTCCCATTGGCCATGCCAAAAACTATTATTGCCAAATCACCGCACCCCTAAATGGCCTAAGTGCAAATGGGACATTCGGTGTGATTGGGTAACATGGGATCACCTCTCAAGCTATGGGACTTGCGAGCTTGAGGTGAACCTCCAGAGAAGGCCGGCTTCCTCTTCCTAAACTAAGCACTACACTACTCCTAATGCAATAAAACAACTACCTAGACCTATACTAACATTTCAAAGGGATTATGGAGAGATATTTCTAAGAAATAAAACCTAAATTAGAAGTGGTGATACACCAAGAAAGGGTTTTTCTAGAAGAAATTTCGGCTTTGCCCGCATGAAGAGAGATGATCATGAGAAGGACAAAGATACATCACATACTCAATTTACATATAGTACTTCATTCCTTGAATAAGCACAATAACTTCCGAAACTTGCAATGGAAATCAAATTTGCACAATGTACTTGTAGACATGAAAGAGGTAGAATAGAGCAGAAAAATGATGCAAGGAAAAAAATTAGTCACAAAACATATTTTATTTCTCTAAGCACTTGCACAATGAATCATTACAACATGATGAGGTAGAAGTTTCAATTACAATTCTTGAATAAAGGCTTGAGAGCTCCGCAAATTCACAATAGCTCACTTGTGAAGAGAGGGAAGCTTGGAAAAAAACTGTCTAACTTTTTGGAATAAACACCCCTTTTAAATTTATAGACATTGCTTGAGATGAGGAGAGATAAGGAAGAATCCTAAAATTTAAGAAAAATTGTAGTTGAATAGGTCAACCATGCTTGCCTTATTAATTGCAACTTCACCTTTCCGGCACCATTCTTGAAATGAAGAAATTTTACAATTTGGGAACAACGAAACCTCTAAAAATCCATTTCTGATGATTCCACCGCATGGCTCTCATTATCCTGATTCTAATGACTACAATATTTGTGAAAAATGGACAAACATGGAGGAAGTTATGGCTTGTTGGGAAAAATTTGTTTTTAGGGCATCCTGGTGTTGATTGGTCAATCAACTCTCCGAAAGATGCTTGCATAAATTCAAATGTTGAATTTTTCCTCCATTTAATAAAAATAATATTTTAATAAATTTTTAGAAGGTACCCTGATATGCTTTGTGGGCCCATGGGTTTAATTTATGCTTGAAGAGGGTCTTAATGTGTTTGTATTGTTGGTTTACAAAATGGCTTGCCAACTAGCTCGTCGAGTTGGCTAAGCGAGCTACCTCCTTTGCTAAGTGCGACAAGCTCCTTGTTCGAACATATCACCATTTGAATTTTGTTTTAGTTTGAACAAGCTCTTTCAAATCATGGTCCATGAGCCCCGTTCTCCACATGTTTCATTTAAACAATTTAGCCTTATATTTTCTTTGAGTACTTCGTGACTTACCCCTTTGGTGAGCTACATGTCCTCACCTTAGCATCATTACATTATCGAGCCCACAAATTTTACCTCTTTCCTTAATCATACCTACGTGGCTCGTTGGGTGAGCTCCACACTTTAACCGCCCCACATTGTAAACCTTGACCAAGCCTATTGCATTATACCCAACTTCATGGCCCATAATTCGCTCGTCACTACCCGATGAACTTTACCGATGAATTGCTGGCCACCACCGATGAGTTGCTTGACTAATCCACACTTTGGATTCGACCAAGCTCAATCACCTCGAAAATCTTGAAAATCCGAAACTATGAAATTTCGAGTTTCGGGCTTTGAATTTTTACAAACTTTAGTCAACTCGCCTCATGCAAAGTATGAAAAAAATCTGAAATACATGTCCAAAATTGAGTTCAAAATGCATTTTCACCGAGTGGCTCACCTTCATTCAACCCCTCTCGAGTAGTCTCCTTCTCTATGAGCTCGTCAAGATCTAGAATTTAGATCCATGTTACATCAATCCATTCACTTTCCTTCTGAGCCGACCATTTTCCTTGAGCTCCTATTTTTACCAGGAGCCATTCCAAAGCTTGGCCCTAACTTGAGATCTCCTTGAGCTAAATTTTGACTCACTTGAGCAAACACCTACTGCGTGTTATGACCATAGCTCGGGTGTCGAGCTATTTCTTCTTTGTGTAGGTCCTTGAGCTCAAAATCAACTACAAGCTTGACCATTTTGAGAGAATTTTCATTCACTCCCTCGCATAAAACTTTAATTGGTAGAGTTGCTTCGACGAACCTCACCTTGAGATTAGATTTCATCAAGACCGACTCACTCACCAACTCACGAGCTCCAAACACCGAGCTCTCCGAGCCATCCCATTAGTTCCCGAGACACTCCACAAAGTTTTTATGTCAGCTTGTAAGTCTCCTCGCTTCGGACTTGGCATTTCCCATGTGAACATCCCACCTTACACGCCATCACCTCAACCCACGAGGCGTTCTTTGTTAGTTATTGTGAAGCTTGTCTCTAAAGACCAATGCCAAACCGAGCTTAGTCTTAAGCTTTTCCAATTGAGTGCCTTAGCCTCATTGTCATTTTCCTTGAACATAAACTCCGCTCCTTACAATTCATTTCAGCTTTTTTCGAGTTTGAGCTCATTCTTTGTATTGTGGATTGCATTTGATCCCTTCTCACTAAAATGACTTGCTTACTCTCCACGAGCTCCATATGTGTTGATTCCATTTAGCTCGAATGAGATATTTTGGGATAAAATCTTCAATGCATTCAACACTAATCTTTCCCGATCTTGAATTCTTTAGGCTTCCTATTAAAACTAGAGAGTAGCAAAGATATAACAATACCCAATTAAACATGATTTATCATTTTTGATCATTTTTCCCATGTTGACTAGAAGTGGGCCCACAAATGTCAATTCTCTTGCTCTGAGAAAATCTTGAGCTTCCAAAACCTGGGAAAGGTAAAATAGTTAAAGATAACCACAGAATCCTTGTGAGAAACCATAAACATTCTCAAAACACAATTTTTTTCCCGTAGGCCCCAAGTTCTTCCGTGACACCCTCTTCGGTTCTAGGGTACAATTGCTCCGTTGTCCAATTTTTCTCCAAGGGGAAAAAATGAATAGCAATTTTCTCAAGTGGTTGTAACATGGTTTTGCATTTCCAGTCATGTCGTTCATAATGGTGTACATCTTTCCACTTTCAATTTTCTCATAGAACATTCCAACAATCTCTTTGAAATAGGTGACATGAATTTCTCCTCCTTTCTTATCCACAAAATAAAATCCAAAAAACGAACCACTCCCCTTTGAATTGTTATATTTTCCTAGGGTTTTTTTACAAGGGCATGTCCATTTGTAGACCATACACACATGGTTGTATTCAATTCACAAATTTGTATAGGCATGGTTGCAGTTTGATGGAACATATTTTTGAGAGGAGGTGTTTGTGGAAGAAGACCATGATTTGCTAAGGAGTGCATAAATTGATCTATTATATCATCTATATGGCTATTGATTTATTCCTAAAAATGTTAATTTGTGCATGGGGATGTTTTATATAGTTATATCCTAGCAAGGTTGATGCATTTGTCTTGTTTTTGTTCATGCAAATTGTTGACCGTAGAAATTACCTACTAACTACTTTTATGAGTAATGTGGTGATGTGTACATGATAATGATGAGTATTTGCTGCTAATTTTGGAAGTTGTAATCAAGGAGGCTGAGTCTTTAGCTATCATGCTATCATGGAGGATTCTTCCATAATAAGCCTACAAAAATGAATTCTGGTTTTAGCTATATAATAGGATTTCATGAGCTTTAATGAGGCTATTATTGGTTGAATTAGATGCTTATAATTCTAAAATGTACGCTTTGTAACTAATCGTGTCTAAAAAGACTCCTTATTGAGAACAATTTAGTAGTGGTTGATATAGTAGTTTTACAAGTATAGTAATCTATCGATTAGTATTTACTTTCAGGTCCTATAATGGAGTTATGTTCGGAACTTATTTGAATTAACATAATCGATGTCATTTTTAATATCATCTAGTGTTAAGAGTACTTCCATCCAAAGGAAGAGAAAGGGCCCACTCAACTAAGGCAATTAGAGGATTTATATTTCATGCATGCTCGTGGTTTTTGTTAAGTTCAAGTTTGAATGTTTATTTGAGCGCAATTACTTATTTCCTTGCTTTGGTACATTTCCTTACTACTATTTCAATTCGGTGTGTGTTATTTCAATTTTTCTATCTCAATTCGGTATGTGTGTGTTATTCACTTCTATTATCTTAATTCGGTGTGTGCATTTCCATTTCGGTTAAATTATTTTCTTTAAACAATTTTTATTACAAAAACATTGTTTCAGTAGCTTAGCATTACATTTCCATAGATAAGTAGAGAGAAGAGGAAACACACCCATCAAAACCCCACAAAAAGGAACCACTAAATAATTGAGTTGCATAAGGCTTCATTGCATATAACCTTGGACAAACAACCCTGGTTTTATAATGACAGTGATAGAAGAATCTGTTAGTTAAATGATTAGAGAATACAATGAGCCATCATTTTTGGCATCGTTTCTGGGGAACATCATAAGCATAACATGTCATTCTATCCACCTTACATGTTATGGGTGTTAGTGAAGATAATCTATGCAACCAGTAGGAGTCCTAATCCTTGTTTACATGACCAATATTGATGCACATTCCACGTGATGCTCAAGGGATATTTATACCTCGTAATATTCAAAGAATATCTCCAAATAGAGCATAAGTAGGGAACACTGAAAGTGAAATTGAATCTAATACAATTCCTAGAAGCCTTTACTGAATAGTCTGCATCGTCTTATCTAAAACCAGAACAAATTTCAGAAATTGGAGACAACGGGAATAATGAGGACCAACCCTTGGGTAGGACCTTTACTTATCGCATTGTCCTAGATGATGATAATGATGCACCTATGAAAAATATATCTCCATCCGTCCTCCCTATCTTTAGAGGAATGTCTATAGAGAGGACCCATACCAGTTCTTATTTTAATTCAAAGTTCTTTGCAGGATATATGACTACAAAATGACAACCAAAAACTCAAAGTTTTCCCCTCCACCCTCAAAGACTCTACTATGAGGTGGTTCATGGGATTTTCCCCTAACTCCATTCGTTCATGGGACGATATGGAGACATCATTTTTGGACAAATATCAAGACTAGTGCGGGGAAGAGATAGGAGAGAACATTTCTTCCGAGATAAATCAAAAGGAATATTATCTCGGCAGATTTTTCTTTCTCCATAGAAGGAGTGGTTATGAGTTAAACCCATGAATCACTAAGACAATTTTCCTTAAAGGACTTGATGAGGAAACCAAAGACTCCCTCCATCTTATGGGTGGAGGTGATGTACACAAAATGACCTTGGCATAGATTACTGAGTTATGTAGGAGTTAATCTAGAACCAAAGGAGGTATAAGGTGAAGGAAAACATCAAAGACTTCCTAGTCTTTGTTGGTGTAGGATATTTACCATGCACATATCTTAAGTACATGGGATTCCTCCACATAGGTGATTCACCATGCTTAGGTGTCCTAGGGTGTCATTATGGCCTTACACGCATCATAGAGCGTCATAGGAGTTACATTTGATCGGCTATTCCGGAATGTAACTCCCACCTCTTGATGACTACATTTGTGGGGGAGTTACACACCCCACTACTATATGTACACCCTTTCATCTTGAGAAACATAGTGGAAATGGAATAGAGTATGGGATTTGAGCCATTTTTCCCTTAATGCATGCACATTGCTCTCATGGGTGATTTCTTGCTTCGATCTTGAAGCTACATCATTTTACGGTTGAGTGCAATGTTTTGATGCTCACGGATTCCCTCCAGATCTTCATCATTCCTCGACATGGTATTAGAGGTAAGAATGCTGGAATGACATTTCTCATCATCGTTGCTCCACCGTTGTGTAGTTGCAGTGCAATCTCTCACTTTTGTATGTGCATTACTTGCATATTTTGAGATTCTTGTGGGTGTATGTTTCGGGTTTAATGTGTTGCAGGAGCCAGCTCGCTTGCCTAGTTATCTCCACTTGCTGTCCTGGCTCGTGCTGTGTTCATTTATGAACTTCTACTTGCTCATTCTCAGCATCTCGGGTTTTGGCTTGATCATGAGTGTATTGGTCTGAACGTGGTTGCTTTGGATATTTTTGCATGTGGTTGATTCTCCACCGCTCATGCATTGAACACCTTGGCTCGCTACACCGACACTCTAGTTTGGATTTACTCGGGTTTGCTCGAGTCTCTGTGTGTGGTATTTCTCACTTGGCCTTTCAACATGCAAATGACTTTTGCATTGGTCTTCGATCTCAAACTGATTCGGTAGCTTGGGTTTTGTTTCTAAGTCAACTTGGGCCTACGGTGATCGACTTTGGATTGTGCATTGGTATCCACTTGCACTACAAACTTTCCATGACTCGTGTTTGATCAAGCTAACTTGTGAACTCAAAGGCTCAATCTTGTTGGTCTCTCCTCGATGAACCTGCATTTACATTCAGACTGTGCTAGCTGTGAAGCTCTACCTTGTTACATTCATTGTGGGTCTGCGTGAGGATATCTGTCAGCTCTCGGCTCTCTACAACCTTGGCTCCACACGTGTTTGGCCATTTCAACCTTCACGCTGCACACTCGTAGCCCACCATTTCTTCTGGCGTTAACCGTTTCTTTGTAGCCCAACTCTGTCACGTGAGTTCCATAACAGTCGGCGGTTACTGTGACATAGCTTTGATTGGGTGCCTCAAAAGCTTTTACTTGACACCTAACTCCAACTCAGGGTCCATGACTTCAACTATCCAACTACTCGACATGTTTTCTTAGACTTCTCTACTACCCCGAGGCTCAGGCTGCTTACCTTCTGGCTCGCTATTTTGTGGTGTGGCCTCTCTACCGCAGTCGACTTACCACTTTCAGCTCAGTCGGTTGTCACCTACCTCGGTGATCAAATTCCTTGCATGCCTTGTAACGTGTCAATAGCTCTCCTACAGGAAGCTCGATCACACCTAGTAGCTTGGTCAACGTAACCACACCTCAACTTGCCCATTGGCTTGGGAAGCACATTCTCTCGAGCAACTCGATCCACCACATGACTTAACAATGTGGGCCCCCCCATCCATCTCTTTTAGAATTGTTTGGCAATCAAAAAATCCCATCATTTTTAATGTTTTGAGGCAAAAAATTTATGTTGGCATTGTAATAATTTTTGGGCTCTATTTGCTTGTAATTATGTCCTTCATTCGTGTGTTGAAGACGGAGGGCGAGGTATGGGTTTGGCAGGAGGCTAACTACCCCTCGCAAGCAAAAAAAACCCTACCTAAAATTTGATGTTGTTTCTAACGAGTACCCACACGACACCCTTTGCACCCATTTTAGGCACTTTTTTAATCAGTTTGCAAAGTTCATTGGCATTTTCCATCAGTTGTGGGAATTGTATTTTTGCTATAACTTTTGATTCGTTGCTCCTTTTTTAGTGCTTCTTTAGTCAAAGTTGCATGATTTCTCACACATTATGTGATGACATTGTCAGTTTTATAAATGCACTACTTTATAAAGTGTCACATTCTGGGAGGTTCACTAGTACTCTTGGGTTTTTACATGCAGACGCATTATCGACCAAGTCCGACGTCTTGCATTTGTGCACCTTGCACTTTTGCTTTTGCATCATGGAGAGTGCTCTTTCCAGACTTGAGCATTGTAGGATTTCTTTACAGACCTCCACCACTTCTTCTTGGGAGAGGGAACTATTTAGTTTGGCATGCTTCTATGGAACATTACTTCGCCTACGAGGGTCTTTCACACTTCTTGCTTGGGCCAGTTCCTGCACCCACTGATCATCGTCATCTTAATGACTTTCTCAACACTTGTGACCATGTTTGTAGTCACATGATGATGCATGTCTCTCCATCTCTCTGGTTTTACGTGGCAGACTCAGATCCACCCCACCATGTCTAGAGCATTCTTCAGTCCCTCAATAGAGACCCTTCACATATTGCTGCCATTTTTGCTATTCTTTGATTCACTTGTCTCTATTTCTTCATGTGATGATAGTTCCACTGACACAGACTCGCTTAGTTCTACTTCTGATGATGAGGATTGTGCACCCAATTCTGATGTCAAGAGTACTATAGAGGACTTTTCTCCTCCTCTCACTATTCTAGAGAGTGTTGACACTTCCCACATTTGATCGAGATATTGAGCGAGTCTCTTATACTGATCTCGTCACGGTCATCACACCCACCTCTTTTCCACCCTTAATGTGTGAGGCCCCTTTCACTCCTTTACCTTCATTGGATGATTAATACCTATCGACATTTCTCTTGTTTGTTGAGCCCCCTCATTGGGATGAGTATCCTTGACCTTAGTCATCTTTTTGCAGAGTACACTTGTGATGTACTACAGGTTCCTCATCCATCTACATGTATTTCAGAGGAGTTCATTATCTCCGTTGTTGGGAGTGCCCCTTCTGAGACTCTTACCACTTCTACTTTTCTAGAGACCTTCATTGATCCACCCTTTCTTGTGGATCCCTTTTCTATTGTGGGGGTTATGTTACCTTCACATCACTTGGACATACTTTCTGCGAGTGTTCACTCTTCACACTCTGATAGTTCTGCACTCGTGACATTACCTTCGGTTCCTTTGCACTCACTTGCTAGACCTATGTCACACTTTCATGGACCAGACTCAGAGTTCTTTGTGCTGCTACCTTTAGTTTCCTTTGCGGAGTGGGTGGACTTCCAACACATCATTTATGTCCTTCCTAAGGGTAGGAACACAGTTCGGTGCGGTGGCTCTTCTTTAGTCCAGAGGTAGAGGATCTCGTCATCGACATTCTTCTGGGAGACCTCCTAGAGCTGCAGAGTTTAGATCCGTCCATGGCATCTTTTGCATTCCTCTCGTCTCCCTCTTCTTCTCTCTTCTTCTTCTTTCCGAGAGATTGCCTCTTTGTACATGGGTACCTTTACAGGCTCGTCTGTGGCCGGACCCATCTTTGGCATCTTTCTTAGATTAGAGAGTGGACTTGTCTCTCTTTTGGGGGGAGTTTTTCCCACTGGGTTTTCTCCTTTTACTCCACTTTTCAAGAGTTTCTTGTACATGGGTACCTCATCAGGCTTGTTGTGGGACCCACTTCTCCTTGTTTTCATCTATGTGTCCACCTAAGCTATGCTTCAGGGGGGTGTTGGTGTAGGATATTTACCATGCACATATCTTAAGTACATGGGATTCCTCCACATAGGTGATTCACCATGCTTAGGTGTCCTAGGGTGTCATTATGGGCTTACACGCGTCATAGAGCGTCATAGGAGTTACATTTGACTGGCTATTTTAGGAATGTAACTCCCACCTCTTGACGGATACATTTGTGGGGGAGTTACACACCCCACTACTATATGTACACCCTTTCATCTTGAGCAATACGGTGGAAATGGAATAGAGTATGGGATTTGAGCCATTTTCCCTTAATGCATGCACATTGCTCTCATGGGTGATTTCTTTCTTCGATCTTGAAGCTACATCATTTTACAGTTGAGTGCAACGTTTTGACGCTCACGGATTCCCTCCAGATATTTGTCATTCCTCGACATGTACCTTAGAAATTCTCGAGGAAATGGCTAACATGAAAAAAACATCCTGTCACAATTGACATCAACCATAGATGGGTTGAAATCTAAGAACATTGTTGCAAAGGAACCTTTAGATATATACTGTCCTAAATGTAGGAATAGACATCCTTTGAGAGAATACCCTTTTGATGTCACAAACATGTGCTTGATTTCTAATTTCATTGTAATTTCCTCCCTTGTACCCCCATACATGCACTTTTCTACAGGTTTAGTGGAGTTTCCTTGTGTGATCCCCGACTAATTTGGCCACCCACAACATTTAGATAGGATTAGGATTAGTTTACTTTCAATAATAGGAGCTGCACCATTCAATGGAGAGGGGCGTAGCCCCATGAACGTTGGTGGAGACTCCTGATTTATCTACCCGACAAATTTTCTCACCAACATTTTTTATGACTCTATTAGGGAGATATTTTCCTGTGCGCCCAAAAATATCTCTACCCAAAATATCAAAAAATACAAAAAGAAGTATATATTAAACAAAAACAAAAAAATCAGATTTCAAAGGAAAATCATTTTTGAAGGTGACTCCATCAAGGAACAAACCCTTGTCACATTCGTTTCCCACACCATGAAGAAATTTCCAGTTGGAGTGCCATGAGTGATAGTGAAGAATATGTCTGCCTTTCGAGAAAGAAGATCGTTGATCAACCATGGTTGCAGACTAGTGTTGATAAAGGAAAAAGAAAGAACTTGTCACCGATGAAGAAGAATGGATTCAAAGTAGACATCGGATAAGGTGTAAAGCTCGAGAATATGCCAAATTCTTGAAAGATATGTATGAGCAACTTGAAGCAGCCCATAACAAGGAAGAAGAAGAGGAGATTTTTCCTATAAAGGAAGATCCTGAAGATCATTTGTACCACAAGGTTTTCATACCTAAAAGGTTCTTGAATGCCGCTAAAGAAAATCCTATCCTTGAGCCTTCCGATGAAGATAAAATCAGCATTCAAGAAGATGATGAAAGACAGACGGTGCAAGATCCACTGAAGAATATTTTTTAACCTCACGCATCTCACTACAAAATTGAGAACATTATCTTTCTTCCACTGCTCAATAGATGACTTCCTCACATACGGTGATGAAGAAATGAACATGTTGAAAAGAGAATATGTGGAAATACTTCAGAGCATAATAAAAGGAAATTCTAACCCCAAGTCTTTGATGAAATTTGGAGGTATGCTTTAGCTCTACAGATAAGATATGAACATCTTGAAGCACCACATCAAATGGAGGAAGAAGATGAGATGCGCCCTATGGAGGAAGACCCTGATGGCTGCCCATATTATGAGGTTTTCATTCTGGAATATTCTTGGATGCTTCTGAAGAAGATCTTATCATGGAACCTTCCGATGAAAGCCAAAGAAACATCATGGAAGAAGAAGTAGAAGACATGAAGATAAAATCACCATTCAGCAATTCCATTTGGCTCAAGGTAGAACCCATAAGGGGAATAATATATTCAATAAAGGAATATCCTTGTTGCATAATGGATGATCCAATGCTCTTTGAAGACTCCACCAATGATGAAGAAGATGGCCAATTCAAATTAAGCATGAATGATCTCCTTTCAAGTTTTGATCTTTCAATTAATGATGAAATGGAGAGATGTGAAGAAGTGTAAGAAAGTCACCCGACATCATGGTCTGAAGATGATGAATTCAATATGGTCATAGATAATCTTCCCTCCTATTTTGATTCTTCAAGTTATGAAGAAAATTCATGAAGAAATGGAGGAAGTCAAAGAATCAAACTCTCTTCCCGATGCAATCATGAATGATCAAATGGAAGAATCCCACTCTCTTTTCAAAGCTGAGGAGAATGAACAATTTAAACACAACCTCTACTCACTTGGGGATTAGAATCATCATCACGGTGAAAAAAATCCTTTCATCTTTCACCTGAGCAAGAAGATTCAATAATGGATGGTCAAGATGTAGCTGAAAATTCTTCTCATACTGCTTCCCTAACATGGTTCTCTACTTCTTACCAAGAAGAAGATGATATGGATTTTGAGCTTGAAGGAGTGCCCTTCCCATGAAGCTTGGACCTCTTCTCCTTGTTAGTAGGTGTCATGAATCAAGTATTCCTGTGTTTGCAAGAAAGTGAATCTTTGGCAACACAAAGCATGGAAGAGGTGAACGAGAATGTTTCAAATGAATCATGGGCCCGTATGGATCATATTTTTAACCATCTCCTAGAGGAACAACAAGAAGATTCTTCCAATGAAGATAAAAATGAGCCTATGGAAATTTCAGAAGAACTATTTGTACAAGATATCTTGAAGGCTATGGAAGAAATTGAAGATCCTCAACTCAGCCTTGAACTCTTAACCCGAGCTATGGAGATACAAGATAGGTATGAATCAATTTGTGCTTCCTATTTTGGTGCACCAATTTTTGATGTTGAGATGGAGCAGTTGGATAAGCTTGATGACTTCTCTAATACTTTGGTTGACGAGAATGAACATGAAAACATGTCTTTTTCTTCCACATCGTGTGAAGAAGTTCATGAGTGTAAAAGAAGAAAGGTTCTCGTATCTCCTTTGGAATTCCTCAATCTTGAAGATAACATCTCTGTTGTGGGAAATAATAACATGGAAAATATTGAGCTTATTTGCACCAAAGAAAGCCATTCAAAACAAAATAAAAATCTGCGAGAACATTGGGAGTGTGATCAAAACCAACTTGTTCCCATCGTTTTGGAATGGTCCACCAATGAAAAGCAAGAATTCATATGGAAAAATCCAATGAAGGGTGAGGAATGCTTATATGGCCAAACCAAAATCTTGAATTTTAAAATGATATCAAGATGCACTCCGAACGAATGCATATTGGCGACCATTTCTCTAGACAACAAAGCGGGAGTATGCATGATTCTTGCCAAATGATCCAAAATCAGACTGCACTCACCATCCTCCAAGCTCGATTCATCTTGAACATGTTCCCATGCTACAACAATATCTTAAGGATGATGAAGATCTCTGCTCAATGATTTAACCTCCATGTCCGAAAACACTTGCTCAGAGAAACAAAGTGGGATGTTTGGGGAAGTTCTTGAATGGGAAGAAAATCAGTTTGTTCTCACTCCTTCCAAGTGTTTTGCTGATATAAGAGACAATTTGAAGTCACAATTCAAATAAGATGAATGTTTTCATGACAGGAGAAATTTTCCCACTCTTGAAGACATGGAAGAATGGTGTCACATGGTCACAGGACGTCAAGCGGGAACATCAAGGTACAAGAGCTCGAGAAGATAACAAAGTGTTCATTGGATGTAAGAATGTTCTCTGTGCAATATGAGTATGAAGATGGAATCTTGGTCAGCCTTCTTCTTCTCAAGCCATGCAAAGCCATCACAAAAGCATGGTTTGATCAAATAACAATTTTTGTGCTTCAAAGGTCGACTTTTATCTGCTATTTCATGATGGCATGTACTTTTCTCAACCCGTTTCCGGGTATGTGTATATCCTTTCCTAAAATCTATAAATTTTCCTCCCCCTGTATATAATTCTCATTTCTTATTGTGTGTTGTTTTCCCCCTTCATGTGTTTCCCTTCCATTTTTTTTTGCGCACGTGTGTGTGTTTAATAAAGAAAGTTGTGTAGCCTATTTTTTCTAGTGACTCTGCAGGGCCCAATGGATAAGGCACTGGTCAATGGATTATATGGTCTAAAGTTGAGATTATGGATTCTCCATGTCACGTATTCGCTGCACTCAGTCCATGTCATGTCCCCAAGCTAGAGCCAACTTGTTTTTATGTAAATGTGCAACAAGGAAATTGACAATTTCCAAGCATGACAACTATACCCTTGTGTTATTTTTTCAAGTTTTACCCTTCCAAGGCACCCCAAGTCTACCCAGTTAGTCCGAGTGACCTCCTAATTTATGTTATCTCATCCCCCTAGGTGATTTAGGAAAGTCCAATCATTCCCCTAGGTGATTTTAGAAGTTCATTGAAAAATGCAAACTTTGGGCGGTTGTGGGAAGGGCTATCACTGGCCTTCCTAGGACTGGAGCAACCCCATGGAGCAGAACATAAAATCTAAACTAGACATGGAGGTGAATCAAAGGCCTAGGAACATCATGTAATTTATTTATGAATATTCAGAACGATCAAGAGAAGATGGGACACTTTCACTAAAATCGGGGTTTATAGGCCTAGGTAGTGCATAGGCCAAAACAAATATTGAGCTTCAAGGTGATTCCGGGAATTCCGGATGGAGTTAGGAGAAAAAAAAACATCTTTGGAAAGTGAATTATAATCCATATAATAAGGTGAAATTATTTTTTTCGCAACACTTTGGTGCAATGGGTTTGCAAGCATTTTTCTCATGCACAGGTGGAGTGCCTAATAAAAATATGTTTTTTCATGGATAAAATGGAGGAATAAATACCCGAGACCACCAAAATTGAATTCATAAGGACATTTCCAGTCAATACAATATAAAATTTCATCAAAAAGTCCATCGGGAGCTCAAGTTATCGCCATTTCAAGTTTCCCTCTTGGAGCAAGTTCGGGAGTTAGTCAAATTTTGGAAGGACACGTGTCAGCTCCAGGAGCCTGGTAGGATTTTTTTCCCTCACGTCCCTTAAGTTTAGGGACATCAAGGTTGGAAAAATTCACCCAGCCCCTAAGGATACTTCTGGTCACCCATGTGACTAGCTTCCAACCCCTCAGTGCTTTAAAGTTGTTTTTTTGGATTTAATCCCCGCCGTCAGATCTCCACCATGTGTCAAGATAAGGTGCACTACAAAAATTGATGTACCTCATGTCCCTTTGAGGTGAGGGATGTTAGGGACATGAAAATTTTCCCAACTCAAACTCAAAAATTTGAAATTTTTTCTAATTGTTTTCCGCTTCTCACTGCTAGAAGAAAAGTTGCAGAGAACACCTCAGTCCACCATTGTTGCTCCAAACCAGACTCTACCATGGAAACCAAACCTTCCAATCCATTAATATGCATAGGTTTCAAATAATATATTTATTAAAATATCTATAGGAATGAATAATGAAAGAGAAGAGCAAAGGAATTCTTCAGAAACCTCCATTGCATCGTGAGATGAAGATTTGAACATATCTTGCAAGCTAGTGCACGAAACGAAGAACTGTTTGTTGCTGAGTTATTCACTCTTGAAGGCCATTAAAAATCACCTTTAAACCTCCCATTCACATAAAGGAATTCTCACAGAGAATAAATTTCACTTCCAGCTCCACGAAGAACAAAGTTCAATTTCTCGTCAAACCGACAACCAGATCGAAGAGAAATTTCACTAGTGAGACAAGAAGCAAAAACCTATTGCAATGGAGTTGATTTCATCGTGAACAGAGAAAAAATACAGATATGTAAATTTCAAGCTCCATTAATGGCTGCCATGAAATAGTATTGAAAAAAAAATCAGCGAGCTACCTCTCCACTTCTCAGGGTTCTAGTGGCGAAATCGTGCGAAAATTGGAGGGAATGATCGTTGAAAAATCTAGTTTCGCGTGAACTAGTTTTTACACCATGAAGTCCCTATTTTTTAGGGATATGGAGGACTGAGTTTTCATCATAGTTCTACCCTATCACATGAAGAACAACTGTGAAAAAGGCAACGAGCTACCTCTTCACTTCTCAGGGTTCCAGTGGGCAAAATCGCGTGAAAATTGAAGGGAATGATCGTTGAAAAATCTAGTTTTGTGTAAACTAGTTTTTGTGCCATGAAGTCCCTATTTTTAGGGATATGGAG
Source organism: Taxus wallichiana var. yunnanensis (assembly GCA_018340775.1). Taxonomy (NCBI): domain Eukaryota; kingdom Viridiplantae; phylum Streptophyta; class Pinopsida; order Cupressales; family Taxaceae; genus Taxus; species Taxus wallichiana. The sequence goes on from CM031244.1 coordinate 643,959,317, forward strand.
GGCTATGTTTTTTCAGTATTCTTCCCCTGCTGATGAAAATATCATTTTCCACTTGTTCAGACGAAGGAATTACTCAAAATGTGGAGCGTGGAACCCCGAGAATAAAACCCAGAGTTTCAAGACTTGTTTTGTTGCAATCTGACATTTGCGGTGCACTTACTAAAAATAGCATGCCTTCCTACATAGGGGTATGTTACTTTGGGTAAGCCACCATTTGAAGAGGCTATGAAGAAGGTAGTGAACACAAAGGGAGTATCACAGAAAAGTCATCAAAAAGGTCATCTCGGCTCACAATTGACACTTACTAAAAATAGTAAGTGGTTCCACAAGCCCTTACTATAAATAACCAGTTGGTCCAAAAGGCAAGAGGAACACAATAAGAAGAAATAATTCAAGCTACCATAGCTAGTTGAGGTTGGGAAAAGCTAACTATGACACTTACTAAAAATAGTAAGTTTCCCCATGTGTACTTACTAAAAATAGTAGGTTGTTCTCAAAGGGAAAGTTTGGCACAATGGGACATTGAGGGATAATCATTCAGGTCGATATCACCATTTGGGGTCTAGAAAGGAAAACTCCAACACTTACTAAAGATAGTAAGTTGTCCCTTCCAAATATAGTAAGTGTCAAGGAAACATGAATTTCAAGTGCACGGTTGGTCTAGTTTCTCAGGTGTAATCAATCATGAAGAGATGGAGGTTTTCGTGGTTTGGACGATCATCTCATATTACAAAGTAGGGCATCGCAAGGCACATCATGTGAATTCATCTTCATCACTTAAAGATCTGAGTGATTCAAAGAGAGTTGATCAGAATGATTTCAATAAGTCAAGGAGTTCATCAACCAAGTTTCAAGGAGGGTCATTGTGGGCATTGTATGTGTTCATCTCAAGCTTGCATTGGTAAACCTCAAAATAGTGTTTCTAAACACTCATTCTATGGTCCATGATGTCTATGCATCATAGATTTTGTGGTCATCACTAGATTGGGAAAATGATTCAAAGTTATTCAAGGAGAAATCTTCATCAGTGTAGAAGATCACTAGTGGCAGAAATCTTCACTCAAAGTTCATGATTGCATCAAGGCATTCAAAGCATTTCATCATGAGGAGTGTTTTCCCTTCATTCCTTCCTTCTTCCTCTCTTTCCCTCTCTTATTTCTCTCTCCATTCTAATTCTTCATTATGCATCATTATTTTATTTCGTCCTATTCACTTAAGTGACCTATTTTAAATTTGTAAAAAGTATTTTCTCAAAATTATAAGAGAAATACTTAATTCATGGAAAACGAAAGGTCACGAGTGGAATATGGAAACAAAGAGTCATGTGAGGGAGGTGAAAGGACAATTTAGATTGCTATAAATTGGGATGGCCTCTCCATTCCAAAAATTCTAGATTTTGGAAGAACTCTTACTATGTAGCATTGTGATAGCTTGGTTGAAGCTTTGTATTCATCACTACACATGGAATAAAAGCTACACTTCTTCTATTTCCCTTTCTTTTTTTTCCTCTATTTATATCTTTCATGCACTTTGCAAGCATAGTTGATCTTGTATGGAATTGGAGAGGAACTTGGTGTCCTCGATAGATGAATTTAAAAACTTGGTGTTTTAATTCATTGGTCCTCGCTAGCTTCATTGTTCTTTCCTCTATATTAAAGGTTGAACTACTTCAGTTACTAGGTGTGAGCTCTGTAATCTACTCACGGAAATAATATTCCTTGCATAATTCCCCCTCTTTACCTTTGTCATCACTGTAATTTCCTCCCTTGTACCCCCTGTGCTGCTTGATTTGCCACACTGAGTTCAAAGTGGAGTGTCACCGTGTGATCCCCGACCAATTTGGCCACCCACAACATTTATAAAGGATTAATATTAGTTTACTTTCAATAATGGGAGTTGTACCATTCAATGCAGAGGGGCATAGCCTCATGAACGTTGGTGGAGACACCTGATTTGTTTACTCAAAAAAATTTCTCACCAACACCACTATTGTAGTGAAAAATAACATGGAATAAATTGTTGAGCCACACACCACATCGATGAAGAGGATATTGTAGCTATGGAAACCAGAAATATGGCTATGAAAATTCAAAATGAGGCTACGGAAACAACTATTTTAGATTTCGCGGATAATATCACCGAGGTAAGTGTCATTTCTATTATAAATTGTGAAGAAATCTATGATTATCCTAAAGAACATACAGTCATTGATTTCCATTGTCCTTTAGCCAATGTTTTGTCCCCTGAAAACATGATTATTTTGCACAATCATTACTATTTTGTGAATGGTCAATCAATCTCCAATGTTTTGGTGGATCTTGGCGCTTCTATCAATGTCATAACAACATATATGTTCATCTCGTTGTCTTTAACATGATTACAACCAACCAATATTGTTCTTCATTTGGCAGATCAATCGATTGTTGTACCATATGGAGTGATTGAGGATGTTATGGTCACGGTTGAATATTTTTAGTATCCTGTCGATTTAATGGTCTTACAACCTAAAGCTCGGATGTTGGGATACCCAGTCATATTAGGGAGGCCTTGGTTAGCTAATTTTGTTGTGTACATTGATTATAGGTTAGGAAAAATGACTATTTTGAATTGGAAAAAAGTAAAGAATATTTAGCTTTATCCTCTGCCTAGCCATTTGTGGATGTCTATGATCATGTATGGGTTGATTTTTCGGATACTAACAATATGAATTCTTCTTATCTCGACCACTATTGTAGTGAAAAATAACATGGAAGAAATACTTGTTCATACACCATGTCCGATGAAGAGGATATTGTAGCTACAAAAACTAGAGTTGTGGCTATGGAAATTCAAACTGAGGCTATGGAAACAACTATTTTAGACTCAATGGATAATATCACCAAGGTAAGTGGCATTTCTATTAGAAATTATGAAGAAATATTTGATTATCCTGAAGAACATTCAATCATTGATTTCCATTTTCCTTTAGCCAAGGTTTTGTCCCTTGAAAACATGACTATTTTGCACATGCTACAACCTCATGTTTGTCCCTTGAATTCTCTAATTGTTGATGCAGAGCTTGTTATTATGAAAGATACTAAACAAGTGATTGTTGACATAGGAAAAGAGTTGACCATTGGTAACAATTTAGAAGCCAACCGAGAGACTAAGTTTGAAGATATCTTGAGGAAGCATTCCAAATATTTTGCTTGGGGTTATACTGACATGAAAGGGATTCACCCAAGCATCTGCACTCACCATATTTACACCAAGGATGTTAAACCTATTCGGCTATGCCACGATGAAGAATTAATCTAACACTTAGAGACATTTTCAAGAATGAGATAGAAAAATTGTTGAAGGTAGGATTATTCTATCATATATCTGATAATTAGTGGATATCACTATTAGTTATAGTTCCCAAGAAAAATGGTAAGTGGAGAATTTTCATAGACTATAGGGAACTTAATAAAGCCACTAAGAAAGATTACTTTCCCTTGCCCTTTATTGATTATGTTTTGGACAATCTGGCAGGAAAGAAATATTTCTCCTTCTTGGATGGGCTTAGTGGGTATAACCAAATTATTATAACACCTGCTGATTAGGATAAGACCACCTTCACTTGTCCCTGGGGTACATTTGCATATAGAGTTCTACCATTTGGGATTTGTAACACACCTGCTACCTTTTAGAGAGAAATTTTGGCCATTTTTGTAGACCTTACAAATGATTTTGTCAAAGTTTATATGGATGACTTTATCTTGTCACGGTTGCTCAAATTTTGATGAATATTTGAACAATCTTGAAAAAGTGTTAACTAGATGTGAGTAGCACAAACTTTCCTTGAGTCATGAAAAATTTCTGATAATGGTTGATCAAGTAATTGTCTTGGGTCACCATATTTCTGCCAAAGGTATATAGGTCGATCCTAAAAGATTGAAGTAATCATTAAACCGCCTACACCAATAAATCATATGGATATCAAGAGTTTTCTTGGGCGTGCAGAATACTATAGGTGATTCATAAAATATTTTAGTAAAATTCTTGCACCCATGTTTTCTTTCTTTGATAAAAGATTGTGTCTTTGAATGGTCTCCTCAAAGTCAAGGGCTTTTAAAGATATTAAAGAGAAGTTAACCACTACTCTAGTTTTGAGAGGACCCAATTGGGGACAACCTTTCCATATTCACAATGATGCTTTTAACACACAAATGGGATTTGTTCTTGGAAAAAGGATGAGAAAGACTAGATGTATGCCATATATTTTATCAACAAAAATCGATTCTATAGAGAGGAACTACACCAATACAAAAAAATAGATTTTAGTTGTTGTTTACTCTTTGAAAAAATTCATACATTATATTCTTGGATCAAAATATTTGTGTATACTAATCATTCATCCATAAGATATTTGATGAATAAACAAGTAGTAGGAGGTAGAATTATTACATGGTTACTCTTGTTGTAAGAATTTAACTTATCTATTATTTATAGACACAGCAAGGCTAATGTTTTTGTTGATTTCCTTTCGAGATTCGGGGAAGAAGATCCAGTCCATGACCACTTTACAAATGGCACTTATTTGCAATATCAACTCAAATCCATGTTTTGTTGATCTTATAAACTACATAACCACATGGAAGTTTCTTTCCTACTTTACCAATAAGGAACTAATGAGATTAGTTAAAAATAGTTCAACATACAAATGGTGTAATGGAATTTTATTTAAATGTTGTCTTGATATGGTTCTTCACAGGTGTGTTTGAGAGGACGAAGTATATGACATACTTAGAGCTTGTCATGATGAACTTGAAGGAGGACATTACTCAATAAAGAGGAAAATTCATAAGGTACTTGGAGCTTGGTATTAATGTCCCTCTCTTCAAAAAATATGTCAAGAAGTACGTGTGGTAGTGTGATGCATGTCATAGAATGGGAAAGCCTACGTTTTCTACTAAAATTCCCCTCAATATTCAGTTGGTCCTAGGACCATTTGAGAAGTGGGGAATTTATTTCGTTGGACTGCTTTGATCCCCTATCCTAGGAGAAAGAGTATTTGTTGATATGCACTTTGATTATGTCACAAAATGGGCCGAGGTTCAAGCATTGGCATCTACCAATGAGGATGTTGTAGATGACTTTTTGTACAACATGATTATGTTGAGATTTGGTGCTCCAAAAGCCATTATATCCGATTAGGAACCTCAATTTGTGTATAATATGATTGAAGCCTTCTTGTATATATATTGAATCAAGCATCGAAATTCATCACCATGCCACCCCCAATCCAATGGGCAGGTGGAAGTCAAAAACATAGAACTGGAGAACATTTTAACCAAAGTTGTCAATGCAGACGAAATAATCGGGTACCAAAACTCCCGAAGCAATTTGGGCCTACAATACAACCTGGAAGACTACTACTGGTTTCTTCATATATGAACTAATGTATGGGAAGAAGCCACTGCTATTGCTTGAGTTTGAATTACAGACTTGGAGGATGATAATGAAAATTAGAATTGAGTTGGACGAAACACAACGTGAGAGAGTAATCTAACTGAACAAACTGGATGAAATGAGGATGGAGGAAAAGCAACAAACTAGAATTATTCAACATCAAATAATAACTTATGCTCATATCAAGCACAAAAATTTTAATGAAGGAGATTGGGTCTTAGTTTTTGACTCAAAGTATCAACAATTGAAGGCAAACTAAGAACAAGATGATTGGGACCCTACTAGATCGAAAAGGTTTTTGATAATGGCTCTGTGAGACTACTACCGATCGATGGAGACATGAGAACTCTTTTGGTGAATGGACATAGATTAAGGATGTATCAACATCCTTTGGATAAAGAAACCTTCAACAAAGATATGTTGTTATGCGAAGGAATGGATTTAGTGGAGGAGCTTGGCTCTTCCCGCCAAGAATAGTTGTTTTTGAATTTAAATAAAGGAAGATGATCATGCTTTCGATCTTCTTCCCCTTAGATTGTAGTTGTTTTGTTTATTTCATGCTTTCAATAAAGGTTAGGAATGTTAATTATTAGAATGTACATTGATCACATTTATTCTGTGAAGGTAGGAAGTGGAGTTCTATGGATATCGGGAGTTGAGTGTGCAAGGAAAGTACATTCTTTCTTCTATGGATATTAACCTTTTCAGCATTCCCCCATTGTATTTATTTAACATGATTAAATTAAACAAAATTTTTGATGCATTTATTGGGGATATAAATCAAAATATTATGCCAAGGAGAGGAGTGTAATGAATACTAATGATTAAATCAGCCGCTTTGTGTGTCATATTTTTATGGAAGTGCGGTGGCTTTGTGAGAAGGATAAGTGACATCCTAATTCATGATGATATGATGTGAGATGTGCGATGAATTAAATATTTCCATATGAACTAAGTCCTATCAAATTTTTCCACCGCCAAACTTGTCTGACTCAATGCCAATTAATAGCTTAAAAAATATTTCAAACTTCCAATGTCATTGTTGCATGCAATTGCTATGTTCCTCCACATATTCCTTCACCAATTTTTTGAATTTTCATCCACCTTGATTCAGCTATAGGGTAAAAATAAATCTAAACCATATTCTCTAGAGCCGCTACTATGAAATGTTGTTATTTCTTAGGTATTTCATGATGTAGGGTGGTTAGATTTTATCAGAAAATTTGAGGGTTTTGATGAGTATTTGGTTGATGAGTTCCTAATAAATTTTGAGGCAACCTGCTCACGAATTGGGGTAAAAGAATTGAGATAAGTAGCCAAATTGTTTCTGACCTATCTAGCTTACTAGATTTTGGTCTCAAGGTTGTGAATAATGCACCACTCAAAGATTTAATACCATTGTTTCATGAAGAAGGTGAAGCTCTTCTAGAAGTAATTCTTACTTTCGGTGGAACTCAAAAGGGAATTATACAAGAGAGTTTTCTGGTCTTTGGAAAGAATTAGCTAAGTGGGTCAACATATATTTTATCTATGATGGACAACCATCATCGTACTGGAGAATATTCACTAAATATTTTGACTCATTTGAAGAGGGTTTGCACAAACCACTGAACTCGGGGTTAATTTACATGAGTATCTCACTGAAGGGGTCATCAAAGTGGGACAAAAGTACAAAAATGGGGGTGGTAGAGCTGCCTTGAAGCACCCATGACTTATCCAATTAATATGTTCACATCGGAATTTATAGGCCTAAGAGAAAGATCGAAAAAATGAGTGCAGGGGAGGGTTCAAACAAAAGAAAATCAAGAAGGAATTGTCTCCCAGTGTTTGACCTAAGCTCAAGTCAACTCCTCACCCTTCAAGAGAAACTATGGAGGAATCTGCTAGTAAGGATAACCCGTCCTTTGTGCCACAAGTTTCCAAAGGTAAAAATACCCTACCAGTCCATTTTGCTATGTCGTTGCGACCAAAAAGATCTTGTACCTTACAAAGACCTAAAGTTTCCCAACCTGAAATGATTCATGAGGATTATTCTCCCATTTTGGAGGAGAAAGATGAGGTTGGTACTTAAACCCCTTTATTGAACAATCGAAGGATGATGAATTCACAAAAACCATTCCTACAACACAGTTCCTTGACACTGATATGCTAGACATTCCTATAGCTCCGGAAAGTGATCCTCGAAGCTCCAAAAATGCTTACAAAGTGCCATAAATATAGACTAGAGCTCCAGAAACTATTACAGGTGGAGGTTGGTGGTTAGGAACTACATGGAGATGATGTGTTAAAGCATTACCAGGATGAAATTGCTTCCTTGAAAGAAAAATTGAAAGGTATGCAAGAAACCAATTTTTCTTTACAAACTAAATTTGCACAAAGGATTGTAGAGAAAGTTAGGGAAATTACTGCTTTAAAGGTAGAAGTTAGTAGTCTCAAAAGACAAAGGGATATTGGTCTGAAAGTATGGAATGATTTAACTCAGTTATCTCTTCATAATAAAGAATTGAAAAAGGAAAATAAAAAGCTTAAAGAAGAGATTGAGGCCAATACAAGTGATAAGAAAAAGTTAGAATCTATTATGGACTCTATTTGTCCTTTGGCCTAAAATTTCTAGCTTGTAGGAAACCCTCCTCCATCTACAATATGTTTATTCAAGAACAATTTTATGCTTGGCAGTTGATGAGAATGTGTAGTAAAGAACCTTATGAGGCCCCTGATGGCAAAAATTTCTTGGAAATTTATCAAAAGTGTACTCATAAAATTTAGAATTTGATGTGTGAATTTTACCTTCATAATATGTTGGTCACTAATGTTCCTGATTTCTTCATAAAGTTTTCTGTGGGGATTTTCAAATAAAAGCCTTTCAATCATTACTTAGAAAACAATTCACATGGAATGAGAAAATTGAATTGTTCAATCAGACAACCTGGACTATAGGTTTCTACATCCAATCGACCCATCACAATGATGTGTGTCAATGAAGAAATATTTCAGGTCTCTTTACTACCACGCTGGTATAGGGAGAAATACTTTAGAGGTTTTAGCAAAGTGTATTCAGGATCTTGAGGTTTACAGTTAACAACATTTTGGTGAAGCACTGCAAGCTTGTGATAAGCGATGAGATACATTGAGCCTGCCACTAAAGAGAAGGGAAGTGATCTCTCCCCAAAACCTCAGTTGGAGCATGAGAAGGGGGGATGCACTCGTTGCAATTATCAGAGAAAAATGAAAAGGTGTACAGTAATGAGTGGGTTGGAATACAAGTAAGACCACCCCTTCTCTGAATCCCATGACTACCTGGTAGAACAATGATTCCCAGTCTTATGATAGCTTTATAGCATGTGCATAATTTATTTCAAACACTTAGGGGTGTAAGGGAATAAGAAAGCAATATGCAGATCAATTTGAAGAGTATGACATGGCACAACAACTTGGCTAGAGAGCAGGGCAGAGATGAGTTTGCATAGGGACATGCAAAAGGTAAAGTGCATGGGAGATGATGAGTGCATAAATTGATCTATTATATCATCTATATGGCTATTGATTTATTCCTAAAAATATTAATTTATGCATGGGGGATGTTTTATATAGTTATATCCTAGCAAGGTTGATGCATTTCTCTTGTTTTTGTTCATGCAAACTGTTGACCATAGAAATTACCTACTAACTATTTCTATGAGTAATGTGGTGATGTGTGCAAGATAATGATGAGCATTTTCTGCCAATTCTGGAAGTTGTAATCAAGGAGGTGAGTCTTTAGCTATCATGTTATCATGGAGGATTCTTCCATAATAAGCCTACAAACACGAATCATGTTTTTAGCTATATAATAGGATTTCATGAGCTTTAATGAGGTTGTTATTGGTTGAATTCGGTGCCTATAATTTTGGCACGCTTTGTAATTAACTTGTCTCTATAAACACACCTTCATGAGAACAATTTAGTAGTAGTTGATATAGTAGTTTTACAAGTACAATAATATATCGGTTAATATTTAATTTCAGTCTTGTGATGGAGTTATGTTCTGGAACTTATTTGAATTAATATAATTGATGTCATTTTGAATATCATCTAGTGTTATCCCAAGGAAGAGGAAGGGCCCACTTAACCAAGGTGATTGAAGGATTTATGTTTCATGCATGCTCGTGGTTTCTACTAAGTTGAAGTTTGAATGTTTATTTGAATGCAATTACTTATTTCCTTGCTTTGGTACATTTCCTTACTACTATTTCAATTTAGTGTGTGTTATTTCAATTCTGCTATTTCAATTCATTATGTGTGTGTTATTTCAATTATGTTATCTTAATTTAGTGTGTGCATTTCCATTTCAATTAAATTATTTCCTTTGAACACATTTTTATTACAACAATGTTGTTTCAGTAGCTTAACATTACATTTCTGTAGATTAGAAGAGAGTCAAGGGGAAACACACCAATCAAAACCCCCAAAAAGGAACCACCAAACAACTGAGTTGCATAAGGCTTCATTACATACAACCTTAGACACATAGCCCTAGTTTTATAATGACACTGGCATAAAAATTTATTAGTTAAATGATTGGAGAATACAACGACCCATCAGCTACCTCCAAATTTGATTACTTACCACAAACAACATGGTTTGGAAGTCAAGTTAGAGCACCAATTTTCATATGTGTTTTTGACAAGATATCATGTCAATGACAAAAATAGTCCTACAAGTAAGAAATGGGCAAATGAATAAATTTAGAAATACTAAAGAGGGAAATTAACACATTATTAATGGCACAAGGTGAGAATCATACAAGTTATGTTTGATTATTTTGTAGAGGGGGTTTGTGCAAACAGACAATGGTGCCTTCTTTCAACATCCTATCTAAAACCTTGATTGACAATTTGGAGGGTAGTACTACTGTTTGAAAGTACATTCCATCATAAAGGTCCACACGATATTGGACCTCAAGATTCAACATAGATCAAAGGGGGCACAAATTCAGTAGTTGGAATGTTGGTTTGGTATCAGAATAACCCTCAATCAGACGAGCAATGCCCCCAAATGTCAAATTTGTGTCCATGAAGTGAATAAAAACTAAGAACTTTGGAGTACTGCACATTTACTCCAAATACATGAGTGGACTATGTTTGTAATTGTGCAAGGGGGAAATAAAGCAATTATGACTATTTACATTTTTGTCGCTACAAATGAGTCCAAATAAAAAGGGGCATTACAAACATAAGTTTGACCAAATAATTTTCTCTACATTCAAATAAACACAAGGCATAAACAACCAAAACTCCAAAAATGGAATATCACAAGAAAATGAATCGTTTAAACGAAAGGTACACATATGTAAGAGTGAAATAATTTAGAGACACTTAACTTTTTTATATTAAGAGGCACACAACTTTTTATTTCATGAAAGCAAAAGCAAAGCATTTAAAGTAAAGGTGTCTACATGAAAGGACAAAAGAATTAAGAGAAACATCACTTTTATAGTATGAGATAGTAAGATTATTAGTTTTGCAACATGAATATGAAGAAAGAAACATATAAATTTGCGATCTCAGAACACCCCAAAAATATAGAGATAACTAAAAAAGGTCCATATCTAAATAGAGAAGAAAAAAGAAAGAATAACGCATGAACTTACAAAAATTTGATTTTTTATACATTATTGTTATAACAATATAAACATGGATTTACAAAATACATGTAACATTCTATAATGTGTTTCAATATACAAGCACAAAATTTTTGTTAAGCAATTCTAAGTTGTTTGTATTTACTGAAATGAAGAAGTGTAAAACATTAATAACAAAATATGGAAACGAGCTCGAGAAAAGCTTGGACGTGTGTTTTTCTATATTTTCCCTCACAATGTAAACAATGCACTACAAAATATGGCTTGTATAATCCATGTTAGAAAACTACATAAAGATTCACCTTACATATAATTTGAACACTTTATCATGTATAAATTTTTAACGACAAGTTTCTTGAAATCTGTATACTTTGCAACAATTGTATCACTATAGTTTTTTTATGTGAACCCATAAGCAAACATGTCATTACAATTTTTCCTTTTTAAACTTAGATATACAAAAAAATAACAAAATATGAACATGGAGTTGTCAAGGTTTTTTTATTATTTCGTATTTGTTGGCATAACATTAACGCAAATCTACAAAAATAAGTTTCATAATCCAATCTAAATACAACATCTCAAAACATAACCTAATACAAACTTGTGGCCACAAACATTTGACAACTTTATAGTCTTCAACATTGTATAACTATACTTTTGTTTCTAGAGACATAATGAAGGAGGCAATTACAAATTTCTTTTCTTTTCAAAATTTTTGTTGCTTGCATTTGGAATTTGTTTTGTAAATTTCTTGAGTTTTTTTCCAGAATGCATTTTTGAAGTTGGTACACCCATATTTTTCAATTTGTGTGGAGGTTCATATTTCATTGCATCTTCATTGGAATCGTACACCAATCCAAAGCCTCATGAATGAGGACCAACTATACGGAACTTAGAAAGGTACAAAGGGGATGTTGGCATCAAGTGTAGGCATTCTATGACCATTTATGGTATCATTAGTTTGGCCGGTTTTGGTTTCCTACAATGCAAAACATTAACAACAAATTGAATCCTTTTAAACTCTTCTTCCTTTTGCAAGTGGGGTGTAGTGAGAGTCACACCAATTAGAGGGGAAATTATGTTTCTAGTCTTCATTTCTCCAAGATGAAAACGAAAAGCAAGCAAACACTTTGTCAAACAAGAAATGAAGTAAAATCCGTGAAAAAAACACTTGTTTATATTTCGGCCAGGGGAAAGGGCACATATTAGAAATCATACGAAAGATGCAACAAGGAGAAAAATTGAAGAAGGTGTCTTCCTCTTCAACGAGCAACTTTAAAAAACCTTATCGATGAGTATTCCGACACTTGACTTGGGGAATTTCAAAGTGGCCGCATAAGGACAAAAACCCCTCAACACACAACGAATCTTGTCAGGAACGAAGCCACATGCCCCCATGTACTGAAGCATTTTTTGTATTTAAAGGGAGATTTTAGTAGAAAAAAGAGCAAACAAGTAAATGATTTCATGACAATAAAATACAAAATTTAGAGCTTCACCAAAAATCAATAAATATAGACATAGAAATTTGTTTTTAATCATGCACAAACACCAATGAATACATATATTGAAAGCAAATTATATCCCAACAAAAATCAATACAAAAAAATTATAATTGTGAGTTTCATGTGTATTCCAAATGTTTCACAAATACTTAAGACCTTGAAATGATATTTGAATATCACTCACAAATGAATGTAAATGATGATATTTCAATATTCAAACATGTCCATTAAATAGAGTCTAGACCAAGAATTATTAAATATAGTTTAAACCCTTAAATTTCATTGAATAAAGTCAAAATATTTAAATATTATTTTTTATATATTATTTTTATACCGTTCTCCCATCCCGAGTACATCGTTTCTTTTTCTATTTTAGAAACCTCATCTTGATATCCCTCCTCCATGAATCACAAATTCTAAGGATTAAGGCTACCCAAGGAGAGGGACTGCAATTACAATTTTGTTGACTAACTTTGACGACCAAAGAACGATTTATAGACTAATATAACTTAAAAAACATATTTAAAGGGGAAAAGTTAAAAGTTGTATTTGGGGCTATATAAGTCCCATAAAAATCATTTTGACTCAACATGGATAAAGGGGTTAAAACATGAGCCTATTTAGATTATGAATTTATAGTGTAAAACATTTTTAAAATTATATTACCGATATCACAAATATCATGCTCAATCCCAAAGAATACATTTCGGTATAGAAAGGGGAAAGGTTTTGTCACATTATTTTGAAAGGAGTTATGTTTCTATTTATTTTGAGAGATTTAAGGATGTAGATGGAATTCTACTCTACACTTCAGAAAGGTGTTCATTCATTTTTAGGGGAGCTAATGTTGCGACGATTTCTTTCTAATCTTTCACAAATTAAAATTCTCATTATTGGCATGCTCAACAAAGATCAATCAATTAAATAGAGCACTAAATTTGAAAAATCGGTCATTTCTTTCAAATAATACAACATCATTGAAATTGAAAATTATAATAATTATTTCTCAATTTTATACTTTGTTTCTATATGTGGTGGTCTTTGTTCTATTACGCAAGACTTCGTAAGGGCGTGTGAATTTATTATATTTTATAGAAAATACTATAGACGAGGAACTAAATTACACCATTTGGAGAAAAATCATATGTATTAATCAAAGTGGTGAAATATTTGAGGTCACATATCCATAGTTATGACTTATAAACATTTTTTCTCATACTAAGGTGAAAGACATTTTAACTTAACTTGAGTCTTCAAGAAAGAAGTGCAAATGGATGAATAAATTGTAAGAGTTTGGTATTGAAGTGTACACTACATGCAATTCCCTACAAAATAAAATCCATAAAAGCAACACGATTTGTTTTATAATTTAAACGTGTGGAAATAAGGAAGCAATATTTTTATTACAATAGCAATGTTTTTTACTATTGTGCATGCGTAAACCATAAACCATTCCTATAAATATTACAACTAATATTTTAGATTAATATAGAATTTAATTTCATACTTTGTATTATTTATCGTGATAGAGTTTGTCGCGATTCCTAAAAAATGAACAAATGTTTGAGTATGATAAACATCAAAATGAAATCATTTGCAAACCCAAATCTTTCGCCTTAACAAGCTTTGTATATTTGACATTATGCATGGGTCATCTTATTTATTTTGATATTGTAGCGATCATTAACCATTGATAATAAATTCATAAATGGACTATATATGCAAACCTAATATAGATCGATGTTTGTATAATGATTTTTGCCTATGTAACCAAAATTATTTGAGATCATGTTTGGCCCTTCGTGATTTTTTTCCTAAACTTTCTATGAATGCAATTATTCTATATGGTTGATTTACCATGAGTCAAGTTATGTTACTTATAATCGAGGTTTACAAGGTATATATTTTATAAACCAATTAGATCTACTCTAGCGATATGGATTAGTCAACTTGATCGAAAAACATAATAGGTACCAAATCTAGTCAAATATTTAGCATGATGTAGCTAGTTCAGGATCATATGTTGAGGTGTGCCATAAATTGAGGGGTTTGTTTATGGACATTGAGAAAAAAATTCATTCATTCACTTAATGAATTAAGTCTCCCAATTCAGGTGGCTTGTAGTGATTGGCGGCTCTAGTATTTTGAGAATTTAATACCAAGAAGTTCTTACTTTTATTCAACATTACTACCTAATGTAAAAGAGGGTTGTAACATGAGTTGTAAGAAAATGATTTCTTCATAATATACTTTTAGTACATTAGGGGATTTCTTAAGAATTTTGTGGATCTCCTTGTCCAAGAAATCAAGACTTGCATATTTTTTAGTTTCATGTCTATGCATTTGGACCCGTTTGAAAGAAATGTGTGGATTACATAAACATATGTTTTAGAGACTTCGAGAGATGCCCATATTACTCTTTGATGGACTATTATAACTTAAAAACACATTTAAAGGGGGAAAAGTTAAAAGTTGCATTTGGGGCTATATAAGTCACATAAAAATCATTTTGACTCAACATGGATAAAGAGATTAAAACATGAGCCAGTTTAAATGATGAATTTATAGTGTAAAACATTTTTTTAATTATATTATCGATATCAAAATATCCTACTCAATCCCAAAGAATACATTTTTGATATAGAAAAGGGAAAGATTTTGTGTCACATTATTTTGAAAGGAGTTATGTTTTATTTTGATAGATTTAAGGATGTAGATGGAATTCTTACTCTACACTCTAGGAAAGGTTTTCATTCATTTTTAGGGAGCTAATGTTGTGAGATGATTTATTTTTAATCTTTCATAGATAAAAATTCTCATTATTGGCATACTCAACAAAGATCGGTCCAAGGAAAACTTTAAGAGTCCCTCCGATAAAAGCCTTAGAAATATTTGGTGAATATTGGTAAAACCACATTCGCATGTATGGCGAATCACAAGAAAAGTTGTTTCATGTGGAAGGAATTTTTAACATGATTGTGGGAATAGATGGGCCATAATACATATCCATTGGCTTTAAGATACATTAGCGATCAACATGCTGCCGACCAACATCACTCAGCTACATACTTCTGATGATAGCATATAGAATGCTACACGGCCGATATGCGTTTTGCATGCTACCCACCGGCAACATGTATAATGTTATCGGCGTAGTGTTGTGTATGCCGCCCGGCATGGCAATGCTACTGCAAAACACTACTACCGGTAGTGTGCGAATGCTACCGGACGGTAGCATTTTGCATCTTCTTGGCCGATGAGTGTTCTACACGCTCACCGGCCGGTAGCATGTTGCGCACGCTACCGACACATGAAACATTTAATGTTGTTGGCCACCTTATTAAACTTTCTATAAGTATACAAACCCATTCATTTTCACTCCACACAACATAGAGAAGAGGAAAGCTAGAACATATGAGGAAAAATCCTAAAGACCAAATAGAGACTTGAACGTGAAAGGACATACAAAAAGGAAGAATTCAGAATGCTAAAGGACAACAACCAGGAATTTTATAATAGAATGCTTGAAAAAATGCCAACAAGAAAGAACACTTCCAGAGAGCCTAATAGCCCAGTTGCATCCACAAAAATATGAAGAAGTTTTCATTCAAGAGCCTGGTATCTCCTTAACTGTACACGTTTCTAGATGGTCCTAATGTGTTTTCCCAATGGATCGAAGCGACTGGTTTCACGGGGATAGTGTATGCCCCAATTTTGGACAAACCACAAAACACTTACCAATGTTTTACTCAATTACGAAACTTCCACTTTCACATTTCATTATACACTCCCATCTCATGCAGAGTCATTTGGAACGTCACCTAATGACATTGAGCGTCTCATAGGAATACCACACAAAAATGTGGATCTGTCACGACGAAGGTTGTTTTATCGGATGAAGAATGCAAGTATTTGGAGTCTAGTTTTCAATTATCTATTGATGTAATTGCGTATGCTACTACTTGTAAGTTTATTTTTGTTTTACAACATTACATTTTCATTATTTTCAATCTAACAAAGTTTTTATGTTCTAAATTCACTACTAACAAAATGCTTCTACTTGTTGTATCGAAATTATAGCTTCTCAAAACCCTTCCAAAAGAGGATTCAACTTAAGGATTTCAATCACCCATTTTTGTAGGTCACAGTGCGCTTCTTCCAGGCTAGAGTTATTTTACAAGGTTGATATACGGATATTCCTTGGTGGGCTTTAGCGTATGTAGTCCGCACCTTATGTAGGCAACAATTTGACTAGTGCAACTTCTTATCCTCCAGGATAAGAGCTGATTTGGAAAATATTCATTTGAATGAGAATGTTAGTATCAACTCAACGAATTTTATCCTAGGTTTATATTATGATTCTCTCTATAATTTATGTGGCACATCTTCTCCGACGATAATGCATTCAAAGTTAACGACTTTTCGTTAACACTAACCGATGATGAGCAAGAGGTGAGTCCCAATTATTTATTAGATGGTTTTTAATTATCATTTTTCATATTGTAATATTCATATTTTAAAATTAATATTTGAAATTAATTAAAAATTTACTATTAAATTATCACGGAAGGTGGTAAATTTTGGTGCATCAAAAAGGGATGTTCTTTATCGAGGTCATTTACCACCATGTTCGGAGATTATGTTAGTGTTACTAATTCGATGATCAACAAATAGAGGAGGCCACGACACCCCTCAACATACTTCTAAAAAGATGAGGAGTTACATAAACCCTCAAATTCAATCAACCAAAATACCACAAGCATTAATCGCATGTATTTTAATTTATGATGTACATATGTTTTAAAATGTTTGAAAATAAATGTAATTCATTATTTAAAACTTGTATGTGTTTCAATATTTTTGAATTTTTATTGCTTTGTTGTAGAAACCACCATCGAATAGAAGCACATCATCGGGCTCAAACGCATGAGGTAGAAATATCTTCAATACCTCACTCTGCTGCCCCAAGTTTGAATCTCTTGTTTTTTAATATTTTTTTGATATTTGTTGATATAAAATTCAATAGTCTAATAGATCTTTAATTCTTAATTATATTTTAGATCAAACCTACCAGTCTTTTCAATCTACTCCTCCACAACCACCACATCAAGAGAAACAAGCTTCGTTTGCACCTCAAAGAACAATCCTCTCAACAAAGTAATTTTTATAATCTTATATGAATTTATTTATTTTTCATTTCTATTATGTTTGAATTTTGAATTTCGTCATATTATTTACAAAATTACAATTCAATGTCTTAGGGCCTCCAGTTCGCATCCACCACAAAAGAAGATGTCACCTCCTCCACCCCCACCAAGAAATATGAGGACCACTTTCCATGGCAAGAATATTTCATTCGCTCATCCAACTGCAAGCAGGGGCACCCTTAATTTTTCTTATGATTTTCCAACGTTTTCATTGGGCAATCTTCCATGGACAGGGTGTTTCGGTGTTGAATGATATTGATTTGGATGAAGAGTATCTTGGGATTGAAAGTGGGCCTTAGGAGAATGGAGCATTCAATCCCCAAGATATGATTCATGCGGCAAGGCAGATTCTCTAATCAAAGAGGATAGATAAAGAACACCATCCTGTACATACTGGCACTTTGCCTTAATGTGATGACCAGAAAACTACTTTTTAAGTTGGTGTTCTTTTGGCTGATAATATTGAAGCCAATATTGACATTATTTTGAAAAAGGTTGAAGAATTAAAATTGTCGGAGTTTAGGGCTAAATTTATGATTAAAGAAATAAATTCACGATATAAAAATCACAACCAAAGATATATATTGTATTCTTCACATCAGAATGAGCTAGAAAAGATTGATATTTTGTTGAATCAGACTGTGTCTAGTTCTATATCATTTGAAAATAATTATGAAGATGAAATGTTGAATATTATGTTAAACAAAGTTGAGAATTTAAATGCATAAACACAAGCCTA
Organism: Taxus wallichiana var. yunnanensis; assembly: GCA_018340775.1. Taxonomy (NCBI): domain Eukaryota; kingdom Viridiplantae; phylum Streptophyta; class Pinopsida; order Cupressales; family Taxaceae; genus Taxus; species Taxus wallichiana. The sequence goes on from CM031244.1 coordinate 643,977,824, forward strand.
CCACAATATGTGGTCGAGAGACAAGGGCCTTGTAGTTATTGCAAATGCGAATGAGATAAGGCATTGGTAAGTCTTACTAAATTTTCAAGTATTATTTTCATTTTTTGAAATTTTACTAATAGTTTTTCTCTTTTGAACTGCAATTTTACTAATAGTTTTTTCTCTTTTGAAATGCAGTCAAAGTATGAAAATTTGAAAAATGAGGCTAGTGTGCTTGATTTGCATTTACAAAGTGCTAGGAAAAGTTTAAAGGCAACAGTTGAATTGAAAGAGAAGCTTGTTATCTTAAACAAGAAGAATAATACCTTGAGAAGAATAATAAAGGAAAATGGAATGGATCTTGAGATACTATTGAAGTATAAAATAGAACATGATCAAACATTGATGTCTGCTTTAGTGATGTGGCAAATCCAGAAAAAGAGAGATTCTTTCGAATATTGAAGTTGCTGCAAAGGATCTGGTTCAGTCAGGTGTTGTAAAAGAAAGTTTTTAGTACAGGAGAAAGAATCACATAGAGGAGAATCTTCTCAAAGAGAAGTCATGGAAAACATTGTGAAATTATAAGTGTTGTTTTAGAATCTTGTAAAAAAATGTTTCAGATTGTAAGACAATATTGAAAGTTTCAAAGTTCAAACTTTAATCAATTTGGATTGTGGCGTTTTACTTTCACTTTTTCTATATTGTGCGAAGCTACTCAAAATAATTTTCAATGTGACTATTATTCTCAATTGTATTTGTTATATTTATTACATGGTAAATTATTGATTATTGTCATTTTCAAAATTTATATGGTGTATTATATGTTTGAGAATCTTTTTATAAAATTGTTTTAGATTGTATGACAATATTGAAAATTTCAAAGTTCAAACTTCAATTAGTTTGGATTGTGTTGTTTTACTTTTACTTTTGTTATATTATGCAAAAGCTATTCAAATTGATTTTGAATGTGATTTATTATTCTCGATTGTATTTGTTATATTTATTATATGGTAAATTATTGATTATTATCATTTTCAAAATTTATATGGTGTTTTATATGTTTTAGAATCTTTTTATAATTGTTTTAGATTGTATGACAATATTGAAAGTTTAAAACTTCAAACTTCAATCGATCTGGATTGTGATGTTTTACTTTTGCTTTTGTAAATTTGTTATATTATGCAGAAGCTATTCAAACTGTTTCTGACTATCTGTTATTCTCGATTGTATTCGTTATTATTTTTTCATTTTAAAGACAACATAACAATAAATATGACACATTTAAAAAATCTAAACAGTAAACACATAACAACATCGAAAATATAATTAAAAAATGAACAGTTGTATAGCAAAAATAATAATACACTAAAATATAATCGCATCCCGATAAGAAATTTAATTTCAGGAATACAAATGTACAATCATTATTTTTTATTCAATATCAGCTAGATCAAACGCAAAATTATCTTGTAAACTTTGTTGCCCAACACTTTTATCTAATCTTTCACTTTGTGATTTTCAGTCACAGTTTCATTATTATCTGCAGTCCATGTATTAGTATTATTGATCCCTCTCCTCTCTACAAGTGAATTCCATACGACCATTACCTATTCATAAGGAAAGGTATCCACATCATATCGTGAAACGTACAATCTCAAGCAGGTCTCAAGATTTTTATCAAGCCTATTCCGATATTTTTATTTTATAAATGTTAATGCGCTGAAAACTCTTTTGTCTTCAACTGATCCCAGTATCATTGTTTGAAAGTGTTCATACAATCGGAAACAATCACTTATGCTCTCATGAAGGATGGAAATAGGATACAACCTTTACCACAAAAGTATAATTTCTCCTGTCTCGGTTGTCTCTTCCAATAATTCAAACGGTTCCTTCATAACCTATCCGAAATTCAACTGATTGCAATGTAAGAGTTTCCTTTTGAAGAATACCATTAATTTGAAATCCATTACATTCAACTTATTGTCCAAAATGTTTAATTATAGTTCTCATATAGCTTTTAAATGAATCATCTTCAACGCCTCTTACAGGATTTCAAAAGTTGGGATTGAAAACTCCCATGGCCTCAAGAAGCTATCCTTTTTGAAACGGTCTCTGATTTCACTGGATAAACATTGTGAGATTTTCTAAATTTTTTTCCTTGTTTCAGATATAATAACATCATATAAATTATGTGTAATAAGCACTTCTTCAAGCTCTGCTCCAGCAATATCCACTCATTTTTCAAATGTGTGCATTTTAATCTCCTTCCCATTAACAAAGATACACAGATGACCAAATATATTGAATCTGAAGTAGTTGTTAGGATTCTTTAAATCTATTAGAGGTTTCCAATGACTGAATACATGTCCTTTAAAGCAGTCATCAGAGTTATATAACATATCTAGAGTCTGACACACCCTTTTCCTAAACCTAATGAAGTTTGCTATATATATGGATCATTCTTGTGCAAGTTTTGTTATGCAATTCATCTCATGTAACATTGGAAGAATCCCATAAAGTGCTAACAATGTTTTAAAGTCCGTGAGTTTGGTAAATCAATTCTTTTGCCATGTCAACTTGCCTACGGTTCTTATACATGAAACTAGTTAAAGATGGATATTCCTCAAAAACTTTGTGTACAGCTCATACATAGAAATCCATCTAGTATCAACATCTTTAAGAAGTTTCTTACCATTTGTGACCCCAACTGAAATCTTCTAAAACTCTAGAAATCTTTTCGGATTGCTTGACATATAGGCATGCACTTCATGGATAAGCTCTTCAACTTTCTCAACACATTTGAATGTGCTTACTATCCTATATGCAAGATTCATCCTATGAGCCATGCAATGAATAGGAATCATGTAAGGAGAAACAAATGTTTGGAGACGCACACACATAGACCATTTCTATGTGACCTTGCATCACTAATGCACCATCAACACCAACACAAATCAGCTTTGTGGCTATAAAATAATTATCCATTCTTGTTATGTCCTTCAAATTAGATATCACCAATTTGGAAAGATTTTTAGCATTGCAATTTTCTTGCATTTTATGAATTGATAGTAGATGAGGTGTCCTGGTGTGGTTCTAGAATGTATATACATGCATGCAAACCCAAGAAGTGTTTCAACAACTGTAACCTCATCAATTGAAAGGGAGATGAAACTTGCATTCTTGACATTTTCTTTCAGATCTTCTTGTTCAATCATCACAAGACATCTTGTCATTTCCCAAGCACTGCTCTTTGACCAATGTGAATTTGGAAGGTTTTGAAACCCATTAAAATTTTGTTTTTATTATTTTGAAAAATCTAAAATTGGTCTACCCATTTTCAAAATAAATAATATGGTTGAAAACTAGGAGGTTTTTGCCTTCAAATTTTCATTTACAGCTTTTCCAAAATTTGCATTTATGGTTCCTCCTTTCTCCTAAAGTTTTTGAGTGTGTTTCATCTTATTGTCATACTCCTCCTTATATCTTACATGCATGCACTCTTTTGCAATTTTTCATCTATGAGTCTTTGTTTTTTTCCATCATTGTTAGTGACTGTGTAATATAATTTTCCATAATGTTTCTCTATAGTGTCCAATTTAAGTTGTATTCTATGTTCTTTATCCAATTTCCAAGTACAAATAATACATCTACATTCATTGGGAGTATCGCTACCATTATCTGGTTGTACAGGCTCAATAAATGGGTATTTTGTTGCCCAATCTACTTGAAACGACCTTCCAATTTTCCAAGATGTTTTCTTCTTTCTCCCAGACTTATTTTTATGAAGGTTTATGTCATTATCATCTTCTTTGGAATCTTATCATTTGAACATTCATCTACTAAACATATTTGGCATTCGGACAATCTTCAAGCTTTGACATGTCTGGGTCAATAAAATCTTCATCTATTGAAATAATTGTTTCCTTAGGGTTTATGTTTTGGTTTACTATTTCATTCTAAATAAAATTAACGAAGGGGTTTCTGTTTTCAAAAACGAAAAATCTTTTGACTATTACAAAGATATTTTAAAAACTTAAACTGTATTGATGAAAAAAGAGGAAAATGCCAAATGGTTATGATCATTTATTACAACTTACCAGTACCCATGTTAATGTTTACAGTGGAAGCAACTTGGGTCTTCATTTTTTGTGGGGCTGAAAAAAAATTCTAGGCTACCTTTTCTTTTTTGTTTTTCTGTCTTTTTGTTGAGTGTTCAAAGAATCCAATCTACCTATCCATGAAAATATATAAATTAGATAAATTCCATCAACATCTAAACAGCTTCTAAATTTTGTAAAGGCAAACAAAAGCACACTGCAAGTTTGGATGTTACCAGGCTTGATAAGATGAAGAATGTTGTCGATCGGTAGCATGTCTGCATGCCACCGGCCGGTGCATGCATCTGATGGTATCGGCAAGAGCATGCATTATGCTACCATTCGGTAACATATCTACATGCTACCAACCAACAACATCCTTTTTCGTTACCGGTCGGTAGCATCCAAGATGTTATTGGTCGGTAACATGTTTGCATGCTACCGATAGGTAGCATCTTTGCATGCTAATGGCCGGTAGCATTATGGATACTATTGGTGGTACCATCCTTCATGTTGTCGATCGATAGCATACATATGCGAGTTTGCTACATACATTCTACAAAACAAACTAAAGTACCTTGAAAGTAGAAAGGAAATATTTGCCTCTGGTGACTAGTCCTCCAATTTCGAAAGCAAAAATCCTAAATGAAATATTTGGTAATCGTGAATTTATGGAAGGGGAGGTTCCAAAGTTCGATGTTTAACATTTAGGTAATAATACTATGAATAATGAATTATAAATACATAAATAGAATGAATATATATATATATATATATATATATATATATATATATATATATATATATATATATATATATATATACATATTATATATATATAAATATAATTTGGGCAATTTTAATTTCACTATAAGGGCGATTTTAATGATAACAGTCGGTTGTTGGTGGAAACTCCTTGGTGAACCGACCCCTAACATTAACTTGTACCTGAAAATTTTTGTGACCAGTCCTATTCATATCCAAAAATTCACCAATTTCAAATTTGAAAATCGGAATATTCATGAATTAACGAATATTTGCCACTAAAATTTTCCTAGATCGGTCAATTAACTAGAGTACTAAATTTGAAAAATCAGTCATTACTTTCGAGATAATACGACATCATTGAAATTTAAAATTATAATAATAATTTCTCAATTTTATATTTTGTCTCTACATATGGTAGTCTTTGTTATATTACAGAAGACTTCGGAAGGGCATGAGAATCTTATTGTAGTTTCTAGAAAATACTACATATGAGGATATAAATTACACCATTATGGAGAAAAATCATATGCATTGATTAAAGTGGTGAAATATTTGAGGTCACATATCCATAGTTATAACTCATAAACATTTTTATCTCATACTAAGGTGAGAGACATTTTAACTTAACTTGAGTCTTGTGCAGATGGATGAATAAATTGTAAGAGTTTGATATTGAAGTGTACACTAAATGCAATTCCTTATAAATATAATCCATAAAAGCAACACAATTTGTTTTTAGAATTTAATCATGTGGAAATAAGGAATCATTATTTTTATTACAATAGCTATGTTTTTACTATTGTGCATGTAGGAAACCATAAAACATTCCTATAAATATTACAACTAATCTTCCGTTTAATATAGAATTTAATTTCATGCTTTGTATTATTTATTGTGATAGAGTTTGTCGCCAATTCCTATAAAATGAACAAATGTTTGAGTATGATAAACATCAAAATGAAATCATTTACGAACCCAAAGCATTCACCTTAACAAGCTTTATCTATTTTACATTCTCGCATGGGTCACCTTGTTTATTTTGATATTGTAGCAATCATTAACCATTAGTTATAAATTCAAGGACTATATATGCAAACATAATGTAGACCGATGTTTGTATAACAATTTTTGCCTATGTAACCACAATTATCGAGATCATGTTTGGCCCTTCGTGAGTTTTTTACTAAACTTTCTATGAATGCAATTATTCCATATGGTTGATTTATTATGAGTCAAGATATTTTACTTATAATCTAAGGTTTACAAGGTATATATTTTATAAACCAATTAGATCTACTCTAGCGACATGGATTAGTCAAATTGAATTGAATAACATAATAGGTACCAAATCTAGTCAAATATTTAGCATGATGTAGCTAGTTCATGCTCATATGTTGATGTGTGCCATAAATTGAGGGTTTTTCGATGGACATTGTGAAAAAATTTCATTCATTCACTTAATGAATTAAGTCTCTCAAATCAATGGGTTATAGTGATTGATGACTCTAGTATTTTGAGAATTTAATACCAAGAAGTTCTTGCTTACTTTTATTCAACATTACCGCTTGATGTAAAAGAGGGTTGTAACACGAGTAACCTGCATTTAAAAATGATCTCTTCATAATATATTTTTAGTACATTAGGGGATTTCTTAAGAATCTGGTGGATCTCCTCGTCCAAGAAATCAAGACTTGCCATATTTATATGTTTCATGTCTATGCATTCGGACCCGTTTGAAAGAAGCTGTGTGGAGTGCATAGACAAATGTTTTAGAGACTTCGGACTTGCCCATATTACACTTTGATGGTCTTATATACCTCATAATATAGATATTTGATGGTCTTATATACCTTTATCTATTTCTTTTTTTCTAATACAGTAGTTCAGATGTACTGAAGCATAATGGTAAACCCCAATATCAAAACTAGTACCCTCACTTGACTGGTAGAGGTGCCCATTCCAAGCATGCATATATGATATATCTAAGGAGAATACGTTGGATGTTGCAACTCCCACGAAATAGAAACAACAATTTCATTGAACTTCTTACGGTATAACTTGTTAGGCGTATGCTGAGCATCACACTTCCCTTTTGTGCTGGTATTTAGAACATCCAAGAATTAATTGATTAAAAACAAAGAAAATGGTTGCCTTGCTGAAGATCCCAGTTTGATCTTTTGGTTAAGAAACCACATCCACAAGTACCGAGTCATGAGTGTCCTCACAAAGAATCTCTGTGATGGTTGGTATTTAGAACATCCGAAGATTACATAATAAGGATTGTGGGTACCTTGCTGAAGACCCCCAGTTTGATCTTTTGATTAAGGACCCAAATCCACACTCACCATGTTTCTAGTTTCATGAGTTCCTCACATCAGTATTTTTGTAGTTCTCATAGGAAACATGGACAGGACAGATTAGGAACCCACAGACCCTCAAATCACCCAAGAGCTACTCTATTATCGAACTACGTGTTGAGATTGTTGGCTCTGAAACTCCCCTCAAGCTATACTCTATTTGAGATTTCCAAACCGTTCCACTAGTATGGATTTTTGCCTCCAACAATAGTATAGTCACCTTGCAAATCTTACTTAACCCAAATTGAATCTTGTAGTACTACCAATCCAGTAGTATAGCATTAATAAAAGCAATGAAGACATAAGAGGCCACGATAAGACTCCATAAAGTTGCAAAGAAACCTGTTGGGACTTCCATTGTGCTAACAAATGCTTCACCACATCAACCATGCAAAACAATCAATTGATCCTCCCCATGAAATGAAAATATGGGTAAGGAAACTATACAGGACTCCGTGCATATCATATGCCAGGTAAAGAGTGATAAACTACTCCTATATCATCGTATTGAAATTCTAAGAACCCAAGTTTGGTTGTTTAAGACGAGAATGTGAATAATGGTTGATAGGCATACCAATATATTTAGTCTGTTTTAGTTACATTGATTTGAAGGCCGGTGAAGGCAATGAAGAAAGAAAAAGAGAGATGCGACCTTTGAAAATGACTACTCTGTGTCCTAAGTGCATTACAAGTTGACTCTAACTTCAACCGCCCATCTACCATGTAAACTATATCCAACTTTTGTTTGTGAGGCGGATCCTAAATATGCGGCAACCTATGTTCCTTTTTAAAGCATCTATCTATGAGCCAAAGAGATTACATACAAATTGCCAACAATTAAGAGATCACATACAAATTGCCAACGATTACATTAATAGTGGTGGAAACATGAATTTTATTCAAATAATAACTATACGTGATGGGTCACAAAGTGCTCATAGAACATAAAACTATCTAATAGATGAAGAGGCAAAATATACAACATAGACAATATGATTTTTGTTTACAAAACAAGAAGTTATATTACCAAATTTATGCAAAACACATTGGTAACGACGCTCGCACGCAACGAACAAGCACAAAGCATAAGCTTTCACGGGATAATCATCAAATCTACAACCAGACACAAAAAAGGTCCCTTCCCACAAAATGCGGTACAAACTAATGGATTGTAAAGAACCCTACACAATTAGTGGTTTGGGGGTCAAATATGTTGATAGAAAAAGGGGTGATCATACTGGCGAGTCCTACCTATCTGTCTTAACATGCAATCTAACTTAGTACTCTACAAGTTTTGACATCGTCAAGCCATATGCTCAACATGAACAACCATATGCCCACCGGTGATATCCTCATCCGCTATCCGGATCCATTGAATAACCCCGCAACATAAACACAAATATCAAGCAAATATCTTGCAAAATCAACACAAAAATTGTTGTATGTACTTTTTATACAAGACGTCTTCCTTAAAAACCTTGAACATCTCTGTCATTGTTGTCAATCATGGTGACAATCCTCTCCCTCATAAGCATTCAAATTGGGCTTAATAATCCTATGAGATACGCGTGGCAATTTCTCATTAGCAGATAGTGTTGTCATACTTAATAGTGCACAATGTGTCTGTGACTCGGACTCTCTGTTACTTCTCTGTCTTGTGGCATTTTCTTACATGTTTCCTTATGTGCCGCTTGGGTGTAATGTCCCTAAAGGGACTATTTTTGCCCCAAATGGATTTAAGGCAATTCCCACACACTTAATGCAATTTATAAAAAATATACCAACTGTTTTTTATGCACCTCTGATTTATTTCTAGAAAATGCGACTAGGGCAAGGTATGAAGCTTATAAAAATCATAAATAAATCATGACATTTTCCACCATAAACTAATCCACAGAATTTATGAAGCCAAAACACAGGCTGAAATAATTTAGTAAATTAATGCAAAACTTGCCTTCGAGACATAGTTGGAAATCGATAATTTTGGGCCAAATTCCACTCCACAAAAGTTGATTTAGATCATAAAAAATCTACAATTATAACAACAATCAAGATCTGGTTTTAGCATCCAAAACCCCCTCCAAACAGATCCACTATGAAAGTCGTGCAGTGGAAACAAGGAGAAAACTCAACGACCACTTTTCCTCTTCAAGCCACAAACAATTATGCATAGTACAACCCTCAAAATGCTTGGAAAACTACTAGAAAACACCTGAAAAATACTACTAACTCAGTGATCTGCAATGGAAACTCCGGGTGGAGAATCCTCTCAACTAGAAGAAGGGTTTTCGTCCTTCTACTAGACTCTTGGAGGGTTTTCGTCCTCAAGAGTGAATCTCTAAGGGTTTTTGTCCTTAGAAGATTGAAGATGCAAGCTCAAAGCTCAACATACAAATATGATTTTAGAAAATAGACAAGTGATGCTCTCCTCAAGCAAGTCGACTTGCTTATATAGAGCTAATGAACCAACTTGTCTCCCTTAAAATCCAATAAGTTTTTAACCCCTCATTTTATGTTTTTCCTTTTTATCCATTCCATAAGGAGGTCGCATTTTCTAGAGGAAAATTAGACTTTATAATATGGCTTTAGTTTTTTCTAATTTTATTTTGTTATTAAGTCTATAATAACTTTATTATAAGTGTCTTTATAATATTTTCTTTTTTTATTTGCACTTTATAATAAATTATTATAACTTAAGTTCCCTTATAGTGCACATCCTTTTGCCGTTGGGGAGACAAAATGGGCTAAGGGTCTTCAACCGAGAAGGGGATATTACACTCGGCTTCAAATCAAATTGTCATTTGCCATCATTTTACATGTCCATCTATGGTTCACATTTCTTAAGGTCTATAAACTGCAAAATCAAGGCTATATATTGTGATCTGTACTTTTCCTGCAACACACCTTACTTGCAAAGTTTCAATCCCCGTCATTATCTAGCAAGAACCCTGCAACAAATACGAAATGAGTGTTGCCTACATTTGGTTTCATGTTTTTGTGACTTTAAGGGTTTTATCTTTTAGGGTTTCTACGTTTTTTAGGGTTTCTCCACTTTTGACAATTCGGATTGGGTTGTCCTTCAACGTCCTCTACCCCTCCTTGTCCTTCGTCGATTTGTCCGATTGTTGTGGACACCCACCCCACCTACCCATCTATGAAATGCCTTTCGGAGTAATCATTTCATTAGCCGACGTCGTCAAGGCAAAGGGTACCTATGATTAAGGCTCAATGCATAGCATGTGTCTAGAGCATGGTGTCACTATTCACGAACTAGTAACTATAACTAGACTTGCTAAGTTCGTTTCTAAAACTGGATTTATGTTATTTCACAAACTGTTCAAGAAAGAAGTCAGTTAGAATTGCAAGCGTGCAAAGCACCATGTCCTAATTCTAGATTTTCATTTAGTATTGGCTTGGCCTCCACTTTGAGATGTTGGTGGAGGTGTTGGAAAAGAAAGCGCATGCAAATCTACTTTTTGAATCTCGATCAATGTTAGCTGGAGTGAAGGATGTGAATGTAGAAGTAACGGGGAAAGTTAGGAGAGCTTGAAAACAGTTTTGACTGATGTTTAGCCATATTTATCAGCCATAGCCTTTCCATTGGTGGTAGTTCTCAAATGGACTGCAATTCCTATCCAAGTGGGGAAAAGGGAATTTTCAGGCCCCTTCCCAAGAAATGGATTTTTAATTTTGCATTTTGGGTAGTTGGTTTTTGGCGGAGTTTGGTATTTTGTTGTGCCGACTGCGATTTTTAGTTCAAGCAATGAGATCACATTTTCAGGTTTGAAAAATACACATAGTTTTAGAGGAAGAAAAATTGTATGGCAACAGATGATGACTGAGAAGGAAGGTTTATTGAACAATTTGAAAGTGTAGCTGACAAAAATATCATGAAAACATTCACAAACATCCTCGAAGGTTATGGTATGAAACTATCCAGCAGTCTTGAAGAGGTATGAAATCTGTCTAACCCAATCTATATATAAACTTTACATTTAATCTTACAACATTTGTTGAGGCATACACACTAAGGCTTTACCGGAAAATCCATCCGTGAAATTTGGAAAACATTTACAGGAGGGGATTTTGGAGGGAAATACATCAATAGGGAATTCTGGGAGGAACACGACCTGGAAATTCTATTTTGCTTTTCCTCTATGCACACATGGGCCGATTTTGTTAAGGCATGTGAGTTGCATTAGGTTCAATTTCTTTGTTGGATAAAACACTGATATAAGGTACCATACAAAGTTTGCATGCACTGCTATAATAAATTAAATTTCTGCCAAATAGAGACCTGGTAGATAAAATCTGAAGAAAGAGACAAATTTGACAGAAAGACAGTTGTATGCAGTAAGGTCACAATCACAAAACCATCCACTAACTGCAAATGGTCACTTTGGAAAATATGCAAAGTTGCAAACAATGATCACCTGAGAATCCCTGCAAATATAACCAAAAAATAACAGGAACATACCATATTATACACTCTTTTGGAGACAGATTGGTGACAAATGCTTATAATAGAATTCTAGAATAGAAACCCCACAAAATTCCAGAGCAATGCCCACAAAACATTTGTTGAACACTTTTCAATAGGTTATATTCTTTTAATCTACAAGAAGCGGGTCCATGAGACAACTGTATAACGTAAGTGATCAACCTTAGCGAAATCATAAGCTCTGTATATGATAGAAGCAAAACTATCATGTGTGCGGCATAAGAATTGATACCGCTTCAACATGTATGATGTTCCCATCATTATCATGCATAAATGTACAGCTTCTTGCTTTTTACAGAGGAAAATTACATTACTCACACCAGTTCAAACCACTCCCATAAGTATGAGCAAGTTGCCAAGGCAAAGGCAATCAATCCAATAACAAAAAAAGAAGTTGCTCTGGAACAACATTTTTCTCTTCATGTACATAGTTTAGCAGCCGGAAGAACTTTGTCCATGCAAACTGTGTGGGAGAAAAAAAGAATACCAGCAAATGTTTGATTTTTGAAAGGCCACACAGAAGCCCAATTATTTTAAACAACAGACTTTTCCTTCATATTTGTATGTTTAGTATCTGTATGCAGAGGACATACAGCAGAAAATCGAATGACCAGCTAGACAACAGCAAGATGGGCTGGACTGGTTGGGCTTATAGCCAAGCCTTTCATTCTTGCAAAGTAGAGGGCATCTTAGCGTTGAACTCCTCTTAAGTATCATAAACTATAATTTTCCATGAATAAATGCTACTGAATTGTTCGAGTGAGCTTACATTTGGAGATGAAGATTGTGGCAGTGTAATTCAGACTACAAAGCTTCAGAAGTTCTGCAGATCTTTGTTTTACAACGGGGTTGCAACTGCTTTGTATAACAAGGAGCAATTTTGGTGCTATCCCTGCCTCTACTGCAGTTGAAGTACACTCTTCAGGTGCCAATTTACATACCGTCCACAAAATTGAAAGTGCATGTTGTGTACAGTCTTCAGAAACTCTCATCAAAACTTTTACTATATTGGGGATGGTAGAAGAACAGTCCTTGAGAGCAGCCCTGCCTTCCGGAGTTGTAGAAAGAGTGTCTAGAATGGCCAGAGCAGTTTCTAAACAGCTGGTAGTTGCACAAGAAAGAAGTTCAACCAAGTGCACAACTAATCCAATGCTGACAACTTGATTCCTCGCCTGCTTGCAAGAACAAATAAGTTTCAGTAAACCCAATCCAGCTGCCATGCCTTTTGGATATCTTTTGTCCTTGACGAGCCTCAACAAACCAAACAAAAGCCTAAAACTGGAAACATTTTCAGACCTCAAATCTTCTGTGTCCATCAGAGTTTCTAAGAGCTTGACAGAATTTATTTTTGTCTCTATGGTACCCTCATGAAGGAGGTCCACCATGAGGGAGATCCTAGCAGGTTCTGCTAGACTAATTTTGCTCTCTGAATTCAATGGAAGATTCACAAGAATACTGATGCTTTCCGCCCCAACTGCATGTGAAGTGAAAGGACCCAACAGAGATGATAACAGTGCGACCCTCCTCCATCGACTACTGTTCTCCTGGCAGATTCTTCGGTTTGACAAATCCCCTAAGAGCAGAAAGAGCATTTATTCTGGATTGCCCTTTAGCCTTCCCAAGCTTCTCCAGAAGTTCTTTCACTCTCCCTTGCACATTTTCTGCCTGTTTCTTTTGCTGCAAAAATCTGTGTGAAAACCACTTGTAGATAAGATGAAACAAAGTCCTGTTGGGAGTGAGGGAAACATCCCAGAGCTCCTGCATTGTTGTGGGGCAAATGTATTGGCCAATTGAAAACCATCTCAAGATGTTGGATCTCTCATAGGTCTGACCAGTGCATAATGTAACAGGATCCTGCATGGGTTCCAGAGAAATAGGACAAATAAATACAGAAGGCACGTCAGAGCAATCCAGCTCTTCAATCATCTCCTTCAGTGAAGCGCCGTCTTTCTTCCCTTGGACTTTCTGATCAAAACCCAAATCTGTAAAACCATTCATCTCCCCCCTCCTTCCTTTTCCCATCTTGATATCTTAAGAGATGGCATTTGTGATGCAACAACACGGGACCTGTTATGCACACTAAGCGTTTCTGCAATGCTAGCTCTAACAGACACCCATTTGATGGAGCTCATTCCTAAAACCTAAATACCCTCAAATATCAATCCCCTGTACTGCCCAGGAAAAATTCCCATCATTTGACAGAAAACAAAAAAGCTCAAAACTTCAGACTCCCAAGCCTCAGCAAGCCACCCAAAACAAGTAACAACAAAAATGGGTATTCTTCCCAGTATTTATCCAATGCATCTAATCAAGCAGTCAATCAATCTAATCCAGCCCAACCCAATAATAACAAATCTTTCAAAATACAATAACCAAAAGAAAAGAAAACCCATTAACATCAAGGAACAAGAATAAGAACCTGGAGCTCCCAAATGGGCATCTGTGACTGGGATTGAAGCGTCAGTTTTATAGAAATCGGTTCATTCCAATGTACTCCATTGCGTTCCAGTCAAAAGTATTCCCTATCATCATCGTCTCATCACAACCTCGAGGACCCACAAACGCAAACAGCATCGGCACCACCCACCATCAAACAAAAAGACACAAAAGCATCAATTCCATTCCCCCTCTCCAGCCCACAAAGAGTATATACGCAGTGTATATACACCCCACAAAGTAGATCTCTGAAAGCAACAGCGACGCCCCACAGTGCAGGTGCTGTACTAAATATCGCAACAATCAATATAAACAAGCAAACCCCACATTCTTTTCCTCCTCCAGCAACTTGCTTTGCCTTGTCCCAATCCTTGCCGACGGTGAATTTCCCGTCATCGCCATCAATGCCGGATTCCTGTCTCTGTTTTGGGTCAATTATAATGGCTTGGGCCCTTTACGTTACGACTTACGTGAATTGACGTGAGTCGTGACTTGACCTCCTCCGCTTTGTATGGTAACTGATTCACGTCAATTGACCGACGGAGAGTGGACGTAGAAAAAATAAATGTACGTTAGTCAGAAGTGTTGGTGTGCGCGCCACACGTGTAGCGATGTAGCCCATTCCTTTTCCCTTGAGATTACTTCCTTCCCTGTTTAGACTAAAGACTGTCCAGTCAAACTTCCATATAATATATTTCCTTTTCTAACCTTGAAAATCCAACCAACAAAAAGAATTACCACCAAAACTTACCTTACTCTCAAACTCTCTAAGGGTTCAAAACCATCTTGTTTTCTTCTAATGATATATGAAATTGCAATTATATTACTCTAAATAAATAAAAGATTTTTAGCCATAATAAATAAATATAAAATTAGATGGGAATCAATTTTCCAAACTAAAATATTTTAGATCACATGACTTACAATTAGGTTTTAAATGTAAAGTTTGAGTTTTCCCATCCACTTATAGGTGATTCTATGTAATGAAAATGGTTGGGATAAGTATGATAGTTTATCTTTTTTATCGTTATTTTTTTGGTATAATATTATGTTTTCTCTTCTTCAAGAGTCTTTAAAGTATAATTGTATGTCTTTCCATCAGTTCTTTCTAAATGGGGTAGTTTGCTTTCTTCATCGGTTTTCTCTTCTCCATTAATTCTTTCAAAGTGTAATAGTTTATTTTTTTCATCGGTCTTCTCTTCTCCATTAGAGCTTTTTAAGTGCAATAGTTTGCTTTCTTCATATGTCTGCTCTTCTCCATTAATCTTTTCTAAGTATAATATTATTTTTTCTCTTTTCAAGAGTCTTTTTAAGTATAATTGTATGCCTTTCCATCGGTTCTTTCTAAATGTGGTAGTTTGCTTTCATCATCGGTCTTCTCTTCTCCATCGGTTCTTTCTAAGTGCAATAGTTTGCTTTCTCCATCAGTCTTCTCTTCTTCATCAAGTGCATTCTAAGTGTAATAGTTTGCTTTCTTCATCTCTTTCGCTTCTCCATTAATCTTTTATAAATACAAAGAGTCCACATTCTTTATCAATCTTTTCTAACTACAATAGCCCGATTCTTCATTGGTCGTCTTTTCTCCTTCGATCTTTTCACCATGTTTGTTATGGTATCATTTTTTTATTTTGTATATTTTTATTTAGTGTTTTGTTTTTAAATCTTGGCATTTACTTTACATTATGTTATTAATCATTAACATATCTCTTGTTAAATGTTAGTGATTTATTATGACTTTTAAAGCTCGATGGTGTGATTACATACCACCTTTTTTAAGACAATCACATTTATACATTAAATATGATTAATAGAATTTACTTAGATGCTAACTACTCACTAATTGTTTGTAAGTAGATTATTAGTTGATGTTTTTGATTTTTCTTGTCGGTAAATTATTAGTTAACGTTTGTTGATTTTTCATTCAAACTTATTCAAACTTTAGTTAGGTAGATTAGTTGGTCTTGGTCTTTGTAGATTTTTGTTTCTTAATTTACTATATCTTTCTATTTGTGTACAAGTTTATGGGCCCTTTTAAAACCCTATAATTACCCTTATAATTTCAATGAAAAATGTATATATCATTATTATAATTATATACTAATACAAATAAGTTGTCATTTCTTTTAAGATTATACATAGATAATATATAGATATTTATGTTTATATTTTAAATTTGTGAATTAAAAAATTAATATAAAAACTTACAAATATTTCAAACAAATATTACGATAAAATTTGTAAAGTTTAAAAACTACTTAAAAATTTAATAAATACTATATATAATTGTATATAAATAAATAATATTATATCTTTTTCAAATGAAAAATAAATATTCTACCCATCACATTTGTGTGAGATCTCGCATTCGTATTTATTGATTTTATTTAGAAAATTTATACATTAATAAATAGCTTTAAATTGTGACAAGCTCCTCTTAAATATATGTTAAAAATAGCAAGTATAACTTATACCATCCTCACCAATCAAACTATACCATTTTATCAATTCCAATAATGTTTTAAATAACATTTTTAAAACTATAGCTTTTATAACTTAAAGATAAAAATATTAGTGATGCACGTGTTTGGCTATTATTCCCTGACTAGTGAAAGGGTACGTACTTCGAGCCCTCCACATGACCGACGGTGTGGTCTCCGAGACCTTTGAATGGATTTGCAAATGTTTTCTATTAACAAATATTTGATATTTGGCGAGATCAAGGCCATGGTTGGTTTATGTTTCCCGTACTTTGAGATGGGGAATATGGAGGCATAGACCCGGGTGCTAATATCTCTCTTTTGGGATTTTCATAGTGTGTTTTATCTTTAATTAATCTTTGTTTAAAAGAACTTTGACTGCAAGCATCCTAAGGAACATGGTTAGCTTTACACTTAGGGCATGCTTTAATAAGGGTTTTGTGGACGAAGATTGTTATAGGGTTAGGTTCATTTGGTCTCTGTCATTATTTTAGGTAGTTCAAGTTATGGGTTCAATTATTACGGTTAATCTGCAATCTGTATTGAGGGTTCAATCTGGACTACTCAGGGACACTAAACTAACCTCAATTTCTGTTATTAACACAAAAATAAAATTTTATTAAGAGGGATAGTATTTTCGGATGTTTCGATTAAAGTTTATTGATTCAAAATTAAGAATTAAGTAGAAGTGGAGAGGATGAAGTCTTTTAAATACTTTTGACGAGGTTTAAGAATTTAACTTAATAATTGGTAAAGTAGATGTTTTTTTAATGGGGTCCCATAGATTTTTTCCTAGTCTCGTGGATATTATTAAAATCTTTCATAATTTTAGTAATTTTGGTTATATAAATTACATGGTTTCGTAGACGTTATTAAAATATGGCGTTCACTCGTTTAATAGAGATGACCTATTTTCAAATGAAGAGAGTTTTTCTTTTCACCTGTAAGTAATTTGATAGCCAAAACATGGGAGTTTGATCATATAATACTTGCTTCGATTCTAGAGGTACATGTTAGAAAAAGTGTAATTCTTTTAGTGTGTTAGATGTGACACTAGATACGATGACTTGTTATATTATAAATGATAGGTGTATTGCCTCAAATCTAGGACTAATGGTATTTTGGCATTTATCTTAGTCCATTAATCACTATCCACTCAAATGATGAGTTCCTACATGCATCTCACTCGATTTAGCACTCCTTAGCCACCAAGTCACACTCGGTACTCATCATTGACTAAAAACTCACTTTCCGAATATATAACACATCATCAAACATTTGGCCACCTTCTCTAACTAACAAAATTCAATTTACATCTTAGTGGGACAAATTTTCCCACGGTAAACAAATTCGTTTGGACATATTTTTCTTAAGCCTAACGATTTTATCCTCCAATACCTTAATGGTCACTTTTTCAAATGCACAACTTAGTTTGGTTGGCCTATAATCAATAATGAGTGGGAAAACCTTTCACAACAATTAGCTATACAAGTACACTTACCCCACCCATTCGAAGGGCCTCTTATCTCACATCTTTGGGGCTATCTATGAGATCACAACAAAATAGTCATTTGGTAAATCACTCTCTCAAGCACATTAGTGAGCACTAAGTTTGCATACATCTTATACAACTTCCTTGACCCATTTTGTGAAGTTATATCACACACACGAGATCATTTCTAGGTGATGGAAATCCACTTTAGGATCTCATAAATATATTGTTTATCGCACATTTGTACACATTCACTTGGATGAAGAACTATTTGAATCTTGATTCGTTTTCATAATATTGGCACATAACGCATCGTATAACACACAATAGGAGTGGGGTGTGTACACACTTAAATTTGGAAATGACAAGTTTATAGTTTTCTTTTCACTATGACTTGTGCACATATCCTAATCCCAAGTGACTCATCTCTCTCTCTCTCTCTCTCTCTCTCTCTCATGACTTGATTTACTCTAC
Organism: Taxus wallichiana var. yunnanensis; assembly: GCA_018340775.1. Classification (NCBI taxonomy): domain Eukaryota; kingdom Viridiplantae; phylum Streptophyta; class Pinopsida; order Cupressales; family Taxaceae; genus Taxus; species Taxus wallichiana. The sequence goes on from CM031244.1 coordinate 643,996,405, forward strand.
ACACTACTCAGTTGAGTTTATCCATAATAGTATATCACTTTGTGGGATATCGGCGAGAATCTTGGAAAGTCATCATGAATTTCTATCCATAACCATATGAGACGGAAGTAGGATGTTCTATAGTCTAGACTGAACCCATATATGGTCTTGTTTCCATCCTCTAATGACTCATTTTCTGATTTGATATCTTTTTATGGGTCAATTCATTTCCTATAGGTCATCCTTAATGCAACATATAATCTGCATAAGCTTATATGAGTAAGTATAGTACAACACACTCACTAACTCACTTGGAAATTTCAAGGCCATCCATTGTAAAATGCATTCCTAAAGCACACAAGGCTCTCCTAAATCTTCCTAAAAAACAAAAACACATCTCTAAGAGAAACCGCTACTTACATTTGAAGCACTAAAACCATGTTCAATATTCTAGCTTACCTATCTACAAGCCCCAAGGGCCTAAAGCTAAGCCATAACAAGGTTAAGCCAAAGTTAACAATTTCCAAAGTTTCTAAAGGACAAAGGAAATCAATCTAGCATTTGAAATCACAACACACTATATCATAATCGTGAAGGGTAAATTCTATTGTATTTATAGTTATACATGTTATCTTTGTGTTAAGAGACATACAGACAAGATAGGGGGTTGGTTTAAAGTTGCATACACAAATGCACACACACTAGGATAAATACATAAATTTAAATCCCAACATTGAAGGGATGTAGTTCAACACATAGATCGAGATCAAAATGATTTGACCATCAATAGATCAATCCAACTCTACCACACACATTTATCTCCTTTTATTATATGATTGTGTTCATGAAGTGTTAATGCATGGATTTAGGGTTTTCATCTATTAAAGGTCACTACATGAGGTGTCACACATTTTCAAATGCTAAAATTAGATGATGAAGTACATTTCTAGGCCATCAACAACAACTAGAATTTATAGAGTGCAAGTAGATCCCCATTTGAAATCATAAAGCTTGAGACTGGACCATACCACACTCTATGATAGGTTGTCCGCGGCTCCATCCTGGTTCAATTTGCAATCACAATTCCATAGACAAATCACTTCTAGGTTATTTCTAGCTTTCTCAGTCATTTTGCATGAGCCCATAGCATACCTCTACCACTGTAATTACCTAAGTGTTCTTCTCTTCTTGTGTTTTAAGAAGTTCTTTTATATCGCTAAATATTTTGATTTGCTTTGGGAGCTATATTCTATTTTGCACATTAATGTTTATTAATTAATTATAATATATGACATGTACTACCCTTACACACTTATTGATTTATATAGGGTGTAAACATGGTAATGTCAATCCAACCCAAATTTGACAAACCCCTTTTTCAAGTCTTCAGGAGAAAGCCGTGTTTTAAAAAGGAGAAGCCCTAATATGTTACACAATCATGATCACATAATTTTAAAAATAGGAAATTAATCTTAAGAAACATAAGGTCATAATGCTAGAGTCAAGAAACTATGGACATGACAAAGTCGTCCACAAATGGAAAATCCATATAGGAAACTTTTCTCTCACATGTGACTTCTTCCTCCTTTAAGTTCGTCTCCCTAGAATTTGAAGATAGTTTATTAACACTCTGCATAACCTCCTTACACACTTTCAAATCACTATCACATCATATAAGATTGTATTGGGGTGAATATGTTCTAAACCCTAACACTAACTACTAAATCTAACTTTCATGAGTTTATATGAGCTCATATGATTGCAATATAAATCATTATGATCTATGATTTTGCTACGCCCTTAGTCCTATAGCTTCCATTAGATATGTAGATCCGAATTGTGGCTTACATAATCTCTTTTCTTTTCATATGTTATTCATGTATGCTTTCATATATCATTAGGTCAGCTTTGGTGTTGACCATAACATAGGAATGTTATATATAGGTGGTAGTAAGGAGTAGTTAATCATCATATTAAACATTAGAGTCTTATTGTATGGTTTGGAGGTTGCCCCCTTGAAGTGGATAAGATAATATACTTGCATATTTTGATCATTTATCTACAATTTGGTGTTCTTTCATGCTCTATTTTTGTTGATATTCAAATCTATCCAAGTAATTTCATAACAAGTGGTCTTGAACTTGATCTTAGCCGAACTACGTCAAAACCCTAATTGTAAAGACTCAAATATATCTTCAATTTGGTAATGAATTTTCTCAGTAATTTTTTTGGGTTGTTTCAAAATAAGTCAAGTAAGATCCTCTCCAAATTTAAGATATTTTGACTTGTTTTGAAAAATTTATGTCAATTTTAGTGTTTTTCATAAATTTCCTCTAACGGTCTGTAAATTGTGGAATTTTTCCAAGTTCTTTACATTTTCAGAAAAAAGAATACAAAATTAGTTTGAGTTAGTTCTTTAAGTTTTTTCCTATTTGGTCGAATTCATATCGAAATCACAAACCCTAGATTTCAACCTTGATCACTAAATCCTACTATTTTGGGGCATTATGGTGGGGCCTTCCACAAGAGGAAAAAAGAATCTTGTCACTCTGAGTAAAACTCCAAACACGGATGAAATAATAGTTGAGAATTAAGAGTCGAAAGGGTATCTACAGTTTCCTCAGGGGTAGGGTTTACTCCGGTGGACCATAAGATAAGCCAAGTTGAGTATATTATGCAAATCCTACGGGTGGAGATGACCAACAAAGAAGATGTAGAAAATATTGGAAAATGATTGGATGATTTCATGCAACAAATTAGTATAAATCTTACAAATCAGCCACAACTCAATCATTCTCATATCAACCAAGGTGGATCTTCAAGACAAAGTAATGGACCAATTTTCCGGGTGGATCTTCGAGCCTTCCCAAGCCAAATAAAAATAATTTGCACGCCCTTAACACATTTCCAAAAGTGGAAATTGAAAGGAACGATAACCAAATCGTACGAAGCCAAGCACATAGATGTTAATCAAACATCACGATCAATAAGATAAAAGTAATTCACCGAATAACTTTACATAAACCTTTGTAAACAAATGAGCAAAGCATATCATATATTATTATGGAACTCAATGCAATACATTGAGAGTGGGCCTTGCTTAAATAGGCAAGGAATAACAATTTAAGAACCAGTCAAGGTCATAGATCAAGCCATAAATCAAGGAAATAACTAGTCATCAAAGAACTATTCAAGACCATAGATTTAGGAGAGAACTAGACATCAAGGATCTAGTCAATACCATAGATCAAGGAAAGAACTATACCTAACAACTAGATAATATCTCCTAATATCTAAATAAGATAAAAGAAATATCCACACACATAAGTGGGTGAGGATAAATACAATAAAGGTAAATAAAGTACCTAGGTGAACATGAGCTAAGGTAAATACCTACTCTAACACCCCCCTCAAGTGAAGCTAGGGGCCAAAATAGAAGTGGCATGTCCACAGTATGAGTCCCGACAACTAGGCCTGATGAGGTACTCATGTACAATAACTGGGAAAAAGAACACCGTAAGGTACCCAAAACCAGTAACAACAAAGTATAGAGAGTAAGGACCCGCTCCAAGGCATCCCAAGAAGCCCGGCTCAAAAAACTTGTACAATGTTGAAGAAGTTTGGTGTACACTGTGGTATGAATCCATTACTCGATCACAAAACTCAAAAACAATTGACACCGGGTTTCACCAGAATAGCTCCATACAAGGAGACTATTAACGGAGTGATGTCGAAAGTGTAAAAAAAACACCAAACATGATCAATCACTGCGAAATAGGTGTGCCTGAATCCAAGAAAAGCCAAGGTAACAAGGCAAGGACACGAAACCAGTGTCACGACCCAAGAAAAGCCAAGGTAACAAGGCAATGACACGAAACCCGAAGAAGCATGATCAACACCACACCCTCCCATACTACTGAATGGGTGGAGTGACACTACAAATCTGTATGAGTTGCCTAAAATCAACTACTTGAACACGACAAAATAACACTTGGACTTCACGGAATAGATCCCCCACAAGAGATACTGTCACACTACACTACACTGCTAAAGAAAAATGCTCAAAACAAGAAGCATCACAATGCGAAAAGTATATAAAGTGGAGCAAGAGGCGAGAATGGTGGAGGAGCCACGCCTGTAGAGTCCTCTCAACGAATGCCTATGTCACCTCCACGAGTGATCAGATATCCACCCCAAATCAACACGGATGGATGAAGAAGATGCCTGCATATGACTTGGTGTAAAATGCACAATGGGTGCATGCGAAATAACATCGAGAATATGTGTCGGGTTGATCATGTCTAATAGCTGAAATCTCGGGTTTCTCAAGCCCGAATGAAGGTGCGAACTCATGTGTTGCTCATGATCCTCGGTAAGAGTCGAGCAAACAAAAAGGATCTCTGTCACAATGTGTGATCCCACTAAGTATCTCGCTTTCGAAAACCAATGTCATGACGAGAATTACACTTAACATATGGAATAGAGGAAACAATACCCTATGAATGTTCATCATGACTCATTAGTGAGACCCATAGAACGGAGCATGTGAGAATTGAATGCGTGTTATGCTTCTTTAAAAAGCCATGCGGTGAAAGGCGAGTAGGATACACAACATGTGGTACTTGTAATAGGCACGAGATGTGGAAGAGCATGTAGTAATAAGCTTCGTAGGTTTAGAAGCATCAAAAGCGGAGTTCCGCTCAAAGACTGGCAGATCAATGTCAGTGGGTACAAGAGCAACAATTGCAAGTGGACTAGGAGCATGGATATGGTTGTCCACAATATGATGGTGATGTTGTAGGCTAGCAAGTTTGTTCTGCAGGGAGTGTATTATTGTATCCTTATCATGAATGAGTGATTGTAGAAGAGAATTTTGCTTCTTGAGCGATCTATTTTCTTCCACAAATTTTACAATATCCTCTTGAAGTCCACATACTTCAGAGAAAAGCATATCATTCTCAAAATCCATGATAGGTACAAACTGCAACTCCTAAAAATTTAGGACGTCGGGCTCAGCAAATTGCATCCACAATTGATTACAACACTCCTCCATATTTGGAACTTTATAATTATAGTGCAAGTCTTAAAATAAATAACTCCAATGGAAAGAGCACGAAAAAACAAGCACTTTTGTAAAAAATGGCACTCAAAACCGAGTTACCGATCAAAAGATACAAGCTTTTTAATATTTTGCTCATTATTTATTTTAGTTGCCACTAAAACAAAATAAAATTGTTGTTGCCTTCATCACACAAATAAAAATAAAGGGGGCTGAAGTTAAGCACCTACTAGTAGGAATCACAAGCGTTAAGCCCTTATAGGACGATACCATATGCTGTAATGGAATTACCCTGTGTAGATCTCGCGAAATCCAACATACCTGAAAAATAATCCCACATTCTTTTTTTCTTCATGGCACGGATCTCGAGGTAGACTGGTGTGCTTCCCTGCAATGATACACAAAACCTAAAAAATGATCCTCCGAAATGGTCGAGTTTACAGTCGATCTTAGGGTTTACCCACCTTCCGGATCCAATGGAAGCCTCTGTTTTGCATTAAAATGCATGCAAAGCATAAAAATGAATTTATTTGCAAAATAAAACTTACATACGGATGTCAACAACAATCTCCCCGCTCGATACCATGAAAGGAACAGTAACTTGATCATACCAAGCCAAGAACACATATGTTAATCAAACATCATGATCAATAAAATGAAAGTAATTTACTAGAATAATTTTACATAAACCTTTGCAAACAAATGAGTAGCAATATCATATATTATTATGGAACTCAATGCAATACATTGAGAATGGGCCTTGCTTAAATAGGCAAGGAATAACAATCTAAGAACCAGTCAAGGTCGTAGATCAAGCCATAAATCAAGGAAATAACTAGTCATCAAATAACTACTCAAGACCATAGACTTAGGAGAGAACTAGACATCAAGGATCTAGTCAATACCATAGATCAAGGAAAGAACTATACCTAACAACTAGATAATATCTCCTAATATCTAAATAAGATAAAAGAAATATCCACACACATAAGTAGGTGAGGATAAATACAATAAAGGTAAATAAAGTACCTAGGTGAACACGAGTTAAGGTAAATACCTACTCTAACATAAATGCATAAGTTTCATGGAAAGGGTCCACTCAATTAGATTAACTAAATGGATAATTTCTTTGATCTACAACATAGCCCATCGAGAAAAAAGGTGACCATGGCATCCATGTATCTCAAACTCCGACCAATTCATCTAGTATAGATGGTTAAGTTCTCAAAGGAAAAGAATGGTCCCAAAGTGTCACTTAGACAAATTTTCTTGAAGAGCTACAATTGCATTATAGTTCTAGTGTGTCAAATAATTACTTGACCAATCAAAGAAAGATACGACAAACATGATCAGTCAAGGATTATGTTCACGAATTCCAAATCATATCCTTGCGTGTGGAGAATATTACAAAAGGGAATCTGAATGACCTATTTCTTAGGAGTCTTAAGGACCACATTGAGCATGAGGTAAGCATGTTTGATCCACTCAAGGTTTCGATTTTATTATCATGGCAATTAGGGCAAAGGAAAAATTTCTTTCTATTATAAGGCAAACTTTCACTAACTTAAAAGACCGTAGCACCTTGCCACCATCATACCCTCAACCAATTCGACTTACACCTCAACAAATTGAAGAAAAAAGAGAAAAAGGGTTATGTTGTAACCGTGAAAACAAATATGGACTAGGTCATAAATGTGGTGAGAAGAAATGGTTTTACATTGAAGGGACCCATGAGGAGGAAGAAGATGAGGACACATCACGTGATGAAGCAGAAAAACTAGAGGAAGACTTTGTAGATCCCCAACCAACTATCTCTTGTCATGCTCTATCTGGTATTAGCACTCCATAAACCATTTGGGTCATTGGTTACCTTAAGAAGAAGATGGTGACAAAATTTATTGCTTCGGGAACACATATAATTTCATCAATAATAAGCTAGCAACAAGACTAAATTGTTTCATCTACCCAACTCCTAAATTTCAAGTAATGATTGCAGATGGTGGCACAGTCCAATGTTCAAGGAAATGCCATAAAATTAGACTTATGATGGGTGACTACACAATGGAATCCACTATGTTCGTTATTCCCATGGGTGGAGTTGATATTGTCTTAGGTGTTCAGTGGCTCACAACTTTGGGCACCATAGAGCTAAATTTCCAAGAGTTGTTCATGCACTTTCATTATAAGGGAAGATAGTTTGAACTTCAGGACTACAAGAAAAAAATCCTCAAGTGGTTAGTTCTCACCAAATATAGAAGATTATTAAAAATGGGGCTGAAGGATTTGTAGAACAATTGTTCCTATGGAAGTTCAACCACCAATTATGGTAGTGTATCCCGATCTTCACAAGGATATTGATAAACATGTAGTTGCCTTCGAGGATCATAGAGGATTGCCTCTGAAAAGATCATGATCATGTCATCCGGCTAATTCTAGGAAGCTAACCCTCTAACATTAGGCCTTATAGATACCCATATGTGAAAAAAAGTGAGATTGAGAAGATGGTCAAGGAAATGTTGGAAATGGGTATTATTCATCATATTCGAGTGTTTATTCTACTCCTATGGTGATGGTGCGTCGTAAGGATGGAAGATGGCACATGTGTCTAGACTACAAAAACTTAACACTTACACTATTAAAGATAAGTTTCCTATTTCTGTCATTGATGATTTATTAGATGAGTTGCGTATGGTGTAGTTTATTTTAAAAACTAGATCTCCATTCAGGTATCACCAAATTAGAGTAAAGAAAGAGGATATTCATAAGACAACCTTTAAAACTCATCAACGGAATTATGAATTTCTAGTGATGCATTTTGGTCTTATTAATGCACCATCCACATTTTAGAGCTTGATGAATTCTATATTTTGACCATTCCTAGATGTAACATCTACTTTTCAATGCTTCAAATTAAGGGAATTTTTTTCCAAACTAACTTATGCCTTCAATGATTTAAATACTTAGCATTTAAATCCAACATCAATGTAATTCAATCCATCTAATAACAATCAAGAAACCATGTGCAAATGTATGGGTCAATTAGATCTATCTGATCCTCATGCTTTACTCTTACGAGTGTGTATACAAGTATACAATTGGTTACCTTTCCCAGGCATTGATAATTCAAGTGACTATGTCTAAGTGTCTACTAGGAATTCAGTCAATCGAATCCCATCTGGAATCCTACACCTTTAATTAGAACTTGGTGAATCGGACAGTGTAATCAACAACTTACACTACTTCGGCTAAAGTTTAAGAGACATGCTTACATGCTTAGTTTCAAGACGACACATTCGTCATTAAAAACTTATCTTTCCAACATATCACTTTATTCATTTATCTAGATTTGAATAAGCTAATTAAGTCATTTGATTTACATGTTATACACAAGGCACATGACCTATCTAACATGTGTGAAGGAACGCATCTGTACCGACTTAGGTTTCCTATGGGATAAAAATGCTTATGTAATGACTTGCGTCGATGTTAAAACCACTTCATTCCTTGTAGCCAAATTAGGTTGGTACCAAGGTGTTTTCGAGAAAGAGTTAAATAACTCATGTAACTCGGTGTGACACCGATTATCCAAGTTACGATTATCATAATGATTAGAACTTGAAATGGAAAATCAAGATACATGTTATAAGGTAGTATTCACTTTATAACTTGCGTTATTAAATGAATACGATCTTACAACAATCGTCTTAAATTATCCTCGTCGATCTTTGTTCCTTAGGAACATCATATTCCAAGGTTTAATTAATTACAATTAATTCGGTTTATGACATGTTCTTTTTCCATAGTAATAAATTTATCACACATCATTTGTCTTTATATGTTAATAGGTATATTATCATAACAAGATATGATAATATACTCATAATTAAACCATAACCCAATTAGATCTTAATTAGGATTTTAACATATCTTTCACATTCTCATGAAGTTCATTAATTATATAATTTGACATTGTCGTAATTTATTTTCCAATCTTAATTCATTTATTTGAACTTAACTAAAGTAAAGAATTGCTAAGAATCTCAATATGGGAAACGTCATCATCGAAGGTGAGTCAATGAATATTATCAACATTCTCACTAAATCCTTAAATCCTAGTTGGACCATCAAGGATTTCATTAATGAAGTTCATAACTTATGCAATGGTATTAACATCATTTTCAAGCATGTGTATAGGGAAGGGAACAAATCTATGGATTTGCTTTGCAAATATTGGAGTTTGTAGAAATGATTACAAAGAGTGGCATGATATCAATGACACTCCTACTGAAGTTAGAAACATCATTTCAAATGAAACAAACTCACTCATTAGTACACCTCAACCGATGGTGCAAACACGTGTGCAATCCCAAAGCTAGATCTCAATGGCATTTCGCATGCCCGAATTTATTCTTCCATGTTCTTGAAAATTGATCACACTAAATTTTTCGGGAGAAAGAAATGAATTTTATTTCTACTTTGCATAGGCATACATGTTATCGAAGGGCTATTGGGAAGTCTATTGTTCACAACTTTTAGTTCAATTCTGCAGAATTCTCAGAGGGTTTTTAGAATGGGTGGTGCCCCTTGCCGTGTGGAACCTAAATTTGATCCCCAATGGGAACAAATTGAGCTTTGGGAGACCATTAATATGGAGGGCTTCACCGATTTCATCCAACGCATAAAAGGGCATGACCAGTATATATCCATATAGTTCGTGGTGAATTGGAAAGACCGTAATGTCTCCTTTGGAGATAAGAGCTTTCAAATCACTGAGGAATTCATCTCTTTTATTACTGGTCTAAGCATGGAAGGGAATAAATTTTTCAGGAACAAAATGGATAAGGAAGCAAAAGAAAAGTTATTTTTGGATGATGGAGAAATGCTCAACATCAAAAAGGAGGGAATTCTGGTTTCTTCTATCCCACAGTCATATGATGAGGTGACACGGATGATGGTATGCTATGTCACTTTAGAAGGGAGATTCTCCACCATTCCGTAGTATCATCTGGTCCTGCTCAACCACTTCAGGTGTGAGGTGAAGGTAAGCCTCTCCTACTACATTATGAAGTCAATGGAAAAATCCATTCTTGAAGTTCAAGGCCATAAGAGGACTATCCCTCTCCATCAGGGTGTCATATATCTCATTAGTCAGTACATGTCTAGTGTTGTTGCAATGACCCATGCCCTGTTGTGGTTTCTCCCTTCCTAAGCAAACCCGTATCCGTTCTAAAAATCCCATGTACAAAGACTTTGTCTCGAGCCACCCCAAAAAGGGTTCTCTGCAGCAGATAAAGGTAAGGAAGTTGTGGGCTTTGACATGAAGGGAAAAGAAATTATGGTAGATGATAGCCCCCTCTATTTTCCCGATATTGATGTTGGCACCAGTTTGGAAAATAAATTTAACATGTAGGCTAATGTGGTTAAAACCCTTGAAGAAAATGTAGATTTCCTGCTTAAGTCTACTATTAAAGAGCAAGCCTTGGACCCCAACGTAGGCCTCAAAGATGAAATTGCTGCTTTGGAAACCAAGTTTAAGACTCTAGAGGAAAAATACAATAAATTTCTTGGCTATGCACAGTGCTATAATGGACCTTATACAGGTACACATCTGGAAAATCTACGACTCTAGTGGCATCCTGAGACACGACTTGGAAGAATGGAAATATTACAAGAAAGTTCAAAGCTTCAAACTGGGATCCCACCATCGTCATTACCACTGAAAGTTTACCATGCTTTCGGGGTGGTACAGTCAAAGTTTTTAGCAAGTCTGTTGTTAATGTTGTTGGTTCCTTGTTCTCGGTGCAATAGTTTTTGTGTTGTTGTATAACTGCAATTTTGTTGTCGATTTTTATTTCTGGGCTCTTTGTAGGCATTTTGCCCCTACCTTTGCTTTTTACTCTTTTGGTTGGGGTGTGGACCCCACGGATAAAAAAACCACACTGTTTTACTTTGCTTATCTTGGTTGTTGAGCCTTTTGTTGTAAACTTGGGTAAGGTCCCTCCAAAACCTTTTACCAATAATAAAAAATAGTAATAGTTTATAAATCATCATAGATATATTTGTTCCATATACAATTTAACCTCAATTAATCAACAATATGAGTAATGATATCTTTCTTAAATCATTAATGTCATTAAGATTAACCTTTCATTAAAGACATCTTTGTTGATTTCAGCATCATAATAAGATATTTTATAACTCGTGTATTCATAAATTCAATAATTATTAACTCAATAATAAATACAAGTACAAATAGACTTTCCCAAAATAATTCATGATCAAATAAGGTTATTACGCCTTTTAATTTAAATAGACGGTTGAAGTAATCATTTCACTTCTGATGATGCCATGCTTTTAATACAACGTAATCATCATAATCAATCCTCATTCAAACAAATAATTCTTAGGCAGTCTTTATAAATCATCCGCCAAGAAATATCTTATTTTCGCCATCGGTAAGAATAGTAAAAATGGTTAGTTCGGAATGAACTGACATGAAATGTTGTTCTTCACATCTTAACATTTTATGTCGATATAATACTCAAATGAATAAATTACTACAATATCATGGTTAAAGTGTTTATAGACTAAGTAATGAGACCAATATAATATTCACTAATAAAAACATTGTTATTACTTCCATGTAAGTAATACTCATACTATGAGACATTAATTGATTAAATATAACAATAAATAATTTACCGAAAACATAACAATGTTTAATAAACAAATCATATAACTTTCTCAACCTCATAATTTAGCCTTGGGTTACATCACTCACTAATATTAAGTTATGCATAAAATGCCAATGTCACACTTTTGTTCCGATATATTCTTTTCTCACAAAATGATCATAATAAGGATACATGCTTAACATTAAGTCCCCAAGGCGGATGTTAGTCAAATGTAAACTTGAGAATAAAGTAATCAATTTGTTCTTCTTTGACTAATAATACTATGACAAGATAATCATTTCAACATATAGGAATGATAAAGTTACTCTTTAGGTAGAGGAGGAATATAAATATTCGATTAAATTAAGATAAGTATTAAAAACCTTAACCAATCTGAATTACCTTAACTTCTCCAAACTATACTAAGAATTTACTTAATCTTATCAAGGGACTATGTCGATCTTAGGACCAATTTGAATGCACACTATTTCATCCACAAAATCATAATAGGAGTCAACATGATTCCGCACAGGCAATTTGCATCAATAAATTTATTCCCTACAAAAGATTAAATCATGGGCTTGAATAAGATAATCAAGCCACACAAGACTCATAGTCGCATCCTATAAACACAACTCTCATCCCGCTTACGGAAATTTCTCTAAATTGTTTTATATATCCAAAAATGAAACAACCAAGGTTCTTAGCTCGACTTAGCTCATTAATACAACCATCAAGGTGACATATAGGTGTCCGAGATAAGGGTGATTTTAAACTACGAGGTTGATTTATGGGTCGATCGAAAAATACTACATTATTTGGCTATGGCGTCGAAAAATTACATCTCTTCACCCAATGATTTGGCACTCCAAGGCTTCCTTGTGCATGAAGGCACATCCCAGCCAATTCCTATATATTCAATGCTTGTATTCAAGCAAATGGCCTAAGAATTTTGTGTATCTTGCATAGTATTGCTTGCCACAATCCTGCTGGAAATTGCATAGCCAAGCTCTTGTTCACTTGTGTTATCTCTCTTCCACTTGCATTGCAACCAGACTTCCTTCAAGCTGCCATTTCTCAAGCACCTTCTCCTGTTTTTTCCTTTGCATTCCCAATTCCTTGGACTCATATGGACACACAGAGAAAGAAAGGATAAACTGAGGGGACAAATTCATCACACAACTGGATTTACCTTTGTTTTGTGAATTCCAAGTTGGATTTGTTGTTTGATTTCCTTCATTCTGCAATTTATCATTTATCATTGTTACATCATATCAAATAGAGTAGAAATCAATTTCCTTTCATTTTCAAGTAATTAGTTAATTTCCAAGAGGGTTTAAATCATTAATAGCAACTCCGGTGATGGATCCTCTTCTTCCCATCCCTGTGGATCTGAAGGAGAGAATATCTATAGGAGGTTGTCTACATATCATAGATCATTTGGAAAAGTTCTTGTTTTAAGTTAGTTTAGTTTCAATACACTCAACACAGGTGAATAACCACACCGGGTTATTTTTCTTGTTTAGTTTTAGTGTAGAAATATTTTATTATTTAGAATAGAAGAAAATTGTTGTTTGTGATTGTAATATTTCAATTTTGTGATTTTTTTAGATTAGTTTCCTTTCAACAGTAGAAGATAGATTGTTAGTTTCATCTTAGTTAATTTGGACACTTCAAACTAGTTCAACACTTAGATCCAAGTTAGGAAAACAAACCATAGGGAATTTACGCTACCCATTCATAGCCTCTAAATCTCCCCTTTTCCAACTCAGCTACTAGGAGATCACACTACCAGATCTTAGTCATTGATCCTCCTATAGTTAGCCACACACATTTCAACATCGGCTTCCCTGGCATGACCTCGGGGGTCGAGTGCGGTTGAAGGTTGCATGTCAATTTTCATCCATACAAATTGGTGAACCCAACGTGAAGGATTAATTCCTTCTTGTTTCCTTTTCTTTCATTACTATTACCTCACCTCTCCATTTCTTCCCCTATTTTGGTAGGTATTTTATACTTTCTAAAATATGTCTAGAAGAGAGTTTGGTGGGCCATTTGGCTCTGATAGATATTACACCAACGTTCAACCACAACAATCCCCTTCTCTTTTGAGAGTGGGGTGACAAATTACACAAGCAACATCCAAACCTCCCCTAGTTACACTTCAAACCCCATTAGCTATGTAAGGATGGAGGAGGTTGATCAACCATTAAACATGCAATATGGTCAACCCAATGCAAACCATGTTGTTATCACAAATGGAACAAGTTCTTACCATAGAGTCTTGTCAAGACCTCACATTTCCATGCAATCAACAAAGATGATATATTTACATGAATAATAATCCTCTTTGTCAGATAGATGAGTCTTTGATAGAATGAAGGCTACAACCTCTGAGATTTTGAATGCCTATCCTAAGATTCTTACTTCTGAGGAAGACAAGAATTATAACACTTGAACAATTCATGACAGGTATCATGAGCCTACTCAATCAAACCCTACGCCACAGCACCCCAACAAGGGACTCAATCCTCTCCCAACGATCTCATTTCTACTTTAGTAGGGAGGATTAGAGAACTAGAAAGTGCCCAGACTTCACAACCAACACATGCAGTAGGGAAAAACATGGGGTATCCAGTTGACAAACAAAGGATACATCCCTTCCAATGAGAAACCAACACAATATCCTATACAACAAGGTTATCCAGTTCATTCAAATCTAGGTGATCTTCTCACAGGGTTAGACACACTAGGGATGGGTCCTCATCCTTCTCAAGCTTATCCTACAAAGGGTGGCCGGAAGTGCATTCTCAAATGCCACCACAACAGGAAATGTGACGTTCCCTGGTTTTATGCCCACTAGTCCATATCCTGGTACTATCCCACCTTACATGCACATGTATTCAAAAACTCCCCAGATGGACCCATATACCATTCCTGCTCCCTACATGCCATATCAAGGGACCCCATATGTTCCCATCAATGCTTATAATGCAGCTTATCCAACTCCTCCTCCTCCACCTCCTCATCAAGGATCTTCAATGGTGGAATCTTACGCAATGGGTACATACACTGAGTACTTAAAGGAGCCTCTTGACTTCACCATACGTGGTGTCATGCTTCCACACCCATTTCTAGATCTTCCAAAATTTAAGGGAGAAGGAGACCCAAATGCTCATATCAAGGCCTACACTACTACTATCAGGGAATTACTTCCTTGGGATGTTGTAGTGGCTAAGATATTTCCAAAGACTCTCAAGGAATCACATTGGATTGGTATTACCATATTCCAAAAGCTTCTATACATTCCTTTAAACAACTTGTTTCCAAGTTCATCAAAGCATTTGACATGAACAAGTTGTTGTGTATAGGGATTAGGGAGTTCTACATATTAGATAGAGAAAAAATGAATCTTCCACCCATTTCATCCAGAGATGGCACCAAGTTCTCTATTCCTCTACAAGTGCACCCAACATGGACCAGATGGAACTTTGTGATCTTTTCCTTCACTCACTCAATCGAGAGACTAGGAGGAAGTCCAAAAGTTTCCTTTCCAGTTATGAGGAAGTATTGGAAGGTGCGCTTTGAATTGACCAAGCCACTATAGATAGTGGGCATAAGATCTATGGTCCCAATGGGAAATTGGTATCCCCAAATCAAAATAATGCAAATTATCAAAACAATGGTGCCAACAACCAAGGACCTAAGGGTGTGAATCACAATCATGGTGCTACTACCAAATAGTGCTACTTGATCAAGCCAAGAATGTTGGTTTTCCAAACAATGGTAACAATAATAATAACAACAACATGGGAAATCAAAGAGGCCCTAACACTATGTCTCTCTCATCAACACAGTTGATGTAAATCATCCCCACTCAAAAAAAAAAAATCAAACCCAAGGCCCAAACCAATATCAAAACTCTAGCCAAGGGGCAATGAATCATGGTTATAACAATCAATTTCAAAATTACAACCGAGGTTATAATCAACAACAACAAGATGCTTATCAAAGGCCAAGAGATTATGACCTAACCTATACTATGGTTTCCATAAGGTTTGAGGTCATGATGATAGGACTTTCCATGATTGCAACAAGTTTCTACAAAGACTTCCCAAAAACCAAAGGCAACTCTTTGTAGACATGTTCCTAGAAAATCCTAAAACAAACCCACAACCTAGTCATACTGACTGTCACACCTCAAAATGTGAACCCTAAACATCCTGGGGATTCCCAAGTGAATCCTCAAAATATAAACAAGGGTATTCCTATAGGAAACAATGACCATGAAGCCTCAACTTCTGACAACTCTCGGGTTGCTCCTAACCTTGGTTCAAATGATAATACAAAAATCTTGGGGTTAGTTGAGCTAGAGGTCGAGCCAAAATTAATGCAACAACTCGGATGAAGGAGTATGTTTCACAACCCCTACCCACTCTTTCCTTCCCATAGATGACATTCCTACAATCTCAAAACCAGTAGGAGCCTATGATTTAATATCGATTTGAACAAGACCTTTTCTCACATTTCATTTCTAGATTTGTTGAAGAATTCACCTACGCATCATTCTACATTTCTCAATGCACTAGGTCTTGGTCATCTAATCCATGTTACACCACCTCCTAGTGCTCAAATAAATCATATTGACTTTGACATACATCCTCCTAGGATAAATGATAGGGATACTAGGGTTTGTTTTTATATAGACAAGATGCCATCTGACGCTGAAATTTCCCAAGAGGTGATCCTGCCTTATTTTTACAAGTCTGGGTTTATAAAAATTGCATTAAGAGAGCCATGATTGATGATGGGGCTGTTGTAAATGTGGTTCCCTTCTCTTTCTTGCATAAAAGTTGGGATATGGAGAGACAAATTGTTCCTCTACAAGAAACACGTTACGGGGTACGATAGTCTTAAAGTGACCTCGATTGGAACCATAGTTCTTCCAGTCACGCTTGGTCCAAAAACCATCTTGATGAGTTTTACATTATCGATAGGAAAAAAGTTATAACATGATCCTTGGGAGACCCTGGATTCATCGAATGAAGGCTATCCCTTCTACCCTATTCCAAGAGATTAGATTCCTCCATTTGGGGAAGGTCTTCATCACTCAAGGGGATCCTAAGCCCTTCGATATACACTTAGAAAACCTCAAGAAGAAGAAAGGAGTCCATACAGAGTATGAAATTCCTTGAATCAATTGAAAAAACCACCTCCATCAAAAGAGTTAGTCCCGATCACCCCGGATGTGCCAAGGTGAAGTCATTGACCCAAAAACATTTGAGGTGGAAAAAATAGATAAGGGTAAATCAATATATGTGGAAACAGTGTCCACTAAAACCACAATGGAAATTATGAAACTCTTAGAGAGTGATGATCCGATCTTCCTCCCATTTGAACCACAGGGGATGGGTAGTCTTCTCGGTTTAGCATCTCTTCCTCTCGATGACCTAGGTCTAGGTGTAAACATGATAGAATTAACAAATGAAGAAGGGAAATTTGAGATTGAAATGATGCCCATCAAAACCATCTCTGAGGGTTGTTCTATTCTAAACCCCGGTTTCAACCCATGTGCATCTAAAACTAAGCTTTCCATATCCATGGGGCAAGGCCTCATCATTCAACAAGGGTCACAAGTAAACACAACACTACATAGGAAACAAGGCCAGCAAGCATAGTCATGCTCACCCACACACCATGTCTCAAGAACATGACAAAGAGGTGCACGAATGCCTCTTTCAGACAAATGATTTTAATGATTGGACATATACACTTCTGGGAAAGGGTTGTAAGTTTAAACCTAGAATGGTAGGCCCTTGTCAAGAGAATGGAAATTTTGAGGATCATGGTTCTCCATTGTGTACTTTTAGGGGTGAAGAATTTGATATTCATCAACTTTCTTCACCTTAGACATCATGACATGTAGTTTCACCTGCATTTCCATATGTACATTACTACATCCGCATTGCATTTTCATCTTCTAGTTCATTTCATAAAATTTGTGATCAAGGGACTTATTCTTATAGAAATTCCTAAAAACTTCTAAAAACATTGGCAAAAACATTCAAATCATATCTCTTCAAATCTTCATGGTATCATCAATTGTTTCCAAATCATTTCATCAATTCAAGAAGATAAGACAAAGCTTTTGACAATAACCATACCAAGGCCTACATACTTGGTTCTACTTATAGTTTCTTCTAGATTAGGTGTCTTTTCCTATAGTTTTCTAGAAGCTTCATGGTGTCACATCTATCCCATATATATATCTCTTTGGAAATAAGAACATTCTAGACATTTTTCCTAGATAAATAAGTCAAATGCAAATCCACAAAAAAATTTTTTATTTTACACATTTCTTTTCCCTACCAACCTTCGGTGTTGAGCCTGCATGTCTCTTACTAGTGATGTAGGGTTGGGAAAGGAGAGAAGTGCCCTTACTCACCTATGCCTTGTCCATGGTGATGAGCCCATACTTCCTACTTGGTAGCATGGGGCAAGGTGTAGGGGGTCTCTTTGAAAATTTGAAAGTTAGAAATAATTCATTCAAATGTTGTGAAATCATAAATCAAAACAAAGTGAGTTAGATGTCCAAAATTCCAAAAGAGTTTAAAACCTCAAAACCATATTTTGTCAACCAAGTGGCCATCTACGGATCTAAGTCTAGATAAACTAGAAAGCAATTCACATTTTAAACTATGAAGAAAACTTGAGTAGAATGAGGTTGTAGTGTCTCAATTTGGTTTTTCCAAATCCTTGTCTTTCTCTCATCATTACCATTCAACAAATTTCTATAACTTGTGCCCCTTCTAGCTCTTGGTGTTGAGCCCTCACATCTTACTAGTTGTGTGGAGTTAGGAGTGGGGAAAGTTCATTCACTTATCATATCACTCTTTCACCACATTTTTCAAAACAATACGAAAGTACCAAAATTTCTTAGAGAAACTAAAGTTCAACATTACAATGTGATTTGCATTATCATATATCAGCACATTACAAAAAAAAAAAAAAAAAATCATTCTGTTAGCATTCATATCCACTACATACATTCTAAAAAGCATATAAAAATGGAAATTCTAAACATCTAGAGTACACATGTGAAGTGAGCCAAGAGGAAGTCAACTCAGATACAATGAATTACCAAACCAAAAAGAAGAGTCTATATATATATATAATAAATCAAGTTTTGTATACAATGCCATCACACACTAGGCATGGTCAAAATGCTCACAATGAGCCCAAAATATAAAAAAAAAATCATATAATGCCCAAAAAATGGAAACTAAGCAATAAAAGGCCCAATGGCCTATCAATCCCTATGGGATCCCTGAGATGGTGCATGGCCACGCATCCAGGACTCCTACTACGGCTACGATGATGAGAATGCACTTGAATGGTGGGAGTGCTCATGGTGGTGGCCACTGGCTGTGGTCTCACTACGAGAGTGACTCCACCTCATCAAATCACTCAATTGTCTCATATGCATCACCTAAGTATGGAGAGAGTCATGACCTCCTTCCCTCTCTCAATGGGTGTAAACACATCAATGTGTCTGTCAGCTGCAAGTGGTTGTCCTATGTCCTCCTCATCATCTCTCATCGTGTCTTCCCCCAAAGGGATCAACAAGGTGTCCATGCACACCCATCAAATAAGATCTCGCCACTCCTATGTAGTCACTTGTAAAAAAAAAAAGAAGAAATGAAATGAGTTAGAAAGTTACAAAAAAAAAAAAAAAAAATACCAACTAACATTTCCAACTAACAAGGTCAAGAGAAGAGGATCAACATACTCGGATCTCCAGGCATCCATGTAGGGTCAAGTGGTTGTGTTGTTGCTTGTTGGGTATGGGGCCTCCCCTCCTAAAGGCTAAGATGTTGTCCCATCACGACTCATCATCCCCTCTCCATCATCAAGGAAAGTGGTCCTCGAGAGACAAGTGTCTCCTCTCTCTGCCCCTCCTCCTCCTCTCTCAAATATCCCGAGTATCATGCCACTCAGATCACTCTCCTCCTCCATGTGAGTTGCCTCCCATCCCTACCCCTCACCACCCCCTCATCATCATCCCTCATCCTCTCCTCTCCACCAAATCCTCTCTCTCAGTCTCATCCCCATATACTCCTCAGAGTCAGAGTCCACATCTATGGGCTCATCCTCCTCTCCACTTGTGAGCAGGTGTGGCCTCAATCTAGAGTAAGGGTGTGAGTGGCACCAACTGCCCATCGGGCATGAACAACTCACCTAACTAATAGGCACTCCTGGAGTCACCACCATTGTCCAACCCAGATCTCCTCTAGGGCCCTTTCGGGCCTCCTTCATGGTCCTATACATAGGTGCCACTAGGGGAAGCATATCAATATAAGGAAGGCCAAACTGCTGAGGAACTCAGCCAAATGGGTGAGTCTCAACCTTCCCCATCCTATCAACTAACTGACCAATAGTGGTGGAAAGCCACCACTATGTGGTCCCATCCTATCCCCACAACCTGCCATGTCCTGGTATGGGTGGCCACCATGTCTGTTGTGGTCAAAGAAGCCACTAGCTGATGTGGCACTCTAAGAACTATCATCATCATCCATCTAGCATCCCTGATGGCCCCTGGGTCCTATACTGGCACTCCCCTCCCATAGGGGATGATCCACTCATACACCCAACTCATAACCAATGTGGGGTGGCTCAAAGACTACCCCTATAATCTGACAATCCTGATATAGTCATGATGTCATGATAGTAAGTCCCCAAGTATATCTATCTCCCCAAGCATAGATATGACCATGTGCCTCAATCTGTGTAATGATGGGAGCCCAACAATAAAGTAGTGTATCACCTCCCTTGTCCCCGATCAACCATGAGGCCAAGATACCCATGATGGCCTTACGGATAGTAGGGATGGGAGCAGTAGGAATGGATCAGACCTTCATCCCCTTCTTCAAACCAAAGGAAACCACGACATCCCCATATAAGTGGCCCATAGAGTCATCATGGCTCTAGATCCTGTTGTCTCCAAAGTCAACCATCTGCCCAGTATCGGAACCCCAAGAATATGGTACACATCCTCTAGGGTGATCATCCACTCACCCCTAACACTCGAAAACCGGAAGGTATTCTGGTCTAGCATCCCAATAAGAGAACAAGTCACATAGTATGTGACTGTGGGAGTAACATGGGGCACCCATGTGCAATCCTCCATATGCCTACTCTCTCTCTCAAGAGTATCGTCTCATCTCATCCCAGTCAATTGATCCAATATCATTGGGAGCCAATCACACTCCCTCTCTCTCATGACTCCAATGGATATACTCTTCCTTCTTCTTCTACATCCACCAAAACACATAAAAAAAAGCAAGTTAGTGACATATTTCAAGAAACAAGCTCATCAAAAACATAACAAAACATTAAAAATCCAAAAAAAAATTAAGTTAATGATGTTTTTGGTCATTCTATTCTTAAAACCATTTTACCAGTGTAGGGTGGTGGTTTTTCAAGACATACGTTCACCACCCGCATGCAGTGGTTTTGCCCACCCTACCGCTGTCTGAAGTGGTGGTCCTGAACCGATTCATCCATATGGCTTTGTTACCCTAAAAATGCTCAAAAATGCAAAAAGACCATTTTAATGAAATAAAAGACTACCCTTATGGCACCCCCCTAGAGACTCATTTAAAACAAGAAATTTCAAAAATGATCCCCCTAGGTAAAAAGATTTTGAACATTTTTTACATTTTAGGTTTAAAAACACAAAAGTGAGGAAAACTAACCTTAGACCACGTTGGTCGATCTCCCACTCATGGAGGCATGATCACAATCTCACAATGAATGTTTTGACTATTCTTTCAATGAAAATGGTCACACGTGGGCCCAGAGCTCAAAAATCACCAAATCAATATGCATGCAAAATGAATTGAAAATGAGTTTGTTTTGATATATATATATTGTTATAACTTTTTTTTGAGTGCATATGTTCATAGGGTTGGAGCACTGAGCATAGGTATATTTCTATATCCCCACACAAATGGTAAGTCCTCTTGTCATTTTAATTTAGTGTTTATTTTTTGATATTTTATCTATCTACACTTGAGTCTTCTTTTCATTAGTAGCAGGAGTTTGGACGATGACATTTCAACACACGGGCATGTCAGGTATAGCTTCTAACTCCCCATTTCGGGAACGCCATACTTGACTCTACGTTTTACACCTTTTCATGGCTAAGACACTTCTCCGAGGGGGCAATATGTACGCACCCAAAATTACATGTGCTACATTGTCAAAAAAATGGTTACAAAAGTCCCCAATGATGATTCATGTCCTTTCAGAAGGTGTTCGAGTTCCTAAACCCATTCACAATATATTTGTAGCCTAGACATCCTTACTTAGCTTTTCCATGCTTTCTTCAGCTTCCCTCTCATTTTTGTTTTGCCTTCATGTTTTGGCCTTTAGTTTCAAGGCCTTTTGCCACCCAGCCTGGGTGGTGGTTTGTGACCACCACCCAGGCTGGTGGTGGTTTTGACCACCCACCCTAGCAGTGGGTGGTGGTCCTATGCACTTTTTCCAAAATCTTCATGTGTGATTTTAACATGTGATTTCACTTAACTTAACTTGACTTCAGGGTGTTTTGAACCAAATTGCCTAAAAATAGTCTTGATTGCATGGTATTCCTTCCCTCTTCTATTTTTAAATAGATTTAATTAGTTTGAACTACCTCTTCACCCAATGATTTGGCACTCCAAGGCTGCCTTGTGCATGAAGGCACATCCCATCCAACCAATTCCTATATATTCAATGCTTGTATTCAAGAAAATGGCCTGAGAATTTTGTGTATCTTGCATAGTATTTTTGCCACAATCCTTGCTTGGAAATTACATAGCCAAGCTCTATTCACTTGTGTTATCTCTCTTCCACTTGCATTGCAACCAGATTTTCCTTCAAGCTACCATTTCTCAAGCACCTTCTCCTATTGTTGTTCTTTGCATTCCCAATTCCTTGGACTCATATGGACACACAGAGAAAGAAAGGATAAACTAAGGGGACAAGTCATCACACAACTAGATTTACCTCTGTTA
The DNA here is from genome assembly GCA_018340775.1 of Taxus wallichiana var. yunnanensis. Lineage (NCBI taxonomy): Eukaryota > Viridiplantae > Streptophyta > Pinopsida > Cupressales > Taxaceae > Taxus > Taxus wallichiana. The sequence continues at coordinate 644,019,174 of CM031244.1, forward strand.
TGTGAATTCCAGGTTGGATTTTTTTTTTGATTTCCTTCATTCTTAATTTATCATTGTTACATCATATCAAATAGAGTAGAAATCAATTTCCTTTCATTTTGCAAGTAATTAGTTAATTTCCAAGAGGGTTTAAATCATTAATAGAAACCCCTGGTGATGATCCTCTTCTTCCCATCCCTGTGGATCTGAAGGAGAGAATATCTGTAGGAGGTTTGTCTACATATCATAGATCATTTGGAAAAGTTCTTGTTTTAAGTTAGTTTAGTTTCAATACACTCAAAGACATAGTGAATAACCACACCAGTTATTTTTTGTTTAGTTTTAGTGTAGAAATATTTTAATTATTTAGAATAAAAGCAAATTGTTGTTTGTGATTGTAATATTTCAGTTTTTGTGATTTGTTTAGATTAGTTTCCTTTTAGCAGTAGCATAGATTGTTAGTTTCATCTTAGTTAATTTGGACACTTCAAACTAGTTCAAAATTTTCATCCGTCAACCGATCCTCCTATAGTTAGCCATACACATTTCCACTTCGTTTTCCCCAACATGATCGAGGGTGCCGTTGAAGGTAAATTTTCATCCGTAAATATGATTTTTAAACGAAATATGATTCCATATGTTTCAAGTACGACTAAGTTGACCTATACGATTTATCACAAAGTCAAAGTACCCCAAGGAGTTGAATAATAAGGTATGATTTTATCTTACCCCGATTATATCCATATTAACCTTGAAACAAACTATTATTCACAAACTTCGGCATGCCAGAAAGATTATTTTTAATATCCATTTTAATTTCTTGGGCATTCGAAGGAGAAAACAGAGATTGAAAGGAGTTTTATTCCCGTGGATTTAAACTCAGACTAAATGGGTTTCCAACCAAACAAACAAAGATATATATATATTCACAATCACGAATTAAACACTTGAGTTGTTTAGTCATTCACAAAAATCATCAACTATTAAAATAATCCCTATCCATTTCTTCATACGATACACCCAGTTCATAAAAGAAACTAGTATTGCAGAGATTTACATCACACAAATATTATAAAGATTAAACTATGAAGAAGGGAAGAAAAATGATTCATGCTTGTATAATGAAGCCTGAAATCCTTCTTGTTTCCTCCAACTTCTTCCAACAAGCTCACAAATGGATTTTCCTTTAAATTCCCAAATAAGTAGCAGTCCCAAAGAGTCTCATTCCCATTTATTTATTAATCAACAATCATCAATGATTCTCAAAATTTTCTCAACTAATAATTTGAGATCATGCATGTAACCTCAAGCAAGTATAACCAGATTAACTTGAAATAGACTAACATTTTTCCCTCCATGTAGAGATCGAACAAGCAAAAAGATAGAAAACAAATGAAATCCAAAATATAATTAACCCTCAATAGCTTCCTCAAAAGCTTCATACTTCTGAGCTTTGAGCTTCGTGGGGAGCCAATTGAATACCATTAATGCGAGAAGGTGCCATGTTGTGGTATGGGGATTTGAACTCCCGGCTTCCTCCAAGACAACTAGTTTAACTTCCGCCAGTTTTAATTTTAACAATCCCAATAAATATTTGCAATTGATCACCACCCTACAACTGGTATGGAGATAACCATCGAACGGTTGAAGACCATTCTCAATAAAAACTTAGCTCTGCATGATCGCCAATGGCCAAAACAAATTAATATAATTTATTAACAAGCCTAGCTAGGGTTGGTCATCGACCATTAAAGGATTATCATCGAATGGGTTAGCCTAATCAAGGCTCAATTTGAATTTCAAAAATATATAAATCTTGGGTTGAAATCGACCAAGTCCCATTCTTGTAAAAATATTTGAAAGTATTAATCTAAGCACATGGTCGAAGACCATGGTTATTTTCACCTTCAATGTAATCATAACCCAAAAATTCATCAATATTTGTTTGAATCAATAAGTCGGTGGCTATAAACTTGCCCTATTCATATTAAACTTACCATTCTTTCCTGCCTAGATTTATAAGGGCTTTAAGACTTTTAATTTAGACTGAGATACTTACAAGGTTTATGACCTCCTCTTTTATGCTTTTACCGAACACGAAGCAAATTATATTAAACTTTCTCAAATACTATAGTCGGCTATATAATGCTATAATTGCCAATTGAATAATATCAATCCCAGCAATGAAAAGAAATAGATATGATCATCCATTATCATAATCATAAACAAGTTCATTGTTAACAACTTCAACAATCAACAGAGTCAAATATATATCCATAACGATAAAAGCGTAAAGCTGAATTATAACTTAAGAAAGTTACGAAAATATGCTAACAGTCACATCATCATATACAACATGGGTGTGGTATTCATAACATTCAAGGTTCGTAAAATTAATTGCGATATCTCGACAACTTGTTGGAGTCGACGGTAAAGTCTTGATACACTGTTGTGTGTTTACGGTAGCATATCTTGAAACCGGTTCCCATGTCCACGAGTTACTCGATATCGGAGCTCGGTTACGACATAATTAAAAGAGAAGAGTGGGGGTGTGACATACTTTGCTCCCCTTTAAGAATCATTGCACCGATGATTAACTCTAACCATTAACAATTTTAAAACAAAATTAAATAAAATATACTTATTCTTGTTTCAAAATATTCAACAGATTATAACTGAAACTTGCCAAACTTCAAGTTTTTAGAACTTATAACCAAAATTTATTGGCTGTAACAACCCATTTTAAATCAAGTTTTTCCAAACAACATAAATTATGACATTTTTTAGTCATTCAACCAATAATAATTATCAAATGTATAATATCAGATATCAAAATTCAAGTTTTTATCACTAAAACAAGTGCGAAAAACAATTTTAATTTCATCTAGATTCTCCCAAGTTACACTTTCTTTAAAAAATTGGTCCCATTGGACCTTGCACTGAACTATTTCTCAATTTCTTAAGTGCATCCTATGAGTTTCTAACACTCTTATGGGTTCAACCATGATGATTCCTAGATCCTGAACATGTAAGGAGTTCCATTCAAAGACATGTGATAAATCAGATACATACTTTTTAAGCAAGGAAATATGAAAAATATGCATCTTGGACAATGCGGGAGGAAATGCTAGATGGTATGCCACATGACTGATTACTTCAATTATTTCAAAAGGCCCAACAAAGCGAGGTGACAGTTTGGTTGATTTTCCAAACGAAATTGAACTTTTCTTAGGCTTGACCCTTAAGAAAATTGTTTCCTTGTTCAAATTTTCTTCATCAACTCTCTTTAAATCAACGTAGCTCTTCTACTTATGGGCATCTTCTTTTAATCACTCATAAATGAACTTCACTTTCTATTCCATTTTTGTTAACATCTCACATCCCATTACTTCCTTATCTTCCACACTATCCCAACTGATAGGTGTCCTACACTTTCTTTCATACAATGCCTCAAATGGAGCAATTTTCAGTGATGAATGGTAAGTGTTATTATAAGAAAACTCAACCAGTGGAAGGTATTATTCCCACTTGTACTTTGTTGATCCATGCAAAGTACATCCCCGACCATATCCTTCATAATATGATTGACTCTTTTAGTCTACCCATCTATTTCTTGATGGTACATAGAACTGAAATTCAACTTTATCCCTAAGGTTGAATTTAAAGTTTGCCAAAAAAGAGAAGTCATTCTAGGATCCTAATCAGAAATTATTAATTCAGGTACTTCGTGCAATCTGAAAATTTCATGCACAAACCTTTTAGAAAGCATAGGTGAATCATCTTTTAGATTATCTTGGTATAAAGTGAGCTACTTTTATTAGTTTGTCAACTACAACCAAGATTACATCATGTTTATTTTTCGACATAGGTAGTCCTTGTACAAATTCCATGCTTGATTACTTAGCATTTAAAATGTGGAATGTTGTGAGGGTACGCCAATCATGGTGGATGCATATGTTTAGCTTTGACACGTTGACATTCTAGGCAATGTGAGACATAGTTCACAATGTCCTTTTTCATCCCTTTCCAAAAATATTGTTGTTTTACATCAGCAAACATTTTAGTCACTTTGGGATGTCTAGAATAGGGAGCATCGTGAAATTCCTTAATCACTTTTGTCCTTAACTCATTTTCCAATGGTACATAAACTTAGTTTTCATACCTAAGGACTCCTTTGTTATCAAATATGAATCCTTTATACCTTTTATCATTTGGATCTATAACAAGCGTTGTTTTAACATGTTGATAATAAGAATCAGCCAACATTGTTTTCTTAACTTCATCTTTGAATTGAGTTCTCAAAGTGACAAGAGCAAAAATGTGCTTCCTATGACTTAGTGCATCTGTCACTCTATTTTCCTTACATTTTATATAGCTGATATCAAATTCATATTGAGATAAAAACTCTAACCATCTTTGTTGCCTCACATTCAAGTTAGGATGAGTGAAGATGTATTTTATCATGAGGTGATCTTTTTTCAGTTGAAAGGGATTTCCCAAAAGGTAGTGCCTCCAAACCTACAAGGCATGTACAATGGAAATAAGATCCAAGTCAAGGGGATCATAATTCAGCTCATGTAATTTTAATTTTATGCTTTCATACGTAATCACGTGTGTTAGGAAATAAGGGATAAAATATGTGGAATAATCCCTCACAAAATCGCAATAGTAGAAACTAATATGCAGAAAATATTACAGATCTCAAATAAAATTACAAAATAAAATAACACAACACAAAGAGACAATATTTAACGTGGTTCACCCAATTTGGGCTATGTCCACCAAGAATCACTTGCTCAGATTTTATTACAAGCCACCGCTCTCTCTCAATACAATACCCAGATCTATTTGGAGCTATGCTCAACAAACTCTACAAAATTCACACCCGAATTCAAAACACATATGTAATGTTACATAATACCTACCATATGCACAAAACCATATAAATAGACAATTGCTTAAGCAATTTTACAAAACCATGGGTATCAAAACCATGGGCCAAAACCGTCCCATAAACCTATGGGTCAAAATCCCACCCATATGAGAAAAGCACGTTTCCTGGTATATCGGGCACATTTTAAGGCCAAATTTTTTTTCTTGGGGGCTACGCCCTGAGACCCCGGGCGAGAGACAATGTGGGAAGTGTACAATACTCATTAGTGTACGCTTCAACACTTTCTCACATGAAAAAAGGCTCCACAACCTAATAATCTCCCACTTGGAGACTAGTTTTCCTTTGAGCAAGCTTCTCAACCCTTCACTAGCTTCCGTGAAGACCAACCAAAGCCGAACACAGCCTTTAGTTTTTCCTTATGACCACCTTGGTCATCATGTATGTAGGATTCTGACTGGTATGAATCTTATCTAGCTTCAACTTCTCTTCCTCCAAAGTTATCCTGATGAAATGGTACCTTAACTATATATGCTTTGTCCTAGAGTGGAAAGTAGAGTTCTTAGCTAGGTGTATATCACTCTGACTATCACTATGTAGCTTTCCTTCCTCCTGCTTATGCCCCAACTCCTTATGTAATTGGTGTAATCAAATCATTTCTTTGTTGGCCTCTGTGGCAGCAACATACTCATCCTCTGTGGTTGACAAAGCCACTAGCTTATGTAGTCATGAAATCCAGCTTACTGTTGTCCCACCTACAGTGTAAACATAACATGTCGTGCTCCTCCCGCTATTTATATCTCTAGCCAAATCCAAATCTACATAACCATACAAAGTGGTGTCTGATCCACTATAGCACAAAACTATCCCCATGGTCCCTCTTAAATACCGAAGGATCCACTTTATTGCTTGCTAGTGATCTCTACCTGAATCACTCATAAATCTACTCACCACTCCCACTGCATGGGAAATATCAGGCCTAGTGCACACCATGGCATACATCAAACTGCCAACCACTGATGAGTAAGGTACCTTGGACATCTGGTTTCTCTCTGCTCTCTGTCTTGGGACATTGCTCCTTTGATAACTTGAAATGGCTGACAAAGGAGTCCCAACCGGTTTAGCATCCTACATAATAAACCTATCCAAGACCTTCTTAATGTACTCTTCCTGAGATAAAGTCAACTTTCGTTCCTTCCTATCGCAAGATATCCTCATACCAAGGATTTGTTTGGCTGCCCCCAAATCCTTCATAACAAAGGATTCACTTAATTGCTTCTTGAGTACTTTTATTTCCTGCATGTTTTTACTTGTAACCAACATGTCATCCACATATAGACACAAGATAATATAACTGCCATCCTCAAATTTCTTTGTATACATGCAATGGTCAGAATGTCATCTAATATAACCTTGCTCTATCACGAAGCTATCAAATTTCTTATACCATTGACGTGGAGCTTGTTTCATGCCATACAAGCTCTTCTTCAATTTACACACCATCTCCTCTTTACCTTTGACCTCATAGCCCTCTAGTTGCTGCATATATAGTTCCTCCTCCAAATCAACATGGATAAATGCGCTTTACATTAAGTTGTTCTAAGTGCAAGTCTTTTATTGTAACTATTCCTAGAACAATTCTAATAGAAGTCATTTTTACTATAGGAGAAAAAATCTCATCAAAATCTATACCTTTTTTCTATGCAAACCCCTTGACCACCAACCGGGCCTTGTATCTTTTCTTTCCTCTCCTTCTTCTTTGACTCTGAACACCCACTTGTTATGTAATGATCTTTTTCCTTCGAGTAGCTTCACCAAATCCCATGTCTGGTTCTCCATGAGAGCCTGATGCTTCTCATCAATGGCTTGCTCCTACTTTTTCTTGTCATCTACCTACATTGCTTCATCAAATCTCTATGGCTCTCCACTATCAGTGAGTAATAAATAATAAAAAGAAGGAGAAAAACATTCAGGTTCTCTTCTTACCCTAGAAGACCTCCTCAATATAAGAGTTTGGGGTTCCTGTTAAGGAGGTTCCTGAATTGATTCATGTGTCACTTTCCCATCGAGAAGATTCTCTACTTCATTGCATATTATTTCTTGGATTCTTCCTTGTTTTCCCGCAACCGGCTTCTGCTTATACACGACTTTCTCATTAAAGACCACATCCCTAGATCGAATGATTTTCTTGTCCTTAATACTCCAACATTTATATCCAAATTCATCACCACCATAACCAATAAAATTACATTTTTCTGATTTAGCCTCTAGCTTGGTCCTATCATCCTTGTCTATATGGACAAATACCTCACATCTAAAGACTCTAAGAAATGAATAATCAACTTTCTTACCATACCAAGCCTCCTCAGGTATGCCTCCATCTAAGGCACTTGAGGGTCCTCTGTTTATCAAGTACATAGATGTGCTCACCACTTCTGCCCAAAAATAAAGAGGCAGTCTTGCATGTAACCTCATGCTCCTAGCACGTTCCATTATTGTTCTGTTCATCCTTTCTGACACCCCATTCTATTGCGGAGTTCTTGGAACTATCTTTTACCTATGGATTCCATTCTTAGAACAAGTAATCATCAAATTCATTGCTGCAATACTCCCTCCATTATCTAACTTGAGACATTTTAGCTTAAGACATGTTTCATTATCTACCAAGGATTTCCATTTAAAAAAGTGTCAAATACATCAGATTTGTTTCTAATACAATAAACCCAAACTTTCCTTGTTGCATCATCAATAAAAGTAACATAATAACTTGAACCCCTAGAGATGATACTTGAGCCGGCCCCCATACATCAAAATGCACCAACTCTAACTTACTCTCTTTCTTTGTAGGTCCAACCTTGAGAAACCTTACTCGCTTTTATTTCCCATATATGTAGTCCTCACAAAATTCCAAACCTATTTCTGTATATCCGGAAAATCCTTCTTTATGATCTCCATGCCCTTATGGCTCATATGATCGAACCTATAGTGCCACAATGTTGTATCTACTTCTGAAGCCATAAGATTACAAATATTAGTGCTATAAGTGGTTAAATACAAAGTTCCAACCTTCTTACCTTTTGCCACCACAAGAGCACCCTTGGTAACCTTCCAAGAGTCTACTATAAATATCACAGTATAACCATCACTTCCCAACTACCCTACTGATATCAAATTTCATCTTAATGTAGGCACATGTTTGACATCCTTCAATAGCCAAGTATTCCCATTTTGCATCTTAACCTGAACAAAACCTTTTCCAACTATGTTGCAAGGCTCATCATCACCAAGAAAAACATTCCCAAAATCTCCTTGAACATAATAAAAAAATAATGCCTATGTGGAGTAGCATGGAAAGAAGCCCCCGAATCTAAAACCCAAGATTCAATAATATTGTGCAAAGAAAGAATCAAAGCATCTTGACATACATTACCCGTTGCCACATTTTCCTCCTTGTTTTCTTCCTGTTGTTTCTTCTTGTCTTGAAGCTCCCAACAATCCTTCTTTGCATGCTCAGACTTTCCATAGTGCCAGCATACTATCTTGCTTTTAGATTTTGACCTTACCCGATCCTTTGATTTTCTATGACTTCCTCTATTCTTCTGTCTCCCTCTAGTTTCTACTGTCAAAGCATTCTTTGAAGTAGAGGATTCACCAGAGCTTTTCCTTCACATTTCCTCACTTAGAATCACTCCTACAACATCCTCAAACTTCAACTTTGAGTTAGCTGGAACCGAGTTGCTTACCACCATTACCAGGCTATTCCAACTCTTAAGTAAAGAGCATAGAACTAATAAAGCCCTAACTTCTTCATCAAATTCTATTGTAACCAAAGCTAGCATATTTACAACTATATTAAAATCATTTAGATGATCTACTACTAAACCATTCTCAAACATCTTCATATTAAACAAATTTTTCATTAAAAATATATTATTAGAGGTAGAGGGTTTTTCATACAACTTCCTAATACATCCATTAGTTCTTTTATAGTCTTTTCCTTTGAAACATTAAATAATATTGAAGATGCAAGACAGTCGGATTGTCCCAAGTGCCTTCCTATCCAAAAATCCCATTCCACATCCGTCATGCTCGAGGGTTTGTTCACCTTCTCAGACAACGGAATATAAAGATCCTTCTGATAAAGGTAATCTTCCATCCGTATCTTCCAAAGACTGAAATTATGCCCGTTGAATTTATCAACCCTAGATCTTCCATCATCTCCATAGCTCCCACTCAAGATAAAAATTTCCCTATGATTCAACACTTCAACAAACCAAACCAAGCTCTGATACCAATTGTTAGGAAATAAGGGATAAAATATGCGGAATAATTCCTCACAAAATCGTAATAGTAGAAATTAATATGCAAAAAATATTACAGATCTCAAATGAAATTGTAGAATAAAATAACACAACACAAAGAGACAGTATTTAATGTGGTTCACCCAATTTGGGATACGCCCACCAAGAATCACTTGCTTAGATTTTATTACAAGCCACCGCTCTCTCAATATAATACCCAGATCTGTTTGGAGCTATGCTCAACAAAATCTATAGAATTCACACCCAAATTCAAAACACATATGTAATGTTACATAATACCTACCATATGCACAAAACCATATAAGTAGACAACTGCTTAAGCAGCTTTATAAAACCATGGGCCAAAACCGTCCCATAAACCTATGGGTCAAAATATCGCCCATATGAGAAAAACTTGTTTCCCGGTATATTGAGCATGTTTTAAGGCCAATTTTTTTTTTCTCGAGGGCTACGCCCCCAATCCTTTGCTATCGGGGCTGCTTTGCCCCTGACCCTAGCGAGACAACTGTGGAAAGTGTACAATACTCTTAGTGTACAGCCTTGAACACTTTCTCACAGAAAACAAGCTCCATAACCTAACAACATGATCATTTTGTAGAAGTATACCTCTCAAACCTTCACCGAGGCATCATTCACTATGAAAAAGTTCCCATTGGGATCTGGAACTTTTAAATACAAAGTATAGTTAATTTTTTCTTCAACAAATTAAATACATTTTCACATCTTTTAGTCCAGATAAATTTCTTATTTTTTCTGCAATGAGGTGATTGGAGCAACAAATTTTGAGAATTCTTTTACAAATTTCCAAGTAATATCCAGCTTAATCCCATGAAGCGTCTAACTTCATGCACGTTTTAAAGAGTTGGTCACCAATTATTGTAGTAAATTTGGATGGATCCATATAAATTCCATATTTATTTATTATGTTCCTAAGGTTACTGCACCTCGTTTTGGTAAAACGAACACTTTGAAAGCTTACCATATAACTTTATTTTCCTTAGCACATCTAAAACAATCCTAAGATGTTCATTATGCTCCTCAACACTTTTAGAATAAATAAGAATATCGTCCAAGAATACCAACACAAACTTTTCCAAGTATTCTTGAAAGATATTATTCATTAAATTCATAAACTTTGTTGGAGCATTAGTAAGTCCGAATGGCAACACAATGAATTCAAAATGTCCATACCTTGTCCTAAAGGCAGTTTTATGAATGTCTTCTTCTTTAATTCTCAATTGATGATAACTTGATCATAGATCGATCTTAGAGTAAACCAATACACCACACATTTGGTCAAAGAGGTCATGAATTCTTGGAAGGGGTATCTACATGGCTTTGTTAAGCATTCGATAATTGATGCATAGCCTCAATGTTCCATCTTTTTTCTTGACAACGATGACCTGTGATCCCCAAGGAGAGACACTCAGTTTGATCAATCCTTTATATAGCAGGTTCATGAAGTTGTACCTTCAAATCAACAAGTTCATCGTGGTCATTCTATAGGGAGCCTTAAAAATTGGTTCGTTTCCCCATTTGATGTCGATAGTGAAATCAAAATCCTATTTAGGTGGGAGATCGTAGTTATTTCAGAAACACATCAATGTACTCATATAACAATATATGGTCTTCCACAAAAGTATTACCTTATTCACCTAAATTTGAAATTTTTACAACAAAAAGCATGCAACCTTTGTTCTTGGCCTTTTTGAGCTGCATGGATGAAATTTTCCTAACAATAAAGTCTCTTTTTATTCCTTGAATTATTTTTGTTTTCGTAGGTCATCTAAGAATTTAATCAGTTTTTCATAACAATCAACAAGTTCTTTGTGTTGTTCTAACTAGTTTACACCTATGACTATGTCATATGAACCTAAAGGAGCTACATATAGGTCTAATTTAGTGGTAAAACTTTACAATTCTCTTTGCTGTGTCAAACAAACATTAGTTTACTTGTATGAACATCATTGTTCCCATAATGTATAGTCCATGAATATTTCATATATCTAGATTTTATTTTTAGTTTAGATGCTTTAATTTATTTCAAACAAAGAATTCAATTGCACCAAAGATCAATAAAATAGTTACGGTAGTCCACATAACTTACCTGTAACTTCAATAAGTGTGACTTACTTTTTTGGTTACTTATCAACCACTGCAACATGTATTTTTATGATGTTGATTGTTATCCTTTTTCTTCTATGGGAAGTTTTTCACATAGTGATCCGGACCACATAGAAAATAGCCCCGATAGGTCCTTTTCTTTCAGTTTTATTTTTAGAATTGGTTGCATTATTCTTCGCCCATTCTTCTTAAAATTTGGTGAGACTTAATCGTTGTTTTCTTCCCATTTCCATTTCTATTTTTGCTACCAAAACTTTTCCACCCAACCTTTTTAGGTGCAAGGGGTGAAGGTGAGTTAATAGTTTTCTTTTTCTTTTCTTCTCTGTGAGTAGAAATGGATTTTAGTTTTTACTCTTGTTTTATTGATCTGTAAAACAAAACCTCCATAGTTGATGGTCGATGAACATTAACTTCTTTGCTTATAATGGGTTTCAAACTGATAATAAAATTTTTGATGCAAAACTTCTCATCAGTCTAATACTTTGAGGGACGTATTTCAATAGTTTCATGGACTTCTCCCAATACTCAGCTATTAACATCTTTCCCTGAGATAGAGTTTGAAATTTAGACATATTTTTATCATAATACAACTGCCGTAACTAGCACTATCTAAAATAGGCCTTGAAATTTTCCCAATTTATACTAGCTTCACAATACCCAATTCTACCTTTTGGCTATTCCACTAGGATCTTTGCCTCATTGGAGAGTTGATAAGCTCCCCAAATCACCTTAGTTCTTCGTAGAAATTGTTGATGGCGAAATACTTCTCCATCTCACTGAGCTAGTTAGTGGCTCCATCTCCTAAGTTCTTAGCATCGAACTTAGGTGGTCTGATCCTCTTAATATCGTTTGACACCTCTTCTATAAAACATGCCATCTTGTTCTCGGGTTGATTTACAACATTAACTTTAACCTTTAAATCATTTAGATCCACCGCATTTCTATGATTCCCTGCGTCGGGGTCCACAACATTGTTGTTTTCAACATTAGGCTACCCATGAGACGGTCCACTACCATCACTATCATTATCATTGTCATTACCCATAACTTGTTGTTCAACAACAACCATATGATTTTGCGTGTTCGAAGGGCAACGAGTATTTCATCCAAAATTTGCGTTGTGGCTTATTTGTAACTTGTAGTTTGGTGATTAATAATGTGACCTCTTGTCCTAACCATTTTCTCTATTAGATAAGAATTAAGTTTAAGTTATCGTAGGGAATCAATAGGTCAAAGAGTCTGCAACATTCACTCTCGAGACCAAATGCAACACCTAATTTTCAATGCTTCAAATTAAGGGATTTTTTTCCAAACTAAACTTATGCCTTCAATGATTTAAATACTTAGCATTTAAATCCAACATCAATGTAATTCAATCCATCTAATAACAATCAAGAAACCATGTGTAGTTGTATGGGTCAATTAGATCTACCTAATTTCCCATTATTTACTCTTATGTTTTTGTATAAAAGTATACAATTCGTTACCTTTCCAAGGAATTGATAATTCAAGTGATAATGTCTAAGTGTCTGCTAGGAATTTATTCAATCGAATCCCATTTGGCATCCTACACCTTTAATTAGAACTTAGTGAATATGATAGTGTAATCAACAACTTACACTAGCTCATTGAAGTTTAAGATACATGCTTGTATGCTCAGTTTCAAGATGACACATTCATCATTAGAAACATGTCTTTCCACCATATCACTTTATTTAGTTATATGGATTTGAATCAAACTAATTAAGCCATTTGATTTATATGTTACACAAAAGGCACACGACCGTCCAACATGTGCGAAGGAACATATTTGTATTGTCTTAGGTTTCTATGGGATAGAAAATGTTTACGTAATGACTTCCATCATTATACAACCACTTCATTCCCTATATCCACTTAGGTTGGTACCGAGGTGTTTTTTCGACAGTTAAACAACTCATGTAACTCAGCGTGACACTCGATTATTTAAAGTTACAATTATCATAATAATCGAACTTGTAAGGAAAATTAAGATACTTGTTATAAGGTAGTCTTGACTTAATAACTCTCGTTATTAAATGAATACGATCTTACAAAAGTCATCTTAAATTGTACTGTCAAGCTTCATTCCTTAGGAACATTGTATTCCGTGGTTTAATTAATTACAATTAATTCAATTTACTTTACAAAGTTCCCTTTTCATAATGATAAATTTATCACACATCATTTGTATTTATATGTTAATAGGTATATTATCATAACAAGATATGATCATAAACTCATAATTAAACCATAACCCAATTATATCTTAATTAGGATTATAACATAGCTTCCACGTTCTCGCAATAGTTCTTTAATTATATAATACGACGTTGTCGTAATTTATTTTTTCAAAGTTAATTCATTTATTTGAACTCAACTAAAGTAATAGTTTATAAATCATCATAGATGTATTTGTTCCAAATACAATTTAACCTCAATTAATCAACAATATGGTTAATGATATCTTTCTTAAGTCATTAATGTCATTAACATTAACCTTTCATCACGGACATATACTACGATTTCAACATCATAATAAGATATTTAATAACTCGTGTATTCATGAATTCAATAATTATTAACTCAATAATAAATATAAGTACAAATAGACTTTCCCAAAATAGTTCATGATCAAATCAAGCTATTCTACCTTTTAATTTAAATAGGAAAGTGAAGTAATCATTTCACTTTACAATAATGTCATGCTTTTAATACAACTTAATCATCATAATCAATCCTCATTCAAACAAATAATTCATACACAAGATTTGTAAATCATCTCGCCAATAAATATCTTATTTTCGCCTTTTATAAAAATAGTAAAAGCGGTCAATTCAGAACGAATTGGCATGAAAGGTTATTCTTCTCATCTTAACAGTTTATGTCGATATAATACTCAAATGAATAAATTACTGTAATTTCATGATCAGCATGTTTATAGACTAAGTAATGAGACCAATGTAATATTCCCTAATACAAACATTATTATTACTTCAACCTAAGTAGTACTCATACTATGTGACATTAATTGATTCAAGGTAAATAAATCATTTACCAAAATCATAACAATGTTTAATAAACAATCATATAACTTTCTCGGCTTCACAATTTAGCCTTGTGTTACATCACTCAATAATATTAAGTTATGCAATCAAATGCTAATGTCACACTTCTGCTACAATATATTCTTTTCTCAAAATGATCATATTAATGATACATGCTTAACATTAAGTCCCCAAGGCGGATGTTAGTTGGACCGTAACTTAATAAAAGTAATTAATTTATTCTTCTTTGACTAATAATACTATGATAGACAAAAATGTCCCACCGTGGCCAAACACAAGGAAGAAGGGTTACTTAAAGCTAATATGATGGACAAAAATAACATTATTAATGCTGGATCTGCAAAGGCACCTAAAATAAGGAAAGAGAATGAGCCTTGGGTTCCAACAGATGGTATTAATATAGAGGAAATAGAGAGAAAACAAAAATGAATGGAATTAATTTCTTTGAATGAGCTAGATCTGAAATACAAGAAGGTCAAAAAGGGGTTCCAAACTCCAATAAAGAAACCATTGATATGTAGGAAACTCTGGAGCCCTAAAAATCCTAAAAACCAATAGGAGAAAATTCAAGCGCAAAAGGAGATCTAGAAGTTGAAGCACTAGTGCAACTAATTATGGATGTAGATGAAAAGAATGCTACAGTGAGAATCAATCTCATTTCCAAGGATGCATGAATCAATCTCATTTCCAAGGATGCAGGACGCATGCCAAATTTGAAAGATCGGACTCGGATCAATGGATCAAATAAATGAGAACACATCTGAATCTGAAATACAAGAGATAATGGTGGAGGATAAGGTTAAGAATAATTCTTTATCTACCATAGAGGAAGAGTTGCTTGATGACAAAGAAAACATGGAACCAGATTTATTCACGGAGAATTTTTTTATGACAGAGCATCTCTCGCCCATAGGTGATCGAATTCACTTCAACAACAAAACAACAATTTCACAGTAAAAAAAGGATCAAGAACAGAGTGAAAAGGAGGAGGGTGAATTTACACCATACTCGAAAAACATACTTTCTGACTTTGTGATAATGAATCAAACAATGGGTTTATAGAGGTCAAATAAAAAAGAATGAAAGGATTTGAGGAGATTTTGGATGCTCTATATAATGATAAAAAAATAAAATAGGAAACTGGAGCCTCAACTTCTAGAATAACTAGATTGTCTGCTAGAAGGATAAAATATTTTGGAAGCAACTCAAAAAGGTAGACCATCAAATAAGGAACTCAGAAATAAGGAAACCAACAAAGATATTGTAGATGGAATTCAAAGTCAATTAAGTTATCCGGTAAATGCCTCCCCCATCCTATTTAGATAAAGATAATCTTTTGGAATATCAGAGGGTTGAATGGAAGCTCTAAGCAATGAATACTCAAAGAGTCAAGAATTTCAAGTAGACCTATTATTTTGATACTGTAGGAAACTAAAATGAAAAAAGTGTCCTAGAGAATTATAGAAATAGTTTTTGGGATAACTCGAGAATTTGCAAATCGTTGACTCTTAGGGATCTTCAGGTGGTTTGGCTATTTTCTGGGATAAAAACTTCTTATTGGTATGGTGATTTCTGACACTAATACCCATCTTGCTTTGTTAAGTTTCATTCTATTGATAATAATTTTTCATGGATCCTCTCAAACATTTATGCACCTAATACTGTAAATGGAAGAAGGAAGCTTTGGGAAGATTTAAAGCTCTTTAGAAATCAATGTAAAAATGATAATTGGCTTGTTATGGGAGATTTCAACTCCCCTCTCAATCTTGGAGAAAAGCAAGGTGGTAATTCTGAATACTCCAATGACATGGATGAATTTGCTGACTTTGTCTCTGATTCTAATCTCATGGATGTGGAAATCCATGGTAATCAATTCACCTAGAAAAATAGAAGAGTTGGTAGTGACATGATCCAGGTTAGATTAGATAGAGCACTTATTTCAGCCAACTAGATTCTGCATCAGGATTTTCATTTATCCTCTTTGCCTAGAATTGGCTCTGATCATAATCTGATAGTGTTGAATCTTTTCAACTGGGTCAAACCCATGCATAGCTCATTTAAATTTGAAAAGATGTGGATGGATCATGAAGACATTTCAGATCAGATTAAAGAATGGTGGAAATGGGATGGAGGAGGAACCACTCAATACAGATTAATTCAGAAATAAAAAAATGTTAAAAAGTAGGTGAGAATTTGGAATAAAGAAGTTTTTGAAATATTTTTGAAAGGAAAAATGATTTAAAGAAAAAAATTTAGGAGCTTGAATCTCAAATATCTACAAATGGCATGACATTGGAGGATCAGTTCTCAGAAAAGAAACTTTTATCTGAGTTGCATACGGTTTGTAGTAGGGAAGAATTTTTTGGAGGCTCAAATCTAGGGCCATTTGGCTGAAAGAGGGAGATAGAAACACTAAATGTTTTCATATGACCACTATGAAACATAGAGCATGCAATAGGATAATGGAAGTTTCAAAAGGAAATGGTATTATTATCAAAGATCCTAAGGACATAAAGGTTGAAGCTCTCAGATTCTATGAAAATTTTCTCAAAGAGAATAGTGTGGATAATGAAGAGGTTACCTCTTTTCTTTTAGAGGCCATTCCGGAAGATAGTATAGCTGAACAAAGATTCAAAACCTCACCAAATCAGTCACTTTGGAGGAGCTTTAAAAATATGTTTTTCTCTTGAAGGTGATAAGGCACCAGGTCCTGATGGATTTTCCACTAATTTCTTTCAATTTTTTTGGGAAATATGTTCAGAAGATCTACTCAAGGCAGTAAATGAGTTTTATAGAACATGAGACCTACTTAAGGAGCTGAATAACACTCACATTGTGCTTGCTCCAAAAAAATGGATGCTAAAGACTTTAAGGACTTCCACCCTATTAGTCTGGTAAATGTAATTTATAGAATCTTTACAAAGATTATTGCAACAAGAATCTAGTCTATTCTTGATGATATAATCTCTAAACAACAAAGTGGCTTTATAAAAGGGAGGATAATTCAAGACGGGGTGATCATGGTGCATGAAATTATTCATTCAATGGATAAAAATAAAAAAAGCTGGTATGGTAATGAAACTTGATATGAACAAGGCTTTTGACAGAGTTTCTTGGCACTTTCTTGATAAGGTTCTGATAAATTTGGTTTTCAAAATAAATTCAGAAGGATTATTAAGGCTTGCATTTCTATAACTAGATTCTCAGTAGTGGTCAATGGTGAACCGGTGGGCTTCTTTGCAATATCAGTAGGGGGATTAAGATAGGGATATCATATATCCCATCTCCTTTTTATTCTAATGATTGATAGCCTTAGCAGATCCATTACCAAAGCTATCAATGACAGGATTTTAAAAGGAATCAGACCTACTTCTACAAATCAAACTACTTCACATCAGTAATTTGTTGATGATACAATTTTACTTTTGATGGCCTCCATCCTTGAAGCTAAGGCTATTAAGTCTATTATGAAATTCTATGAGGTTTCCTCAGGACAAGAGGTTAATTTTGATAAGAGTTCCATCTTCTTTTTTAATACTCCACTGGAAAGGCAAAAAGAATCACTCATATTTTGGGTTGTAAAATTAGTTCTCTGCCCACAACATATCTGGGTCTTCCTCTTGGAACTAATAAAGTTTCCACAACAGTATGAAATGGTTTACTTGACATATTTCAGAAGAAAATGGCTGGATGGAAAGGGGCATTCTCTCCAGTGCTTGGAAAATGTCTCCTAATTAAAAGCACATTGCAAAATTTACCTATTTACATTATGTCTCTCTACAACATTCCTATTGTTTTTATGGAAAAATTGAAAGGATTCAAAAAAAATTTGTGGTAAGGCACGGAAGAAAGATTTAGGTATCACTTGGTGGCATGGGATCAAGTTTGTACACCTAAAAGAATAGGTGGGCTAGGCATTAAGGATATCAAAAAAATGAATATGGATTTAATTGTAAAAATGGGATGGAGAATGCTAACAAAGGAGCAACCTTGGATTGAATTAATTAAAGCAAAGTACCTAGCTCAACAAAAGTGAATTCTTTCCTTTATGATGATCAATTACCCTAGGGTTCTATTTTCTAGAATAATTTGATCCAAACAAGGAATTTTATCAAACAAGGGTGTAAATGGAAAATGGGAAATGGCAGTGATATTCAGTTTTGGAGTGATAATTGGACTAGTTTCAGTTTAAATGATAAATTTGGCTCTATCAAAGATATTTTAGTTCAAAAGTATGGAACTAAAGTCAAAGACTACATTGAAATGGAGGGAAATAGAAAAATATGGAGCAAAATTTAAGGTGGAGATGAATGAGCCAAATTCCATAATTTCCTCACTCCAAGAGCAGATAGATATCATCCCACTGAATCAAAGTAATGTAAAGGATGATCTTGTTTGGAATAACTCATTTGATGGAGAATACACTGTCAAATCAAGATACAATTCCTTTTTTGAAAATCTCCATTGTGATTTTAAATGGAGCAGAATTTGGTTGCCTGAACTAACTCCCAAAGTCAATTTCTTATTTTTTCTTGTCCTTAGAGGAAGAATTATCACAAATGAAAATTTAATCAAGAGACATTTTATCATGCCAAACATGTGTTGCATATGTAAAAAGGAGTCTAAGGACATCAAACACCTTCTGTTACATTGTGAGTTTGCTTCAAAGATTTGGAGTTATGCTTTTTCAAAGTTCAATATCTATTGGACATTGCCAAAGGAATTTTCTCAAACTTGGGAACAATGGGACCCCCATACAATCATTGCATAGTTAGGAGATTATGGAAACTGACTTTGCCTCATATAATATGGAGAATTTGGAAAGTCAGGAATGATATAATATTCAGAAACAACGGTAGATCTGTAAAACAAGCTTTAATAAGATTGGTAATGCAGTTAAAGATAATATTGAAAGATTTAAACCTCCCAAGAACAAGAAATATCCTAAAAATGAAGAGGTTATACTTTCAAATTGGAAGATTGATATTGAAAATGTTCAGATCAAAGAACTCCAACCATTGACAGGTCTTCAATACATTGGATCCCCCCTCCTAATTCTTGGTATAAACTCAATTTTGATGGAGCCTTTAAGGGAACCCAAGTGCAACTATTGGTGGAGGAATTCTTTGGGATCAAAAAGGTTGTTTAATTGCTACTTATGTTGGCAAAATGGGGCATCAGATCAATCACTATGCTGAAGCTTTATCAACTTTATGGGGTTTAAGACTTGCTAAAGAATGCAACATTCAGAACATTATTGTTGAAGGAGATTCCTTGAATGTAATAAATCATCTAAACCAGATCCATCCTCCAAGCTAGACAATTAAGGATTTCATCTAGGAGTCTATAAATATTTGTCATACCTTCAATAACCTTAAAATTGGCCACACCTATAGAGAGGGTAATAGGGTGGTGGACACTCTAGCTAATTATGGAATTAGTAATAACTTCATCACTTGGAATTATGAAAATAATACCCCTATTGAAGTACAAAACTCTATTACTAAAGATAAATATGATAGATTACATCTTACATAGAATCACTAATGGGATTTCATGTGCTTTATTGGAAATAAATGTAACATTCCCATTTTAAGACTTTAGAAACAAGGGAATTTTTTTATACATAATGTTCTCTATTCTAAATAACCATAATTTAGAACACACATTCCATGCCAATCAATCTCATAATAGGTAACCGAATGCAGCTGTAAATGACTCGATGAACTACCGATCTCTCATTTCATGACTCGGTTTCTCACCGATCTCTCATGTTAACTTAAGATGTTGTATACTAAGTATACTTAGTTCTCTTACCCTATTCTGGGTATTGAGTGTTTTGTTTAAGAGACCTATCTGAACATTTGTTACCAATATTCATCTGAAATCCCATTTCTTAAACTAGGTGACATAGGACAACGCAACCAACAACTTGCGATACTTTGGCCAAAGATTTCCAACATACTTGTTCATGTTATTATTCCTAGATGACATACTCATCAAATGGAATACGTCCTTCACCCCACTCCTCTGTTATCTAGATTGGTCTTCACTGACTCCTGTTAGTCCACTTG
Source organism: Taxus wallichiana var. yunnanensis (assembly GCA_018340775.1). Classification (NCBI taxonomy): domain Eukaryota; kingdom Viridiplantae; phylum Streptophyta; class Pinopsida; order Cupressales; family Taxaceae; genus Taxus; species Taxus wallichiana. The sequence goes on from CM031244.1 coordinate 644,039,650, forward strand.
TTTAAGGTTTAACCATAACCCAGGTTAGCAACATAGTTTGGTATAAGGAACTACTCGTGGTGACTAAGGGTACAAAGACATACTCAATTGACCTAAGTTGATTGCATGTGTCTAATTACCCTAAGTCATTGTGAGTTATCCCCTATACCAAAACATGTTCCTAACTTGACCTAGAGTAAAACTAAGAACAAGTCCAAGTTTATGTAGATCCAGATGATTCAGTTTTGAAGGGTGTTGCAACATGTCAATTGTAACATTGTATCCTCGTGAAGACCCAAGTCTTCACGAAGGTATAATTCTGCAGTTAGCGTGTGCCAACATCCGACAGACTTACCCATCTCAATGTACATACCCAAGAAAGAAGTTATTTATACAAATATATTTCTTAATTAAGATTTAATTATAAAGAACCCTCACAACCCTAGTTCTATTAGCCCTTAAGGTTGACATCCACATTTGAGTTGTTAAAGTAATGCAAAACTTCATGATTGCCTTTTTATTCATTAACTTCCTATTTTAGGATTTAGTTAATTAAAACAGATCAACAACATCATTGAGATTTACTTAGTATAACTCAACCATTCATAGCTTGTTTAAGTTCCATTATAATAGACTTCATTGAGATGAAGTCTAATTGATAGATGTTCATGTTTACCATACATTTTTTTAAACCTAACAAGGTATTGTTCATGAGGAAGTGCACCTTCCTCTTTCTTGTTATGAGTTAGGGTTCATTATACCCTTTTTCATTATGCAAATCATCATAATTAAGTTACACTTTCATTAACATCTTTTAATAAACCATAAAAACTTAGATAATAGAACATATATGCATGCCAACTTAATAAGCAGTATTTTAATTAAGGAATATTATAATTAATTCCCTTCCATCCAACTTAGTTAATGTCAAACTAAAAAGGATCAATTCAGATAAGAATAAGAGTAATTAAGATAAGATTACAAATTTCCTTCACATAATGCATAGGAGGATGACACAACAAGTAAAGGTAACTCTCAATATTTTTCAATTCATCACGGTGAAATACATATTTTACAAGACCACGCATTTCAGACATATTTCATGTCAAAAACACCAAGATCGAAATGAATACAACTTTTTCTCTTTTAATACATTTTCATAATGAATCGATTTATTCATAGAAGATCCAGGTCTTTAAGTAACAAGTAACATCATAAAATTTATTTCCTTCCTTTATCACTTACGAAGTCCATTTAAGTAACAAGTAAAAATTGCTTTGATATGGGTCAGCTTCATCAACCGAGAATGATAAGCACTAAGCATTAAAACGATGTGCTCTCGACTAACTATTTCATAAAACCAACTCTGTTTTTATGAAATAATAAAGCCAAATAGATAGATACATCATAGAGAAATAACAATCATAAAAGAAAGAACAAGTGATCAACCAAATTAACCTTTAGAAATGATATTGATAAAATCAACACTCTTCAACCATTGTTTACATAAGGAATTATTCATCCTAATTACTTATCTCCTTCCTACTAGGGGTACTTAAAGTTTATTTCTTACTTCATTCAATCTAATTTACAAATAAAGACACTAACTCCAAGATTTCCCAAAAATAGAGTTACTTTTAAGAAGCAAGAACCATCAAACCTGAATTAACATGTTCCATCCGAAAGCATCTACAACCAAGCTAATTCAACCTTCATGAATGGTTTTAGGTTAAGCCATCAACATCATAAAAACAAGAGATTCCTATTTCAGATGCTACATCCAGATTTAAAGCCCAAGATATAGCCTAAGTTCTCAAGTTAGGCCACATCATGTTAGAAATAGGAAAGTATCCATTTGATTACTTGCATTACACATTAATCACACATTACCAAATATTGATTCCAATCAATACAAGTCAAGGTGAATAAGTCAGAATTATCCCAACTACTTATTTGCAATCCTTTTAAGTAATAAACATTGATCCGATCAATTCCTTAAACAAGAGAACATAGAAGAGGGAAGATCTGTGTTACTTTTCACATCTTAGAGAAGAGAGTACAACATATAATCTCCTACAGATTTCAAAGAAACAACAATGAAAACCTTAACTCAGAGGAGAAAAGGAGAAGGGAGTCAACAACAAGAATAGAAGAAGATCCCATAATTATTTCCCAAGCAAAGAAGTACATATCGGATAAGAGACTGAAACAGATCTAATCAAAGATCTTAGAACTAATGATAAACATAGAAACATAGAAATCCATGATACTGGATCGAATTATGCAACTACAATAATCAAGTCAGATTCCAAAGGTGAAGTTATTTCATCATAAAAACAAGGACAATAATAATAGTGTATTAGCTACATCTAGAAACAAATGTTTTGAAAGAATTCAATTAAGCATCAATACACGAAGTATATCTACCACTAGACATTCCAATTCATCCATTCGCAAATAGCTCAGTCCATAAAACTAGAATTTAGCCATCACTTTCGACAAACAAATACAATATACAAACAAGTTAACACATACTCCCATCTTTACAGGGATAAAAGAAACAAAAATCATGTAATGGAAGAAAGATCCTAACCTGATTCTAGCAAGATGATTCCACAAAACTTTGTATCCACGTAACTATTTCCACACAGTTTCCATAGAAGGAACTAGATTCAAATAACTAAGTTTTAACTGAAAAGAACAAAAGAAGTATTTCATTATCTATTGTTTCTATCAAGTTGAATCCGTAAAAACAATGAATCCAAACAACCATTTCAACACAGCTCAACAGAGGTACAAGATTCAAACAACTAAAGATGCAACAGAGAAGAATACCTTTCTTACCTCCTTCCAACATAGAAAGACAAACCCAGTTGAAACTTATAGCAAAAAATATTTTCCAAAATCCATTTTGAGCAGACAACAGGATTCACACATATTTGACATTATTCCAGTCCCAACAAAATTAAAGTACGATTCACCATCATATTTAACAGGGAATAAACCCTCATTCCATATTATCTAACAAAGTTTTATCATCAAAAAAATACAAGAAAAAACCAAGAAAGAATTCAAATAACCTTCACAAATATAAAAACCCATTTGTTTCCAAGAGCAGATTTTTTTAATGAAGACATTTAGTAAAAAGCAGAACAACTTAATGGATAGAGCCTATCATGCTTGATAGAGCTTCTATTGATTCGCAGAAGATTTCCAACCGAGCTTCCATAGTTCCTCCTTTTCCAAATGAATTCAACAACCCAAAACTTCTTCTTCTTATGCCTCTTATACCTCCATTGGATCAAAAATAGTCCAGAGGTGCCAAAAATAGTAATAGATTGAAAACATAATTGCTAGTTTGAAGAACTCAAAACTCCATGTAGAGTAAAAATCAACATGAGCAAATGACCAAAAAACCTCCCAAAATCCACTTGCATGTCTTCCAAGGCGGTTTCTTTGCCAAGTCCAAGACTCATTAATGTAAGGACGACCAACTCTCCTACCTAAATCTCCATGCCATCGCCATCCAAAATTGGCAAGCTCAATTTCAACCAATGCATGCATTTTTAAATTTTAGTGATGATGCCAACTAGACATTCCCTCCTTTCTCCATGCCTCCACCAAAACTGGCATGCCAAGTTCATAAATTCAAAAATCAAATCACTTTAATGCCATAGAAACGCCGCCACCACCTCCCAAGTGCCATGCAACCCCCTTAGGCTCCCTTTTATCTTAACATTAGTTTAGGTTAGATAGACATTAGCTTAGGATTCGACCATAGCCTAGGTATATAGTATTTACCTTAGGTCATTCAAACTGCCATAGTTAAACATGCCATTAAAGATTAGGTCATAACCCATAGTAGTTCAATATTAGGTAATAGGTCATAGATAGGTCTTTCATTACCTTAGGTTATTTCCAAAACCCCACACCCGTAAAGCATACAAACTTAGGTTAGGGTGCAAACATAAATAGTTTAGAAATAGGTCTAAGGTAGTTCCAATTTACCTTAAGTTAGTATCCAATTAGGATAGATCTTTACAACTTGGACTTAGGTTTTACTTAATAGTCCTGTAGTAGATCCTTACCCTCTTACGCTATTCAACGCTTTTTAAAAGATATTAACAAAAATATCCAAGCTCCCAATTTATAGAAAAATGCAAAGCAAGGACTTCAAAAGAAGGATCCATAAAAATTGGAAACATACAAGGACTCAGTCCCTTATTACCTTCCATTTCAGATTGTCAGTTTATCAAACTGAATAGGTAAGAAATCGAAGCATACCTTGGATCAATGGAATTGATCCAAGGTTTTGTTGTTATTAAAAGATAAGCATGCAAACAACAATACCGTTTACAACCTTTTAGAACTCAAGGAAGAATGGCTTCATTTCAAGCAACAACAACACAACAAAATGAATCCTTGAATAAAAATAACTTATCCATTGCAAGCATGATTTCCAATAGTCAAAAGAATACACCTTCTTAGGACAAACCACATATCAACATTTGCAATGTCAAGAGGAAAAGTTAACAATTTGTCAAAGATGTTACAATGAAAGTTAGCACATGTGAGAGGAGTACATGTATTTATAATCATCAAAATTCACATGCTTGAAGGATTTGTAGATGGATGGTTAAAAAATAGTTTAGGAAAAAGACTAACAAAATTTTCACCTAAGGTTTCAAGCAGGTTACATGTAGAGGAAGAAAAATGGGGGAGCTCCATGTCAAACAAAACCCAATTGTGATCCCACATGGAAAGAAAACATTGTGATGTGGAATTATCTACAGATTGGAGGGGTCACTAACTTCATTGAGAGAATCCAAGGCCACGACCATAACATCTCTGTGCAGTTTATTACAGATTGGAAAGATCGGAAGACAAATTATGGTGGGAAAAACATGTTGATAATAGAGGAGCTTATTGCAGAGGTCACAGGCCTTGCATTGGATGGAATCAAATTTTTCAACGAAGAGGGTGGATAAAAATGTAGAAGCCAAAAATTTTTTTGAAATAGGGGAGGATCTCCTCTTTGTAATGATGGGTATAAAAGTTAGTTCCATACCAAAAACCTTGATGAATTCTCCAAGATTATGGTTCACTTTATTTCTCTTGAAGGTAGGTACATCACTATCCCCACAAAACACCTGATTTTTCTTAACCATTTTAGGAGAAATATTTTTGTTTGTTTCCTACACTATCTTCTAAATTCAATGGAGCGTTCCATTCTTGATTTCCAAAACCACACCCGGGCCATTCCCCTCCATTAGGGTCTTATTTTCCTCCTTCACAGACATTGTCTCACCTAATACCTTGCCATACATGTTACCCCTATCACCCCACCCATTCCCATTCACCCTATTCCTACTGTCACCCCAATCACCATTTCCAGTCAAAGGAAAGTCAAGAAAAAAACCCTTCCTTCTCCAAATTGAACCCCTCTTCCTCCGGCAGAGTCCTCAGAGCAACAAGGATATTGAAATTTCCCATAATTTGTTGCATATCAACACTATAGGACAAGACAACATTACTCAACATGCGAGAAGGAGAATCTTCTTCATAGGATGGAAATCTTGGAAAAGAGGTGGAAAATCTCAAAAAGAAATGCATCAGCTAATTAAGCAAAAGGGTAAAAGAAAATTGAATGAGGATGCTGATATTGGGGCAGATCAGATAAATGAAATTTACAAGAAATTGAATTCCCTAGACAATAGACTTGGGAAATCTAAGGATCGACATGATCACAACATTGCAATTTTGGGCTATATGTGATTTTCTTGAACAACAGGTCAGAAGCATCACTATGCTTAGTGGAATCTCAGATGACATTTGGGGCACTAGAGATGAAAGGAACTAGATCATCTCACAGCTTGGATGCAAATGACCCCATGCATGTCACCACTCTAGCATTATTTACCTCACTTGATTGTTAAATCATGAATCGATAGGGCTTCAAAGAAATAACTTCTTCAGAGCAGTTTGGTTATGAGAAGGATGTTGTTTTGTTGATAGTTTGTTGTTTAACTATTGTTTTTAGCAGTTTTATTCCTAGTTTGCTCCTCCTTAGTAGTTCCTTTTTGGCTACTATTTGGCTTATTGTAATATCTAGATTCTGATCCTTTTTTGCTACTTACTCTTGTATATCTGGTTGTTGAGCCTTTTTTGTATCAAGGTATAGTCCCTTCAAAACTATTTTCCATTAGGAAAAAAATAATACTATGATAGGATGATCATTTCAACATATAGGAATGATAAATTTACTCTTCGTAGAGAAGGAATATAACTATTCGATAAAATTAAGATAAGTATTAAAAACCTTAACCAATCCAAATTACCTTAACTTATCCAAACCGTACTAAGACTTTTCTTAATTTTATCAAGGGATTGTGTTAGTACTTGGACCAATTTGAATGCACACTATTTCATCCAAAAAATCACAATATAACTCAACATGATTCCACACGTGCAATTTACATTAACAAATTTATTCCCTATAATAAAGATTAAATCAAGGGTTTTGTATATGATAATCGAGCCATACAAGACTCGTAGTCCGTATCCTACAAACACGACTCCCATCCCATTACGGAAATGTATATGAACGATTTTATATACCAAAAATGAAACAACCAAGGTTCTCAACTTGGGATTAGCCCATTAATACAACCATCAAGGTGACATGCAGGTGCCTGAATAAGGGTGGTTTTAAAATGTGAGGCTTGACTGTGTATGGGTCAATCGAACAAATACAAACATGAAAACATATACTCAGGTGGGTTTTAAAAGAAATATGATTTCATATGTCCTAGGTATGACTAAGTTGACCTATACGATTTATCACAAAGTCAAATTACCCCAGGAGTTGAATAATAAGGTAGGATTTTAGCTTACCCAGATAATATCCATATCAACCCTGAAATAGACTATTATTCACAAACTTCACGCATGTTAGGAAAGATTATTATTAATATCCATTATCATTTCTTGGGCATTCAAAGGAGAAACTAGAGACTAAAAGGATGTTTTATTCTGTGGATTTACATTGTACCCAAAATGGGTTTCCAACCAAACAAACAAAGACAAATATATATATATATATATCATTCACAGTCATGAATTAAACACTCAATTTGTTTAGTCATTCAAAAAATCATCAACTATTAAAATAATCCCTATCCATTTCTTCATACGATTCACCCAGTTCATAAAAGAAACTAGTATTGTAGAGATTTTCATCGCGCAAATATTATAGAGATTAAAATATGAAGAAGGAAGAAAAAGATTCTTGCCTATATAATGAAGTCTAAAATCCTTCTTGTTCCTCCAAATTCTTCCAACAAGCTCACAAATGGATTTTCCTTCGAATCCCCAAATAAGTAGTAGCCCCTTAAGAGTCTCATTCCCATTTATTTATTATTCAATAGTCATCAATGATCCTCAAATTTTTCTAACTAACAATTTGAGATCATGCATGTAGCGTTAAGCAAGTATAACCAGATTGACTTGAAATAGACTAACATTCTTCCCTCCATGTAGAGCTCGAACGAGCAAAAAGATAGAAAGCAAAAATGAAATCCAAAAATACCATTAACCCTTAATAACTTCCTCGAAAAGCTTCATACTTCTACTGAGGTCCATAGGGAGCCAATTGAATACCATTAATGTGAGCAAGTGCCACGTTGTGGTATGGGGATTCGAACTCCCAGTTTCCCTCCAAGACAATTGGTTTAACTTCTGCTAGTTTTAATTTTAGCAATCCCAATAAATATTTGAAATTATTAGTCTAAGCACATGGTCAAAGACAATGGTTATTTACACCTTCAATATAATCATAACCCAATAATTCCTCGTTATTTGTTTGATCAAGTTTGAATCAATAAGTTAGTGGCTATAAACTTGCCCAATTCATATTAAACTTACCATTCTTTCCTACCTATATTTATAAGGGAGTTAAGACTTTTAATTTAGACTGAGATACTTACAAGGTCTATGACCTCCTCCTTTATGATGCCTCTGAACATGAATCACAAGTAAGTTATATTTAATTTTCTCAAATAATATATTCGCCTATATAATGCTGTAATTTCCAATTGAATAATATCAATCTGATCATTGAAAAGAAATAGATATGATCATCCATTATCATAGTCATAAAGAAGTTCATTGTTAATAACTTTAAAAATCAATAGAGTCAAATATATATCCATAATGATAAAAGTGTAAAGTTGAATTATAACTTAAGCGACTTTGAAAATATGATGACAAGTCACATCATCATCTACAACATGGGTGAGGTATTAATAACATTTATGGTTTGCAAAATGAATTGTCATATTTGAAAACTTGCAGGACTCGATGGTAAGTGCTGATATGTTCTTTATGTTTATGGTAAGATACCAAAACCGGTCCTCGTGTCATGAGTTACCCAATGTCTAAGCTTAGTTATGACATAATAAAAGAGAAAAGCAGTAGTGTGACACTAAATAGGTTTTTCTTGGTATTTTTTGATGATATCCTCATCCACATAAAATCTTTGGAGAAACATTTATATCATGTAAATACTATATTGGAAGCCCTCAAGAAACATCAACTATATGCCAATCCTTCGAAGTGTTCTTTTTTGGGGTATATGAAGTGGAATACTTGGGCCATATTATATCTCATTAAGGTGTTAAGGTGGACCCTTGCAAGATCAAGGCCATGGTGGAATGGGAATTCCCAAGAACCCTAAAGCATTTACGAGGTTTCTTAGGTATCACAAGGTACTATCACATATTTGTAAAGAACTATGGAAGTATAACAACACCACTCACAACATTGTTGAAGAAATAATCCTTTCATTGGAATGAGGAATATTCTAGGGTATTTGAAAATTGAAGGTGACTATGTGCACCACCCCATTATTAGTAACCCCATATTTCTCTAATACCTTCATAGTTGAATGTGATGCTTCAGGAAATGGGATCAAGGAAGTACTCGTGAAAGAAGGTCATTCGATAACATTTGAGAGTCAACAACTAAAAGGAAAGAATTTGTTGAAACCCACATATGAGAAGGAAATGATGGCAATATTACATGCAGCTTTAACTATGTAGACCATACTTGATGGGTAGACACTTCAAGATAAAAATTGATCATGCTAGTTTGAAATACTTCTTAGGCAACGAATGTCTTTAGAAGAAAACAAAATGGGTCACAAATATGTTGGGTTATTACTTTGAGATTATTTATAAGAAAGGGAAGGAAAATGTGGTACTTGATGCACTATTTAGGAAGGATGAGTCCACGAAGCATTGTTATGTGCTATCTCTATACTAAATTAAGATTGGGTAAATGAAATAAGAGAAGAATGGCGAAAGATGTAGAGACTCGTAATCTCCGTAAAGGTCCAACCATATCCAACATTTTATATGTAAGTGTGATACATTGTGGTACAAGGACATGTTGTATGTGTGTAAGAACTCTACGCTTAAACACCATATTCTCTCGAGCTCCATTCTTCTCCACTAGGTGGCCATTTTGGGTTCTTGAAAACTTCTCATAAAGTGAAATAAGATTTCTTCTGGAGGGGTTGAAAGGAGATGTTTAAAAATTTAGGGCATAATGTTTGGTGTTTCAACATAATAAGGGTTAGACCATTATGCACTGTATCCTACAACCTCTGACCCTTGTCTATTCCTAACTAGATATTTGAAGAAGTATCTATGAATTTCATCATAAGATTTCCTAAATCAAAAGGGAAAAGCATCATCATGTTCGTAGTGGATAGACCTACCAAGTAGGCTCTTTTTTTTTTGCCTTGTATCATCCTTTCATAGCTAGTACAATTGCCATCTCTTTTATGGACACAGTTAAAATCTCCATGGCACGCCCAAAAGTATAGTAAGTGATTGTGATACGATATTTACAAGTAATTTTTAGACTGATTTGTTCTCTTTTTGGGTACACAATTGGCCCGAGTTCATCTTCTCATCCCCAATCAGATGGGAAAATTGAGGTGGTAAATAAATGTTTGGAAGGGTGTCTTCGATGTTTTACTTCAGTAAACAAGAAATTTGGGTGCAATGGATTCCACTTTTAGAATGGTAGTATAATACTTCATCTAAAATGTCTCAATTTATAACACTTTAAGAGTACCATACTCCATCACTCATCTCTAACTTGAAGGTCAAACCTAAGGTGAAAGCAATCTAATATCACATTCAACTCCAACACGAAGTATTCTTTATCCTTAGAGAGAATTTGGTAATGGCACAAACCGCATGAAGTAACAAGATGATACCATAGTGAGCAACACTTTGAAGTGGGAGACTTTGTTTTTGTATGGTTACAACCATATAAGTAGTTGTCCTTAAAACAAAAGAAGAAGGATAATAATCTTGCACCTAAATACTATGGTCCTTACCAAGTGTTGCAGAAAATAGGTAGTGTGGTATATAAGTTGGAGCTCCCTTAAGGAAGTAAAATACATCTAGTATTTCATGTTTCTTGCTTGAAAAGTCATTCGGAAGCACATTTCAACCTAGTTAGTTCTTCCTGAACTAGATGAGGAAGGAATTATCATATTGGAATCTAAAGGTATTATTCAGACACACACCAAAATATTGAGGGCTAGAGTCATTGCCAAGTATTTGATCAAGTGGAATAATATGAATATTGAGGATGTAACATGGAAAGATGAAGCATTTCTGCAACAACATCCAAGGCTAGCCAACATTGGAGACAATGTTACTTCAAGGGAGGGACATGGTACGCCTTATCCCTATAGCTTATATTGGATATGTAGATCTGAATTGTGGCTTACATAATATCTCTTGTTTTTGTATGTTATTCATTTATGCTTTCATATGTTTAGTAGGTTGGCCTTGGTGTTGGCCATAGCATAGGGATGGTATATATAGGTGGTATTAAGGAGTATTTAATCATCATATTGAACATTTTATTCTTATTTTATGGTTTGGTGGTTTCCCCTTGAAGTGGCTAAGATATTCTACTTGCTTATTGTGATGATTTATCTACAATTCCATGTTCTTTCATGCTCTATCGCTTCGATACTCAAATCTATCCAAGTAATTTCATTACAAAATTTTAATGGAATTTTTAAATTTCTAGTTCTAATTTATATTTACACATAGTAATTAATCTAAATAATCTTAAACCATAAATTTCATATTACATTTTGGTGAACTTGATTATTTAATTTACATACAACACATGGTTTCTATTTTTTCCTCAAGGTTATAGATAAAAATCCCTCCTTTTGGTTTTAGGGGTCATATCTATCATCTTAGGATTTTTCCACCATTTTAATTCCATTTAGAGCATAATAAAATGTTTTATTCATATGTCATATAATTAAGCTAAATATAAACTCCAACACATCGTAGTCCTCGACTCGGTGGTACTCAAATAGATCAAATCTAAATAACCTTAGTTCCTCAACGTCCTAAGAAAATGAACCTTATATTTTAAATTTATATGCCTAACACAACTAAAGAATACACTTTTTATGTTCACAGTGATCTCACACACATTATATAAAATATAGTTGACATTGTTACTATATTCAACCATGAAGGTGACCAACCTAATATTATGTTAATCAAGCACTTATAATTCAACAAACAATACCACAATCAAAATATATATCTTCACATGAGTACTTAAGGATAAGTCCTAAAACCTCATTCATATTCTAACCATGTTACAATAAGCTCATGAATAACAAAGTGCATAACCCTCAAATCCACCATCCACTAGATCTGCTTCTCCTTTAGGTGCCACTACTCAAGTGTTTAATCAAACCTCACTTACACCTAGTGTTATAGTTATAGGGGAATCAAAATTGGTTCCCCAACATCTCCTTAAGATACTACACATACACATTATTGTAGACACTCAAATTTAGAAATCTATCCTTTGACATTGTTGATATTGACATTGCACACTTGTATGGATAAATGCACTCTCTTCACTCTTGTTTAACACACCCTGATAAAACTTCATGCACTTGTTTATCTTTACACACCTCTCTATCATTAGTATCTAAATTTTAACTACATAAAATACATCTAGAAACATCCATACTTAGGCCCATGAAGTAAAAATATAATTTTCTCCCTCCTCTCTAAAAATGTCAATTTCAGTCAAGATGTAGAATTTTATATATTGACCCTATTATATGGTTTTGAACTGACATGTTTTGAACTAATTATTTCAATTCCATCACATTATTACAAAAAAATATACCCCCTTGGTTGGCCTTTCATGACATAATAACCTTTGAAAGAATATATAAGTAAGTAAATCATACCTCATTTAGGGAATTGGCACTTTATGAACTCCTCATGCAAAAGAAAGCACTAAAGACACATAAAGCTCCCTAAACTATGAAATAATTCATGCACATCCATTAGGGCAGCACCCTCTACTAGTCTGAAGTATCCTCCCAGGTCTAGGAGTCTCCATCTTCATCCTATAAGAAATTAAAGTGACCCTTCCTAAGGATTTGAGATATTGTGAAGCTCAAGCCGCATTGTCAAAGCATGGTTTTCAAGTTTTGATTGCACTACAATACATATCACATGCTAGGAGAATGACATGTGGTTTGAGCCATGTTCGGAGTAGTGGTGATAAAAATGGTGCAAATGGGTTCTCATAACCCACCTAACTTTGTTTTGTAGGAACTCCTCATTGCACTATAAGGTTTTAGGGTTTGAGAAAAGTTTTGCAAATCCCCTTTTCAAGGTGAGTGAAGAAGACCAAAAATAGCAACACACATTTCTAGGAAAGTGAAGCACTTATATATTTGTAAAACTAGATTCCAAGATATTCCAAGACCATATAGAAGGGTCGAATTATATGAATGCTATAGAATAGGTTATACAATTTTGTTTAAGCTCGGTTTTAGGTTATAGTTTCATTAACAAAGCATTTTCAGTTCAACACTCGCACCACTCGTGACTCTTCGAGATCCACACAAATCACCTAAGTGCACTCTCTCCATTTTGTTTTGATAATTTATTTCATACCATCCATATTGAACACTTTCACAAAGCTTGGTATCGGATTACAAGTGGTTTCTAAAATGTTAGAAGAATAATAATCTTACCACATTGTGTTCTTAGGGTAAGGATATACCTTATCTTTAAAGTGATTTGTAATGGATCATTGTATAATTTAAGATATTTGTTGGCTTGATTCATGACGTTGTGATAGTTTCACCTTTTGGCATAGTCATAATCTACCATGAAATCCTCTATTATCTTATGAGCCATACCTTCATGGTCAAGTTTAGCACCAAGAAAAAATATGTAGGAAAAAGAAAGAGATATTTAAAAATTTCATGTGAATGACCCCAATTGGCATTAAAAAATGATAGATTCTCATTGAACCATGAGGGAGAAGGGTGAGAAGTATCCAAAGGTGATGTATATGGTATAGGAGAATTTTTCCCAACTCTTCAATGGAAAATGGTTGATGTTTATCCACAAGGGAAGAAGAGGGACAATAACCTCCATTAGATCCAGGAGGGTTTGATTCAACATTGTTAATGGTTCTTTGGAAATAATTACTAGGATTAGTAATGTTTGAAGATCTATTTTCTATAGCATTAGGATTCTAAGGGTTCATAAGGATGTGAAGATTCTTTTGTGATTGAGATTGGGGTTGAATTTGAATTTTTTTGGTTAAGGCTTTTCAAATATGAAAATAAGACAATATTTCCTCTTGTCATGCTCAATTGCTTCCTCTAAAGTGGTAAGAGAAAAATACATTACATTTTATTTAATGATAAGTTATAAGGCACTAAGAAAGATGGTGTGAAAAGTGTCATTAGTGACATTTTTTTGTTATAGTGCAAAAAAATTCCATCGCTTTAATGAAGGATAGGAAATTTTCATTATCATATTATTTATAATTGATAAAGATGTTCAAGTTATTTTTAGGATATGTCTTGTGAATCAAAATCTTTTAATAGAAAATTGAATAACCCATTAAGTTTGATTATGGATTTAGAACAAAGGAATAATACCAATCTAAAGTATCATTTGTAAAGTTCTTAGCTAAAATATTGACAACCACATAAGAGTTATGTTTGACCCAACCTTGTAGACATTTCCTAAGGCTTTAATGTGAATTATAGGGTCAACCGACTAGTCATAAGTGTTAGAAGGTGTGATACATACAATATTTATAGTGGTTATATAAGAAGCTAAAGGTTCCCTTTGAATAGAATTCATTACCATATTGGTTATGTGAGGTTACATAATTGGATTTCCATTTTGATCAACTAGAGGAGGTGGGTGAGAACATTGATTAGGAATAACCCACCACACATTTTGAGGTCTAGTATTCGTGTGATAAATAGTTGCAATCATTTGAAGAATTGATTGTTGGCACTATCTTGTTGCAAACTCATTTGGTTGATGAATTGTAAGATAAGATGAATGAGATCATAGGAATAATTTTTATATCAAGATTAGGATAAGAATATTGAGGCACATTTGTGTTAACACTTGATGAATTAGAAGGATCTATAACATAATAGTTTCACCAAGTGACATCATAATCCTCCATGTTATCCATAATGGATTCAAGAAGATGACTAGAAGTTTTTTAGCTAAGTTGAATTCTTACATGGAAAACGTATAAATACTCAACATTTTATTCTTATAACTCCTACTTAGGATCTAGTTTTGTGATTCTATTGTTTTAGATTGGGTTACCATTCTACTATTATTTTATTTATGGGTTTTTTCTCTAGCACTAGTGCCAAACAAATTACAATAATAATACATGGGGGTAGGATTTAGGAGGAATACTAGTCTTAGAAATTTTCATTATATTTAGAATTACAGAGACGATCCATGTTGGAATGATTTAGAAAAGATTAGAAAAGATTTTAAAAATTATAGAAACATGAATATGAATAAATAAGAAGATAGTAAGATTCAAGTCAGGTTCAAAGGAGTGTAATTATAATGAAGCTGAAGTGAAGATACCATTTAAAATAAACATGCATGTGACTCAATCGAAGAGAGAGAGAGAGAGAGAGAGAGAGAGAGAGAGAGAGAGAGAGAGAGAGTTCACCAAAGTGTATCAAAATAAAGAGTGTGCCGATAAAAATTATTCTTATCTCTCTATAATAGGGGTATTCTAGACTAGGATAACAAAATGGACCACACTATGATGGGATGAAAAATATTTACCCTAAGGACTTGTTACAAACATGGTTCCATGGAGCATGTGACTCAATCAAGAAGAGAGAGAGAGAGAGAGAGAGAGAGAGAGAGAGAGAGAGAGAGAGAGAGAGAGAGAGAGAGAGAGAGAGAGAGAGAGAGAGAGAGAGAGAGAGAGAGAGAGAGAGAGAGAGAGAGAGAGAGAGAGAGAGAGAGAGAGAGAGAGAGAGAGAGAGAGAGAGAGAGAGAGAGAGAGAGAGAGAGAGAGAGAGAGAGAGAGAGAGAGAGAGAGAGAGAGAGAGAGAGAGAGAGAGAGAGAGAGAGAGAGAGAGAGAGAGAGAGAGAGAGAGAGAGAGAGAGAGAGAGAGAGAGAGAGAGAGAGAGAGAGAGAGAGAGAGAGAGAGAGAGAGAGAGAGAGAGAGAGAGAGAGAGAGAGAGAGAGAGAGAGAGAGAGAGAGAGAGAGAGAGAGAGAGAGAGAGAGAGAGAGAGAGAGAGAGAGAGAGAGAGAGAGAGAGAGAGAGAGAGAGAGAGAGAGAGAGAGAGAGAGAGAGAGAGAGAGAGAGAGAGAGAGAGAGAGAGAGAGAGAGAGAGAGAGAGAGAGAGAGAGAGAGAGAGAGAGAGAGAGTGCCGATAAAAATTATTCTTATCTCTCTATAATAGGGGTATTCTAGACTAGGATAACAAAATGGACCACACTATGATGGGATGAAAATATTTACCCTAAGGACTTGTTACAAACATGGTTCCATGGAGCATTATGAAAAGTATTTTCTATATTACTAAACTCGGTGGGCATTTTTATCTATTCATATAAATTAAGAGTGCTCATAAATAACCCAAAATATTATGGAAATGCCCAAGGTCATAGGAATGATATATATTAGTAATTGGGGACCCAAGAAACCTATATGGCCTAAGGTTGAAGAAAATTTTAATTTCACTAAATACATTGGTATAAACACCCAACCTCAAAGGGCGGAGGCACGAAAAGATACCTTACAAAGAATAACCATTAAAGGGATCAACTATATAGATGGTTCCATTTATAAGTTTATCTTACAAGAAGCCACAATGTAATCAAACACTTTTAAGGGGGTGTACAAATAATGCAAGAGATAGAGATATGCATAAAAGAAAAAATACACCTAGAAACCATAGTACAATAAGTATAAGAACTCATATGGATACTAGCACTACTAAAAACAAATGGAGTGCTATCTCTATTGATATGATAAATAGTGAAAAAATTTATAAATGCACTCAAAGCGGAAAGTGTGGTTGACTAGGAACTAAATGTAGCCAAGTAAAGTTTGATAAGGAGTTTTTATTAGATTCCACCATCAATCAGAAAAGGAGTGTACAATATATTAATCAACATGAGATACAAACTCAACATCCTCACCAAGGATACTTGGAACAGAATGGGAAGGAAAAATTTATCTCCTACCCAAAATGTCTTATTCATGGGAAATAAGACACACCATTAAAATAAGTGTGTTGAATAATGTAACCTTATAGATCATGGGAGAAGAGTTCATGGTGGAATTTGAGGTGATAGATTGTGTAGGCATGGACAATTTTCCAACCTTCTTTAGTAGGCCATAGTTATTTTACAATAAAATTTATATGTACTTCAAAAATACCTACCCAATATTTGAGAGTGGTGAGCATTGAGTTATTATATCTCTAGAATTAACCTAAATTCCCTCATTCAATAAGAGTGTATATGTAGAAGAGGACATCAACTACATATACAATAACACATCCCAAAGGGAGGATATTATCAATCTAGATAAGGACGGTTTCCTAGAATGGAAGAGGGGTACCTTAGTCTCAATCACTAAAAGTAATTAGTGCCACCATTGGGTAGAAGAATAATGTGAAGTGACTAGAAAAATATACATGAAGGTGATAAATAAACCCAAAGGATCACTAGGGGTTAGGGTTCTAAGAGTAATCGGCATGCCAAGTGACACAAGGAAAGTAGGAGGATAAGTATGGAGACCCACAAATACATTTTTCATGAGGATATCATCTAACATGATAATGGTCCTACAAGTAGGATAACGAAAATTGGGAAAATTACCTGATAATGATGGTCCCACACATGTAAAAGTTGAGAAAATTAGACCAAAATTGAATAAAAGTAAAGACACATATGAATCATAGATGATATCTCTAGATGGCTAATCCCACACATTAACACATCAAGAATGGCACATCTAATATTCATATACCCAATGGTATAATGCTTCAAAGGAATTCTAATGGTAGTTGGTGGATATCGCATCATTTGTAATTTTTTTGGATAAAACCATAAAAATAATGATTTTGATTCATACCTACCAAAAAATATTTTCCTTCATCATTTTCCTTCTAATATTTTTTCCATGCACCCTTTAGTTTCACATTGTTTTTGTATTAGTTTTTCAAATCAGAAATTTGCCATATTTTTGTAGGGAGTGATTCAAGACTTGTGGTGTGCACATAGGAAAATCATCAATAAAAAAATTGTACAAGGAAACAAAGGATAATAAAATATAGGGAAGAGTATCACACAAAGGATGCACACACATTGTAAGAAGGTTTATGCAAGAAAAATGCACAATGGGATTACAAAGACATAATTTTACAACAAAAAGGAATGGATGGATATATCCAATCTAAAATATATTGTAGATTATGTGACGAAGGAGCATGCACACAAATACATATATGGAGGAGGGTTCACATGAATAAAAGTTCAAGGTAGATAATAAATATGGGGACATGTACAACATATAAAATAAGTATTTGGATAGATGTGAAGTGGGGTCAAGAATAGAGAGAATATGTGCACAACAACCATGATTACAAGTGGTGAAATTTGACCCAAGGTACCTTCGTTACTCAAGTAGAAAAGATATTTAGGAGGAATAAAATTGGAATTGAGAGAGAAAATAATGCCTCTAGTGTTAAAGTGTCTTTCATTGAGTTTGATATAAAAAAATTTGGTCAAAAATTTCTAAAATCACTAGGACATTATAGCCAAGTGACTATATAATACATCCCTCCTTTATAGTTGATATTAATTTATAACTTATTTTTCGAGAGATCAAGATTTTAAAGTGACTAGAAGGGAAATAAATAGGCACAAATTTAGTAAGGAGGAAACTTAATCGAAAGTTGACTAGTGTGGCATACAAATTTGTACTTAAGAAAAATGACAATAGTTCTAGGGACCAAAGTCCCTCCTCTTAATGGGGAGGTTCCTTTATTGAAATTCAAAACTATTAATCATAGGAATATGTGCAATATTTATGGTACCATCTATCAATATCTAGAGAAAGGAAAGAAGAAGAAAAAGATCCCACTATTTATACTTTTCTAATGTAACTAACTAATAAAAGTTTTCCACCAAATACGATGATTAAATTGTAATTAATCACAACCTAAGTTACTTTATATTTGATTCACTTAAGTTTTACAAAAAGTTTATTTCCCAACGTGAAATAAGAAAAGTGATACAAAAGTGCTTTTTCTAACAAAAAATAGAAATGCACTTAAGTGAAGGGAAAATAGAAGTGGGAGGATCTATGAAGAATCTACGACTATTAAAGAATCTCCTCAAGTGATTTTCTTTAGAATTTTTCCATTCAACACATATAAAATGTATGCATGAAAAATATTTCACCTCATACTCCTGTGTAAAAAAGGTTTTCCAGAAAAATGATGCATGAGTTGGCCACTTCCAAGATTTTCTTGACTTGTCCAAACAAGTTTGGGATCTTTTTGGTTGATTTAGAAATAGTGTTAAAATTTTTGGATATACTTTTCATCAAATCGACACCGATAAGCTGAGGTTTAAAAATATGATCCATGATGTTTCTTGTGAATTTATTGTTAAGTTCTTTAGTTGGTTTCATATTGGAATCACCTTCATTGTGTGGTTGACAACCCATGTCATGAAGTTCAATTTTTTTCATATTTTAACATGTCATTCCTTTGCACTTGTGGAGAAATATTATCGATGCCTCAATGAGAGTTTTGATTCCTCAATCAATGGTTCACACTTACTTTGTTAAGATATCGTAATTATATTGTAAGAATACTCCTTTAGTAAAAATCACATTCTTGTATGAATTGGCCAAAGATCAAACATATGCAATTTGATTCTCGCAATTAGAAATCTATCTGTCAATTACTTTTAAAGTTTAACTCGATTTTTAGAGTTACAGATCTCAACATACGTGTACATGCTATTAGCCTCATGGATGAAATTGTAGCCATTTATTAAGATGTTTTCAACCCATGATTCATAAACCCTCCCTAATTACTAGATCGATCAACTTCATGTATGAAGCATTAGTCAAATTTAATGATGGGAAATATGTCTTAAATCAAGAAGAATGTGGTGCATTCAGGTCCAAAAATTTTTGAATACAAGAAGAAAAAATATACATGTTCCTCAAGTTGTTCTTGAGTTTGCTTTCCTTTTATGTCCTTTCAATCAAAATTGCAATTGATTCAATGAGATTATATGCACTCGTTCATGAGTATATTCCCCCACTGGAATTATACTAAGATCATAATCATCCAAGGTCATTTCTACCTCATACTTCTTAACACATGTTCATGTAACTTCCAAAAATTGTTCTCTG
Source organism: Taxus wallichiana var. yunnanensis (assembly GCA_018340775.1). Lineage (NCBI taxonomy): Eukaryota > Viridiplantae > Streptophyta > Pinopsida > Cupressales > Taxaceae > Taxus > Taxus wallichiana. Next base: position 644,059,452 of record CM031244.1, read on the forward strand.
TGAAGCATCATATACATACCTTGAAGTGGTTTTGTCATGTTTTTTTAATGTTCTACTCACTTCAAGATTTCTATAATCTGCATCATAGTTAGGGGTGACAACTATGGCAATTAGTTGCCTCTTCTCTTAAATTACTAATGAGATTCAAGATAATGAAGGACAAAGAGAAGGAGATTGAGGTGGAAAATTTTATAATGGTGTGGGAGAAAGTTGTGGGGAAGAATGAATGGTGTAGGAAGATGAATGACAGTGTGGCCTAATGGGAAAGAGGAGGATTATCATTATGGGAATCCACAAAAGAGAAAAGGATTGATATACACCCTATTCTAGAATAATTGGGATGTATTTCATGGGAGAAGTGAGAATCTCTTCTAGCTCAGGGAATTTACTGAAAATTCCTTCTCACAAGAAAATTTGAGATGGGAGAGGTATGCGAATTCTCAAGAGAAATGACCTCATAAGGAGTGCTCCATGTTAGAACCTTGATTTCTATAGTATGTGACTTTGAAGCTTTAATATACACCTTAGTGTGAGAAATTCCCTCACAGTGCCTTAGAGTTAATCCCTTTTCTACCAAAGTGAATTCTGACCTTGCTAAGGAACCATTTAAAGACCTCTTTAACATTATGGATGTGTAATACATGATATCAAATGTTTCTATAAAAGACAAATCAATAGGCCTTAGTTTGTGATATTTCATGTTTTTCATGAAATATGGGTCAATAAAGTCACTAACATCATCTACTAAGCCCTCGGTATCCCATTATAGCTTAAATGCTTTCATTTGTTCGATGTTCATTCTCATGTAATCTCTTTAGAAAACCTCAAGTTCATCAAAGATTATGTTATGTTGAGTAGTTTATGGATATGAAAATGATTTGATAGATATAGATGTTATGATGTGATGTATGGATTAATTTATATGATGTATTGATTGGATTAAGTGTGGAATTGATGTGATGGATTTAGATTTTAGACTATATATAAAAATGAAGTTATGTATTTAGATGTTAGATATGATGGATTTTAGATTATATGTGATGAATTTAGTGTAGATTAAAAATGATGTGATGGATTTAGACAAGATGTGATGGATTCAAAGTAGATGTGATGTGATTGGATTGGATTGGATTGGATTGGATGTGATAGATTAACACACAAGGTCAAAAGGGAAATCCTTGTTCAATGTGAATGAGTGTGATATAATTGGATAACAAAAGTTATTAGACTGAAAGGTAAGAATAGAATGTGACCTTGTTAGGGTGACACAAATATAGGAAGTACACTTATTTCATAGCAAGGAGTACACGTAGGTTATACATTATGATATTGGATTAGAGGTAAAACATGAGCAAGAACATGAAAAAAATGCACTTGCAACCACATGGTAAGTGTTAACACATAACTAATTATAGTTAGTCACGTGTAATATCATGAGGGAAATATGGAAGGTGTGCTTATATATCCACTATAGACACGCCAAGAAGTTTAGGTGTAGCTTATACGAGGGAAAATGGTTTTTCCTTAGGTGGATGTCCTAGGTGTATGCCCCAACTCTCAACAATATTTCACAAACTTATCAATATGGGAAGTTTGATTTTAATGGGAAAGTTGATCAATGTGGGAAACTTTCTTAGGATGCTTGATTTTAGATTGATGTATTTTTCTTTTGATATTTTGAAGGTTGATCAATGTAAGATACCTTTACCTTCATGATATAATAAGGTAGCCATTCTTCAAAGTAGTGGTCTACAATTAGATCTTTGATTTTAAATTTTGACTTTTTATTTAGATGTCAAGATAAGATACATGATAGATGTCCTTCAAGGGATCAGTCTATACTTTTGATAATATTTATTTAACAATTATCCTTCGAGGGAGTAGTCTTTATTTGGGATAATATAGATTTGATATGAGCATCCACAATGTGTTGACTTTTAAGATAGAGATAAGGATAGCCTAGGGACCACTTGGGGAGGGGAAGTAAAGTGTACAAGATACACATGTGGATCCTTAGTATGGTTCCATTAGGTAGATAAGAAGGAGCTCGATGTAATGATTAGGGGGCTCCCACCTAGAAGGGGGAAATTTTCCATGAGGAATATGTTATGATCAGAGCCATGGTGCCCATATTCAAGGTCATATATAGGATAGTGATGGAAGAACACATGATTCCAAATCATTATGATAAAAAGTGGAGAAGGCTAATGATGAAAATGATATTGTTGATGTGAATAAGGTCACATTTGGAGGTGTGTTAACAATAGAAAGGCCGTAAGTGAAAGGTGTTGAGAGGTTCCTTTTTATGTTTATAATCGATATAGGCTAAGCGATAGGCCTCGAACCACACTTATGACTGATAATGTATGGTTCAATATAATTGAGTGAAATTCCCACGTTAGCTCCTTTCTCGAGTAGTGACATTATGATTTTCTTTTCGATAATATCATAAATATTAAATTTGTGTTCTTTGATGTGTTTATTGTAGGCATGTTTGATACATTCTTGATAGATGGGATGATGTTGGAGGGCTAATAAGTGATATTCATCTCATAGTTCAATTTTTGTTAGACGCTCTTGGTGATAGTCCTTGTCAGAGATGAAGTCATGAAGAGAAACACACAAAGATGGTATTTTAACTTCATGAGGGAAGAAGGCCTCGAGCCATAGAAGAGAGAGAAGGGAGTAGCGCCCATAGAGGTGTAGATTCTAGATCGATAGTCCCAAATAGTGAAGGGGATATAAAGGTGTCAATCTTGACCTTCCTTATTAATAGTTTTGGCAAGAATGTCATGAGAGTCCCATTAGTAGGTTTGGCTTGGTTATTATGTCGTGGATAGTATGGATAAGAAAAACTAACCTTGATATTGAGGGTTTCAAGAATATTATTAAGGTATTTGTTTTTGAAGGACTTTCCATTTTCTGTAATAATTTTGTGAGGAATTCCAAAGTGACGGATGATGCGATGATATATAAAGTTTACGATTTTGTTATCTTTGGTTGATGTGAGTGGAATTAATTTCCCCCATTTAGTGAAGTATTCGGTAGTAGTGAGGATAGAATGATGACATTGAGAAGAATTTAGATTAATGATAATAATGAGGTAGATTCCCCATTGTGATAAAGGCCATAGATCTTTAGTTGGCTACAAATCCCGACTAGGGATGCAAATGAGATTGAATACTCGCTAATAATTGACACATTTTTAAAATGTATTCACAACATTCTTGGTTGAGGGTGGGCCAATAGTAGCCCATCCAAAGAACACTTTTGTGATGGCCAAACCACTAAAGTGTCCACCATAAATGACATTGTGGACTTCTTGTATGGCTCGAGATAGATTCATGGGTTTTAAGGCATCGTAATAAAATACTGTCAAATCCATGTTTATAGAGGATGCTGCCAAGGATAACATAGTGGTTTTCACATTGAAGAAATGCACTCCTGCCATTTTTGGATAAGTTAGAGGGGATTTTAGATTGAGATATATAATCGAAGAACCTCGGATGTGCCATAGATCAGATTGGTTACTTTAAATGATATTGATACAAGAAAGCTCGAGTGGTATGGGATGGTTGATCAATGCGATTGACAATAATGAAGAGTTTGGATTCTTTTGTTGTCTAAGAGATGAGTGATGCAATGGATGCCAAGGTGTCTACAAAGTAGTTAGATGAATGAGGCATAACTTGAATAGTGTATTGATCGAAGGCTTCGAGGAGAAAATCGACGATCTCATTTTATTTTTGAAGGATTTTGTTTTTTACATTTATAGACTCCCTTGATTTGAATGATGATAAGCTTGGAATCACCAAAGATGTCGAGAATTTGGACTCCGAGCATGATCATGGGTTAGAGGCCCAAGATGAGGGCTTGATAATCAACCATGTTATTATTACATATAAAGTTGAGCTTGTAGGCAATGGGCATAGGAGTTTCATAAGGAGGAATAATGATGGCATCGACGCCTCCCCTTGCCAACACTTAGATTCATCAAAGAATAATGTCATTTTTAGGGAAGAATACTAATGAACAATTGTGTTCATGGATTTTTCAAGAAATTTCTCATGGGGGATTTTATTATTAGAAGAGGGATTTGGCGAGTTGATCAAATGATATCCCGACCCTTGATTGATTTATTAAATATGAATATTAAGTCAAACTCATTCATGAGCATAAGCCATCGAGTGATGTGATCATTTAAATAGGGTTTGAAATGCATGGTTTTTAAGGGGTTGAAGCTAGTGGCGACATATGTCTTATGATTGAGAAGGTAGTGGCGAAGCTTACAATTGGTGAAGTAGAGAGTGCAACACAAATTTTCAGATTCAGTGTAGTGGGTTTTGTAGTCATGAAGAGTGTGGCTGATACAATAAACAACTTACTCCATGCCCTATTTGTCATGGTGTGCTAACATGACACCCAGAGCATGGTCGGTGGTAGAGATATAAAGATAGAATGGATACCCCTCACATGGAGGTGTGAGTATAGGTGGTGCTATAAGATAACACTTAAGTTCATCAAAATATTTTTATGATTGTTATCCCACTTAAAGTGGGTGTCTTTTCAAAGGATATGATGGAAAGGTTGGTAATGATCAAAAGTTGTGAGATGAAGTGGTAGACTAATTGAATTCAGCCTTGGAGACTATGAAGTTTCTTTAGATTGATAGGAGGAGGCATCTCAAGGATGACCTTGATCTTGGTAGGGTCAACTTCAATACCCCTGATGGAAACGATGAAGCCAAAGATTTTTCTAGTTAGAAATCCAAACACACACTTGGTGGGATTGAGGTGAAGAAAGTATCGGATAAGGCACATGAAGAGGATTTTAAGGATAACATGATGATCTTGTGAACATTTGGATTTACCCAAGAGATTGTCAACATAATCCTCTATGGTTTTGTGGATGAGATCATGGAAGATATAATTCATGGCGTGTTGATTAGTGGTCCCTATGTTTTTAAACCCAAAGGACATGAGGTGATAATAGAAATTTCCCAAGTGGTGATAAAGGATGTCTTATGTTGGTCTTCTAGTGTGATAAGGATTTTCATCAGTAACAAAAACCATCCATAAGAGAAAACATTTTCTGCCAATCGTTAGGTCAACAAGTTGATCGATGTTAGGAAGGGGAAGTAATCCTTAAGACAAGCGAGGTTTAAGTCTCAAAATTGGTATAGATACAAAGCTTCCTAATGGATTTGGAAATGGGAACAATGTTAGAAACCCATTGGGGATAATCGATAGGTTGGATGAAGTTGGAAAAAGAATATATTGCAATTTCTATGTAGGGATGCATACGACGTAGCTTTTGATTAACTAGCTTGGTGTTCGGGATGGTGATGATATTATAGATGATAATACTAGGATCAATGCCTTGTATGTCGTGTATGACCATGAAAAGGCATGGATATGTTTGGAGAGGAAAGTGGTGAATGATTTTAGCTCTTGTGGATTAATAGAATGGCTGAATTTGAGGATGTGGGGCTCTTGTGAAGTCCATATGTTCATATTGATGGTGGATTCGTTGAGGAGGGTGGATTTTTTTAGAGGTAAGGCCTTATAGAGATGAGAATATTATCCCCCATATAGGAAATAATTGATTCATCATCACTGTATTAAATAATATCGATTGTAGGGGAATCCTCCTCTACCATGTTGGGGAATTTGAGAGGAAGGGACCTAGTTTAACCTTCATCCTGATAGGTTATCGGTCCTAGAGTGATCATGGAGATTAAAAAACAAGTTAGGAGGAAGGGAATTGGTGTCATCTCGTGTCCATAGGATCGGTGGGTGAGGAAGAGGGTGATGGATCCTTATTCATGGGAGATGAAGAAGAAGCGTGGGTGGGGATTTCATTAAATCCCAATAAAAATTTCTCAAGGGGTTTACGGAAATGATCGAGGATGAGATCATGTATGCCTTGTTTATAGAACCCTATACCAAATACCTTCCGAAATAGCGATGGAGATAGGTGTAGGTGAAGGATTTATTGTAGAGGAAATTAAATCCATTGGTGTATAATTTTGTGTGGGGTTGATTGTTGACATGGAAATAAGGGTGATCAATGATGCCATAGAAAAAATTAGTTTTCAAATGGGGTGGGCAAGGCTAAAGGAAATGATATCCCTAACATTAGGTTAATACATGGGAGCTTTGTTGGGTCTTTCAAATCGATTGGGAGTGGGAAGAGCGTTAAGAGAAAGGAGTTGATACTCCTAGTGAGAGACGTTGTATCACGGTGTCTAGAGATTCGTCATTAGGTAACTTAGATGTAGGTACGAATGAACTAGTAGATGCTTCAAATGATGAGTCTTGCTTGGTCTTGAGAAATTCATTTGGCTGGTAGGTCATGTCTTATGATTTGAAAGGAGGAAGATCAAAGGGGAGTGCATGGATTTTCCCTTGTTCTCATACTTAAGGCAACAATAAAGAATGGATGGGACATAGTGCATATGACGGATTCATGGGCATCCAAGAAAGATGTTATATCAGAATTCCCATTCTACAATGTGGAAGAGTTTCTTACCAATGCGGATAGGAAGGATGATTGTTCCTATTGTAGAGCAACAATGTCATTAAAATCATGAAGGACCATGGGAGATTAAGTAAGAATGGTGTCGGAATCTTAAGTTGTATGAATGTGTGGGTTAAAATGATGTTGATGTTAACATCATTATCAATTATAGATCATCAAATAAAAGTATCATTGATACAAATGGTGATGAAGAGGGGAAGGTCGTGATCTTTAGATAAAATGTCAAGGATCTTAGAATTGTCGAATGATATGGTGACAAAAGATGTAAGAGATCCCACAAGGGCCACAAAAGGTCGATGCGTTCATTTTTGTGATTGGTATGTGTGATTTGGATAGGCTCACAAAGAGACATTTTTATGGGAGCCTAATGCAATTATTTTACAATGTTTTGAACTATGGCAACAAGATTTTGGGCATGCAGGTGTGGTTGGAATGGATATCTTGGCCTTGGATGAAGAGGGAGATGAATTAGGCTCTTTAAGAGGAGTAGTGATGATGAATCTCTATTTTTGTTGGGTGGATGGTTCTGAATCATGGGGAAAGAGTGATTGGTAACATGAATGACATTTATGAAAATAGGGGGGGCCTCTTTAGAAGAGGTAGAATTTTATAGTGGTATTGAAGTTGTGGATGGAGGACCGATTTAAAGGCCTTGGAAGTTGTGGATGGAGGACCAGATTTAAAGGCCTTGGAAGTGGATTAGATGTGCTTAGATGTGGATTAGCTAGTAGATGGGAGGGGTGGTCTTTTGTGATGAGAATATCATCTTATTATATGATATGGTTGATAAGGGTTTGGAGAGCCTCATGCGGTGCTCTATGTCATGCTTTGGGATACTTTGACATTTCTGAAATCACTGACCCTGTGATGAGGATGGCCACATGCTTGGTCACAAAGATGAATGGGCAAGAGAGATGGACATAGATCAACAAGGCCTGGTTGAATGTATGCCACAAGATCTCGTAGGGGGACCATCTATAACCTCTCGATTTTATTGCAGAGGAGATTATAAATGTCGTGCACGATAGAGAGAAGATCATGTTTGGTAATGTCCTCCTCACCATTGTCTTTTTAGAGATTGGAGTGCCCGATGGGCTAGATAAGTTTGTTTGGGAATACCCAGATGAGAACCCCTCCCCTAGAGGTTTGAACAATATACTTATGACACCATGATGACCGCTCATAAGGCGTGCCTAGAAAAGTGGTATAAGCGGATGCGCGATGCATTCGGGCTGAATGGAGAATACCTAATCAATTGCCTTCATTATTACAAGGAGAGGTTGAGTTCTCTGTATACTAACATTTTTATTGACATATTTACTTTGATAGATGGCACCAAGAGTCCTTGGTGTAAGTTGCCTTTCTCCTTCACGACACAGTACTTCCAAGTTGAGGTCAATCAATTCAAAGAGGTGAAGAAACTCAGGTTTGATCTAAGTGTAGTAGATCAAGATTACCATGAGATGCACAGGAAGTTAATATACCCCAAGAAGTACACCTATGTGGAGAAGTATGTCTCCCATGACGTGCACATGTTGAAACTAGTAACATTACCTATTGCAGGGAGGAAAACAAGGGTGTATTTGCACCTAAGGCCTAAGTATGAAAAGGTGCTTATGTTGAAGATGATGTCTCCATTCTTGAGGACCCCACCATGAGGAAAAAGGTTATGCTAAGGAAAATAGAAAGAGAGAAGGCTCCTGAGAAAATGCACCAAGCGCGCAAACAATACAAAGTGAGTAGGGGCATAGGAGTCAGAGTGCGGGCACGTGTACTTATGTCCACAGGAAGAAGTATCCCATTAGAAAAGAGTCACCGTAGAAGGAAGAGTCGCAAATAAGAGAAGAGACACCGAGAGAGAAGAAAAAGAGAAGTCCCCTATATTAGAGTCACCAATAAGGAAGAAGCTAAGGGTGAAAAAGGGTCAGACTTAGGAGAAACAGAAAGCATGGAGGCCGACAAGGGTGATGTAGAACACAATGAGGTTTAGAATCATCTTGTTTATGATGTACATGAGTCATATGAAGAAGGAAATGAAGAGAGGGATGAGAACAAGGAAGGCACTCATGACAAGGGGGAAGTGAGGAAGTAAACATGAAAGATCGAAGACCCTGACTCGATCGAGGAGTAGATGGATAACATTGTAGAGAGGGAGGTGGCGGGTATTATCCAATAGTTAGTGGAGCAAGAAGTAGAGAAAAGCACCAAGAAGTGCTGAAGGAAACTAAAGAGAGCGCAAGTGTAGGAAAGGAGTATGGGAGCATGGGTAGAGACCCTAACTTAGCAATAAGCTTCCCAACAATAGCGCGCATAGGTGGGAAGGGAACAATAGTGGTGCAAGAACATGATATGACTTATATTAATGATCCAAGAAAAATACTTCGTGCGTGCTTCCAAAGTACTGTGCTTACTGACCAACTCCTCGCTTGGTATTCTTTTGATGAAGAGGGCACATACCTGCGCATGAGAAAAATTCTATACTAGGATTTTGAGTTCCATGTTGATGAACCCAAGTTCGAGGTAAATCGTGATGCATTGATGAAGATACTAGACACCAAGGGAATAAACCCTCTTGTAAATGACCAAAAGCTGTTAGATGAGAAAGTTTGCAACATGCTCAAAAAATTATTGGTGGAGGTGGAAGCAAGACTCTTCAATAGAAATGATAGAATAAGGGTCTTAGAGGAGGAGCTTGAGAAAAAGAATGAGGAGATCATTGAGAGGCTCAAGGGAGATAAAAACTAATGAATTGATTAGTGCACAGTTAAGGCATGAAATGAGGGATGAAAAGGCAAAGGTGCATGAAGTCCACAAGAAGATAAAGGCCATTTTAGATGTCATTATCTTGAAACACCTAGACCTAGCCCCTCTTGAGTAGTAATACGAGACAACCTTACACCGCATGGAAGATCTCGACCCGCATCCTCACCATGGAAAGGTGACCACTCACATTAGATTCAAGAGAAGAGGCGATGGCATGCCATAAGGAGGAAGAAAAGTTGAATATTCCAGGTAGGAATATTCCCAAAGGCATCATTACTCAAGTTAGTGGAAGGTTTTACAAAGAGGAAAAGAATATTACATGATTTGTTCATGAGATAATTCATGGCGGTGGACGTTGATCCTATTTAAAGGAGTGCTTGGGATAGAAATAGGAGAGGGAGAAGGTAGTGCGAAGGTGCTAGAGGGTATGGGAGTGCTAAGAGAAGGAGGGTAACGAGGTGCTACAAAAATGTTAGGTAATGTTAAGGGTTTGGAGCTCATGATGCTAGGGTTTAGAGTTCTTGATGTTAGAGGGTTGTAAAGGATATCATTAAGCATATGTATGGGTACTGGGGTCTATAACAAGGGTTATAATGGGGAAAGCATAGTTAGGATCTCTGATCAGATTAGTTTGGAGGGTTGGATCTCTATTAATTGATGTATATGGTCTGAGATGGCCCTTTTGAATGTAGTGTGGCTACTACAATCTCTTTTAAATCAATATACATGGATCTATTCTGTACATCTTGTTTATGGGTGTAAACCCTCATGTTATTTGGCTTATCATGACTTAGATTTGGTTCCTTGTGCTTCATACAATGTTTATTTACCTTTTGTGATGCATTGATGTGTATATATGTTAGTTATATATTCTGCCTTTTGAGTAGATGCATGCACTTATATTTTTGCAAATAATCCTCCATTAATGGTGGAACTCTCTTGCAAATATCACATAAAGGAGGGGTTTAGCACCCGTGTGCTCTCGGGTGAGTTCCCAACGTATGATGGGTGATAGGCCGATGCACTTGGGGTTAAAAATAGGTATTGAGGGTAAAACATTGACTACACCTTTGGGATTTTCCATTAATATTGTCTCAAGATTGAAAAGAGTGATATTTGAAGTTCATTTACTTTCTTTGAGATCTCCGACTCTTAGATTTCTATCAACTTACTACCAATCTAGCTTGTCACCGTGATACATAGCTTTCACACCATGTTTATAAACTTGAAGTAAACTCTAAAAATTGTTAGGAGGTTCTTATTTAACACATAGGAAAGTTTGGTCAAGATTTGTTTACCAAAGCATTGCCAAAACTGTGGATCACAAGTCTTTTTCATAGGATAAATTTGAAGCTACAAGTAGAATAGACTTCTCCAAGACAATTCATGATTCAACATCTCCAATCAATTCTCCTCAAAATTCTTACAGAGAAAAAAAGAAGCTTGGAAAAGGACATACATTGAAAAACAAATTTCCTTCATTTTGTAATGTGTAGCACACATACAAATCCTTTAACAAAAAAGATTTATAGTTGAGAAAAATATTCATTAAAAATTTCAAGGAGATCATCTACATAATGTTTACCCCTGTACATTGATATTCAATCAATCAATTGACTTGAGAATCAAGAAATTTGAGAAACTATGAAGCAAGCTCCGATAAACCACCAACAACGGTTTTAGATATTTTCTCCTAAATAGATCTTTCACCACACTCCATTGCATGATCTAAAATCTTTTGCAAATTATTCTAAAACCCTTCACATAGGTCTAGTTAAAAATTTGAGCAAATTGGTTTGATAGCATTCGAGAAATGAACAAAGTTTTCTTTCCAAAACCCTAAATCAGGGTAAATACATAGTCCTTTACTCGAGAAGGCAAATCTAGCTATTTTTTCAACAATTTTCCATGGAAATGGAGTACAAATACTTCTGAGAGTTCTTACACTACATTTCCTCCTTTCCAAGGCATCTAGATACATTGACTTGATGACAATTCCCTGAACTAGAGCATTGTTTCATGAAAAGGTTACAAACCGATCGTATAGAAGACACTAAGCAAGAAAATTTTGATGAGGAACATGACCACTTATCCAAATAGATTGATGTAATTATTATGGATGGAATATGCCTTGATGCTCTACACATTTGAGTGGTGCTTGATTCACCAAACTTGGCTATGGACAGGATTTGGCATGGTCTTGAACTAGACAATGAAGTATTACATTTTACAACCCTGAATCTAAGCCAATTAGCCTCTAAAGATCATCATTTAAAAAGAGATATTTCACACTCAATAATATATCCATTTTATTCTATTTGGCCCTATAAACATGTTGTCAAACTAATCAAGGCATCGTTTTGGAGATAAGACTCTTGGGGGCAGTGTTCTAAGATGTATTGAGACCAATACCCTTCGTAGGCGTATGAGCTATCAAGAATCATATGACCAACCATACCAAAATATATTCTAGAATCTCACACACATTTTTAATCACCTATGGATGAGGTCTAAACTCTTATTGATAAAAAAACTCCAATGACAATAGTTAGAACCTTTACATGTTAGAGCATTCACACCAAGAACAATGACACATGCAACAACATGTACCTTCAAGAATAAAATCCTTCAAATACCTTATGAGCATGAGAAACCCCATGAATATAATATGAAGATACTCTAGAAATTATTAAACAATACTTGAGTCCAACTTCACCTTTTTTCTCTTATCGATTTGGTGCAGAACCTAGGAGAGAGAAAAATGCTCATAACTTTTCAACTACAACTCCTTTTGAGAAAATTATTTTTACACATGATTTATATGCCAATTTACTCAAAACTTTTCTTCTAAGATTTATTCGATGGAGTCTCTATATTTTTTCTTGACCGCTAAGAAGCTAGGCAACTCAAACTGAGCTTTTCAATAGGCTTGTTTTATAAAAACTCACATAACTTGTTCAAATGACATAACATTGACCTAAATTTTTGAATGAAGCACTAGGACACCTTCCTCCATCATCTCCCATGGTTTATTTGAAAGGAATAGGTCTGAAGTTTCCTAGCCAATCTCATTTACATACAAGAGCACTACTTGTTCTCAACAACATTGCCGGCGAACATACAATATTGACTCTTGGGGCTGAGCTGAGCCTAAATTTTGCTCACACATCTGGTAGATACTCTCTCAAAGCCTTACCCATGATTTTTCTTACCTGTGCCATCCTGTTACACTTCATTAGGCACCTGAAACAACCCTGAAATGACACTGTCACTCACCTTCCAAGACCCTTTCTTCTTGAAAACACATGAATTCACCTTGAACCTATGAGAAACACCTAAGAGGAACCTGAGAAGCCAAATCTTTCATTCTCCCATTTCCATCAATGCCTTTGATATCAATGACAACAACCAATAACACAACATGCCGCAACAAAGGTGGGACTAGGAATTTAACACATAGAACGAGCAATTAAAGAGGAAACACATACAATAGTTTGGACACACAAGAATAAACATACAAATTAAACATCAATGTAAGGAAAGGTACTAATAGATAACTCCATATTAACTAATGTTTGAAGTCTATATATGATAAGGTGGAACTATCGACACATGTGAAAATAATATAAGATCAATTAACTGATAGCTTAGTGTCCCCAAAGTGGTAAAGGATTACATGTAAGAAAAAGAAAAAATGTGGCATGTGCGCCACCCATTTTGTATTTGATAAACAATTTTAGAATGAACGTAAGGATTAGTAGAACTATTTTTCAAATAAATGAAGGGAAATACCTCATTAGTATAAATACCCTTCAAAGGATGAATGTAAGACATAGAGAGAGATAGCGAGAGAGAGACAAAGAGATTGTATGAAGGATATTGTATGTAATTTTTAATGTATGAGAGTTATGAATGAAGAGAAAAGGGTTTTGTTGTCAATCTGTTATTCTTGTGCGTGTGTATTTAGTTACTAATGTTGATTGTGTTTCCTTGATCTAATGTTATTATATATAATTTATTTATTTCCTAAGTAACACCTAATTATCTAACACTTCATGTCCATGCCAAACATGATGGGGATTAAATTTTCTCATTCTACACCTCGATCGGTATGTGAAGGTTTCTCCATTCTCTTACTCTCACACCTTAGGTGAGCATGTTAAGGTTTTGGCTTAGTGTGATAGGCAAACACAAGTTGGTGCATTTTATCTCTGTGTGATAGGATAGTGTAGGCTTATACACGTAGGAATTTTGACCGTGGTAAACTAGACACACAATATTTTAGTTCCATTTATGGGACCCATCATCATTTTACTAAGACGGTGAAGTGAGAGAAATATGTATTGATTACATAAGAAAACATTTAGCATTGGTAGGGGAAAATTGAAGAAGCTTTTACGTAAAAGTATCCTAGTCGAAGGGATTGTTCTCCAAGGATTTAGGTGGAAATAAATCTATACAAATATTTTTATGAAACATTTTCAACAAACTCCCAAAAATTTACACGCTTTGTTAGATATGTATTGCTAAATAAAATATGGAATTTGGGAAATAAGTATAATTGGACTCATGAGCACACTAGGAGACTCACAAAACATGATGTACCTTGAATGGATATTTTTGATGATGAGGCATAGTAAAACACGGATTTCATCCTTTCCCAACCTACCATGCATGCTCCTACACAACAAATTTGTGATATTGAAGAATAAGTACTTATAGAAACTTATAGCAATGATGAGTCAAATAAGGAGAAGGGAAAGTACATGCTAAATAATAGTTTCCTATTCATATTACAAAAAAATCATTAACACCAATGGCACAAAAATCATGATCCACAAAAATGTATGGACTTTGAAAAACTAAAAGAGGTTTTTCTAAAAGATTTTGATATTCCAAAATTATTTTAGAAGAGTATCTCCATGCTCAAAGAAATATGACAAGATTTGATTGACAATGTGTACATATGACACACCATTAAAAGATTTGATATCGAAGATGTTTTATGAGACCCATGTTACAAAACACATACAATGGTTCACTAAAGGATTATTGATGCCATTCGGATATAACCCATTCCAAAAATATTCACAAATATGAGAGAAGTACTTGAGGAGAAACTATACACATGAAGCATTTGGAAGCATATATACTAGGGTCAACCAATTCATGAAGGATCATATCACATTTATGGTTACCCATTTAGAGATATTGAATACAAATAATTCTAAGGATATGTGCAAAGTGAAATATGGTGCATATACCGTCGTGAGTAGAACTCCACACAAAGACAACATGCCCCCATCATAGTGTGAATGTGAAATACATGTTATTAACATGTGAAATTTGTGAAGGAAACCATGATGTGAGGAATTTCCACTTACTTCAAAGTGTAGTACAAACCAAAGTGTCCATATATTGTAAGATTTACAACACAAAAATGCAAAATATAAAAATTATCACGTGATTGATTAGATACATGAGGCCCATTCCATTTAGCCAATGTACAATAGAGTAAGGAATAAACAAGAAGAATAAAATATAAATGCATGTGGATGATGAGGTCACAAAAGAGCTAGATGTGGAGGGAGAATATTTTGATCGAGAACTTGTTACAAGTGTGTCTCACCATATCATTACCATTGCTACTATGTGAAATTTCCAATTTGTGTGCATTATCAAAATTTGCATAAGGTCTAGGATTTACTTGACCTCTACGTGCTCATAGAGTAAAAGAGAGAAAAGGGTGTGTGGATGATAAAGATTATACATATCTATCAAGAGTATTTCCAAGAAAATATTAGCATACCAAAATATGATCCATTTCCTAAGGTAAAAATCACCACTAGAGGAGTCAAATAAGTACACAAGCTTCCATGTCTCCCTTAAACACTATTAGGTGTGAAGAAAACCATACAATAAAAGGTTTTACTAATGGAAGACAAGAAAAATATTTTTTTAAGAAACTAAGGGGTTAGTCCTAGATATCTAAGTTGAAATTGAATTCCTTAAGGAATATTCACAAAGAATGAGTCACAAAGGATCCTAGTGTTTGACAAGATAGACATGGATGAATTAAAATAAGTGTGTCAAATCTTACACATCAAAGGAGTTAACCTACTACTTGGTCAAAGACTATCTCATCAAATCCATAATTTAAAACTCAAAAAATAAATAGGAGAAGAGGAATATCAAGGTGACTAAGGTTGAGGAATATGATCGAGAGATGCTTGTTGAAACATGTGTATATGGCTAGAATATAAATGATATAATAGTAGATATTAACACAAAAGTTAACATATCAACATTTGATGTCTGGAACAAAAAGGGGCACCCATAAATTCATCCTTCTCCACATATCCTATTCATGGCTAACAAGACATTTGTCATGCCAATAGGTGTGTTGAAGAATCCCATCATTAGTATTTTGGGAGTTAGTTTCGCGTTGAATTCAAAGTAATTGGGTTGGTGTAAGTAGATAACCTCTTCAATCTACTTGGTAGAATTTAGTGCTACGTTAACAACAAATATCTATGCTTTAAGAAGAGTTACATCAACTTCAAAAATGACACTTAAAGACGTGATCATACAAATGGATGCTAACCAAGGGGTCCCCTATATTGAAAATATGTAAGAACACAAAGATATGGAACATATTTTCAAGATACAAGTTGAAGGTTTGGATCATAAACCCAACCAAGAAGGATGATTGTAATGGAATGACTTGTAATCGTGATTGAATACCGCACAATGTGTTAAAATTGGGCACATTGTTCTTATGAGTTTATTGAATATATTTTGATGTGGTTTAATCACACACATGATAGATGATCAAATCATTTCCAAAAATATGGGAACTATGTTATAAGGCTAGGTAAAGTATATACTACGCCTATGCCACAATAATATAGTGGAGAGGATGTCCAATTTTTTTCGCAAGAGATGAAAATTACATGCCACTCAAACAAACACATCCCAATTATATGGTATACATAGTTAGTGGAAAAAAAACATTGTGGTGGGAAACTAATCACTCATTTCTAAAAACATGGGATCAAGTCCAAGAGGCCATGACCACTAGATTTGATAAAATTACTTATGCATGTAAATTACCCAATTATAGTGAAGTCATAATAACATAGGGGGCATTGTTGGTTAGATATTTTTCAAAAAAAAGAGGTTTAACAATAGTACATAAAACCATGTCTCTCCTCATATAAAGGGGATGTGTCTTGTTTATTACTAATCTAAAACATACCAGAAGATATATACAATATTCACACTATTCTAACCATCGAGTTGGGATCTCATCCCATCGACATGTTCTTTAGTAAAGCAATAAGAATGTAGAGAAAGGACGTAGAAGAAAATGAATAATGAACTAGATAGTGAAAGAATATAATAAGATAGGAACGTGCTTTCTCTTAAGCAAATGCAGATCAAAAGATAATCACACGTGATTTAAATTGTAATATCTTGCAAGATATTTGATAAACTAGGTACTTAAAGCAAATAACAATTTAAAACATTGAACATAAGAACAATACCTCAAATATCAAAGATATCCCACAACACAAAGTTTGCAATGACTATATTTTATTCTTCTAAGATCAAAAGAAAACACAAAGTCTTTCTCTTTTTCAACTCTAACCTCTATGTCATATCAAAATTCCAACCCTTTGGAATGCTACAACATCTCATATATAAAGAAGGGGAGGAGAGAAAATAGGAAACAATTGCAACAACATACTAAAAATAGTAAATATGAGTAATTAGTTCACTTGACTAATTCTCACACAGAGGCCTAGTCAATCCTTCCAAGTTCATATGATGTCGAAACAATATTGAAAAATAAATGTGAAATGGAAATAAAAATGACATGATAAATTCATCACTCATAATTGTATTTTTCTTGAGCATGTGCTTATTTCGATCATGAAATTCTTGAAACTTTCGGATCATCTCTCGAGCTTATTCTTCATCTTGTTAATAGGAGTAGTGATTCAGGACCTCGTAGGTTTCCTGCATATTGCTAACAATCCCTGGAAGCCTTTGGAACTTTTTGTTATATTTGACCAAGGTGTTTATAACACCTTCACATAGGATCAACTTGTTAATAGCTACCACATAAAATTTTTCACCTATTCTTTCCATACCAATTCCTAAAACTCTTTATATAGATCATTTACGAGATAGAATATTCAAGCTATCATCTAGAAATCTTGTGAATATCTTTGATAATTCTTCATAAAATTCACTGGTAGCATCCAACACTTGATCCTTTGATTCTCTTGGTTTGGTAAAAGATTCATTAAGGATTTTGACTTGGAGTTCAATTGCTTTGTAAAACTCAAAATGCTTATCAACATCCTGGAAATACTCCTCCATGGCCAAGGTTTCGAATGAATCTTTTTAAGCCCATTGAGAGCTTCTAAAGTTAACTCAATTACACATTTCTTCAAGGAGTTCATCATTTAACTTATCAACATCTTTCCTTTCTCCCTCTAGAGAGTTGAAGACATTCACCAAATCACTAAGAGTATTTTTTACTTGAAAAAGAAGACGTTGAATCCATTCATCAACAACTCGCCCTTCTCATTAAAATTTCCATTCTAGTTAATGATGAGAAAAAAAAATGAATGGGGGTAGGCATAGGAGCTGTTATCTCGCATTTGGGAAGGATTAGAGAGTTTGAGTAACACTTTTGTCAACTGTTCAAATTTTTCCTTCAATTCATCCATTAAGACCATAGTCTCTTTGAGATTCTTAGAAATAACATCCACAACAATCTGATCATCCTTTTGGGAACCTTCAGCAGTAGCCTTTTTAAATATCGAACATTGTGATTTGATAATCTACAACCGTAATGTTTTCCTTGGTTTTCTTATAGTGGGTATAACGATCTCTAATTTTTTTCGACCGGATGTGTAAACTAAAATCCCCAAAATGCTTCTTGAGTTTCTTGATGTATCAAGTAGGTGTTGGCTTTTATGAGCTGAAATCAAAAGCCTCAAGTGAAACAACCAATTTCCTTTTATTTGGAGTTTAGACAACTAACCATGTGGGAGTCAAGGCATGGTGCCTCTGTGGAGAGGAACTCGAGATCATTTTGGAGGAAGTTGGAGGAGTGGGAAAAGTGGTGATCAGGGATAGAGGAGTGGAGAGAACGGTGGTAATAATGGTGGATGACATTAGAGGATAAAGGGGAATGGAGACTAGGATCCCAGAAGACACTAGTAACTCCAAAGTCAATCCTAATCCACTCAAAAGAGGGGATAAGGATGAGAAAACAATTGCCATGGTGGATGCAAGTGGTGATGATGGAAATGGAGGAGAATGAGGAGGAGAGGAAAGAAAGAGAGAAGGAGAAGAAATGGAAGGAAGCACTAGAGATGGTTGAGTGGATACAAGCATAGAAGGAGTGCCAAGAGTAGAAGAAGTGACAGGCAGATCAACCACAATTCTTACTGGAACTTCCTCTGAGATTTATGGAGGGGGAGAATCAAGAACCACAACTGATGTAGAAGGTGCAGCAAATGGAAATGAATGAGACTTTCCTCCACTTCAAACAGACTTAAATTTCAACTTTTTATGTGGGCTTACACCTTTATCCTTTTCTACATGTGAGGGGTCCTGACTCTCGATGCCAATGTGATAGGTATATTTGGGAAATTAGGTTCCTTGGGCTACATACCCCACAAATATAACCATGCCTTTGTAGGAATAGGGGTTTGGGTGGCTCTCTCTTGTATGGATTATTTTTCTTGACTAACCAGTGTGATTTTCAGAAACCATCCATTTGTTTGTACTTAGTTTCTATAACGCTCTCGTTGTCAATTATATCTTTGAGAACCTCAACAAGATTCAACATCCTTATCTCTTCCAAATTCAACCTATTATTATCTTTTCTTCTGACTACAACCTCATCCCTAAGATCAATCCAAATGTCCTCAAGGTCCGGAATGTGAAGTTGCAATGTTCCATGAGCCTTGAGCACACCTCAAAAATCAAATCTTGGCCTTGAATTCATAGTCTTCTTAAGCTTATCTTGCAACTCATAGACCACACTTTTGTATTTGATTACTGAGGAGCATGTATATCTTCCAATTGATATAGGAAATGAGCCGAGAGTTCTATGCTTACTCTGTTGAAACTTATGAAAATCTAAGAGCCATCGAACCAATTCCATGAGAATTAATTTATCACTAGGATATCTAGGCAGACACATAGGTGCTTTTGAAAATATGGCAACCCGCAAATATGTAAACTTTATAAATTGCAAAAAGATGCAACCCTACTTTGATACTTCATTCTATGCATCATCCAAGAATCTTCATTTTCCAAGATCAGGATCCAATATGCAAATAATCTCATAGAATAAGGCATTATTAACCCTTATGTACTGATCCACACTTCCCTTCAAAGACAATTGAGGATGGAGCTTGTATATGCGATAAATGGACATGATACCTTTTGAATCCAACCCAGCTTTTAATGTTTCATTCCGGTGGAAATGTAGGTGACATATGACATCATATGAATCTTGCTCACATGTAGAGGACCACCTTCATCTAAGTATTAATGTTATCACTAATGAATGTTCCCCAATTAAGATACTACTCATTATTTTTAATAGTGGTGATGAACTGATGCATCCATCCATGAAACTCCCTAGTGTCCTGGAAGCCCAAATATCCTACTAAGGACGTGATAATGTCATTGATTTCCAAACTAAAGTCACTCCTAGGAACCGCATTTCAAAACATTGATACAATACGATTAGGTTTGATCAGGAACTTTTTATTTACATGTGTAACACAGTTGTCAAAATCACTATCCTAGGCCTATTGTGCCACTTGAAGATTTGTGCCAACATACTCCTCAAAATTGGGAAGCTTAAGGAGTTCATTAAAATAATCAGTGTCCAACCTGACCACTACCTCCCTTGCTTGGTTCCATACTGATTGTGAGTTTGAGTCATATTGATTAGCACATGCGAGGATAAATTTAGGACACCGAAAGGCGAAATAGGGAAAACAACTACTAGAGGTAATCCACTGGCACAAATAGATTGCATCCATAAAGTTTGTGAGGAACTTTTAACTCTTCCCCAAAACTCTTCCATATGTACATGTCCCAACTATGTGTCCCTAATATCAAAATTTGAATCAATGTTTGAGGGAGCCACAACACCCTGATACTTGTACTTCATTTCTTTTGTTCCTTCCTTCTTACCCTTTCCCTTTCCTAAATCGAAATGGGGAAACTTGCATAAAAAAATTCCCCGGAATCCCCATAAGAGAATCAGTTTTGGAGAATGATCAACATATATTAAAGTTAGACAAACCGAGTCATGAAAATAAAACTGTTAAACACTTGAGAAAACTTGATACATTGGTCGGGGTTTGGATATTGCTTTGTAGATGAGGAAACCCGACACACTACGGAATTTGAGCCTTGTTTCAAGGGCGAAAGTCCGATACACTACGGATGTCTAGGCATGTTGATAAACTACAAATGTTTGAATCACATGATTGGGAAAACTACTTGTTTAGGCATGTGTAAAACCCTATATACACTTTTAGGCACAAAAACTTGATCTTTGTTTCCAACTCTTCAAAATTTGAAGTCCATGAAAGTGAAAAGAATTCACCCTTCTGATTGATATTCAAAAATAACTGATTGGGGTGAAAACATGAAGAGGAAAATGGGAGAAAACCTATACCACCCAAATGCAATTAGGGGTATGACCTAAAACAAATCAAGAGATGACCTAGAGGAAAAACACTTTAATCCTTCGAGGAATAATTGAAAATGCCAAGAAAAATGTGGGTCGGGTTTTAGGGGTGCGCAAGCAGGTGAAAAATCCAAATGGTGTTTGGAAAGAAAGGTACAAATGATGTGGAAAGACCCATATTTATAAAAACCATAAAATTAATACACATGACATGTATGCTCACCTCCTTGAAAATTAGAAATTAAATACACTGATTTAAGAATCAGAAAATTGATTGCATCTGTCATCATGTAATCGGGTCCCGAAAACCCGACATGAAGGAGTCTTTATAATGCGGGGTTTTGGGTTCAAGAAACATGGGGCACATTACATATGTTTGGGAGGTGAAATGTTCGATGCAATCAGATCCTGAAATCTGATTGCATGTGGTTTAAGTCAAACTTCAATCGGAACACAATGAACATTTTGCATGTGCTTTGGTGGGAAGATGTTCCGATGCAATCAGATCCCAAAACCCGACAACATATAGTTCAAATCAGATTTCAGGTTTGGGAAGCATGAAACACTTCACATGTGTTTTAAATTTCCCATCTTATGTGTAATCGATCCCAAACTCGACAACACAAAGTAATTCAGAATCGAATCGGAAACAAGGAACAAGTTACATGTCAAATGTTAAGGGGATCCTGAAGTTCGATACAAAGGATTTTTTAGGCATTTTCAAAGATGAATTTTATGGATCAAAAGACTAAAATAGGATACATCAAGAATTTAAAAGTGTGATGGTACGTGCTCATGTTCTAAGTAGGCCCTCTTTGTCTCGAAAACCCATTTTGAGACTTCTTATAATTATAGTTATGTTGTTTAATCACTAAATTCTTTTGAGTTGTTACATTGTTTGCATTATAGCCATACAATTGTGATATTTACATTTCATTTCCATTTTGAAACTTGGCATACATCTCTAGATTGTATTGTTACAATCGCTTGCATGCATAGTAATTCCTTTATATACTTGGACGTAGTTTTTACATTCTATACTTGTCTTGAGTTATGTAGGTGTTGAGGTTACTTTGTTAGCATTGCTATAACACCATTTTGACACTAAAATATTGCTTTCTTGAAATTTTTTATTACATGTCCAAATAGCGTTGTTATGCTACTCATATTTGTATCATCCATTTTACAAGACTTAGACTTTGTTAGTGTTTATAAACTGGTTGTAGTATATCTTGTTAGAGGATCATGTCAAAATTATCTTAACATTTAGGTCTTGTTTGTTTCAAAATTGACCTAACTGGTGATATTGTGTTGTCACTATTTGGTTTCAAACCTATCTCAAAGAACATAGGGAGTAAATTTTTTGTTGTGATTAGATTGGAGTCTTGTACATCATTGTATTGTCCTAGACATCTCGCATTATATAGAGTAGATCATTCGATATTCTTTATCTTAGGGTTTACATGGATTTTTTGGATTTGTGGTTATTTTATAGTCATCATTCTTTGTTGAGATGACTTAAGTGTCATTACGCTACAAAAATTTATCTAGGGTCCATTTTTAAACCTTAGTGGAAACCTTTCACGTTGTACCCCCTATTTCAAGTATGCCTACTACGAGAATGGGGTCCCGAAAGTTAGGGTCCAATCCCTTTGTTTTTTCCTAAGTTCATTGTAGTACTTCTACACATTTGTCAAACCTTAGCAAAAATATCCCTTATCAAGCAACTCTTGCATCGAATTGAACATAGGAAAAGAGTTTTCCCTTGTGTCCTTTGTGTTGCCCAATTTTGATCAAACATTTTGACATTTACAGCTACAACTTGTTGTCTAAACCTTGTTGATTTGTCAAAATTGTGTCATTGTGATACCTATTTTCCTTAGATTCTCTTTGGAAAATCATGCTATCTAGGTCTAGGAATTTTCCAAAAATGATTAAATATTGCATGGCTCCTTATACGTACGAAAATAGGGAACCTAGGTTTCTACATTCCCGTCAAAGGATGCCTATCATGACTAAGCCTCGTTTGGTTCTTCACGCTAGAGAGCCCATTCAAGTACCCTATTCCCCACCTTCATCTCATAGTTGGTGGTATGGTTTGGACACTTCTGATCCAAATTATTATTTGGGTTCCTCCCACTCTTCTTTTGACTCCAATCCAAACTATTATTCTAATTCTTTAGATTCACCTCGGTCTTCTGAAAATTCTCATCATAGCTATTCAATTCATTCGAATCTTAAGTCACAATCCTCCCTTTCTTCGTAGGACTCCCCTTATTAGTCACCTAAATGGAATCTTCCTCCTTTGAAGATCTGTGCAGCCCCAAGTCTCACTAATAAAAATCTAATTTGGTTCTTGAGACGTGGTCCTCCTCCTTTGAAGATTTGTATGGCTCCAAGATCCATCAATCAAACATCTAATTTGGTTCTTGAGTCATGGTCCTCCTTTTGTTTGCATGACCTTCTTTATTTGTTTCCTCGATAACCTCCTCCTCTCAAGAAGATCTGGGAGACCCCAAATTCATCTAATCCTACACATATGTAACAGTCTCCTAAGATGACTCCCATATCACAATCATCGTACAAGTCGAATAACATGTAGCAATCATCAAAGTTGACACCTATGTAGCAATCTTCTAAGATGTCTCCCATGTCACAATAATCAAATTCGACACCTATGTTGCAATCTTCTAAGACGACTCCCATGTTGCAATCATCTAAGTTGACGATAGGTCTCAAAACCTCGGATGACTCATATGTCACAATCATATACTGATTTTCTATGTGATCCTCATTGTTTCTTGGCAATATGCCTTCTTATAGGAAAACCTATACCAATCAGCTATCTCAAAGCCATGTCTTCTTCTACTCATGAGACATCTAGATCCAAATATACTTCATCTCTTGAGTCATCATCTTCTCAATCTTCCACACTAGTTGGACCCATTTCTTCTAGTCAACCTCCTATGGTCAAAGAAAAAATACCCCTACCGATTGATTCATTTCAAGATGAATAGACGATCACGGAATTCCCGGGTTACACGATGGCAGTCCTATAGAGGATTAGAATCAATGATTTAATCTTGACTTTGATACGCTTGCGTATTGGGAAGAAGAAATTGATTCCTTTTGTTAGAAAATAGAGGAAAATCCTAAGACCATTGAGGAAGATCCCATCTTTTCATCACTCAATCATTCTTTATTTGTCATGATTCCTCAATCACAAACTCACCTTGGGTCACCACTTGGTATCCCATTGTCTTCTTCTATATGTGGGCCACCTCCAAGTAGTCCCTCATCATCTATATGCGGCTCACCTCTCGGTAGCCCATATTCTTATGTCTATGGGACACCTCCTAGTATCCCATCCTCTTCTATACTTGGGTCACATCCTAAAACCCCCTCATATTCAATTCTCAAATTTCGCATCCTAGTAGCCCATCATCTTCGATATATGGGACACCACTAGGTAGCCCATCATCTACTTCTATATGTGGGGCACCTCCAAGTTTCCCTTCATCATCTATTTATGGCTCACCTTCTAGTAGTCCATTTTCTTCTCACCTTGGGTCACCACCTAGTATCCCATCATCTGCTTCTATACATGGGGCAACTCCAAGTTTCTCTTCATCATCTATTTATGGCTTACCTTCGGGTGGCCCATTTTCTTCTCAACTTGGGTCACCACTTAGTAGGCCATCTTCTACTTCTATATGTAGGGCACCTCCAAGTATTCCTTCGTCATGTATGTGTGGCTCACCTCCTGGTAGCCCATTTTCTTCTATATGTGGCTCACCTCTAGGTAGCCCCTCTTCGTCTATACCGAGGCATGAACTAGAAGTCCTTCATCTTTGATTCTTGGGACATGTCCTAGTAGCCCATCATCTTCTATATATGGGACACCACCAATTAGTCCTTCATCTTTGATCTTAGGACCACGTCCTAGTAGTCCTTTATCTTTAGTATATTGGACACCTCCTGGTATCCCCTCCTCTTCAATTCTTGGACCATATCCTTCATGTACATCATATTGTTCTTCTATCAATGATTGTGGCCAATGCACCATAATTTTTCCCATCAATTTTATTCGTCCACTTTCTTCTCCCACTTCTTAGGATTAGACAAGTCACATATTAGCTTATAAGAAACCCAAATAGTTTCTTCATTAGACTATTCTCAAAACTTCAAAGAGCTCCAAATCTCCCAACAATTCAAACGATCTTAAATTTTAGAATCAAACATGATTCAAAAGTGCACATCAACACAACCATCAAGTATGGTGCAAAGTGCATAAAGCTATGGATAGGGACCTCAATATCCCACATACAAAATCCAAGTTTTATGATAAAACACAGTCATCTATTGAGTATGAGCTCACCACGATCATTGAGATCGAGGATAATATGACTCTTGCTAAGAAAACACCCCTAGTATTCCTTATCAAGGAAATTTTTAACATTGTTGTTGGATATTATCACACCAAGTGACCTTGTCAGTCCCACTTTTCAAAAATACAAAAATACAAAAAAATGAAAAAACATTTCAAAAAATATATCAAAGGTAAAGATCAAACATTGCAATCCGGTATTGAATACACATGGATGTTCTTTCTTCCCTTTCTTGCTCTTCTTTTGCAAGTCTTCCTACCATTTTCATCCCTTTGATGATATTTTGGTTAGCCAATTTGTATGCATTTGGTGAAATTTACCTCTATGGTATCCATTTGGCCTTAGTCTTTCATCACCTTGGTAAATTAAAGAATGACTGATCATAGAGATCCTATCACAATCAATAACTAAAAAAACTTGTTGTGAAGATATTTTAGACATATTTGTTGACACTAGCCAATGTCATGATCAAAATCACTTCTGCCTCCTTCCATTAAGCCATCAATGGTTCTTAACCCCTTGTCAAACAAGAGATCTGAAATAAGTTTTTAGAAAGTAAAAGAATCAATCAAATCAAAAAGCTAAAGCTAAAAGCAGAAGTAAATTGATGCATAACTCTCTCTTGGGCTATTTCCAATAATATCTACTAGGGCTATGGATGCCTAACTAGAATTAGAGAGATGTTGTGATTAGAATCAAATAAATATCTGTTGGGGCTATGGAAACCTAGCTGGTAGTGGAGCAATGTATGGCTCTCCTTCCATAATCCATTCACAAAAAATCAACTTTGAAAAATAAATCATTCCTACACATTGGCTAGGGTGTCTTCACTTGTTGTCTATAAAATCTTCCTCAAAGAGGTAATAAAATTCCACATGAACACACTTTGCATCTTGGTGAGAAAACAATATTAGTATGTTACCAAGTGTCTTTTTTTTTCGGACCGTGTTCAATCTTACTCTAGTCCATATCTTGTCTCACAATTTTTGTCTTTGGTTAATCCTTTCTTCATCGCAAGGCTTTTAAATACATTCACAACATTCACATCATTCTTCTACTTCATTCAGAACATCCATGTGTATAAGATTTCCTTTTTCCATGTTAGTGGGAACCTTTGTCCCCTTCACAAAAATAATCTTCCACTTCTTTCTATCATATGCTTCTTGGCTAGCTTACTGCTGGGGCATCCTTGCTCCTTCCTAACATGTCATTAGGTTACGTTCATCATCATGTTGAACCTATCTATATTGGCCTTAATCCAACTTTTGCGCATGAAGAGTTTGCCTTTGAATATTCCCATCTAACGCTGGGGTAATTTTGCATCTTCACTTTCTTGCACATACGCATGGCATTCTGCCCTTGTACATCCCATATGTCATTGGGGCATCCACGTTTCTTCGTTTCTTGTACATAGCTTCAAAAAACTTATAAAAATAATAAACATTCAAATATGTTTCAAAAATTCAAACAATATATCTCGTAGGGTCTATAAAGTCATTTATTATGATCTTATTCTTCTATTCTACCATATTATTTTCTATTCTATCATCAAATTCTTCTATTTTTCTTATAATTCATCTATTTTTACCATTCAAGGTTTCTAAAACCTTCATTTTCTTCTAAAAACATTTTAAAATTGTCTTTTGTACATGGGCGCATCCTGAGTGCACCAAAGATACCCCTTAGTGCATGGGCACACCCCGAGTGCACCATCACACCACTTAGTGCATGGGCATACCCATTGCTCTAGCACACTCCTCGGTCATAGGCACATTTTCCTTTCTACTCAAAAACCCTTGTTGTGTAGGCACAATCAATCTTGCGTAGGCACACCCCTTTATGCACCAACACATACATGCCCATGCTCCATTGGAAAAAACAAACAAAGAAAAAATGAGATCAATTGCATAGGCACACCCTTATGTGCACGAGCACATATGCGCCCTCATAACAAGTAAAAAATAAAAATAAAGAAAACAAAGATTTACATAGGCATGTGTCCTTGTGCACCAACACATGCGTGCTCATCTTGCACTAAGAAAAATTGCATAGAGCACGCCTTTATGCACCAACACATGCATGATCACGTTGCACTAAAAATAGAAAAAATATAAAAAATAAAAAAATTGATAAAATCATTAAAAATCCAAAAATTGCAAAAATTCAAAAAAATATAAAAATTGGTAAAATCATTAAAAACCCCCAAAAATGCAAAAATTCCAAAAACTTCAAAAATTGGTAAGAAGCATGCACGCATCTCGAAGCCCAGTCAAATGCATTGTCCTTGAACATTGAAGTTTGTCCTACAAAAATATCTTTCTACGATTCTTGCTTGTTTTGGTCTCAAATGACTTGTGGATCATCATGATCTACCTCCATTAACAAAAGTCAGGTTGCATCCTATGTCAGTACTCTCGTGTTATAATGATTTGCTAGAGACTGTTTCATAGTGCATGAAATATTTTCCATGGGACTACTTGTGTCCTTCGTTATTCCCCTCGCATGTATCCTTGCTTAGGGCACCATTTTTAACCCTTGTCGTTATAACACGAACATTTGGGAACTACAACTTGATAACAAAAACATTTGTGCAAATGTCTTGAACGTTGTTTGTTTGAGTATGTGTGATTGTATTGGTTTCTCTATTAGGTTAGCTGGTTTACTTTCTCATATTGCATTGCATTATGTATGTTGCATGGAGTTACGTAGCAATGAACAAATGTTAGTAATTTAGATTTTCATGTTATCTTACACTTTTGTTTATTTCAATAAAGGCCGATGATGTAGACCTAGGGGCAAAATGATATAACAAAGTTGCTCATTCTTGCAAGGTTGGATGCAAAGATTGGGCTTGTCCTATATTGTCCATTATCATTTCTATATTCACCATTATCATTTATTATCACTACTAATGTTTCTTCCAAGTACCCATAGGTTTCACGCTTTCGTTTTATCCTATTTCTTCTATCCATTTTGATCATATTTTCGGTTGTCGATTGAATTTTTCTATCATCCCATCGACACTCGAGGGGAATCATTCATCCTACTAATTTTTCTTCAAAAATTTACATGTTTATACTTATCTACTATATTTGAAGTGAATTCACTAACTTCACCTCAAACAAGGGCAAATGCAGACACCTAAATTCTACTTTTGCAATCTTATTGCCAAAACACACACAAATCACTCTCATTCTTATCAATTTTGTTATAATTAGTGATTTTCACTAATTAACTAACGTTTCTTGCTACTTTGGCCAATTAACGACACACGGTGATTTCCTTTCACATATAGTATGCCGCTTTGACGAGATCGTAAGTCAAAATCCTCTTAAAAATAGAAAAATTAACATTTATTAGCTAATTAACCATATTTCCCCTTGTTTTGGTCAATATACCCTACTATTGACTCAAACCCCTCTTCCAACCACTCAAAATCACCCCACTTTCCTCCACAACATCTCAACAAGCTTCAAAATCTTATCCTAGCCTCCTAGTTGACCCTAAGCGGTTGATTAAGGCTCCACACATCATAATCACTTGTTAATTCACTAATTGTGATTAGCAAAGATTAATCATGATTAAAAATTCTAATCTAATTTGGGCTTTTAGTCCCACATGCATCAAAATACAAGTTTTACCCAAAAGGAAAACTATAAAAGAGTTCACCTCTTACCTTAATACTTTACACCATGATTTGATTTACATCTCATATAATAAATATGATTTATAAACAAGCTCAATCCTTGCCTAAAATATTCAATGGGGTTAGTAGATGGATAACCAAAATGATCTTGTAGTCATTTAGAGACACCATTTCACCTTCTTTATAGTAGTAACCATCCCAATTTGATTAGCCTCTTAGGTCTATTTAGGCCCATGTTAGGTAAATGAACATATTAGTAGGCATGTTTAGTTAGATTTTGAATTAGATTCATGTTAGTTAAGTATTCCTTTAAGCTTATATCTTAATGTTACATTCCTAGACTTATAACCTTGACTAGAGGTGGCAATGGTGTTAGCCTTCCTTAGTTAGTCATGTAATTTTCTTTGTAAAGTTTAGGGTGTTTTCACATCTGTTGGATTTACAATTTGTTGTAAATTAGAGTGACTGACATGTAGCTTTGTTAGCAATTCATAACTGAGAGTGGAGATTTCCTTTATTGTTGTATGCAAACTTACTGACAAGTTTATCAATTGTTTAACAAAGCCAAAAAGTTTTTCTCATCTACCTTCTCAAGAATTCATTGCTTCTCTTGCATCGTTTTCCCTTCATCTTCTTCTCGGAACGCATCCTTCTTAATTAATTGGTGTGTGTGTTCAAAAGGCATTAGCAAACCAAGCTTTGTGAAATCATGTACCTTCCCATGTAGCTCTCATAACAATTTTTGACATGTAATAAAAAATTCTTGTGCTTCACCTAGCATCACACACTTCTGAATGATAGATGATGCCTTTATTGAGGCATCAATCCAATTTTGAATTCTTTTGGATGGCATTTCCATGTCAATGATTTTTATATAGCTTCCAAAATTTTCCTTATTGTATCCTCTCTTAAAGCCATCAATTTTCTGCTATCAATTACGTATTTGCTTATCATAGATTCCTTACAAATCATTCATGAATTCAAACAATCTAATCAAATAATCAATTTTTGGTTTATTTCCCCCAATGTTATCCCTCATATTAATCATTGTATTTTTATAAAATTCAGATAGTTTGGTTTTGGAAAACTATATTTCCTTTTGTTCTTTCTCCAATGCCTTCGGAAATATTTAATTTTATTTTCTCTCTTGCTTCTATAATATGTCCTTGAGTTTTCTCTCTTCCTCTAAGTTATGTTCACATTTTTGGCTTTTTCTTTCTCTAGCTTTAGAACCTCTTGTGATTCTCCTAGCCTCTGTTTTAAACTATTATACTTACTTGTTGTTTCTGTAGCTTTTTCTTCACTTCTTCTAGTTCCACCTGTGTGTGTTCATTCGTAGCAGCTTGCAGTCATAGATAAAGGTTATTTTATCCTCTTCTCCAACTCATTGGTCTTATTAACTACCACTTTTATGTTTTCTTTCTCATTTTGTAGGTCTATCTCTAACAATTGTATCATATTATTCAATTTATTTTTCTGTGTATGCCTTTAGAAATGTTATGTATACCACATCATTCTTCCTTTCTTATACAATTATTTTTCACAAAGTTTAATTCGTAAAACCCATTTAAAGGGTGGCTAATTTGTACTCACTTGAAAACCATTTGATCCTTTGGTTTTTAACTTTGGGCATAACATAAATGTACTTTATGGTATCTCTGTGTCTAGGTTATATGTAGGTAATACCCTAATTGTGGTAGGATTTGAAGTTCTGATGGCCTCTGTAACATTTTCTTCTTTTTTCTTTTATATCTTTTTGATTTGTGGGCAAACTCAACTTTGTAATTAAAACATGAGGATTTTGAAGGAATCACTTGCTTGAATGGAGGAGTAATTGAAGTTTTGGGGAAATTCCTTGTGGATTAGCAATTTTTTGAGGGGTGGCACTACCTTTTGTAATTAATTACCTTGAGGCAATGATACCCTACGCAAGAGTAACTATATTTGTCCCTATCTTTTGCCTCTTCTTGGGTCCTTGTTGGCCAGTATGAACTGTTTGTATTGGCCTCTTTTGAATAATATATTGTTGTGGCACTTCCTAACCACTACTACTACCATCACTACAACTACCAACAATAACAACATATTCACTTCCAACTCATCCATTTGAATTTTTAACATTTCCAAACGATACCGAGGATTTGACTCTAGAAAATGCATTGGACTACCACTTCTTGTATGCATTGGTCCTTTCTCCCAAGATCCAAGGCCTAACCTATCAGAACCTCATCTAGGATGTACCTCTGGTGGCAGCCAAATGCCTTGTCTTGTTGAACCTAAACCACCACCACTAAAACCCATATTTTCGGCTATAACTTCCCATGTAGTATATGTTTGTTTCATGCTTTCATTCAGACTTGGTTTATATGAGTTATCTCCCCCAGTAGGGGGAGTGTGTAATTCCACTAACACTTCCTCCTCAAAGTCAAACTGATCATCACTACTTTCCTTTGTGGGATGTGCTTCATTCCATAATTTGCTAAAAATTGCATCTTCTAGAATAGAATCGTACTCTAAAACAAATTTTATATTTTCTATGTGTTTTGGCATGTTTTTAGAAGAGGAATTTTTACCAACTTTTACATTAAAATTTCCATATTCAAATGTATCTTCCTCTTTACTGTGGATGCAATCCCAAAAATTTGTTGACAACTCTTGAATTTTAATTTCTTTCTCAATAGAAAATCCATCCATTACCTTTTTTACCTCATCCCAATATTTTTATTTTTCAAATTTTCTAGCGGGGTTTAATTTCATGTTGAATTATTGTGGCAGATTTCTTATTCACCATTACCCTTGCTTTAATCACCTTACATGGGTCATATAGCCAATGAGAGTCAACATCAAACTTTAAAATTTGTAAAATTTAATGTGCCACATTGAATTATTTTCTCAAATGTGAACCCTCCACATGAAAATTGTAAGGAAGGAATTATGCTCCTCTTTTTCTCGAGTAACAAAATACAATTTGTCTCGTACTTTCTATTTGTCATATAAATTCTAAGGCAAAAACCCTCTCAGTAAAACATATTGGAAATTTCAAAGTATGTATTCCTAATCCATAAAACCTTAGCATAACATATTCCTCCATGAAGTACTACTCAGCTAAATGTATTTTTGATCCTAGTTTAATGTAATATCTACAGGTCATAGGTAATCTAGGCATTGTAGTTTTTAAATTTCTGATAAATTGGAGCCCAAAATTAATCAAAAAATTGATTGTATTCCCTTCCATTATCAAACATCCTTATCTTGGGGGTACATTTAGTTAATGGAAACAACCATTTTGGTTGGCCCTTAACATCATTGTAAGCACGAATTACAAGCTTGTTTCTCACAAACAATTCATATAACCGCCATAGAAATAAATAACACAAGTAGGTAGTGAACCTAAAGGTATTAGTGTCGAACCTTATTTGATTATTAAGAATTATTTATACATAGATTCTGTAATGTGCTCAAAAATATGTATGAACAAGGTGGAGTAATGAAATGGATATTTTATACCATTTCAAGGAGGGTTACATCCACTTTCTCATCACTATCAAATCCAAGGAAAATTGCTAGCATAGAAATGGTATCCGTAACCCACAGTTTAAACATCACAATTGAATTTAAGGAGGCCTCCTTTTGGTACCATTCCATCAAGTGTTATTTTTTTATAAAAAAACATCTTTGGCATTTTGAGTGGTGGCATGATAATTGTTAGCAATTGTTTCTAGGTTTATGTAGAAGGTTCCTAATTATTTACTTTCAAACCCCAACACACGACCAAGATTTTCCTCCATAATGAACAAAAATTTTCTTCGATTCCATTTGCAACAATTTATTTTTTTCCATCGTAATTTTGGGCACAGAGCATGATAATTTCAGGGTAGGGTAAAACCTCATGGAGCATCATGCATCCATACCTAACCACCGTGTTTTCCAACATAAAGAATTCGAAGGATTATTTTCCTTATTATCAAACTAGCATCTAAGTTGTGAGGTTCTTCCTCAAATTACATGATCATAAATATCATGATATTAATCAATAAAACTAGGGTTTTTAAGCAATTTGGCATATGTGATTGGGGTTATATTTTGGTTCGTATGGAAGTAGAGTTAGAAATTCTTGGAATTTTGGATTATGGAGACCCTTAACCCTTAACCCTAAACCCTAAACCCTAAAACCTAAAACCTAATATTGAAACATTTCATAGTGGAGGATTATATAGTGATACTTATAAAAAGAATCAAATGCGGGATGACACTTAGTCAAAAATTGGATATTCGAGTCTTTCATGGCCAAAAAAACTATGAATCTATTCAGCCTTTAGTTGCATAGATAACTTCAAAAATGCAATGGACGTTAAACATAGCCTCGCAAGAAAAGAACACATAATGATTATCTATTATTTCACCGTAAACATCAAATTTTATCTCTTGGATGACAATTGTCATGTTGTTATGCCTATTCTGGGACTTTCATTCGAAATGTGGGTGTATCATACCTTCATTCCGAGAATAGATCCTATGTCGTTGATCTTAATATATCAAACGATGCGAATATTTAAAATTTATTAATAAAATCACGCTTCATATCACGTATCCATATGTATCTATATGTAGTAATGTGGAAGCATTATAATGTTGTAAAGGATTCAAGGACACCTCACAAACATGTAGCTTAAGAATAATGAGAGTATTGCAATTGTTCGATGAGTAAGTTAGCATCCTTAAATGTATACATTGAATGTTTTCAAAGTACAAGTTGGTCATTGGAGTGGACGATTACATTTTACCCACCATTAATTTTTAAATCTTTTTCGTTATGAAGTAAACAATTATAACTTTTCAAAGCATAGACATGTGAAAAATAGAGAGAAAATCACAAGATATTCCTTTTCATTCCCCAAGGATAGACTTGCAAGTTACAAATTTGCATTAACTTTGACTTTGTAGAAAAGTCAGCAAGTGAAGGATTATTCCTAGAATATTCCTATTGGGGGGATGGGGAAAATGTGTAGTTACAATTCACAACTTTGTGAAAAATGTAAAACTACTTCTAAGACCCACATACCCCCAGATGCTTCAAATATTACCCTTTTATGGGGGTCGGGCATGGGCATGTAACTTGCAGAAATACAACTACAAAAAAACAAAGTACCCCCTATTGCAAAAATACTTAAGTTTCTCAAGATGGGTATTTTTGTATCCGAACCGCAATGGAAATACGAAGGTTTTGAGACCGTCATGGTACCTGCAAGCATGTACCTTTTCCTATAAAATTATGGAAACATGAAAGATACATTGAGTTCCATGCTACAAGATCCAAACATAATGCCAAGGGGAATAAATGATGGAAAGGACATAATGCAATCTCCAAATCTGCATAATCATAAAAAAATTCACCAATCTAAAATTTAACCTCTTAAAAACTTTTTATATCATTGACAAGGAAAGAAATAAACAAGGAACATTATGAGATTGCAAGATCATCCTTTCAATTTCTTCAAATGATGTAACATGAATTTTCCATTTCAGCCCATTACTTCTAGAGTGTAAGAGGATAAAGATCAAGAAACATAACCTTCAAAGGGGCATTTACATTCATTGATACCAAATTCATGCAAATAATGATAGGAAATAAGAGATAAAATATGCGAATAATCCCTTACATAATCGCAACAATAGAAACTAATATGCGAGAAAATATTACGAGATCTCAAATAAAAGTGTAGAATAAATAACACAACATAGAAAGACAGATTTAACGTGGTTCACCCAATTTAGGCTAACCAAGAATCACTTACTCAAATTTTATTACAAGCCTCCACTCTCTCAATATAATACCCAGATCCGTTTGGAACTATGCTCAACAAACTCTACAGAATTCACACCCAAATTCAAAGCACATCTACAATGCATTTACTTGTACATGTATCATATGCATAAGACCATATAAATAGATAATTGCTTAAGCAGTTTGATACAAAACAGTGGGTATCAAAACCATGGGCAAAAACCGTGGGTATTAAAACCATGGGCAAAAAACCGTGGGTATCAAAACAATGGGTACCAAAAACCATGGGCCCAAAAATAGCCCATAACGGTTACCCATTACCCATGGGTTAATAAAACACCCATGAAAATTTTCTTTGGGGGCTTCGCCCGAACCCCCCTGACCCGCTCACCGTGAGCGGGACCACCATAAAAATACCCGAGTGTAACACATAGAAGGTGTACCACACTCTAACATGAAAATAGGCTCCACAAACATAACAAATACTACTATATAGTACCAAATCTTAACACAAAATCTTGTTAGTGTAGGTTAGTATTTATCATTTTATTTGTTTATTTGGATAATTCTTGCACTTGTGTTAGCTCTACACTTTTTTGTTAGCTTTCTTAGGTGTATGAGTTGTGTTGAGTTAGCTTACTAGTTATGTTGAGTTAGCTTACTAGTTGTTTGGAGTCAACTTAACATCTGTCGATATCGGTTAGTGGGAGTTCTTCACCATTGATCTAAGTAGTAGTTGCACTTTCCTCATATATGTAAACCACTTACATCATTCTATTACGTATCTTTTAGTTGATTTTTGTGCACTTCATGATTGTGGTAATGTTTATTCTCACGGAGTGATCCTAGGATGAGATGATAATCCTTCTTCGAGCTCACCAACCAAATCACCGAGCTAGGTATTCAATAATTTGAGGTATGTTTTCAAAGAGACATTTCTTTTTTAAAATTTTTTTAACAGAGACTTATAATTGGAGCGTGTAAATCATTTTTAAAATGAGAATAATATTATTGGAAAATGGAGAGCAATATTTTTTTCAAAAGTGCGCAAAATATTGAACAAACTGTGTAATTATAAATAGTTTGGGGTACATTTTGTGGTTCAAATTCAATTTTGGGACATTTCAACAGTCATTTAAAAGGGTATCTTGTGTTATGCTTCGGGGCTACCACCCCCAAACCCCGTTGTTTGGTTTATTTGATAGTATATTCCGGTGTTCTTTTGTCCTCGAGTGTTGAAAACTGAAGAGTGAGGCCTGGTTTGATAGGTGGTCAAACCCCTCACAAGAAAACATTTTTCTTCTTTCTTTCTCACATATATTGAAAGGACTCCATTGTGTTTTGGATGAATTTTCGGGAAAGCTGACGTCCTATATTTTTTTAGTGTGTTTTTGCATTTATCATGGATTCGTGCTCTGACATATTTGCTTTACAGTCTGAGAATGAGATGTTGTTCACTGAAGTTTGTTCCATTTAGGAGGACCTAGTAAAATTTGTGGAAGAAAATAGATCACTCAAGAAGCAAAATTATCTTCTACAAGCCCTCATTCATGGAAAAGATGATCTCATACACTCCTGCAAAGTAAAAACTTTCTAGCTTGCAACATCACCCTCATATTGTGGACTCTCATATCCCTACTCCTAGTCCACTTGTAGTTATTGCTCCTGTACCCACTGACCTTGTTTTTTTTCGGTTTCGGTCTTTATCTTGTATCGATGCTACTAAGCTAATTAGGATTGTTATAGTATGTTCTTCCACATCTTATCCTATTCCAAAGACCACATTTTGTGTATCCCACTACTATGCATTCTGCTCACATACATGGCTCTTTTAAGTGACATATCACTACATTCGGTTCTCGCATGCTCCTTTCAATGGGTTTTACTAGAGGAGGTAGTCTTGGTAGACATTCAAATGGTATTACTTCCCTTACTCATCTTGTTAAATAGAATTATCACCATGACATTGGTTTTTGAGAAAATACTTTATTGGGATTACACACTAACAAAGCTCCTATTTTTGTTCGCTCTAATCTTTCCTAGGATCATGAGCTACCCAAGAGTTTTACACCTTCACTCGGGTTGAGAAACCTGATGTTTTATTTCTCATACATGATCAACCCGACACACATTTTGATATTCCTTTGCATAAACTCTTGCATTTCGCACTACATCATATGCAAGAATCTTCTTCATCCATCCGTGTTGATTTGGGGTAGATTTATGATCACTCATGGCGGTGACGTAGACACATTGAGAGGAATCTATAATCATGTCTCCTCCACCATTCAATCTCTTGTTCCACTTTCTATACCATCTACATTGTAATGTTCCTTGTTTTGAGAATTTTTTCTTTAACAGGTGTAGTATATCTCTATTATTTTTGAGAAATTTTATATCCGTATTTTCGACACTTTGAGGCATGTTGGCGGTATATCTTGTGGGAGAGCTATTATGGTGAAGCTCAATGTTAGTTTTTCAATGTTCGAGTAGTTATTTTGACAACTTATATAGATTTGTAAGCGTCACTCCACCCACAGCGGTATGGGAGGGTGTGGTGTGTGATCCCGCTTATTTGGGTCTTGTGTCCTTGCCTTATTACCTTGGTTGTTCTTGGACCGTGGCACTCCTATTTATTTGGATCCCGTGTCCTTGCCTTATTGTCTTGGTTATTGTTTTTATATCATGAAACATTTATCTCGTAGCATTTTATTGAATTATGTTTGGTATTTTTTACACTTTCAACCTTACTCTATTAGAAGTATCCTTGTATGGAGCTATTATGGTGAAGCCTAGTGTCAATTGTTTTTGAGTTTTGTGATTGAGCAGTAGATTCAAAACATGGTGCACACCAAAATTCTTCAACATTATATGAGTGTTTTGAGCCAAGCTTCTTGGGATGCCTTGCAACAGTTTTTTATTTGTCTCGACTTTGTTATTACTAGTTTTGTGTACCTTGCAATATCTCTTTTCCTAGTTATTGTACATGGGTAACTCATGAGGCCTTATTCTGGGACCCACCTTCTTTCTACCCACCTAATATATACTTATGGTGGATGTTAGTGTAGGTTATTATTTATCCTTTTATTTGTTTATTAGGATAATTCTTACACTTGTATTATATCTACACTTTTGTGTTAGCTTGCTTAGGTGTATGAGTTGTGTTGAGTTAGCTTACACATCAGTATTGAGCTAGCTTACTAGTTGTGTGGACTCAACTTAACTACCATTATCAATTAGTGGGAGTTCTTCACCAATGATCTAGGTAGTAGTTGCACTTCCCTCCACCTATATCTGCCCCACTTGCACCATTATACTATGTAGCTTTGAGCTGATTTTCTGTGCACTTTCATGGTTGTGGTTATGTTTATTCTATTGGATTGATCATGGGATGAGAAGCATTGACTTATCTAACAACACTTGTGCTTAAAACCTCAATAAAACATCTATTTCATCTATTACATGAAACCTAAGATATACTCAAGGGATGTAAGTAGTAACATATAAAGTAAGATTGCAGAAAGGATTTTAAAACCAAGAAAATATTGTGAAGTAACATTAAAACACAATATTTAATCAGTGATCAATCTTATACAATAACCAAAAAGGACTCCTTTGTATTTCATTGATTCAATAAACATAATAGTACATTGAAATCTATGTTCCTCAATTTTATTCTCATTTACATTCCATAATTCTTGAATTAAGCATGGAAAATGGTGTTGAATACCTCAATTTAGATAAGGGATACATATACAAGACACTTCCAATGCCTTATAATGACTATACAATGTAATCACCTTAGAAAATGCCAAAAACCCCAAGATTAGAACAAAAACCCCTAGAATGAAGATAGACCTTCATTCTTATACAAAATTTTCCCCTAAGTGAATATACCTAGATACCCCTCATGAGCCTTGAGAATAAGAAAACTACGGATTTTTATCCTTGGTCCATTAAGTGGATGGCTGAGCTATTATTAACTAAAAATGTTTGCTTTTGATACACCTAGATGGAATGGTTCTGAACTATGATTAAAGTCCGTGCAAGAGTGGAGAATATTCCTTTTACAAAAAAACTCCTTTTTTGTCTTTTTTTCCCATGTCACCACCATGTGTGTGCTACCATGAAGAGTCTGTTACTTATTTCTATTATTTGATTTGATTCTTCCCTTTTGAAATAATAATAAATGAAAAGGAAAAAGAATGGGGAGTGGAATAAAGAAAAAAGAACATGCATAAAGAGGTTCAAGATCAATCTGTTCACCCTCTTCCTTCTTTGTCAATTTATTCATGTATGCATTAAGGCATTCAAACATCCACAAAATGGGGTCTTTATCTTTTCCTGTACATGACAGAAAGACTATTTCATGTTTAGATAAAACACTGTCAAATTCAATAGAAATATCTCTCCTCTTTTTTACCCTCTTGGAAAATTTATCAATGTACCTCTCAAAATGAATAAAATTTTGAATGAAATCTTTTGGAGATTCCAATTCCCCTATGATATGTTGTTGAAAATTTTCAACTAAATTTTCTTAATTTGAAGATCTAGGAGTATATGTATCTTTGAGATGTAACATTTTCTCAATTATTGACTCAATGTCATCCACGTACTTTCCTGCTTTCTCCTTCATATCTTGAATTTTTCTTATGAAATGCCCAAGGTTTCCATTCTCAATTTAATAGCTCCCTCATTTTCATATTGTTTTCTTTGGTAGTCCAAGGAACTATTCCTTCCTTTTCCACTACTTCATCATCCATACCATTTGTGATGGCCTCAAGATTTGGTAGCATTCCATCCCAATTTTCAACCTATGTCTGATAATTGTCAATTAATACTTTACTTTCCTCTATCTTCTCAGAAACTTGGTTATAACATTCAATTATATCTTTGAGGAATTTGTTACCTCTTCTTGTCAATTCCTTCTCCCACTCCTTGGTGGCCTCCCCTATGTTTCAAATCATCAACATTCTTTAATGCTTCTAGGGTGATATATGTAGAAACTTTTGGCTCTCCAAGGGTAGTTGTATCCACCTCTACACATAGGTTGACAAGATGTTAACCCTTTCCCTCGATTGTTTCTTGGAATCTTTGTCTTTATCTAGCTTATGGAAGAGACATCCCATTTCCATAGTTACTTCATGTTTGAGACCCTATGTGGTTGGTTTCCCCAATGGTAATTTGGTGATCTAGTAATCTGATGGGGTGGCTTCATCCCTTAAGACATAAAATTGTGGAGTGGAAATATCCATAAACATGTCTCCTTGAGGTCCCACCATTGTTCTTAACAAAATCTTAGCTCTCTTTGGTGTTCTAGATGGCCTCAAGGAGATGGTTTTCTCAAGGCATGTTTCTTCCATCTACACACTTACTTTCCTCTTCTTTGGGAGTGTCTCTCCCAGCCATTGTTTGCTTAGAGTGTTTCCTTCCCCTTATGCTTGATGTTGGGAGGCTCTTGGTATATCACAATTTCTTGTGACCCATAGAGTGTGAGGCTAGAATCATTAACTTTGTTCT
This sequence comes from Taxus wallichiana var. yunnanensis, assembly GCA_018340775.1. NCBI lineage: Eukaryota > Viridiplantae > Streptophyta > Pinopsida > Cupressales > Taxaceae > Taxus > Taxus wallichiana. Next base: position 644,099,831 of record CM031244.1, read on the forward strand.
TGTGGTATCATCACATTTTTAACCAAGTGTAACTAGGTTTCATCCTCCTTTTCCCCTTTATCTTTAAATTCTTCTCTTGTCTCATTTTAAGGGTGTGAAATACCCGTATTTGTAGGTTCAATAACTTAAACTTTAAATTTTTATTTTCTAGATGAAGTAGGTTACTTGATTGGATGAGTTTGTATTTTTGTTTGATCTTGAGCCTTTGTTTCTATAATTTTCTTTCTACACTTCATGAGTTGCAATTACTTTCTCCACCTTATGAAAAGTTGATTGAAAAGGGTCTATGTCATTTAGTTGCTAATTCTATGTCAATATAATTTATTCAACATTTGGTTGTTCCTCCTCTGTCATTGTAACATATGTTGTGATGGATTTTTCTTGACATGTTGAGCTTCCTCCTTTATCTTCAATTGATGTAACTTGATCATATGCATCTTGGAATTTTTTTGTGTGAAGGTCAGCCCCAACATCTTGAGTTAAGCCATGCAACAAGTCAGTGAAGACTTGTTCATGATATGTTCCTTTCTCTTCTTATTCCATAAGAACAAGAACATCTTGCACTTGCTCTTATTGACTTGGGGTTGAGACAAGGACTTCTTGTAACATAGAAAGGATGGTAGTATCAACTACCTTTGGGATTTTGATACTTCGTCAAGTATCTCAAGTCCTTGAGTAGCTACTTGCACTAGTATACATTTCTACAATAGGTATTTCTACCTTCTCCCTTTTCATTCTCATAGAGTGCTTAGTGATTGGATCCTTCTCCTTTCCCTCAGGAATGGGCTCCAATGTTGGACTTATCTGGGAATTACTTAGTGAAACACTTCCCCTCATCCATTTTACCTTGTTGGGTGATCCTTCTAAAGAAAACAATGATGCACCTACTTGGGTTTTCCCTTAAGTATAAGTCACTTTGGGCTTAAGAGTGGGATGGGGGAAAACTTGGAGTTGAGTGGCTTGAATAAAAAGGACATCCTTCATTTTCCCTCAAGATCCCCCTCATCATATGTGTCAACTTAGACACATAGGTCCTTTTCTTGCTGACCCCTGCACTTATTTCTTCCACCGCCTTTGTAGTAGACCCCCTAATAGAAATCTATGGATTTTTTCCCTTCAAAGGATCTAAATCTGTGACACTTTCTCAAAAGGTGAAGTATGTCCTCCAATGCACAATTTTCCCTATATTCCCTCAAAATTGTAGTATTTCATAGGGAAAGATCAACTCCCTTACTTATTACTCCCAAGAGGTATTTTTGATAATGCAGTAGTCGTTTCATGCAAGGACATGGTTTCCTACATATCCAAATTTCAATAGGTGCCATTTTCCATGCTTCAATATTATTTTCTATGTAATATTTAATCAATATGTCTCCTTTATCCACGAGGCCCTTAAAAACCACTACACTTTTGTAATTAATGATTTGAATGAGGATCATTCTGGATAAGTATCTAAGTCTCACCTCTTCCTCATCCCAACATTCCATCTAGTAGTCCTCATAATGAGGCTCGCGCTCATATGTATTTTTAAGGGCTCCTGTAGTATCCATTTGATGTCATAATTAGGCATGGCCTGGAATTTATGCATGATGGATATGTTCATCTTAGCTTCCGTGAGTCCGGCTTTAACCATAGTAGAGCATGTATATCTCCCAATAGTAATTGGGAACTTGAAATTGGTTTTATTATTTCCCGTAATGAGCTTGTGGACCTCTACAAGTTGTCTTGATAATTCAAGCAATGCCCATTTATCATCTAGGTACCTAGGAAACATGTATGGTTTACCTTGGAAGCCACTTATCCTAATGTAAGTGAATAATCTAAATTGGATAAAATAACATTTGTATTCGGTGATCACCTTTCTTTCCCAATTTTACATTCTATATTGTTCCCATTTAGGCTTGAAAAAACAAATAATAGGGGAAAGGAATGCATCATGAACCAACTTGAAGTTATACTTTTGACTCTCCAAGTTTAGTTGCGGGTATGCATCATATACCTTGAACTGAGAAAAATCCTTGGAATTCGCTAATATTGGGAATGACTTGTGGCATGCAATGTTGTATACCAGATATGAGGTCATGTAGAATTCATATTTGGTCTTGGAATCTTCTTCAATTTTCACTACCAACTTGATGAGTTGTTGATGGATGGAGTCACTGATAAGCTCTCCCCATATATAGGTGTCTTTCCACTTAGGATGACTTGGATATACCTAAACATCTAATCATGGTAATGAAAAGAAGACTCACTCATCACTATTATATTAAAAAAGGTGATGAGGTCCCCAATCTCCTCAATGAAGTCATCCTTTCTCAATCTCTTAGGAATTCTAGTAGAATGTATCATTGGGTTTTCAAGCCATTAGTTATTTAACACCTTGAAATATTTTACACTATTTTCACTGCAAAATTTTTCTACCTTTTCCACTAAAAGGTCTACCACTTGGTTAACATACGGATCCCTAACATCTCATCAAATATATCGAGGTCAAAGATAATACAAGATCACAAATTCTATGTTTGACCTCCCTCTTCTCGGGGCATAATTATGGGCACATGTACATACCAATTCCATATATTGCAGACCGATGGGTGAAATGCAACTAGTTGGTAAATGCCACTTTTATAAATTTTCTCCATGATTTCCTTCTTGTCGATTGCATGTAACATATGGAGGAAATTATATAAGTATGCATTGCATAGATTTGTATTTGTTAACCTATCCATGTCATAAGTGAGGTGGGAGGAGGTCTGGATGTCATTCAATTGGATCTTCATTTTCTAGGGAAAGAGGAAGATGCATTTCTTCGAGGAGCGGATGACAAGAACTTAGGATGAAAAAAATTTCCCTAATGCTCGGTGGAACATGGTAATACCATAAAATATAAGGATAACTTCTACAATAACTCACCCATGTAAAAATTAATCACAATATTCCTCCAAACTACCCCGAGCACCCAAGTACCGATAGAGCTTTAAAAAATATTTTTTTCACGAATCAAACGTAGAAAATAGGGATTTTTTCATTCTAGGGCTCCAAAGAACTCACAAAATTCTAAATTTAAATGCAAAATGTGGGATTAATGGAGAATTTCAATCATATATCTCTGTACACGCTTTTATTAATGGAGGCCATATCACCACAACTTTTTCATATATGTGACCTTTGATTTTATGAATTAATTTTACGTTTGAATGTGTCAATCACTCATTTTTTTGGTCCTCATACGTGGCTTGACAACTTATTTTTCTTTTATGATCCACAAATCATTAACACATGTCCTTTCCTTTGGGCTAGCGGGGAATGAGAGTAGTTAGAAATATTGCAAAAAACTATGAAACTGCCAACTGTAGGGTTGCAATCCATGAGTCCCTCTTATCAAGGCTTAAAGATGTAATTGAAATTTGCAATCTTGCCACAATTGTGAAGCTGCAAACTACAAAATTTCAAATTTGCTTTCTTTTAAATATTCTATTTTTCGGGCATCAGGAAGAACTTACAAGTTTCACATTTTTATAATTTTTGACTTTGTAGAAAATTCAGCAAAATGGAGGAATATTCTTGGAATAACCTTTTTGGGGCTCAGGCGTGCAATTGCAGTTTGTAACTTTGTAAAAATTTTGAAATTGTTTTTCAGGCCCGGATACCACTAGATGCTTCAAATATTCCTTATGTTGGGTCTTGGGGTGGAATTGTAGTTTGCAAATTCTACGAAAATGTAACCTCACACAATTGTAAAATTCAAGGTTCTAAAGGCAATGGGCCTTCTCTTCGAAGGTTCGAACACACAAATGGAACTCTAATAATGTTTCTTACATAATAAAACATATAAATCATCAAAACAACGAGAAACAAAGGAAACATTAATGTATGAGAAAAAACATTGATATTCTAACAGGAGCACAACATGATTTCAATAGTTGGAGCTCGAGAAGGTGCATGGTTGAGACATAATACAATTACTTTATAGTGATACTTTACAATACTTATTTAAGATATTAAATTCCTTTACAAATTACATTATCCTTCCATATCTAACAGTTGTTTTCCAGAAAACCACATCATGATTGACATTTGTATATTTTAAGCGAGTTTTGGTCTTATCTTAAAGCATAGCATTCTGAATGTCATTTCATTCCAAGTTGTTAACAACATCATTTGAATGTCATTTGTTTCTAAATTACAACTAATTCATTTGGGGTATAAAATTGGGAACCACCAGAAGGAGTATAAGTTCATGAGAGAGCTTGAACACCATTTGTATCCAACAATTAGAAGAGATACTTACTAAGACAATCCTTAAGTTTTAATTTGTGGAATTATAGTATAACTCAGAGCATATTAGTGTGTGGATGCTTTATAAAGGAAGAAGTATATAAAGAGCCTAGGAAAGGAGAGTAATCTTATACAAAGGGAGTTGATTGATACATTTGTCATCTATTCATAGAGAGGATTCAAAATAATAGTAAGTCACATTCACAATTGAAATCCTGCAACTTCACAAAAACACCTTTTATCTCAATTAAACCACACAAAAACAATAGAAAACAAGAAATAGTCTTAACTCAATTCTTGAATCTTTATAAGCTTCAGAAATTAATCAATGACTCAATTAGTAATAGATTAATAATGAGGGTTCTATTAGGGCCCTCTCCCTTACAAATCAAAAACATGTGAATTATAAATTCACATATATTACAATGTACATACAATTTACAAAGTACGAAGGGCCTCCTGTGTTGCTAGTCGGAGCCCTTGAATTTTACATGAACTAGGAAGGAGGATGAGAGACAAAGAGTAATTGTTGTGTATGTTTTGTAGCTTACTCCTTCGTCGGCCTACCCATTCCACTACATTTAGGAAAGAATGTCCACATTCCATTTCCTTCATTAGAGAGAGTCAAAAGACAATCAAAATTATTATTAGATACAGGAAATTCATATTCCACCTCGGAGGGGGAAAAGTAGGGAATGGGTTCGGAGGCATGAGGCAAAAATAAGAATAGCTAATTATATAACCATATATATTTGAGAGTTTTTTTTATGGAATTTGATCCTCCACGGAATGGAATTATGAAGAAGATCTTGATACATGTAAAACATAGGAGATATATGTGCCAATTTGAGCCTAAATATTTGTCTTACTACCATCGGTGATGGCTCGCCAACTCAAAGTTGTTTTCACCTAGGAGCTCCAACACTTTACGAATAAAATCTTCATTTCGAATCCTAAAACTTGGGATCAAAATGAGGAATCTTGTAAACGTCATCATCGTCCTGGGAGGAGGAGTAGTAGATGTACAAATTTCCTTAGAGTCTCTCACTACTCATTTATGGCCAAAGATATTATCATATGATTGAGAAGCATGGTCTATAGTGCGAGGTGATCCATATAAACGTATGCGAGTGTAGTTACCATGTAAAGGTAAGTCCTAGATGAGGCCAAGGTAGAAATACATGATTGTGAAAAGTATGATAATATAAAATTTTGGAATGGACGAATGAAAATTGTAACCCAATCACATTTGTGATTGTGTCTAGATATATTAAGGATGCAAAAGAGAATGATTAATGAATGAACTATGTATCTAGAAGGTTACAAATTATTCGTAGTTGTGACTATCTCTAGGGAAAATATGAGATGAAAAGTCGCAGAGTAGTCGTAGTTATAACGATATTTGAAAAATAATAACTCATATTATCGTCACAAACATGTATGGAAGTGTGAGAGAATGTTGTAAAGAATAGAAACACTCACAGGATGTGACTCGGAAATGGTGGAAATTGATATGAGGTGTTTTTATTATTGGGATAATGTTGTTTTGTTTGTTTTCGGTGTAATATGGGCCCATATAGTTTGGATATGTAAGGATCTCGATCTAACTACCAATTTTATTCAAACGAGTACCGTTCACCGTAAAATTTCTAGTCATAGATTTTAACCCCGATCACTCAAGATGGGGTTGTTAACATGGGTAGCATTAGCTCTACCTCACTGGTGAAACTAGTCAATAAAGTTGGGTCATTGACCCTTTTCGCTAACAATTCCTCTCAATGTGCCAATTACTTCGAGATTCCTGTGGTACTCCTCACAATGATTTTTAGGGCTTATTCCTAGGTACTTACCATAGTTATGGGGATGGGTATTTACCCTTATCTAAACTTGTATTTAATGTGTATTCATTCCCAATTCTTTCCCTTAATAATAAACAAGTTTTTGTATGTTTTTACAAAAAAATTACATAATAGTCACACTTGCATCTATCTCAGAACGAAATTGTTAGCTTTATTTATAGGAAAAATCACAACACATTCGTAGTTGTGATTGGTCTCAGTGGCCAATTTTTTTGTATTTCTAGCGAGATCTAAAAATGAAGTGTTAGATCTCGCAACAAAAATGTTATGAAAAAATAAAATCAAACTATTAGCTTCGAAAAACAAAGTTATTTACCCACAACCAAAACCATCCCACTATGATCGCCAAAATGTATGCCTAGATTTGGATCACCCATAAAATGTATTATTTAATATAACAATCACCAAATGAATGCTACTAAAAATAATGGGCTTACGCTACCATTGAAAAAGTGAGGGATAATCATGGGTTCTTTAATGAATAAAGTGGGTAGAAACTTATAGATCTGAATCAAAACCTGTACACAAAAACACTTGGAGAAATGTTAGTAGTTTTTGGTTTTTAAGTGACCTACCTCTACTCGGATCCCTAAACATTTAAGGATACATAAGACATTTTATTGAAGTAAAAATGACAAAACAATGAATGCAAATGAAAAGTATACTTGACTCGGTAGTAGGCCATTCATAGTTGCGATTCTCTAAAAATCACATGGATATTGCAAGACATTCGTAGTTGTGACTAACACCTATGTAGAAATTTTCCTAAAACAATGGTATAGAAAATTGTACCTATCCTTTGTGATCTGCCTTCACCTCTCCAAGACTTGCAATACTAAAATATGTGAGCAAAGAAGAAAAACTCAAGTATGGGCTCAAGTGCATACAAATTCATGGGGTTGTAATGATGGGGGTGAGTGGTGTTTTATAGTTTTTGGAGTACATAAAAGAGTGTGACACACATGGGTGCAATACGAATGGATGGCTAAGATGATAAGGATCCATAGTGTATTAGGCATACAAATGGGTAGGTGGGATGGACATAAGTAAATGTGAGTGGGTGAGGGTTAGCAAATGAATGATGAGGTGTATTTTATCCCCATTGTGTGGTGTTATTTGGTTTTTTGGATTAATTTATTTTATGATGTTTTTGGTATTTTGGAATAAGATACCTTATATACAAGGTGCATTTTCTAGTGTGCACACGCTTTTGCATGGGTGCATCTACAATTGATAATCTTGTTTAAGGAATTTTAGTCCTTAGTAGTAGTCGAGCCGAGTAAAAATTATGTAGGACCTAATCATTTATTTCTCATTAATACTAGATAAGAGGAATAAAATATAGAAGATGGAATACATGATGCAAAATTACTATAAATCATAAGTGCATTGAATAAACTAAGTGATACCGTGTTGTTCTGGAAATATGAATTGCATCGAATAAACTAAGTGATAATGTGTTGTTTATGTAAATATGAATAAATAGAATACACAATAAAAGAGAAAACTTGTTGTCAAGGCCACCCCATATCAAATAATTAATGGCATACTTTAAAATATTGGAAGAGGGAAACTACTAAGGTTTTGTGTATTATCATAAATAGAAATAAATTTTGTATGAAGCACACGAAAGGGTAATAGAAGGATATTTTTTTCGCAATGCTATCACACCCAAATTTTTAGCAAGCATGATTATGGTGGAAAAATTTATTCCATGATGATGAGTATATGCACATTTGTAATATTTACTAACACGTCAGAAAACCTTACAAGATGGATGTAACGTCTTTACATCCCATTGTTTCCCAAAAGTTGTTCAAAAAATGGGCCACAAACTTTGTAGGACCAATCAATCTAGTTACACGATGAATTGGTGTGCACTATATTATCACAACGATAGACTACTTAACAAGATGGGTCAAGGTCACACCAATGAAGGATTGTATAACAACAACGACAACAAGGTTTATCTGGGAAAATATTATTAGTGGATCCTTTGACCCTAACAAGTGATAGAGGAACCCACTTCCTCAATGAGATAGTGTGTATACTTCTATCAAAATTCATGGTTGTGCACCATAAAAACCCCTTACCATCCACAAGAAAATGGAACAGTTGAAGAATTCAACACAATACTAAGTAATACCTTGACTAAAATATGTGAGGTTTGGTGCAAGTATTGGGATGATAGAGTTTCAATAGTGTTATCGAATATAAGACAATCTACAAATGAATGAACAAAGCAAAAATTTCCATCTCGGTGTTTGGACAAGACTTATTACTACTAATTAAATTTAGGGTTCCATCATTAAAGATTAAATGAGTTACAAATTTTGGATGATGAGACATTAATCATGGGGCACTTCGTAAACTCTTATAGTTGGATAAATAGAGATTGCATACATGATGGAGCTAAGGCATAGAGAAATCACACTATAAATCATGGCATGATCGACATATTAAGAAAAAAATTAATTGTCGGTGTGAGAGAACTTCTATGACTTGAAGTTTGTATGATACCTCGTAAAAATTAAAGACACATTGGTTGGGTTCATATGAAATACATGCAATATCTCCATATGAGGCATGCAAATCAAGGAACTCAATGGGGAATTTATACTAGGTCACTTCAATAGGAGTAGGTTAAAACTCTATTTTTAGTGAATCTCTTTTTTAATTGAATAAGGTGTATATCATTAGGATAGATGTTGTTTCAATTTCTAGGATAGTTTTCTTTCATGTATTTCTTTATGTGGTAATAAGCACGTAAGCTTACGTATGAATATAATCCATATGTTTTCTTCCTATCATGTTCTCAAAATTAAAATTATAATATTTTGGTTCATTCTTAAAAGTTATTCTCTATATTCTTATAAGTCATTGATATAAATATAATGTGCGAGAGGATTGTACATGAAACTAAGGTGGGAGGAAGAAAGATACAATTAATAAGGGGTTAAGGCTTGGGAATATGCACACTAAAAGAAAGAATAAGGGATTGTGTATATGGTTGCAGGCCAAAAGGAATAGAACATCAAAATAGTGTAGGGGATGCGGGAAAATTCACAAAGAGTATGTATAATAAAATGACAATGTACCTAGATGGGATTTCTATAAACTATTAGCATGACATTTAGTGTGATTGGCATGAAATAACTAATGAAGAACAAAGGAATATGGTTTACTAGAAAAAATTGACTAAATGGAATGGCCTAAAGAGCATGAAAAGATGGAAGTGGATAAGATAAGGTGCTTAGAGGAAGGATACGGGGCAAGGAATCATGAAAGAAAGAGGAAATTGTATAGGTAAATGTGATGTGTCCTAATAATTTAAGCTACCTATAAGAACTAGAGGTATGGGGAAAGAGAAACATAGATACATGAAATTCATGAAATAGACATGCAAGTTAATGAATCATTAATGGAAAGTTTGAAATACGAAAAGGAATGAAAACAAGGTATGGAAAATAGTTTTCAACCACTTGATAGTGAATGTAATTGGTAAAGAAGAAAAGGTTCGTGCATGTGAAAAAATAAATGTGGCTATTATTACCTAGTTGGAAGAGTATAAAAGAAGGGTAAGAATTCATTTCCAAAGTTACCTTGCATTTGAACAAATGAGATCTCCAAGTAAAAACAACAAAGATAATTTTTAAAACTATCCAGAGCATAAAACGTAATACCTTTCTACCATTAGAGAACAAGTTAAGATTTTACATGTAGAAGAGTATAGAACAATAAAATAGAATTGGTTGAACTAACCGAGTTTAAGTGGAAAGAATCAATTTTTAGGGCTCTACAAATTACGCTCAACCTCTATTAATGTGAAGATTGAGGTCTTTAAGATAAAATGAGGACCTTTGGGGCTCGTAACCACCCCATAATAAATCAAAGTGGATTCCAAAATAGAGGAACGAAATGGACTAGATCAAAGGAGGCACGCCAAGAAAAGGCCACACAAGAATCCAATTCTTCAAGAAAAAGTAGCTCTAAAATTTGAGAGGAATTAATGTTAGGGGAAGATTTAGACAACACTATGATAAGATAGCTTGCGAAGGAAGATGAAGAACGGTTGATCGTAGAGGATTTAAAAATTAAATAAGTTCAAGTTGAATCCAAAGCTATTTCTTCCACAAAAATAATAAAAAGGGAAAGAAAACCATGAAATTTAGTAGGAAGGTAAATAAAATGGATCAGAATCTTGCATCACCACCACCTCTCAATTGGAAATGCAATACCCAAAAGAAATTTTAGAAGTAGAAAAGTGGAGGATAAAATTTAACACGTATAAAATATCTAACTTCCACCATCATGTAACAATTTTGGAAGGTACACATATGAAATACTTGTTACATGAAATTGATAAGAAAACCATTGAGGGATGACATCGTAAAGAAAATGTTGGTGAAGGTTGGGGTCCTCTAGCTTTATAATATTCCATATTTTAACAATCCTATGGAGATAATACAATATTTAATATCATCCACTCATGAGGGTTACTTCAATTTCCTAGGTTGGTGCATGATAATAACTCTCGTACTTATCAAAAAGGAAACCGGGTTGGTCAATAGTTGAGATGAATTAACGCAAGACTTGTGTAATGAAAAAGAGATCGAGGAGACAAGAGATATCTTGAACTATATGAAAGGTTGGAACACCTTTCCCATTGAAAACATTAAGGACCTAGATACAAGATTCGGGACACACCTTTTAACCTCCAAATGTGTTTTCACATAAAGGTATACATAGATAAATAATACATTTTTATTCATCCCACACAAAATGAAACATGGGATGTGCTACAACTTTTGACAATATATAGCTAAAGGCATTGAGCAAGACACATAGAATGCACATAACAATGGAGGTAAATATATTTGGGAATCCATTCTTTTACTCTTAGTATTTAATGAAATAGGCATTCTAAATGATAGTGGGAAGAAAAACTGTTTATCTTGTAGAAAAGAAATCACCCATAGAGCAAAGACAAGAAATTCTTTAATGGAGGATCATAACTTCCGAGAGACCATTACTTGCAGGATCTTGAAACTTTACAAGAGAGTTGGATCATGAAGTTTAATTCACCATGAGCTTAAATGGATGTATGCCATTTCTTCTTCTTTTTCGATGTGACAAATTCCTTCATCTAGGGATTTAAAATTGGCTCGAGACCTTTTTTAGAATTATCTAGAACTTAGAATTTTATTAACTTTTGTTCCAATTAATGACATAATTCAAGACTTGATAGAAGCATTAATTTAGGAATTTAATTCATGTGGGTAAAATTTGGGGTCCATACGAGGTGTTTTGATTTTAGGTTTTTGGCATTTTAGGGTTTTCTTGTTTTAGGGTTTTTTAGAGTTAGCGCAAAATAAAAGGTGGATTATAGTGTTAGAAAATATTAGTGTGGATTATAAAATGAGAAATAAGTTTTTTTAAGTTTCTTTAGTTTTGGTATATATTTTTTCTGTTTTTTGGAGGCATTTTGACCTTTTACAGTTGGATCCACATCAATTGGTATCAGAGCAGGATTTGGATCTTGCAGGAACAATGAAGGTAATATTTATTCCATTTATCTATGTTATTTATTACCAATATTTTGTATAAGCACAAATAGATGCATGATATGAGGTTATGCCCAAATGAATAGGCATATGCAAGAGCTACATAGATAAGTTGTTGAGATCACATGAGAAGTTACCCGCCTTAGACGAAAAGATAAAGATGGGGACGCAAACCTAGACATTGATACTGAAGAATTACCTCCATTAAGGAATGAAGGAGGCAATGAAGAATAAAATGAGAGAGATGAAGAAACATTGAATGATAGTACCTTTGAGGAGAGATTGATCTGATAATTGGAGGGAAATAATGATGGCATAAAGATTAACATTCATGATTATGGTGGAGGGTTACAACCAAAGGAGTTGATCAACTAGATGAATCACATGGAAAAATTCTTTGAGTAGAAAAAAACTGCGACAGAGGAGAAGAAGGTTAAGTTTGCATGCACATTAAGTTGGCCAAACATGCATTGATCTAGTGGGATCACCTGAAAAATGAGAGATAAAGGAAAGGAAAGGAATAAAATGGTGAAAAATATGAAAGAAAAGTTTCTTCCGTACATTATTCCTAGACACCATTTCAAATGTTTCAAAACCTATGACAAAAGGATTGCAACTTCAAAGAGTATACAAATTAATTTTACAACCTATCAATCTAGGTGCAATAAGGAGAGTCTAAAGCACATAATGTTACAAGGTATGCAAATGGGTTGATTTATACCATATGAGCTGAATTGAGTATGCTCCAGATCCATAGCCTAGATGATTCATATCAACTTGCATTAAAAGTAGCAGAAAAAAAAGGGAGTAATTTTAGAAGAGGAGTGAAGAGAGGGCCATCATCATCTCTAATTAGAGAGAGAGGTATATTTGATTCCTCAAAAGGAAAATCATCTAATGCATAAGGGAAAGAAGAATCTAGTCAAGTTTGTGGTAGCTATCAAAGAGGTAGGGAGTTTCATAGAAGAAAATGATATGGTAGAGGAAGAGGTTGGAATATCCCTCAAAGGCAATATACATGTTATCGATGTGGTGAATAAGGGAACATAGATTTTGAATGTCTCGCATTGTCCTACATAGGAGAGATGGGAAGCGAACAACCACAAGTAATTTTGGTTGAAGTTGAAGAAGAAGTGGAAATGGAGGTTGTAACATACTTGGGTCAAACCCTCATGATAGGGAGGACGATGATCGTCTGGATGAAGGAGAAAGCACAATATAGTGCTAGTGGTGATTCTTTGTTATGGTAAAATATCTTTTGAACAAAATGCACCTCTAGAGGGAAGGTATGTAAAATAATCATTGATGGTGGTAGTTGTGAAAATATGGTCTCAACTATGATGGTTGATAAACTGAGTCTGAAATGTGAAAATCACTCGTATCCCTATTGCATATCATGGTTCAAGAAAGGGAAAAAAGTATGCACATATAAAAGATTCTTGGTTAAATTTTAGATTAGGAATACCTATAAGGATGAGGTGTGGTGTGATGTTACCTTGATGGACACATGTCATATATTATTAGGGATGCCTTGGTAATATGATAGAAAAGTTACCTGTGATGGAGGGAAGAATACTTATACTTTTCAAACGACGATGTAAGGGTGGTAATCTTACCCTTCAAGGAAGAAGACAAGAGTGATGGATTTTTGGCTACAAAGGAGTTTATTATAGAGATGGAAGAAGTTGGTTAGTAATATGAGTTTATGGAAAAGAAGGTGGAAATAGAGGCATTCGTTATACCCGCAATGAAAACAAAGGTACTAAAAGAATACACGGATGTCATAATAGACAAGCTACTATATGGGTTTCCTCAAAAGAGGGATATACAAAACCATATTGATTTGATCCTAGAATCAACCCTTCTAAATTAGGAATCCTATAGGATGAACCCAATGCAAAGTGATGATCTAAATACAAAAGTTACAAATCTAATAAAGAAAAGGTCGGTTAGAGAAATCATGAGTCTTTGTCTGGCAACTACATCACTATTGACACCAAAAAAGGATGGAGAATGGAGAATTTTGTGTTTACAACATGGAAATAAATAAAATCACAATTAAGTATTGGTTCACAATTTTGGGATTGGATGATATGATGGATGTCCTAATGGGAGCCTGGTATTTTACTACGATTGACTGCGGAGTGGGTAGTACCATATTCAAATCATGAAAGGGATGAATGGAAAATGGATTTCAAAACAAGATATGGGTTGTATGATTAGATGGTGATGTCAATTGGGTTATGTAATGGACCAAGTACATTCATGAGGTTGATAAACAAGGTACTCCAAGAATACAATGGTAAGTTTGTGGTTGTCTATTTTGATCTTCAGTTTGATAGTGGAGGAACACTTTTTACATTTGAAATTGGTGTTAGAATTGTTACGAAAAGAAAAATTGTTTCGCAAACATAAAGAATGGTATATTTCTTTAAAAATTCTATTTTTTTAAAGGTTCATCATCTCATAGGATGGGGTGAGGATGGATGAGGAAAAAGTTGAGAATTTTTTTGGAATTTTCTATTCCAAGAAATGTGACAGAGGTTTGCAGTTTCCATGGCTTGGAAAAGTTTTATAGGAAGTTCATTAGGAATTTTAGTAGCATTGTTACAACCATAAGAAAGTGCACAAATGGAAATGATTTTTTATGGACAAAGGTAGCAACAAATTGTTTTGAATTGTTGAAGAAGAAATGGTCGAGGCACCTTTTTTGGCACTACTAGATTTTAGCAATGTATTTGAGGTTTATTACGATGCCTCACGTGTGGTGATTGGAGTAGTATTGAGTCAAGAAGGATGAATTGTAGCATTCTATAGTGAAGATGTGAACGAGGTTCGGAGGAAATATTCTACCTATGATGTGGAATTTTATGTTATTGTTCAAGCATTAATACATTGGAGACATTACCTAGTAGCTAAGGAGTTTGTACTATTTACTGACCATGAAGCATTGAGGTATGTGAACACATAAAAGAAACTAAATAGTAGGCATGAAAAGTGGGTTTCATATTTGCAAGAATATACTTTTGTCTTGAAGCACAAATTAGGTAATCAAAATCAAGTTGTTGATGCCTTGAGTATGTCTTAGGTAATTCTTTACACCATCTCACAACATCATAAAAAGGAAGTATTAGGGTTTGAGGTAGTTTAGGAGTTGTATGAGAATGGACCCAATTTTTATGATGTTGTGAGATGGTGTAAAGAATCTACAAGGGGTTGTGGTTCTTTTGATTATTTGATATAAGATGGATATTTGTTTAGGGGAAAGAATTTGTGCATCCCTATTGGTTTAATGATATAAAACATTATAATAGAACTACATAGTGGGGGTTTGGTTGGACACTTTGGTCTAAGTAAGAAAACTTATCTTTAAGAGCTTCATGGTGCTCGGGAGCACTAGTGGTGCCCCCCTATCTATATATCTCAGGGAGCAAAGCCTCTTTATCATTTAGTGGTTAGATATAGATTTTAGAATCTATATAGAACTATGGTGGAGAAGTATTATTGGTCAAAGGTAAAGAGGGACAAGTAGGATTGTGTCAAGATGTAGAGTGTGCCAAATGGTTAAGGGCCATGCAAAAAATATTGGGTTTTATATTCCATTACCTATCCCTAGTGGGTTGTGGGTTGATTTGAGCATGGATTTTGGATTGGGGCTTCCTAAAACACAACGAGAACATGATTCTATTTTTTTAGTATATAGATTTTTAAAAATGGAAAATTTCATTTCTTGTAGGACAACTAATGATGCTTCTAGAGTTGTATATTTGTTATTTAGAATTTTTAGGCTACATAGAATTCCAAGAACGATCATTTTAGATTAGGACATAATTTTTGAGTCAATTTTAGAAGAATCTATGGAGGTAAATGGGGATATTGCTACATTTCAGTAGTGCAATCACCCCAAAGTTACGAAAAATAGAAGTAGTAAACAAGATCTTAGGTAACCTTCTACAATGCAATGTAGAAGAAAAGTCGAAACAATGGGATTTGGCCTTACCACATGCTAATTTTTCTTATAATAGCTCATAAATAGGTCAACATGAATGTATCCTTTATAAATTGTATATGGTAGGAACCCCAAAGGAGTGCTAAAAATGATTGAAATACCATGTCAATATAAAACTAGTGATGATATGGTGATGGTTAATCTCATGAAGGAGAGGTTTCCAAAGGGGACATATAAAAAACTAAAGTATAAGAAGACTGGGCCATGTAGGATTCTCGGAAAAAAAAAAAAGTGATAATTCCTATAAGGTGGAGCTACCTAACCAATTAGCTAGTTCTCAGCTTTTAATGTATCCGACTAGTATATATTTCTAGATCATGAGGAAAATTTTGAGGAGGAAGAAGTAAACTAGAAGCAACATATGCCAACAAAAAAAAGGAGAGGGTGTTATGTGTTTTGGACAAAAATAAAGTCACTATAAGGCACAAGAGCTATGATATAGTACATCTAGAACTTGTACTCGCTCAACCAAACAATTAGTTTAATCTGCTCAATGCATTCACATTTAGCTAGTAATTTGTTTGTTTTTGTAAACTTCAAGTGCCTCTAAAGCATACAATTATGGCTTCTTATGGTCAAATGGATTCATGAAACCTTCAAAACATGTTGAAGAGTATAATACTATGCCAATACACTCAACAAACTGGTTCAAGCAAACAAAATCAACTATTTGATTCACTTTTGCATAGACTGTCATATTCTTTACCTTTCACTAGCCCTTTACTCAATAGTGCAAATTGTGACTTTTGAGTCCCTTAAAATTTCAAGTTCCTCCAACCTTCTTGTCACCTAAAAACATGGTTAGGATGACCATTTTATGCACTCAAAACAACTAAATCTCTTGAATCCTTTGTTTTTCAAAACTACCCTTTTTTGCTTCAAGAGCCAATGGTTTGCAGCTACCTTCCTTCAATCATATCTTAAACTATGGTATTAAAATCATAAAACCATTACAAACCCATTTGAATAAGGTTTTCTTCCTTATACCCTCAAAAGTTAAAAAGCCAAGTCTTTAAAAGGTGGGAGATATACCCATTTTTCTAAGCAGGCATTTTGTCAAACACTTTGCATGTAACATTAGACCAGTCAAAAGAAGATGTCATAACCCATAAAATATTGATCATCCAAAAAAACCATCCACAAACCATCTGAAAAATGATAATCTACTCCTATGGTAAAAATTTCACGTTATTTGGATCTAAAATTAAAAATTTGTGCTATCCGGTTCATGCAACAAGTCATCAACAATTCTAAGAACACGCTTTTGGTTAACATTTCAAATTTACTCAATTTTAAGATGCCAAATCCACTTAGTAGGTCTCTAAATACATATAGGAAAGGAAAATCTTACCAGTATGTCTTTGGGCACCTTGAAGCACGTGTTTGGGGCAATTACCACCGTATACTACCCCTAGAACAAGGTATATAACTCATGTGTGACTTGGTTATTCAAAAACTGTGTCTAAAGTTTATCCTCCAAGACTCTTAGAAATATAAGTACACATTATGATATTTCAATAGCTATCATTCCAAGCTTACTCTTATTAACCCTTCAAAAAATATCCTTCATATGCTCCGAGGAATTTCCTTGGCCAAAAAAACTTACACTCACCGTCCCGAACCACAATAAGTTATAGGATTCTTGGTTGTTAACACATTAACCCATATATAGACAACATTTACACTCATTTCAACCGATTTTTACATTCCACAAATCCTTCTTTCCAATTTAATATGCATGTATACCAATTATCCACAATGTTAACTCACCAATAACGCTTGAAGCTTTTTCTTCATACAATAAGATCCCTGAATACCCTTTTAGAGATCCAAAACTTTACACCTTCGATTGATCAAAGAATGAAAACAATTACAACAACAAGATTTATCCTCTTGCTCGAGTCTTGACCCTCTTAGTTACATTAAACCATGGTTTTGCATGCATGGTTACTTCTTGAAGAGGTCATATGGTGGTCATCATTTGCAATAAAGGAGCTACAATAAGTTAATGAGCTAAATGACCAAACTAAGCCTCATGAAGGAACTCCAACAATAACATTAATGACACACAATCCCTAATAAACCTATAAAGACCCTCTAGTTTACTTACATCTACAAGAAAGCCAAAAATGGCTCCAAACAAGATTTAAATTTTCAAATAGGACAAATGGAGGGAAACCTCCACATTTGAATTTTTAACTTCTTAAGCCCACCAAACCAAAATGAATAACACCTAGGACTCCTAAAGTACCTTTACAAGAAAAAATTGATTATACTAACAATAGACTAGCCCCTGGAGTGATGCTCCTACATCAAGCTACAACAAATATTTGGTACAGTGGGAAGGTTTGCAACAAGAAAAAAAAATTGGATTCCTAAGTGGCAATTGAGGAAGACCGACATTAGAAAATCGATGAATTCAATCAACTTGATTCACAGAGAAGAATTTGTTTCAATCGCAGAGGAGAATGATGTGGAAACATAACTTCTAGAGGTGATAACTTTTTATCCGATTGTCGGATCGTCTTGAAATTTTATAGGGAGTTAGATTGTGAAGTGTAGTTCACCATGCTATTTGAGCTTGATCAATAGGATGTCATTTTGATATTTATTTAGGTCCATATGCCTAATCTAGGGATATAAAAAATGGCTTGAGACTTTTTTAGGATTGTCTAGAACTTAGAATTTTAATAACTTTTGTTCCACTTTACATAATAAGTCAAGACTTGGTAGAAGCCTTAATTTAGGGAGTTAATTTATGTAGGTAAAATTTGGGGTCCATCCAAGGTATTTTTACTAGAGGATTGTAATGCCTAGATCACATGCAAGATGGATTAGTTAACATGAAAACTCCAAATCAATGCTACTAAAACAAAATGGGCTTATGATGCCATTGTAAAGAGAGGGACAATTGTGGTTTCTTTCATTGAATAAAGTGGGTAAAACTTTTCTAGATCTGAATCTAAACTTGTACACAAACACACTTGGAAAATGTTAGTTTTTTTTTGTGGTTAGGGGACCTGCCTTGGTCATATCCCTAACCCTTTTAAGGAGATAAAATACATTTTATTGATGTAAAATGACAAAACAAGAAAATAAAATGACAAGTATAATTGACTCAAATCACGGACAATCACAATTACGATTCACCATAAATCGCAATCCAATCGCAGTTGTGTTTCCTTCCTATGTTGAAATGTCACTACAATAGTGTTGCAGCAAGTAATATATATCCCTTGTGCTTCACTTTCACTTCTTCAAGACCTTAAAAACTGATATGTGTGAACAAGATATCAAGAAAACCCAAGTATAGGATGTCAAGAGTTACTAAGAGAGCTTGCAATGATGTGGGTGAAGATAGTTTTATAGATTTGAGGTGCATAGGGGAGTGGGACACACATGGGTGCAATGTGCATTGGGAAAACATATGGGTAGGTGTGATGGGAAATAATTAAATGTGAGTGGGTGAGGGTTAGTAAATGGGTGGTGAGTTATCTTTTATCCCCATTTTGTGGGGTTTTATGATATTTTGGGTTTTTGGTATTTTTGAATAAGATACCTTATGCATAAGGTGCATTTTCTAGTGTCTAAATTTTTCCCCTTTTTGGGTTGCATGTTGCAAATAAGAAATATGTAGTGTAAAAACTGAAGACAAGATGTAGCCATCAAACCCTATAATTATGGATGTCGTAGTTGTGAGCTTAGATGGTTGACTGGATAGACAAGAACCCAAAAATATGATCAATGGGATACTTCATCTAGATTCTATGAAGGGTTTGATAGGTTGATTTCATAGGAGGAGACTATAGAGTCAAGTTCTCAATGAATGTTGATTAGGTGTCATAGAATCATATGAGAAGGGTTGTTCATGATTCCCCCCTCAAGTGAATTTTTTTGAAACTGTAGGTTTCCCTAGCATAAACGTTGAGGTAGAAAATGATCCTGGGTAAAAGGCATGCTTTGAGTGAGAACTAGGATAAGGTTTACAGTCATGTGCATGTGAAAAATTGATGATGTGTGTGTACTAGAGTGCATGAAAGTATGAAAAGTTGTGGCATGAAGGGGTTGAGAGTGGGTTGAATGATTATAAGTTGACAGAAATGGGCTAGGTGATGAGGCAATGAGCAATGTGGCATGGGAGAAATGATGAGCTACATGGCTAGTTGTGAAAGTTGGGCAAGCTAGGGGGTGAGCTAGGTGATCCAGAGCAAGCTAGAAAAAATCGAGGAAGATGATCTCAATGAGATAGAGACTGAGCTAGGTTATATTGTAAACAAGATGGGCGAGTTAGCAAGTGAGTTGGATGGGGTGGAGATGGGTCATTATTACAACTTGGTTAGGGGTGAGTCATTATGGCGAAGCAGAGGGAAGGGAAATCATAAATAGATGTGGATGAGGAGGTCATTGCAAGCACGATTTAAAGGAAGGGTCAACGAGGGTGGAAGATGGGTGATAGTAAGAGAAGGAAATCGAGCTCGGGGTATGGAGCCTAGTGTGGGTAGAGAGGGGAGGGATTTAGGAGGAAATCCAAGTGAGGGGTTGAAACAGGAGAGCTCGGGAGGGGGAGCATTCGACGTGATTGGGATAGGTGTGTAGAGGAAAGGGGGTTGTTCAAGTCACGCATGTAACTCGGTGGGGTCATAGACACGGAAAGGAATAGCCGAGATCAAGGGAGTTGGATGAGCAAAGAGGGATGCATGGGGATGCTTTTGAAGATTAGAGAAGAGGGGTGTGGGAAACATGGTGCGAGGATTGAGTGATTCGCAAAGGTGACTTGCTAGGGTGAAGAAGTGGGAAAAGGAAGGAGAGCGAGGGTAAATGATCTCGGGCGAAGATCTACAGGGATTTTGGAGGTGATCATAAGGGAATTCAAGGTGAGATTGAACAATGGTAAAATGGGTTGGAGTGACTTGAATTAATGTGGGATGAGTTGGGATGCGGTGAAAAGTTAGGTCCAAGTCGTTATAGTGATTCAACCAAGGTGAGTTAGGCATGGGGAGAAACAGAGCTCCCGAGGTGAAGAAATCATGATGGGATCATATGGTAAACAAGTGTCATGGTTAATACGTATGTGGAAGTCCTAGTAGCAATCGATAGGTGCCTCGAGACAGAGCAATGGAAATGGGTAGGGTATGCGAGGGAAAAGGGATTGGGGCTGAGTTACAAGGGAAACTCATATGTGGGAACTAAGTTGATCATAGGGTAGCAGGTGGAGAGGGAGGAGAATGTCGAGTCGTAGGCACAATTCAGCCAGGATAGAAAGGAGGGTGAGGAGCTTGCATGGATGGGCATAGGAACAAGCGGACATGGTGTGGGTGAGTTGGCCAAGTTGCACATATGACTCTACGAGGTGAGGGGAAAATTGGCAACCAAGTTGGGGTAGAGGGTAGCTAGGTATGAAGGGAAAGGAGAAACTCAATGGGGATCTTGGAGGGTGGGTAAGGGAAGGGGTAGGGTGGCATAGTGAGATGAGTTGTTGTAGCAACTCGGTGGGGTAGGGTTGAGAAACTTGATGAGTTTAGGATCAAGTTTTGTAGGGAAGAATGAGGTGAGAAGTAGGGTAAGGTGTTAGGTAATAGGATGACACTGTCGAAGTGGGTGAAATAGGATAGGTGGGGTACATGATGTGGTGTGTGAGATGATGCCACAAAGATAGGAAAATGGTTAAAATGCAAATGACGTAAAAATAATGGCAAATATAAATTCATGAAAATGATGTAATTAGGCCATGCAAAGCAAGGTAATGTAAAAAAGTGTGTATAAGGAAGTGGATGCACAAGGATTTTCATTCCAACAGAGGTG
This sequence comes from Taxus wallichiana var. yunnanensis, assembly GCA_018340775.1. Lineage (NCBI taxonomy): Eukaryota > Viridiplantae > Streptophyta > Pinopsida > Cupressales > Taxaceae > Taxus > Taxus wallichiana. The sequence continues at coordinate 644,121,343 of CM031244.1, forward strand.
AATTGCAAACACGCATTATGATCTGATTTTGATGATGAAGTACAAGTGCTATGGTTATTAGCATATGAATAGATTTGTGTGACAAATTTGGTGGTGAACACATGATGAAATCAAAGACACAAAACATGAGACAATGACTGAGTTAAAATGAGAGTTTGAACAAGGTCTAAACTACACAAGGCGGCATACTAACACTGCAAATCATGGAGATCTTATGTGTGCATGTGAATTTTAATTATTGCTTGAAGCGAAGACTCGTAAGACAATGAGTGAAAACACAAGCCAACGTGTAGGTGTGATTGAAACATGTGATTGGTGAGTAATGAAATGGAAGGAAATTGTAAGTTGTGTATTGCTCCACCGCCCGATCAGTGTCCATAGCCTCGACGGAGATACATTTGATTCTAGTCATAACATTTCTCTACTGCTAGCCAAACGTCCATAGCCCCGGTAGAGATTCTGGAAAGACCCCTAAGATAGTGTGTTTGATATGCTTTTGTTTTCTTATTTTTGAATTGTAACTTTTGATTTTGATTGTTTTAATTTGTTTTTCACATGATATTCAACTCTCTCATTTTTCCAAGGGGTTTAGAACCATGAGTAGCTTGATGAAGGGATTGGAATTGATTGCGGAGACGACATTTGGCAAGCATATAAAAATAATGCCTAGGTTCTTCGAGACCGGTTGTTAAGTGTGTAAGTGTGTGTGAATCTCAAAGAGGAAAACGTTCTTAATTCACCAAGTAAGAAGAGAAAATTTCAAGCAACTGTAGTAGAGACTATTGACTCACAAAATGTGACAAGATGATCAAAGTGTACACCAAATTTTTTTGAAACAAACCAAAACATGGAATGTGGATGAAATGTGTAGTAGTAAACAGAGAAGTGGAATGCAATATGAATTAAGAAAATGAGGAAGAAAATCCATGAGCAAGTGTTGTTTATTGCAATTTTTGGAATACATACATATATATATATATATATATATATATATATATATATATATATATATATATATATATATATATATATATATATATATATATATATATATATGTATGTATGTATGTGTGTATATATATATATATATATATATATATATGTATATATATATATATGTATGTATGTGTATATATATATATATATGTATGTGTATATATATATATATATACATATATATATATATATATATATATATATATATATATATATATATATATATATATATATATATATACATACATACATACATACATATACATACATACATACATACATATATATATATATATACATACATACATACATACATACATATATATATATATATATATACATATATATATGTATATATATACATACATACATACATACATACATACATACATACATACATACATATATATATATATATATATATATATATATATTGAAATATGTTTAGCTATGTGAAAGTATGTGTTTTTGTTTATGTCAAGAATGATAGAACAAAATGTATAACAAATCAGTTCAGTTTCAAATCCATGCCGATGAAGAGAAGTAGAATATAGGGAGCATGCGAGAATGCGGCGGTGAAGACAAAGGAAAGCACCCCAATCTGTATAAGTACTAGATGAAGAAGGGATATGATGTACAAAAAAATGATAGATGAGATCAATAATTGGATTGGTGGGGATGAAGTGAGAATGCCAAATAAATCTTGAGAATGGTGGTAGGTGAAGGACATGAGTGTGGGGATGAATAACTTAAGAAAGGTGTTGAGAATGGTTGATATATGAGAATGTCCGGTGGACGAGGACATGAAAATAAATCAATGGGATAAGATGAAGTGATATGAATTTTTGTATTATGGATGATGTCGGTGGAAGAGGAGTGGAGAACATAAAAATGTCTAAAGGAATTGTGAGAGGCAATGGAGTTAATTTGTGATGAATGTGTGTGATGAGCATAGGATGACATGAAATAGATAAATATATGTAAGAAGTAATTTACAACACAATATAATGTGGGATAAAATTAGAATTATTGTAAAGTATACTTGGATTCGAGGAGTCTTGTGAGGCATATTGGTAAGAATAAATGGTTGTGTGTGTGAGGGATGATGTGGATGAAGAAATAAAAATGGTTCCTATAAGAGTGGGGGTGAATGGAATAGGGTGGATGTGGAAGAAGGATCCAAAGGATGTGAAGTAATGGGAACAAGTGGAAATGACTGGTGAGAAAGAGATTAAAGAACATGTAGATATATATGGTGGGGAATAGATGCAAGAGGAGTAGAAATGTTTATAATAGATAATAGAGGATGTAACGAGGTGCTACAGTGAGAATGGGTCTTAAATGAGTGGCGAGGAAGGAAATGAGACATATGTGGAGGAGTCAGGAAGGTAGGTGAAGTGATGCATGGCACCATATGTGATGAAGAGTGGGATGTAGGTGTATTAATTGGTGATGTGATAAGTGGAGTGTATGTGAGTGCAACAAATGAATAAGTAGAAGTCGTGGTGGGAAAGGTAGAATCACATGATGATAGGGATGATGGAAAACTAAATATATGGGGTGAATATGGAAAGGATGAGTATGAAATCACACCCAAAGTGGACACACATGATGAGGTAGGTTGAGAAATAGAGGACATATATGACAAAAGACTAGGAAAACATGATGATGTGGAGTCTAAGGTGGATATGTATGATAATTCAGGTTGTGAAGTAGATGATTTAGATGATGATACACCAAGTGTGTATGATGATTGTGATGTATTGGGGAATGATGTATTACATGAGGGGAACATGACAAATGGAGAAGAAGCTGGAATAACAGTGTGTGAAGTGAGTGAATGTGTATTATTGTGGTGTAGGAGGAGATGGAAGCTTGATGGCAATGCCCCTTTGTCAAGAAGGTCTTGAATGATGTTGTGAAGTTGAGGAGATGATTTAGTGGTATGACCATCAGTATGATGGTAAGCACATGTGTCATGGGAGGAATGCCACAATGGCAGGGGCGGTTTGGGAGGGATAGTGATAAGATTGATGTCAAGAAACTTTTGGAGAATAGAGGAAAGTGACAAGTCAATGGAGTGAATTTGTGAGGGGGTTATAGGAAGCTAAAATCCTTAGGGGAATGTAATCAATGTAAATATGTGGGTGTATAAGGTGAAAAAGTGTGAGGGGGATCCAATTTGATGACATTGTGAATATGGGAGTGTAATGTAATAATAGGTGGTGGAGGAATGGAAACATGAAACAAGGAGGGAGGACAACCAAGATGGACATCCTCGAGGCATTGTGCCATGTGCACCGCATCATCAAATGTGTGGAGTGGATAAACTTGTAAGTTGTGTGAGATATGAGGACACAACTTTTGAAAAAGAGGTATATGATCTCATATTTTCGAAGTGGAAATTAGAGGTGGTGAACAAGTGCATGCCAACATGTGACAACTTCAATGATGGAATCATTGTGGGATTTTCAAAGCATGTGAAGGTCAAAAATCGTGGCTTTGGGTGTAATATAGATGAAGAAGTGAGATATAAAGGTGTCTATAAGTTGTGTGAAAGTGTAAATGCTATGTTTTGGGAGGCATGAGTACCAATCAAATGCACGACCAACGAGTGACAATGGGAAAGTGCCTAGGAGGAGAGATTCATCATGTTGGGTAATATGGAAAGCATAGTTGAATAGATGAAATTGATGTTTTGGGTATGTGGTGCCATCAAATTTATCAAAAATGATCAATTTGAAATATGATGGATAGGGATAACACAAGTACCATGGGGTGAATAGGCTCATTGTAAATGATATGATAAGTTAGCATGGATGCAAGTCCCCAAAAATTGTAGAATTCAAGCTTTGTAATGCACTCAAAGGTGTTGGTGAAGCAAATTAGAATGTGAATGAACATGGAAATGGCTAGAAGCTATGGGGAATGAATGTCATTAAGAATTTGGAACATGAGTGGAAGAAGTCAACAAGATGGTAGGACCAGAAAATCACAGGTCGTGCGCATTACAATCGGCTCTAGGGTAAATTAGGAAATCGGGATAGAATGCGAATGGATAATTTGGAAGGATACATGTTAGTCGTAGTTCTGTGACTGGGAAAAATATGGGGTGGAAAAATTGCAACACATCCATGATTCTATGCGGCCCGAGCTTGGGAAAATTAAAATTTAGAATGGATAATAGAAATAAATATGACAAGTGAAAAGAGTATGTGAAGAATAGAAATAACCACATGTGTGACTCAAAAATAGTGTTTTGGAATGTTTTGATGAATGTATTAATGTTTATTTGTCTCAAGGTGGAATGTGCGATCGGTTTGATTGGATTCATATAAAGGTTCTCTCTCTAAATACCAAGGCCTATATGAATGAGTGGAGTACACTAGAAAAATTTCTAGTCGCTAGATTTATTTTACCCCTTTGATTAACCAAGCTGGATTTTACTTTTCTCAATCAATCAAACTGGGGATGTAGCTGTTGGCTTAAGATTTCCTGTTTGATAATGAGACACCTCTGAAAGATGGAACTCTAACTTCTGTGATGTCCCACCAGTGCATGCCAAAACTGTTGTCGCCAAATCACTGCACCCTCCGAATGGTCAGGATGTGAATAGGATGTTCGGTGTGATTGGGACACATGGGATCACCTCTCAAAGATGGAACTCTAACTTCTATGATGTCCCACCGGCATGCCAAAACTATTGTCGCCAAATCATGCACCCCCGAATGGCCGGATGTGAATAGGACATTCAGTGTGATTGGGAAACATGGGATCACCTCTCAAGTTGTGGGACTTGGGCTCGAGGTGAACCTTCGGAGAAGGCCGGCTTCCTCTTCCTAAACTAAGTGTTGTACTACTCCTAGTGTAACAAAAATGATTATCTAGTCCTACGCTAACATTTTCATGGGGTTTTAGGGAAAGAGATTTACAGAAATGAAACTATACTAGGGATGGTGATGCACCGAATAAAGGGTGTCTTCAGATTCAGGAAGGGTTAATTTGAAGAGGGTGTGTGCACCACAGGTCAACTTCACCTACTGCAACTTAGAGAGGGTACAGGATACCACAAACTAAGAGACACGCGTTCCCTTTGTTAAACTTTATCAGACCGAGAAATATACCAGTTTCCCAGTGAAGAAGGATGAACTCAAGAAGGGTGAACAGACACCACAACTCAACTGCATGCAATACTTCACCACTCGATAAGCACAGAACTCCAAGAACTTGCAATAGAACTTAAACTTGCACAGTGTACCTGCAAGTATGAGAAAGGCACAAAGAAGCACAGAAGGATGAAAGGACCGAGATTAGTCACAAAACACACACTTTTATTGCTTCAATAACATGCACAATGCATCATACATTCAGAAGAGGCAATAGTTGCCATTACAGTCTTGAAGAGGAGGCTTGAAAGTTCTCTCAACACACAAGAACAACTTGCAGAAGAGAGGATTCTTGAAAAGTATACACTCTTGCCTGAGATATCTAACTGTCCAACTTGTCTGAACTGTTGGAACCCTTTGAAATGAGCTTCCAACTTACATTTATAGAAGAATATGTGAGAAAGAAGAGGAAATGGTCATAATTACATTCCTAAAATGAAGGCCCATGATGTATTTATTACAGTTAGTTGAACAACTTTGAGAAGGTTCCATCATGGGCCATTAATTGCCTGATGACCTAGTCTTCTCAATTAATTAAAAGAACATTTAAATAAAATATTTAAATAATTATAATAAATATTATTATTAATATATTTAAATAAAAATATTAATTTAATTAACATAATGTCGGGACCCCCCCGTTGACCCGTTTGACTTGAAGAGGAGGGGGGTCCATGTGGATAGAGTCTGCACATAGCCAAACTCGATGAGCTTCGAATCCTCTAACTTGGTGTTGCACTCGATTTTTGACCCCGCACTAACTCTTTCCTTGCCTTGGTAATCGGGCTCTTTTGCATTGAGTCCTTCGAATGGTGAGCTATCAAACTCGATTCTTATCATTTTCCTAAAATGCATGTAGATCCTGTGAACCTGGCCTGACGCAAATTAAGACTCGCCTCACGAATGCCACTGCTACGGTCTTGCTTCAAACTCCAAATCGAGCCATTCTGAATTACCAAGCCACCTATATGCATTGTGAACATGAAGCTTTAAGCCCGAAATTGAAAGCCTCTACAAATACATTAAACTTCAACACCCGCGAGCTTATTCTTTATCTCAACTTGGTACCAATGTTTCCACAATATGAAAAGTTTGACTCTAAATCATACTTAGTGGATTTGATCCATAATACATTGGTTGTACCCACAGAGGTTAAACAATTCAATGAATTTAAATTATTTCACTCCTGCATGTTGCGCCATTTAGAAATGATTTTCGAGCTATGAAAATTGTTAGGGATCACGTTACGTGGCCCTGTCAACACTGAATCGATTGATTTCTCTGTGATAGCTCTAGTCTTGACAGATAGAGTTATTTCTTCTTGTTTTGGACCACATATTCACATGCATTCCATGTTCAAACTCCATGAAACAACACCACGAGCTCTTCAACTGATTCGACCTGGCTTTGTTTTGCATATCAACCCGAGCACCCGGTTGGCTCAAACTCACTTGAATGTCGTGCTTAACCCAACATTTCTAAAAAGAATGGTTTTACCACAATGTTCACGGTTCTTCCTTATCATATAACACTTGCAGTAAGAATGTTTTAGCTTGGCCATAATAAGCACAATTTGTACCTTCCAAATGATGAGAAAATGCCATTATCAATAAAGACCTAATGCTGCCATGATGATGACCCAGGTTCATGCCCATAACATGTCGATAGACACCCTTAAGACTGATTCTTGGACAAAGAGACCTTCGGTATTTTGGTAGTGCACTCTGCAATCTAGGCTCCAACCAACAATTATGCCACTATTGGGATCTTAGTATGGAATGGGTAGCTGTGAGCTACACAATATACTCATTTTTTCAGAAACTAAAAAGATCCTTTATGTTACAATCTGCAACACGTAAAATAAGCCCTTCAAAAAATACATTGAACAACTGGGGCAGCCAAGAGGACCTTGGAAAAAATGTATAGTAACAACCATATGAATTCTTCCTTAGTCGTGGATCAAAGCTAATAGAAATAAAGCTAGATAAAATTAGCTTGAAAACTGCGATATATAATCGTCCATTTGTTAAAACAAGTTTCTCTCGAACCTAGTAAAGGAATAATTTTTATTATCGATTAGACGTACATAATGGAAGGGTATAAATATTGCCTACGCCTTACGAGAGTTTCTCAAAGAGACCATTTATGAGTAACAAGGATGCGCATGCAAAACGGCCGACCGTGTATTTCATAGTTGACCTTCACATTCAATTCGTTTCTAGGAGAAGAAATGCTTTGAGCAATATGAATCGTTTCATTCTACACGTAATAAAACTCCATCTCCTGGTTCATGGAAATTTTATGAAGCCTTGAATGGCGTGACTCAATCCATTGTACATGGTAGTGAATGTTTGTTTCATGCACTGGTGTCATTCGATCTCGAGTTCGAATAAGGATAGGCATGCATTCGATCAATGAAACAGATAACAATACATTGACAACCTGCTTGTTTAAACGCGTTCAAAAGGCTTTTACTATATTGTGCATGCTTACTGACTGTGTGTGGGAGCTTGTCTTGCGACCACCGAATGCTCAGAGAAGTATGCTGGCAAAGGCGAACTAACGGGAAAGGAGAAGTATGTTGGCAAAGGCGAAATGATCAGGTCGGGCATCTGTTTGTTGCATTCGGAAACCTGTGTCTTCTGTAAGCTACAATTACGGTATTCCATGAGGAGGCATTTCTTTTTGTGAGCTCAAAATCGATATCTGCTTTCCAACGTCAACCCATCTTCAACCATCTCGCCATCATCCTCCCTTATCGCTCGGAAGATTACTCAACACCCAATTTTCAACTGCCACTTTAATTCTCCCGTAACTCACACAAAGACTCGAACTACTCCAAAGCGTGCGGGGTTTTCATGACGGATAGCCATCATAATTTTTCCACTTGGCAATCTGATCCAATTTCTCCCCTACGCGGAGTAAACAACATGGTTTTCCATCCCAAAATTTCCACTTGGCGGTGCTGCTCCGAATCTCCCCCGCGTGGAATTTCTTCCTTGGCTTGCCATCCACGAAAACCCACTTGGCATTGCTCGCCTTATTTCCCACGTCCGGGATTGGAGTGCGGGGTTTCGTTATCATTTGGCCATATCTCATTTTGGACAGATGGCCACCGACTTCCACCTTTCCGCTCAGCGTGAGGAGACATCATTTTCTCGGTGCAAACATTTCAGCTGTAGCTTGTAAGGTGTGATAATTCCGACAGAATCCTTTATGCTCGCCAACTTAGTGACTCGTTGAAGATGCTCATATAATTGCAAAGCAAATTATGCTCCATGAATATTCTGATATGAAACAGTTCCACCTCTATGAGATCCGCTTCCATGAGTTACATCGTAAAACAAGTAAGATCTCGATAGAGAATCTTTGTAATAAATTTCCTCAGGTCTCTGGTAACACTCTCACTGTCACTTAATCGATTTTCATAAAAATATCTTGAAGGAAAATCCCAAATTTGAGGATGCATTCGATGCTGATCAGATAACATAGTTGGATGACTTACTTGCTCAAAAAGGCTTCTACTATACTGCAACATGCCTGTGCATCGAATGCTCGGCCGCTTTGAGTGTAGAACTGAAATTCTCCTAGGAAAGTGCCGTGAGGAAGTAATTGGCTATACGCAGTAGCTACAGGGTAGAGAAGTAAACTTATCTCAGAAAATGAGTGGGCTCCAGAGAGAGTCGATTGTGACAGCTACTGCAAGGTGATCCCAAGGAACCGTTGGTGTTGATCCTGATGTTCTGGTTGCATGCGACCACAGTCGTGATCAATTGTTGTAAAATCTTGCCGCTGTAGTAGAAGAACGAGATAAAGTTTTAGTTGAGTTGTCTCTCCTTTTCATTTTGGAAACTCTCTTCCATGGAAGAAGCTCGACCAATTTTGAGGCAGCTATTTTTAAGATCGAATTCATATTCCAACAAGGAAGCATCAATCTCTCCATGTTGAATTAAACCGGGTCGAACTCATCATTTCTCTGCCTCAATGAGCCAACCATCGAAACATCCTCCGCTCCTATCGAGACTCTTTTATGACAAGCCAAAGTTGGACAACCGAACTTACATTTCCTACTCATGAACTCGTTTAAGGCTTGTGATTTGAGTTATGACCGAGTTAGGACAAGGCATGAACTCCTCTGATGACTCGTCTCTTTATTCCCGATTTGACACTGTTTTAGCTCGTCCGAGCGAGATAAGCTTATCGAACTCCTCGATGGCTCACGTACCCAAAAAAAAAAAGAGTGATCTCACCTGATGACTGAAGTGGGTCCCCGGGACCAACGTCGTGATTTGATAGTAATAAGGCCTTGTTTCCAATTTTTCCATGTGCGTAAAATTGGATAACAAGAACTAAGGATAACCTTTCCTCTAATCCTCATGGGTGTACTATTTATGTAGGTGGGGGTACACATTTCATTTGCAACTTCTCTTAATGTGCGAATTACGTTGGGGTTCCCGTAGTACTACTCACAATGAGTTTTAGGGCTTATGCCCAAGAACTTCCCACCGTTATGAGGATCGGTATTTACCCTTATCCGAATTGCAATAAAATGTGTGGTTCATTTTCAATTCATTCCTTAATAATAATAAATGTTTTTTTTTTTTTGCATTAAAAAGTTACAACACAATCACAATTGCAACTTCCCAGTAACCAAATTATTATTTTTTGTGTCAAAAATTACAACCCTTGATCGTAATTACGACCAACATACAACCTAATTTTTGTTGTTTTTATAGAATTGCAAAACCAAATGTGAGATCTATGACAAAAATGTCGAAATATGGTAAACACAAAAAACCTAAAAGAAACCCTAGAGAAACTCTTGTTAGATCCAGAAAAATAAAAAGTTACCCACAACAAAAATGGTCCCACCTTGGTTGACAAAATGTATGCCTGGATTTGGATCTCTTGTAAGATGGATTAGTTAACATGAAAACTCCAAAAAAATGTTACTAAAAAAATTAGATTATGATTCCATTGTAAAGAGAGGAACAATTGTGGTTTCTTTCATTGAATAAAGTGGGTAGAACTCTACGAGATCGAATCTAAACTCCGCACACAAGCACACTTGGAAAATGTTAGTTATTTTTTGTGGTTAGGGGACCTGCCTCGGTCATATCCCTAACCCTTTTAAGGATATAAAATAAATTTTATTAATGTAAAATGACAAAAAGTAAATGAAATGACAAGTATACCTGACTCATATCGTGGGAAAATCACAGTATGCGATTCATCGAAATTGCATGAAGATCACAAGCCAATCTCAATTGTGTTTCCAACCTATTTTGAAATATCACTAGAACAAGATCTTGTAACAAGCAAGATCTATCCGTTGTGCTTCACTTTCACTTCTTCAAAACCTACAAAACCGAGATGTTTAAACAAGAGATCAAGAAAACCCAAGTATAGGATGTCAAGAGTTGTTAAGAGAGATTGAAATGGTGTGGGTGAAGATAGTTTTATAGATTTGGAGTGCATAGGGGAGTGCGACACACATGGTTACAATGTGCATTAGGCATGCACATGGGTAGGTGTGATGGGACAAAATTAAATGTGAGTGGGTGAGGGTTAGTAAATGGGTGGTGAGTTGTATTTTTATCCCCATTTTAGCAGATTTTATGATTTTTAGGTATTTTTGAACAAGAGACCTTATGCACAAGGTGCATTTTCTAGTGTCTAAATGTTTGGTTGGCATTTTAGATTTTTTTATCAGTTTATGGGTTTTTAGAGTTAGTGGGAGATAAAAGGTGGATTCTAATGTTGGAAAAGAATAGTGTGGATTATGGAATGAGAAAGAAGTTAGTTTGAAGTTTCTTAAGTTTTGGCATATTGTGTGTGTGTGTGTGTTTTCTTTTTGGAGGAATTTCAACCTCATGCAAACAGATCCACATCATTCTTGGTGCCTACTACCCTCAATAAGTCATATAAATCTAGAATTAGTAATTGGATAAGGCATCTACAAGATGTCTTCACGAATATTGGAGGATATTGTGCTAATTAATCAAGCAAGTATAAGGAGATGAAAAATTTATTGTAATGTAGCACTATTCCTTGGGGCATTTCATGATGAAGAACAAAGAAATGTTTCCTTCAGAAAATTTTCTCTTTTCCTTCACCATAGAGTATTTCATGTGATCTCGTTAACCGATTCGGGGATGCCAAGAAGATGAAAATCAACGTGTTGAAGATTGATGCAAACTATACATACCCTTCACACAAAGAACAAATATGAGGGGAAAATCATGTATATGGATAAGTATGAATCCAACATTTTTTCCTTAAGCTAGGTGAAATAATAGTATTAGGAAACCAAGCAATATGGTTGTTCTACTACCTAAAGCCCAAAAATAAGAAGAAAATAACTAGTTCCCAAGAGGAAGAAGATCTAGATGAGACTTGCACCAATCCTCAAGGTCCAAGACCAAGGGGACAAAGAGGAAAAATTAGGTAAAAATCACTCAGATCCTATAGGGGCATTATGAGGAAGAAGAAGAAGAAGAGAAATATCTTTTGCCATTAGGAGGTGAATGAAATAAAGGCATAATGTAGTTAGAAATTCTGCTTGAAGCACAAGTTCAAGAGAAACCCAAGAAACTATGAAAAGTGAGTTAAACAAAGGGGGAAATGATGGATGGGAGTCTAGAAAATATAATGATGGCTATAATTTTACCAAGGTAGTGACCTCATTGGTTTATCAAAAGATAATACATGTAGATGAGGCATTATTAACATTGTAAGGAAAAACACATGACTAGAAGAAACCAATGCTCCAACCCACATGGACACAAATACAAGGTTAACGAAGTAGAAGCACTTGCATTTGGCAAAGGAGAGAAGAAAATTTTAAACAAACCCACAAAAATTACTCCTCTAAAGGTTCTCACTCCTACAATAAACACCACACACATAGGAGACGAACAAGAGGAAGGAGAAAATCCTATAGACTTCACCGAATAAACCACTCCACTTTCAAACACAGACCTAGAAGTCATCAATGTGAAGATGATGGACAAGGAAAGTTTGGAGGGGAGGGAGAGGGAAAATAATAAAGAATAAGAGTGAGAAGGAGGATGAGAATAATGAATAATAAGAGTGTGATAATGAGGAGGAAAAGAACCTAATGAAGAAAAGATGGGCAATCGATAATGAAGAGGAAGATTTAGAATGTCATTGGTAGAAAGGTAGATACATACGTGAAGAATAGGAAGATGAAGAGGAGGAATATGCAGAGGAAGAATAATTGAAATCTAATGAGAAGAAACCTCTAAAATATATTCACCCCATATTTTAAATTGGGAAGTCATATAAAGACTCATTTTCATGGAACAATATTAAGGATACAATGGGGAATACAAGGGAGAAAAAGGAGCTATCTTTTGTGTTGGATGCCTAAACGAAGGAACCCATATTTCATTTCCCCTTATCTAGCCTACACAAGGTTCCTCTTAGGATTACGAGTCAATAAAAAGTGTCCATTGTGGACACTTACCAAATGTCGAGATGCAAACAAGGGAAGCACCGCTTTAAAAATGGTTAGTGAGGTGGTCCAAAAACTAAACAAACAACATGGATAGAAAATTGTAGAGGAAAAGGGTGGCCGAGATGAATAAGGATATCTAATAAACAAAGAAAAATTTAGGCAACTTTGACGAGGGAGCATATTTCCTTATTAGAGAAATACATGCACGTTGATAGTAAGGCACAAGATTTTGGTAAGAGGATACTCTTAAATGAACTTAATTTTACAAAAAAATCCTATTAGAGCACGATCATGCATAAATAAGTTGGATAAATTGATAAGCCTCATACTCAATATAATGGAAGCATAAACAAGTAAGGTGCATTAGAGTAAAAAAGAGAGATAAATCAAGGGTTCTCTATCCCAAAAATGAAAAACTTATGTCGACTTGGTGAGGAACTTTGTGTAAAATTAAACCTACATAGGCGTATTAGTTGAGGGATTCTTCAATCAATCTAAAATAATAGACACATGAATGCTCCTTGACACCCACAGATAAGATTCCTTGGAGAAAAAAATGGATGGAAATGACATTAACAAGGATAATTATGAATAAATCCTTGAAGATATTGAAAAATTGGAGGAAGAGGATAATACAAATAAGGGCAAAATGAAGCATTGATTTTGTGACCTAAGGAGGATAACCTCTAAATAAGAGAACACACTAGAAAATTCAACCATCAAGACCAACAAAAATTTGTAAATATTACAAGATGAGGCAAGTGGCACCAAGAAAGGTGTCAAAAATATGACTAAAATCATTGGGAAAATTGACCGAGCTAAGGCCCTTCCTTGAAAGGCCTTAGATAATTAGAAGGAACATGAAAATGTATTGAGAAAATAGGTCCCATAATTGTTTGAGGAGGCATAGAATGCATTACCCAAGGGCAAGAATCAAGATAGTGGGGGTGATGTTGGGTCCCTATATTATTATAACTAGTTATTGGTTAAGTTCCACAATGGGAACTATTTATTTAATCTTTATATTCTTTGAAACAAAAGGAAAATATGGAGGAAACAATGAAGAGTTACGAAATATATGGGGTAAAACCCGCATGCATAAATAGAGAAAGAGGTTATATTTGTACACACAAGTTTAGTGGAGAGAGAAAAATATAGACAAAGAAGTTACATGGGAAAGAAATTCAATGTCCCAAAAATATAAGGACTAAAGATAGAAAAGAACTGATGTGGACACTTGCATTAAGGAAAAATCAAGTGATGTGTGAGGAAAAACACTTGGAATTAAAAATAGAGATCCTAAAGATAGACCTAAAAATCATGTGAAGTAGATTAGTGAGAATCTAGGAGAAAAAAATTCCATGCAAGACGAAGAGCTAGGAGATGAAGACATGTGGCATGAACACCACCCCTATGTAATAGTTAGGTATTATTTTTGAAACCCAAGGGATAAATATAGTTCTTGTTTAACTAGTGAAGGGAAATTCCCCACTAGTATAAATACCCCTTGGGGATCATTATGAAACGAGAACTAGGATTATTATTTTTGTTGTTGTTATGACCATGTGTGATACATCATTATGTTGATAGTACATAGATTAGAAATCGTTAAGTTAAGAGAAAAGAGATCATTATTATATGAGAGCTATATTTTGATGATCAATATGGAAGAGTGTATCATGGAATCATTTTGTGCATGAATATGTGTGTATCTTTTATCTTTATTTTGATTTGAATGTGATTGTTCTAATGTATTGCCTTGTTAAACACTTCATTATCAACATGTTAAATGTTATGGGAACCTAGAATATCTCCCCGATCATGCTAATTTTTTCTACCTTAGTATGATAGGATGACATGAGGAGATAAGTGTTGTTAGTGCATAGTGTTGGAAGAACAATGGACTCGGGGTGAATTAGTCCTTCAAAAACCTTTACTTAAATCCTTTAAGTTGCATATACCATTTAAAACATCACATCAACATTAATTAACCATTAAGATAACATTAAGAATGATCAACCATATGAAATAATGATAGAGAACACAAGACACCAAATATAAGTTGAAACCCTCAAGGGGAAGAAAACCCACTGAAACTTTTGATTATATTACTCAAACCAAAATAATTGCATGAATATGACACATCACACAAGATTTTTTTAGTGAGGCACCAACCCCACAAGGAGCACCAACCCCTATTTATCAAGGCACTAACCCTACAAGGAGGTTAAAACCCCTAAGGCGATTAATCACCAACTCAACTACCTGAAGATGAAGACCATTGATGTATTGTTGCTGCTACAACTGATAGTGATCACAATTTCAACTTCACTCTCTCAAAACCATCTTCAAACACACTCTCTCCTACTTTTCTCAATATTTCTTCTTCAAAGGATGATTAGGTCTATTGACCTTGCACACTATATTCTCACCTCCCATCTATTGACCTTGCACTTTCCTCTCTCACACAAACTATTCCACAATTACCAAATATACTCACTTAAATACATGAATCTTAATCTAAAACATTACTAGGTCATCCATGACCATTAAGTTAGGTCATACCAACATCAAAAAAACCTGCACACTCATATAAATTTACCTAAAATACCATATAGGTCAGAAATTCACTAAGATACTTAACAAGCACAAACTAGGCTTGAAAGGCTAAAACCACCTTCACCGAGCACTTCATGGAATCCAAACACAAAAAGAAGATTCATCATGCCTCAAAAGGCTCCAAACATTTAAATGTTATCACAACCTGCCACAAGCTCACAAACCTCTGCATCATCCATTCATCTCATATCATCAACAAGTAGGACAATTTCCTACTCAATCTAGGCACCTTCAGCAGACCAATCTTCAAAGGTGAAGACATAACTATAAAAAAAAACCTCAAACATGGCATGAAACCAATCATTGGAAATAAAATAACCCAAGGAAAACTTCAAACCATGTTAGGTATCATGACTTAACCCACAAATCCATTGAAATAACTTTCTCCTTCAAGCCATATATGATGTCTAGAAGCAAGTCTTAGAAGTAGGACCTTCTCACACCTGAATATAAAACTTAAAGAATTCTAAATACATGGAATAAGAACAATTTTAACCCCTCATAACTCTCAAAGGACATGCATCATCAACTAAGCCAAGATAATGGTCTTCCAAACCAATCAAGGAAACCAAACTGTCTTGAAACACTCTCAAGTAGTTCAACTTGTGATCTCAACCATGCCACCAAAATATGACATGCAGAGCTCAACTAAACTATGCATCATGTCACATTAGATGTGTATAACACCCGCATGTCCATTAGACTCATCAAATTAGGCCATACATGCCCAAGAACCTTCTTCCTCCACGACACCGCTAAAAAATTCCCTCTATGCCTAAAACACCAGTCTTCTAATTTTGACATGTGTAGACCTTAAAATGACCTTGCTAAGTTCTAAAATTACTTAAAATGCATAGATAAGATATCCATATACTCATAACACCAATTTATGTCATAGGTAATGTTTACTAGATTTCCTGCATAGCTAAAAACCTAGGCATTCATGAGATAAATCTCCCTCATTTACTGGTGAGGCTCCCGTGTATGATTTGTCAATAAAATATGCTAGTATATATTTAGGGGTTTTCCTTTAACCATGTAGCTCATGAACCATAGCTATATATTTTTGTAACAAGTAAGCAGTTGTTAAAGAAAGGAAATATCTAAAGAAGAAGGAAATAATATAAACACAGGGAAGAAATAGGGAAGATGTGTAACCCAATCAATAGATTACAGAGTTGATTACATGCACATAGATAGAACCAATAGATATTAACACAGAATTATAAGAAAAGGAAGATTTAGATCTAGATCTAAAATAACCCAAAGTTTATAAGTAGATCCGAGATAAAAAAGTTTAAAAGAAAATGCACCATGACATAAAGTTCTATGGAAATATGCTCCTTTCTATTCCTTTGCTTCAAATAGCTATTAGGGATTTCAGCACAAAGTCTGGAATACAATAATGTTGCTTACAAATTTTGATCATTAACACGAAGGTTCTTCCTCTACTTATAGAATGTAGAAGGGAAAATACAAATGGGAAACTCAACTGAATTGGAACATAAACAAGAAGTAAAGATAACATCTGGCAATCATCTTCCTCTAATTCCTCTTCAAGTGACATGCATCCGGATCCATACTCAAACTTATACACATCTGTCACTTAACTAATAGAATTGTTCCACATAACTTAAAGTAATGGTTTCAAAACCAATAACTTTAAAGTTTTACAATTATATCTCGGGAACGTGAAAATAGAAGAAAGAGTAGAAGAAGAAAGATTCGCCAGCTATAACATCTACATCTTCTTTTTGTTTTGATACTGAATATACTTGTCAAACATGTAATTCAGCAACTTCCCATCTGTCTTAACCATAACTTCCTTTTCTGTCCTAAATTTCAGCAAGCCCTTGTTCAATACCCTGATGCATGCTTCCACATCCTTCAAGCTAGGTCCAAACTTCTCAATATCTAATTGCAGCGCCATCAACTTACTTGATGGAATTCATCGTGAAAGGCTTAACAACTCCATCAATTCTCCCTTGCACCATTAGAAGAGATCCTTCCAAGGAATTAGGAACTTTTCTAGGAATGGTCCTTATGTATGAAGTAATGTTCCCGACCACTTCCTCATTAGTAAAAGTAATGACATTGTCTGGTAAAGATGATGCCATACTCTCAAGTTCCTGCATCCTTTTCAGCATAATTCTACAGATCTCCAAATGGAAAGATACTGCAAACTCAAGCTGCTTCCCCTTCTCAACTGATCCATCGGGCACAATCTATTCTATAATCAACACTTCTCTTGGAAGCTTATTTATTTCAGCCAAAGTACTTAGGTTACTCTCAACAACTGTGTTCATATCTATCGTGCTTGTTACTAGTTTCTTCAGCTAATCTAATGCATCTTTCATAACCTTTAGATGGGCTGGCACCTCTCCAAGTTGTATAGAAGCTTGATGAATGATTAGACTCTTCCATTCATCGATAGCTTTAACCTGGTTACTTGCATCTTCCACTTCCTACATCAGATGATCACTCACCTGCTTTTGTGTTGAAATTGGCTGAGTGGAAGATTTGGAAACCTTGGCAATAATCTCACACAACTAAGATACTTGCTTCTGAAGTTCAAATTTCTCTACCTTTTCTTTGTCAAGCCTAAGGAATAAAGCATCTATCAATGTCTGCGTGTCTTGCTTCAATCCTTCTGTGGTGGCTTGACCTATGGGTACTCTGGTCACTGTTATATCTTCTATCGTGAGCTCATCCTTCCTCTTCCCTTCTACTAGAACTGACATCTCAGCAAACTTCTACCCCGACTCCTCAATGATCAACCTTGAAGTTACCTTAGCAACTTTAGGTTTTCTGTCTTTTCCACCTAGATTCAGAGCAATTGCGCAGTTGTGTTCCTTTAAGTTGATTTCCTCTCTAGCCTCCGGAACCAATCGCTAAGCCAACCATTCTCGAGAAATTACTTCTTGGAGAATGAGAAGTTACCGAGTGTACCACCATCTCGCACTCGACTCTTCTCCATTTGAAACCGATACGCTTTTGTGGTTGTCATCCTCTGAATTATCCAAAGACAAAGTTCTTTCAAATTCTGCCATCTACAACTTCAACATTTCTTCAGGAAGAGGTGTTGAAACAGAGTGACTAAGGAGAAAAGATGAATGTTGTCGGATTCAATGAAGGAATGACAACATCCTGCTGAGATGCGAGAGTCGGTGAAGTACTTGATGCTAGAGAAGTCGAACTAACACCATAATAGTAGAGGTGATATTCTCCTTCGAATGAGACCTTCTGTGCACTTTAATATTTTCGGCCTTCTCGCTACTTTCTCCTTTGTGTTTCCGTTTGAGGGAATCTCCTATGCCGAAAATGCCCATGATTTGATTCATTAATGCTTCATCAAGGAAATATCTCTTCTACAAGAACTAACGGTTTGAAGTATTGACAAGAATGGCAGCAGACCTTTCCTTGATCGTATGACAGCCACCTACGCTCTCCTAAAGTACAGCTCTATCTCCTCCCATCTCGATGGTATGTGTCAAGTAACACATGTCCATCATCTTTAAGATCCACAGGTATCCGTGCTAATCCAAAGTCAAACACTTGCCATACTGATAACCTGCTGGAATCTTTTTTTCTAACCTCGTACTCATTTTTGCACTTCATCCAAAAATCTTCCAATGAAGGCACATGCATGTATTCCTAGGATATTATCTTCCTTTCCACTCTAAATGGATCAAAGCTCAGTCGTGGGAATAACTCTTGCTCGTACTCAGAGAACATTTCCGCTTCAATTCCTCGGGCTTTATGAATACTCTGGCAACTGTAATGGCCCATAGTGATCGGGAAGAATCCTATAGACTTGTGTTGTTTCGACTTTAGGTCATTCATCTCCATGAGTTATCTACTCAACTCCATGATGATCAATCTATCACTCAGGTATATGGGTAACTTAAATAGTTCTCCCAAAAAGTGCATGCCCCTGAGGTATGTAAAATCCACAAACTGGGTGAAGATACTGCTAATCCTAAACACAACTTTTCACGCTTCCTTACTCACCCTGCTGGCCTTTAGATCACCGTTTAGCCTGCAAATGAATCCGTAGAAGAATCCATCATCGACCACCTTGCAATCTTTATTACATGTGGGTACAGTAAGTTGTGGGTAGCACTCAAAAATAGGGTCCTTGGAAAGAACACCACATCCATCTAGCTTGGAGAAGACACCCTGTGAAACTACTACATAAACCAAATACGAAGTCATTTTGAAGATATAAGTACACCTCACATTCTGGAGTTGCTCACCAATGTTGTCACTAATGATTTCCGACCAATTGATTATTGAATTCGCTTTGTTGATTTCAATGGTCTTGATGAAAGCATACATCCATGTGTAGAAGTTGTGAGCATTAGCTTCGCCATTTATCCTGCATAACAATTTGGCAATATCATCCACCTCTTGTACCAGATTGGATCGTGGAAGAGTTCTCGGGAACTTGGATGGAGATCTAGGCTTCTTCATGTATATGTTATTCATGATGCCTTTCCCATCTGTTGTCGGCATCTTGTATGCTAATAGTAGTCACCACCTGTTGTTCTGGAATCTTCAGATAATAATTGATGAACTGTGCATCCAGCTGGATTATTGTCTTCCCCGCAGCATCTCGGACTGATCTAGATAATGGGTGGTAAGACCTAGCACACTCCATGATGAATTCTAGCAACTGAGTTGTGAGTGGGAATGTTGAAGCTCAAATGATTCCACTACTTTTGACTGCACGCATGAGAGAAGTCTTTCCAGCTCTAGATCTGTCAATCAATTCAGAAAGAGGTTCTGGACCTAGATCTATATCTCCAATGTCAAAAACTTAGAAGTGATACATGACTCAGTTGTGCTTTCTTTTTCATCCCACTTTGCCATGGCCGTGTCTATCTTTGTCTGAGCAATTCTTTTTCTCTATATTTGGGTAGAATTCTTTACAACCGGTGCAGATCTAGAGATTTCTTCAGATTCAGAGGATATGTTCAATGTATTGGACATTGATTTAATCTCCCTTTCTCTTATAAAAGTACCTATAATGAATTCCTGTAATTAATTCAAGCAAAGATGGCAACCGAACATGAACACTTGATTTTAATTATAAAAATCTGCATATATCAAGCTTGCTGCCCCAAAATTTGATGTTTTGTTTGCATGCAAAGCAAGCATGAATTTTACCAACTTCACTTGAGCACTTGTACCATTATGCAGCATAATTAATCAAACACAAATCAAGCTCCTTCAAACCTAGGCGCCAAACTTTGAAGACTTATAGCAAGTAAAAACACTTTCTTACTCGTGCAAAATTCCTCCTTAATTGGGTGCTAAATTTGTTTGGGGTGCACTTCCTTGCTAAAGAATTAATTAATTCATCCTTATGGCAGCCCTTTCTTATATAACATTCACCATTCTATAATTAATAATTGCCTCTCTTATTCCTGGCAATTAATTAATTAATTAACATGCTTTTCTCTTCAATTTGGGTGCCTATTTTGTGCATGCTCATGGCTGCCATTAAATAAATTAAATTTATTTAATTTTAGCTCTCTACTTCCAGTTCACTTAAGCTTCATAGTGTGCTTTGACCTCATCCACTAAAAATAGGAATTAATTACATCAATTAATACTTTAAAAAGTATTATTCCTCTTCAATATGGGTCGCACTTTTTGACATGAAGGGGGCTGCATTAAATAAATTATATTTATTTAATTTTAGAATTCTATTTCTAAATTCCTTTACCTTCTTCTTCTTTGTTGACTTTTCTCCATGCTTGGGCGCCAAATTTGGAAAAGAATTTAATTAATTAATACCATTAAAGTTGCCCTTCTATTCCAAAAGGGGTCGCACTTTTTGGCTTAGCCCATTTCTATTTTTAAAAGCTAATTTTCAATGGGATTATTTACCCTGCACCGCAGCTCCAAAAATCCCATGATCCACTTAAGTTGACTTTCATAATGGGATTATTTACCCTGCAAGTAGGTAAGAAATTCCCTTTGCCTCACTACCTCTAATTTTCCCATTATGACTTAAGTGGCATTGCTTCCATGGGAAAAATTACCCTACTAGGCAGGTACAAAATTCTCACCTACCTGTTGCTACCAAAAATCCCATTGTAACTTAAAATCTTCTTTTCCCAAAAATGTGACCTACCCAGAAGAAGCTTTTTCGTGCATGACTTCGTCTTTTCAGAGAGAACCGGACCTCCCGTGACAAATTCCTTCTGGCATAACATCCATAGTTGATCTCCGTATACTCCAAGAAATAAATGAGATTAAACAAACAAAGGAATTTACCCAGAAATTTCACGTAAAAACAAAACGGGAAAACACCAAAAATGCAAAATGTTGTCAAAAGCCATAGATAAAGCCCAAGATTCATTCATGGTTAAAACCTTACTGGTATATGAGAATATTGATGTGTAAGACCAAAATAGGGTTAAACTGGAGCATAATTTTCCTCAAACAGGGCTCAGAATAATTAAATATGAATTTCCCACAAGCAAACCCCAGTGACAGAATATAACGATTTTGGGCATCTGGGTATTTGGCGAAATTGTCTAATATGACTCTCTAGGAATATCTTGACACAATACAGACACATTCTAGCAATAAAAACACAAAACAACCCATTATTTTAAAATTCTAAATTTTTTTACATGGGGTAGTCTCAGATTTCAAGGTGAAATCTGGGGACACCAAGTAAATTGGAAAACCTGAGAGGAAGTCAAACTTTCTTAGAAACAAACACATTTAAGTGGGCTTTACCTCTAGTCAAGACTCCAAATCACCACCATATTAAAGTTTGAAGAATCCTTTCCATCATCCAATAATCAAATATGATGATCTAATTCACGTAGATCACATACCAATAATATTTCCTCCATCGCTCATAAACCAGGGTTTAACTAGGGTTTTTGACCTCCTTATCTTCTTAACAATCGTGCATGAATATTAGACCCTCATTGATATCATTCCAACTCTAAAAATTATACAATTTGTGCCTCAACATCCTTGAAAGGCTCAAGGTCCCATGTAGACTTTACATGTTCCAACCAAGATGCTTTCTCTCATATCGAGCTAAGAAACACGCCTTATAGAGCTCGGTTTTGATCAAAACCTCATAACTTGAAAATTTCCTCATGCCTGGACCTAAAAAAATTTCCACACCTTTAGAAAACCTCTGTGAACCATCTCCAATCACCATATTTCCATAGTTTACTCTTCAACGCTTCACCCTATCTCACCAAGGTTACTAGGCCTTAGGGTTTAGCCTAGTTTAGGTCACAATCAAGTGAACTACCCTCAAACCAATGCATGACACCACCTCTCGAATGAATTTACTTACTAAAAATAATGTACCTCACATTTATAAATGCTTATATAATCTCATTTTCCTTTGCAAGTGACCACCAATCCTTATTAGGCCTCCATGCTCAAGAACTAAGTTTGGGTTAGACCGAAAATCATGCTCACAACATGTACCTGCACTCTGAAACTCATATGAGTGTCTCAACACTATACCAACATGTGATTCATGCATTGACCATGCTCATCTAGATACCTCATGTTTTCATTCCATCATACTAAGCCATCCTACTTGACTAGGCCTCCTATCAAAGATATCTAGACCAAACAACGTGCACTATTGCCACTCATGCACACTTGTGCACACCATGCTACAACTTGTTTTCCCATGTCATTATCACAAAAATCATCCTTTTAAACTCATAATCATCCTCCTTTATCATTAATGAACATTTTACATCAATGACAACAGGATAGCACACATATGCCAACTATCTCCCCCTTTGTCATTGATGGAAAATAACCTAGTACTTCTCCCCCTTTTTACATTAATGAAAAAGCACATACCTATAGAACATAATATTCATCTTCATCAACATATTTTAGATCACCTTTAGGTTGGAAACATCAACCAAATAAAATGAACAATCTCGGTCTCTTTTTCCTTCCTTGACTTTGTTTTGACTTTATCATGTCACCGTGGCTCCCCTAGGCGTAGCATATCTTAGCACACACTCATGCCAACAATATTGATTATGAGTAAGGAAAACATGCTTTGACACTTCACCAAACTTGCATTATCTAAATAACACCCATAATTTGACTTTGATTTTGCATTAGCCTACCTGTAAACAACTTGTTTGGACCTAGAGCCCTAAAGTTTCCCTTTAGACCAAAAATTCCAAGCTTCTCCTTTCTACATGAGCACACTCATCACATGAAACATCATCTAGTTTCCCCAGAAGATACCATCAAATTATAACTTCCTATGTAATATACAAGCACATATCTTTACAAAATCCATGGAGATGAGTCAAAGCTAACACCACATACCTAAAACAACCGCTTGAGTGCCCTTTGCCTTCTTTTCATGCTATCACAACTATTTAAGCTCATGAATAGATCCCCTTTAATTATATTTTCATCAATCATAATTTCTACCTAACCACTTCTTGTCATCTTATACACCTATTTGAAGATCAATGTCATCTTTCCTTGACTCTTAAAGTCCTTATACACATGTAGCTCACTATCATAGCGGTGCTTCAACAACCTATAATACCACGATATAGTGCAACATTCACTCATACATGTCCTGTTACACTCCTATCTTATCTTCTTAAAGATAATGAGCACTTAGGATTTCCCTCAACTTATAAAAACACATAAAAATGCCATGAAACTTCACACATAGTCCATACATGACATGCTTCACCTTATTGCTCTCCTACCCCTTCAAGGAATAAAATTTAAAGGTAATGCCTTGCTTTGATGCACTTGTATAGACTTTATAATCCTTCATCATACTAAAATTATTCACTCTATTCCTATATATTCTTGTAGACCATTTTGACACCCTATACTCTTATTAAATACACCATTACAGACCCATACATCCATATACGTACATGTAACCGTGCTCATTAACTAGAGAACTTACCTCCTTGGTTTCCATAGACCTAATATGGCTTTGGACTTTTCCATACTTCTTCCATGACACATAAACACTCTTGAGACATCTAAAAATGAGTCAAGAACCAATGAAACAACATATAGAACCATTCAACTCACACACATACCTAGAATGCACCAATACACCTTGCTTCTAATGGTCTCGATCAATTCATAAAAAAATGATTATATTCTTCATGGATCCAACAATCTTGAAACATGACAATGCCTAAAACATCTTCAAGATAAATTGGAGACCTTCAAAAACACAAGGAACATACCTTGACACCATGAATACACTGCTACAATATCAAACTTCCAACCATTCATGCTCCCCCTTAACATCATGCTTCATACAGATGGTGAATGTCTCTAAGAAGCCTAGTAGAGACATTCTTCTTTATAAGGAGTCTAGAAAAACATATTAAAGAGGTATACTACCATCTTAGACACCTATGACACACCTTTTCCTTATTTCTTCTGGTTTGCAACCTAATAACCTTCTTCTTTTGCTTCAACAGTTGCCTTAGGTAGATTACCATTGTTTTCTCTTGGCTCCCACATCTTGCCTTGCCTCCTTTCTTTCATTCTATGGGTTTGAAATATATTGAATTACCTTGAATTACCACAACAATCTCTAGCAACATGTCCAACACTATTGCAGTTGAAGCACACAACTTCACTCGTCCCACGGGGGCCTTCATTCCCCCACCTTCGACATGATGGTTCATATAGACAAGACATAGCACTATGACCTTTCTCATGAAAATTATAACAAATGATATTCTTTGTCTGCTCATCTCTATTATCCCTCCATGGGTGATCATCTTTGACAAACCTCTTACATTCCTTTGCTCTATGTCTGAAGCCATTACAAGTATACCAATTGAAAGGAACGATAACCAGATCGTACCAAGCCAAGAAAATAGATGCTAATCAAACACCACGATCAATAAGATGAAAGCAATTCGCCAGAATAAATTTACATAAAACCTTTGCAAACAAATGAGAAACAATATCATATATTATTATGGAACTCAATGCAATACATTGAGAATGGGTCTTGCTTAAATAGGCAAGGAATAATAATCTAAGAACCAGTCAAGGTTGTAGATCAAGTCATAAATCGAGGAAATAACTAGTCATCAAAGAACTAGTCAAGACCATCGATTTAGGTGAGAACTAGATATCAAGGATCTAGTCAATACCATAGATCAAGGAAAGAACTATACCTAACAACTAGATAATATCTCCTAATATCTAAATAAGATAAAAGAAATATCCACACACATAAGTGGGTGAGGATAAATACAATAAAGGTAAATAAAGTGCCTTGGTGAACATGAGCTAAGGTAAATAGCTACTCTAACAATAATAGCCAATAAAGGATTTTTCATACCTTGAATCATTACATTGCCTAACAGACTTTTTCTTCACATTATCTTTGAAATTTCTCTCCTTCTACTCCTCTTTGGTGTTTGAACCTTTTTCTACTTGTTTAATAGAGTGTCATATTACATCACTTATTTTCCATTAAGGTCTTCTTTGAACCCCAAACCAGTCATATCTCTAGCAGAACTCTAAATTTCTAATAGATCATCAAGATCTTTGGAGCTCTTTTCAAACTTCTGAAATGTCCTTACCCTATTAACTACCTCAGATAGCTCTCCCCTTAGAAGGATCATCTCTTCTTCAAGATTAACACATTCTTCTTCTTTGGATTGCAAGCTTAAGGTCATGGAACTCATATACATTTCTAACCTTTTGATAGTTTCATCTAGCTTACTTGTCTCAGACCAATGTTTCTCCTCAAGGTCATGGATTTTTCCTTCATACTCTTTGACTTGTTCTCTCAACTTCTTGACATTCTTCTCAACATGTTTTAGCTCTGTCTAAACACACATTGCTCAGTCTATGTCATCTCCTTCCTCTCCTTCCTCGAGTACATGGAGTCACCGAACAATATGGATCCATCACTCATATAGCTCATAGAATATTTTCCCGTGAACATGACCTCATCACCTACTTCTTCATGCTCGATTCGAGTAAAATTTAGAAACACCATCACAACTTCTTACCTTAAATGAACAACACTCTTTCTTTGAATAAAAATTATTCTTGGAGAATTTCTTGTTCTCAAACCTCTTGAACTTATTTTTTTCCTTGTCATACCTTTAATTATTTTTGTCGTGATCCTCATTATTCTCTTAATGGAAAAATGACCTACTTCTCCATAATTGAAACACTTAAAAGGTAATTTACCTTTATACTTAATCTGAGTCATGTTTAAGTATTCTAGAAAGAATAACAATTAATTCATCATCATCGATCTCAGGAGCATCATAATCATCCTTAGTCTTTGTATCCTTTGTCTTCATCTTAGTCTTGAAATTAATTTCCTTCTTCATAGGTTTAGAATATGTGATCCTCATTTCATATGCATTCAAGATGTCATGTAGCTCATCCATCAACATGACCTTAAAATCCTTAACTTCCTCAATGGCAGACACTTTTGGATCAAACTTAGGAGTGAGGGATCTCGACACCTTTTTTCACAACTACTTCCTCTTTCATTTCTTCACCTAAACCTCTCATGGATTTGACAACTTGATCAACTATGAGTAGATATGCAACAATAGATTCTTCTTCTCTCATCTTTAGGCATTTAAAATGATTTATGAAATTTTAGAGTTTTTCCATCCTTACCTTAGAATCTCCTTCATAGATGACCTAAAGTTTCTCCCACATAGCTTTAGTTGATGTACAATGCATGACCTTAACAAGTTATGATTCTGCTATTCCACACATGATTGCATTCATTACCTTGGAGTTGTCATTATTTTCCTTCTTGTGTGCAGTAATGGTTGGATGAGTCTAAGGATAAATGTATCCATCTATCACATAATGAAAAATATCAAACCCTAAGGACATGATACAATTCCTCATCATGATGATTCAAAAGGCATATGTTGATCCATAAAACAAGGGGGATTTTCTGTTAGAAGTGTCACTATGTTGACTCACCGTTTTAGTGCTTCAAAGGATCTTCTTCAAGTGATTAAACTTCTTAAAAAGGACCAGCTATGATACAAATTGTTGGAAGAACAATGAAATGGGGGAGTGAACCGAGTCCTTTAAAAATCCTTTACTTAAATCCTTTAAGTTTCATATACCATTTAAAGCATCACATCAACATTCATTAACCATTAAGAGAACATTAAGCATGATCAATCATATGAAAAAATGTGAGAGAACACAAGACACCAAATATATGTGGGAAAACCCACAAGGGGAAGAAAACCCACTCAAACTATTATCATCATATGCATTCAAGATGTCATGTAGCTCATCCATCAACATGACCTTAAAATCCTTAACTTCCTCAATAGCAGACACTTTTGGATCAAACTTAGGAGTGAGGGATCTCAACACCTTTTTCACAACTACTTCCTCTTTCACTTCTTCACCTAAACCTCTCATGGAGTTGACAACTTGATCAACTCTGAGTAGATATGCAACAATAGATTCTTCTTCTCTCATCTTTAGGCCTTCAAACTGATTTATGAAATTTTGGAGCTTTTCCATCCTTACCTTAGAATCTCCTTCATAGATGACCTAAAGTTTCTCCCACATAGCTTTAGTTGATGTACAATGCATGACCTTCACAAGTTTTGATTCTACTAGTCCACACATGATTGCATTCATTGCCTTGGAGTTGTCATTATTTTCCTTCTTGTCTGCAGTATTGGTTGGATGAGTCTAAGGATAAATGTATCCATCTATCACATAATGAAAAATATCAAACCCTAAGGACATGATACAATTCCTCATCATGATGATTCAAAAGGCATATGTTGATCCATAAAACAAGGGGGATTTTCTGTTAGAAGTGTCACTATGTTGACTCACCGTTTTAGTGCTTCAAAGGATCTTCTTCAAGTGATTAAACTTCTTAAAAAGGACCAGCTATGATACAAATTGTTGGAAGAACAATGAAATGGGGGAGTGAACCAGTCCTTTAAAAATCCTTTACTTAAATCCTTTAAGTTTCATATACCATTTAAAGCATCACATCAACATTCATTAACCATTAAGAGAACATTAAGCATGATCAATCATATGAAAAATGTGAGAGAACACAAGACACCAAATATATGTGGGAAAACCCACAAGGGGAAGAAAACCCACTCGAAACTATTATTATATTACTTAAACCAAAATACCTGCATGAGTATGAAACATCACATAATATTTGTTTAGTGAGGCACCAAACCCTATTTAGAAATGCACCAACCATGCAAGGAGGATATAACCCCTAAGGTGATCAATCAAAAACTAAACCACCGAAGATGAATACAACTGATGTATTTTTGCTACTACAATTTATAGTGATCACAATTTCAGCCCCACTCTCTCAAAACCCTCTTCAAACACACACACACTCCTACTTCACCCAATATTTCTTCTTCAAAGGCTAATTAGGTCTATTGATCTTGCACAAAGTAGCTTCTAAACTACCCAAAATTCTTCATAACTTCTTTCATCTCTGTCTTGATTCCCTCAAACCTCTTTCACACTCTTTTTAGGCTCGCACTTTCCTCTCTCACACAACTAGTCCATAATGACCAAATACACTCACTTAAATACATGAATCTTCTTATAAAAAATTACTAGGTACATAATGAACATTAAGGTTGATAATACCAACATTAAAAAAACCTAGACACTCATATAAATTCACATAAAAACCCATATAGGTCAAAAATGCACCAATACACTTAACAAGCACAAACTAGGCTTGAAAGGCTAAAACCACCTTCACTAAGAACTCCATGGACTCCAAGCACATCAATAAGATTCATAAAGCCTCCAAAGGATCCAAACATGTCAATGTCATCCTATCAAAACCTTCCAAAATCTCAAAATCTCTACATCATCCATTCAGCTCATATCACCAAGTAAAATTGTTTCAACTCAATCAACACCTTCAACATACCAATATTCAAAGGTGAAAACCTAGCTCTAAAAAAAAAACCTCAAAAATGCATGAAAAAAATCGTTGGAAAGACACTAACCCAAGGAACACTTCAAACCATCTTAGGAATCATGACACAACCCATAAATCCATTGAAACAACTTTCTCCTTAAAGCCACATATGTTGCTTAAAACCGGTATTAGAAGTAAGACCTTATCACACTTGAATATACAAATTCAATACTTATAGGGAAAAAAATAACCTCTAGTCACTCTCCAAAGGAAAATAAACATCAACTAAGCCAATTTATTGGTCTTCCGCACCAATTCCATCAAGGAACCCAAACTGTCCCGAAACCTGTCAAGTAGGTCAACTTGTTACCTACAACATACCACAAAATCTAACCTCTAGAGCCCAAAAAAATCATGAATCATGTCACATTAGATGTTTATAACTCCTAAATGGAAATTATACTCATCAACTTATGCCATACATACCCAAGAACCTTCTTCCTCCATGACCATTAAAAACCCGCCTCTCTAGGCCTAAAACCATTCTTCAAATTTTGACATGTACGTAACTTCAAACGACATAAGAAAATATCTTAAATCACTTCAAACATGTAGCTAATCTCTCCATGTACTCATAACACCAATTTAGTTCATAGGTCAACTAGAAAACCCGAGAGAAAATCAATTTTTCTTGGAAATAAGCACATTTAGGTGGACTCCACCTATAGTCAAGACTCCAAATCACCACCATATTAAATATGGGAGAATCTTTTACATACTCCAATCATCACATTTGATTATATAATGAATTTAGATAATATACCAATAATATTTCCTCCATCTCTAATGAACTAGGGTTTAACTAAGGTTTTTGACCTCCTTGCTTCTTCACAATCGTTCATAATGCTTAGACCCTCATTTGATATCATTCCAACTTTGAAACACTATAAAATCCATGCTTCAAAATTATTTAAAGTATCGAGTCCCATGTAGACTTTACACATGCCAACGAAGATGATTTCTCTCATATCAAGCTAAGAAACATGCCTTCTAGAGCTCGGTTTTGCTCAAAACCTCATAAATTACAAATTTATTCATGATTATACATAAAAATTTGTCCACACATTTAGGAAACCTATTTTCACCATATCCAATCACCATATTTCCCTGGTTTACTATGAAACACTTCACCCTATCTCATTTGGGTGACTAGGCCTTAGGGTTTTGCCTAGTTTAGGTCATAACCAAGTGAACTACCACCAAACCAATGCATGAAACCACCTCTGAATGCATTTACATACTGAAAATAATGTGAATCACCTTTCTACATGATTTTATAAGCTCATATTCCTCTGCAAGTGATCACCATGCCTTATTAGGCCTCCATGCTCAAGAACTAGGTCTAGGTTAGACCCACAAATCATGCTCACAACTTGTACCACTCACTCAAACTCGCATGAGTGTCTCAAAACTCTACCAATATGTGCTCCATGACTTGACCATGTTCATCCATCTGCCTCATGTCTTCATTCCATCATACCAAGGCATCCTATTGACTAGGCCTGTTATTTAGGCTATTTAGATCGAACAACTTTCACTATTTCCACTCATGCACACTTGTGCACATCATGCTACAACTTATTTTACCATGTCATCATCACTACGAACATATTCTTACACTCCTAATCATCCTCCTTTGTCATTAATTAACCTTTTACATCAATGAAAACACTATCATGCACATGTCAACATATAACATTGTAGTAAAAAACAACATGCGCACATGTTTGATAAAACATGTTGCACAACATAACCAAAAAATTGATGTTATGAAATTGATTTGGATTTCCCTCTGAAAATGCTTGTAGATCAAGAAATCATGTCCTACCACTTCAAACCTATTGATGCTTACATTGATAATTGCAAGCCATATTCAATTTAACTTCGTCTCCTTAGGAATCATGTTTCTTGTGCTAGTTTCGAGCCACTTTGTCTTACAATGTTCAACAACAAATTGTCGAACTTTTCCAACTTGCTCTAGAATGGTGCCTCTAAAATGAGCACCATTTATCATATTTTCAATGATATCATCATATAGGACAAGAGGTTAGAAGTGTCCATTCCCTAATTCACGTACTTTTCAATCCTTTTTAGAGGCCATTCCACAACCGTTTTAGGTAATTTAAACAATAATGTTATTAATTCCTTTGACCCAATGTCTAACTCTACTAGATGATTTTTTCCCAATATAATAATATGTCATGATGGAGAACTTTGTTAACGCTACGTTATCCTTTGAACTTTGTTAGAAATTTAAATTGGGTAAAGATAATTAACTCTCTCTCTTTCTCTCTCCCTCTCTCTAGAGCTTGAAAATATAAATGAAATGAGAAATGGTTTGTGAAAATAATAAACTCTTTCTCTCTCAATGGTAAATGAAATCATGTGATATCATTCCTATATAGGGAGGTGAGATCCATGACAACATTCATGTTGAAACATGTTAGTACATGTGGCAAGTGTTGTGGTGCAAACACAAATGATTGGCATTACTCAAAGTTTTTATTACAGCTAGTTTTCTTAAAATTGTATAAATTCATTTTGAAAGAGAATTTATAAATATTAATTTAGGAATGTAATAAAAATAAATATTAGATATTCTCACTTTAAGTAATAGTTGGTTGTTTGATAATGCATGTGATAAACATAATGAATACTATGGAAACTTATCTTGATTGAATTTATGTAGGTCATGTGACACATCTAATGGGAAAAGGGATTTTGATTAGAATCATTTTTAGACATATGATTGGAAACCATTTGAATGTTTTGTAATATACTTTTCTTAGATTGCAACTTATGATAGATAAAAATAGTGAAAGTGCATTGGCATTACAACTCTAGTTGAAATTGTTAGTGTAGGTTAAAATTTATCCTTTTATTTATTTATTAGGATAATTCTTACACTTGTGTTAGCCCTACACTTGTTAGGTTAGCTTTCTTAGGTGTACTAGTTGTGTGGAGTTATCTTACTAGTTGTGTTGAGTTAGCTTCTAGGATATGCGGTTAACTTACTAGTCTTTTGAGTTAACTTAACTACCAAGACGCTTAGTGGGAGTTCTTCACCACCGATTTAGGTAGTAGTTGCACTTCTCTCCTCCTATATATACATATTTCTTATTGAATAATTCATGTCATTCTATTATAATGTATTAAGCATTATGGATTATGATGGATTTCCATATATGGTATTTTAGCTCTTCTGTTTTACAAATCTAATGTGGTGTGCTATTATCATCTGAGATTGCAGCTTGGAACAATCTTCTTATCATTCTTTTCATGGTATCAAAGCAATAGATGATGTAGACATCCATCTTCTCTCTTGTGGGGAACTATTCTAGTGGAGCCCAGTGTTAGTTTTTCAGTGTTTGAGTAGTTGATTTTGACAACTCATACAGATCTGTGGTGTCACTCTACCCATTTTGCAGTATGGGAGGGTGTGGTGTTGATACTTTGCTTCTTCGGGTTTCATGTCCTTGCCTTGTTACCTTGGCTTTTCTTGGATCGTGGCACTCCTATTTATTTGGATCTCATGTCCACCTTATTGCCTTAGTTGTTCTTGGATTGTGGCACACCTATTTGTAGAATTGATCAAATTATGTTTGGTGTTTTTTTTTCACTTTCGACATCACTCCATTGATAGTCTCCTTGCATGGAGCTATTCTGGTGAAGCCTAGTGTCAGTTGTTTTTGAGTTCTATGATCGAGCAGTGGATTCAGACCACAGTGCACACCACACTTCTTCAACGATTGTACGAGTTTTGGAGCCGAGCTTCTGAGGATATCTTGTAGCAGGATTTTGCCCTCTCTACTTTGTTATTACTAGTTTTGGGTACCTTGCGGTGTCCATTTTTCCCAGTTGTTGTACGTGGGTACCTCATCAGGCCTTGTTGCTGGGACCCACCTTATTTTCCACCCACCTAAGCTATGCTTACGGGAGGGTGTTAGTGTAGGTTATTATTTATCCTTTTATTTATTTATTAGGATAATTCTTACACTTGTGTTAGCCCTACACTTGTTGGGTTAGCTTGCTTAGGTGTACTAGTTGTGTGGAGTTAGCTTACTAGTTGTGTTGAGTTAGCTTCTCAGTTATGTGGAGTTAGCTTACTAGTCTTTTGGAGTTAACTTAACTACTAGTATCAATTAGTAGGAGTTCTTCACCACTGATTTAGGTAGTAGTTTCACTTCCCTCCTCCTATATGTACATCTTTCTTATTGAATAATTCAAGTCATTCTATTGTAATGTATTGAGCATTATGGATTATGATGGATTTCCATATATGGTATTTTAGCTCTTCTATTTTGAAAATCTAATGTGATGTGCTATTATCATCTGAGATCACGGCTTGGAAAAATCTTCTTATCATTCCTTTCGAAATTATACCGCATCTAGTCTTAAACATGTAATATACATCTATCTAAACACTCTTGGTAATGACCTAATGCAAAAATCCTCTCATGAAACCTAAGGCTTGAAAGATGTAAATTGTGGTAAACCCATATTCTAATAAGCTTAATAATATACTTAGTATGAGTAACTAATGTGTTGATTACCTCTCAACTTATGTGTAAGCTTCATGACGGGGGACAAACATAGGGAACCCTCTTATATTTTTGATATGATGAGTTCCTTTCTCAAAATTTATCCCTCTTTAATTTCTTGTTAAGCTTTACTCAAACCTAATGTGTATGGAAATCATATTCATATGCACACCACAATTTCATGAATCTCATCCATTCTTCGACTTTGGAATGTACCTTATAAGAATTTTCCTAACTCGGTGCTCCTTTGGCGGTATTGATGTCACATGGAAGGTTTACACTTCATTTGTACCTTCACATTTCATTCTTCAAGATTTCATCTACTTGCTAACCACCTAAGCTATAAATAGAATTCCACTATATATCCATGTATTCTCCCATCATCCCCACGTGGACCCTTTGTATGTCGATCGTGGATTTTGAGTTTTGTAGGCTTTTAACACACATTTCTTACTATAGACACAAAATAACACACTTACTACTATTATTATACCATCAAGTATGTTGTTTTATATATGGATCTTACATAAGAAAAGTATTCACTGATGACCCATTCCATAGTCCATCCACTTATCTTGTTAGTTTTAATTGTTGTTTGTCTTGCATACTTGTCACTCATACATACTGTTTCTAGTCAAGTATTAGGGATCCTTGTCTCTGCTAGTTCTTACTCATTTGTCGTTATTGGTCTCTCGGACACGACCGCCTAGTGTCGACAAGCAGACTGACACTCATATCCATCCTGGGCGCCCTTGTCCTCTTTGTATTTGATTTTATTTTTGACATTTGAGGTCGGTCTTTCTAGTTTTCCCTCTCATC
The DNA here is from genome assembly GCA_018340775.1 of Taxus wallichiana var. yunnanensis. Taxonomy (NCBI): domain Eukaryota; kingdom Viridiplantae; phylum Streptophyta; class Pinopsida; order Cupressales; family Taxaceae; genus Taxus; species Taxus wallichiana. The sequence goes on from CM031244.1 coordinate 644,155,978, forward strand.
TCCCGAGGTACTAGTCGGCATGTCGGGTCATTAGTGTTGAAATTTGAACAAGATATCCTTATATAAATATAACATACATAGCATTATATGGGCAAAAAATTATTATCAAGGGCTAGCAATCTACATAGAGCAAGGGAATGCATTTGTGTCATTAGTCTGCATACACACTGCATATGAAGGGGAGTTCATTCTATTCCATCCACACATTTGCATTTTTATCTAGCTATTGCCTACTATCTTGGCGTCAATGGCGTGAGGGAGACCTTGGAGCACTATTGCACACACAATCACATAAAACTACATTGGTTTTGAGATGTAGTGCAGTGTGATTAGTTGTAATTCCACCATTATGGTGGTTGAGGACAGTCCGACCCCTCATTCTACATCTTTATTTTTTAGGATTTGATGTCGTTTTAGGGTTTTGTAGGAGGATCTTTTTGTGCAAGTTTATAGGTACCTCAGAGATTCAAGTGTGACATACACATGAAAAAACGTTAACAAGTGTGAAGTTCTAGTGACCATATCGCAACCATGTTCGACCTTTTTGTAAACTCAGTGCCTAGAAATAGGATCAAGCCACCCACAGTGCCCCCATACCTCTCCAAGCACCCCATTCCAGCCAATTACACCCCCGTTGTATTTTTCTATGGTTCATTACGATGGTATGTTCTTCTGTTTCATCACACTGCTCACCCTAGGTCACCATGTAAGGTAAGCAAAATCAAGGTAAGTTTCTTATCCCTCTTATTTCCTTTCATTAATACAATTAAATAAATTGTTTAAAATTCATATTTTATTGTATATCATTTATATTATAACTGTGCATTCATATTTTAATGAAATAATCTGATTTTATTGAATCATTTTGGTGAACCCATAACATAGAAATTTTTACCCTATGATCTACTAAAACCCTAATGGTTAAGGATAGCTCTTCTCCTTCTTGTCTAATCATGCCTCATGTTATTGTCAATCCTATCTATGATGAGTCGACCATATCTAAAATTGTTTCTCTATACCATAATGTAGTTCTTCCAGATGATACTCAAAGAGAACTCTAGGCTAATGAATGCAATGTGCCTACTAGCTTTGATCATTCTACCATTGGCATTGTTTATGATCCAATGAGATTTACTCATTGCACACCTTGTTATACATTTAGCCACACTCCTCCTTTTGTTATTTCTAATGAGAACTTAGATGATGTTATTCTTATTTTCATGCTTAATCTTGATGATAATTCTCTAGCTAATAAACAAGAAGACAATAAACATGTGCATAACTCTCTGCTTCTCATACTAGTTCGGATAATTCTATAATTGCATCTCATACTCATATTTCTTTCTAAAATATTTCTCACTATGTACCGCATACTAGTTCTAGCCCTCCTTCATTATATGTTGATGATACGCTTAATGAAATCCTTGTATTTGAATCTTTGTTTGATTTTGATGAGACACTGATAGTCATGATTCTACTTCTTTGCATATTGATGAGTCTCGACTCCCCCTTACTGATTTCATCTTCTTCTAAGATTGTCTCTAATAGCATGCATGATTCATATCCTAATGATGTTTTTGATACTAGTCCTACCACTTCTATTGAGGTTTCATGTCCTTCATCACCTATTACCTCTTCAAAGACCCATCACTAGTGCGCCTTAACATCAACATCTTCTCGTCTCTCTTTGACATTCCTATGATCACCCATAAAGAAAAATTACAACACTCAATGCATTAATGCCATCTCCTACTATTCCACCATAAGACATCTTATCACTCATGCATGATGTTGGCCAATTACAATCACAAGTACAATATATCACACTAGAAAGAAAGATCTATTATGCTTTTATCGATAATAATTCATTCATGGCAATCCTATTCCAAAAATATTCACAACTCAACATTCCCTAAGGATTTCCTCATGCCTAAATTTACATGTTTTGATGGTACTGGTGATCCTCATCTACATCTTAAACATTATTGTCTATTTATGGATTCATATTCTAATGATCGATTGTTGCTTAAAGCCTTTCGCCATAGTCTTATAGATGACATTCTCTAATGGTACACACATCTACCCTCAAGATCTATTAGTACCTATTATGAGATGGAAGCAATTTTCTTTATCGATTCATAATCAACAATGGCCCTAGAGTCACATATGATCATATACCCGGCTTACATCGGGTAAAACAGAACCTTTTAATGATTACATTTTACGATTCAATACTTACATGCACCAATTAGTCTTCTAACCTACTGATTTAAAAAATCAATTCATATTTTATCGTGATTTTGATTCCAGCATTAAAGAAACGATTGCAATATGACACATGTGAATCATTCATACTCTTGTGTTATAAGGTCATTGATTTAGAACAGATCTCATTAATGTACATGTTATAGATCCTTCTCCTACCATTGTTATTGTGGCATCATCTAGTTCTTCTCCACTCCCATCTATTGGGCAACCTCCATGGTCTCCATCTCCATCTCATAAGCAAGTACAAACTTCTCCGTTGCATAAACATCCTTCATTTTCTCCTCCACGTAGGGCTACACCTTAGACTCTTCCTTGTGTTTCACATAAAGCATTACATTTTTCTCATCACGCTAGACCTCATGATGTGTTGTGTACATTACTTAATATACATTTTATTTACTTACCTTCTAACCAACATCATCCACCTCATCACTTGCAATGCCAATGTGATAGACCTTACTGCAATTATCATCGTATCATGACCGCCATCGTGATAATGACTTTTATGCCCTTCATGTTTTCTTACAAAAATCAAAAGAAAAGGGTGTCATTTCATTTGGCCCTCACTCTCATGAGTGATCTATATCTCCACTCCCATGTAGGCATGTTATCACTCTGGTTGATTTATCTCCTTCATCTATTTCTAAGGTTATTATTTGTCCATTGTTGTAAGTTGTTTCTCATGCACGTCCTCCATCTCATCTACCCACGCTTACACTATACCATCCATTGCATCATACTACCACTACACATTGGCTTCCATAGCCCTCGGCATCTCCACTTCCCACCACTACTCCACTCGACATTCAATTCAGCTCATACACTCATGTTGCTTTCATTCCACATGCTTCCACCACTCCACACTAGCTTGGTCTTTGGTAGGTGATTTCTATCACCTTACCCCTCGATGACACACTCGTGTTCTCATGGTTCTTACATGAATGTTAAGGGATCTTTTACAATAAAACCTCTCTCTTCACACGCTTTCGATTCATCTATCTAGCACACATTATCAAATCATTTCTCGATGACACACTCTTGCTTTATGGTTCATTATTGATTGCTAAGGGGTCTTATATAAATGAACCTTATCATCCATACACTTGGGGACATCAAAATTCTCTTCCTCCCCTTCATCATACTAACATGCACTTCATTACAATATTATGACCATCCCATACTCCTACACATTATTCATTTTTAATTTATCATTAATCATGACTTTATTCATACATGCAATACAATTTTTTGTAATCACATTACATCCATTATCTATTATCATATAGACTATATCATCATCACATTACTCGTTGCTCAACAAATATGCATTCTGAATCAATTCAACAAATACAAACAATACTTAAACACATCAGCCATCATATATAAGCAACAAAAATCAAATGAATCATACATCATTGTCACATCATCAAATCATCACATATCATCATCATATTGTAATGAATCCACTCATATATATCATTCATAATCATAGTTATAAAATATCTCATCACTAAAGGGAAACTCCCTACATCAATACATCAATACATATCATATATCATCATCGTTATCACTATCTAATACCATGAGATCTCTAGAATTAGAGGCTTCTCCGCTCACTCTGCGTCGTTGGTCATGACCTCTATATCTCTCTACTTGCCTACGCAATAGAGTAAGCTCAATAGAAAGCTCTTTGAAATGGCCCTATATCTCAATAAACCACGTAAATACATCTTGTGCTAGGGACCACCACCCACAACCTCTCTAGCTCACCGTGTCTCCTTGTGTGCCTTGTCCCTCTCGCTTAGTAGCACGGTACATGTCGTTGCTGCTATCGTAACTGGCTCGAAAAAATGGGCATGATCACCTGTAATATCATCTACATGCTCTAGCATGCCTCCACCCATGAGTATATCGGTGGGTACATTCCATGTCAATGTGCGGATAGATGTGTTCACAATTAGTGACCAATATGCATCACCTACAACCATAAGAAAAACACATTAGACAACAATGATCATTACACAACCAAGTAACAAATCATACAACATAACTATACAAATACTCATGCTCTTGTTATCACCACTACTACACCACTAGGTGCAAGTGTTTACCCCTCTACACCTCCTCCTCCGGGTGGTGTTCTTCCACTATCGAAAATACTAGAAATAAATATACCCACCGATGTGATTCCCACCATGCATGATATGCCTCGATGCACCCTACGTCATCCAAGTCTATCGACTCTATCACTGCACCAGCCTCATCTAGCCCGAGAGGTACTATCTATTCTCCCGTAAACCCTAGTATAACTCTAACCCTCCTCATTGCACTAATATATATAACCCATACATATGGTTATGGGGGAACGTCTAGGCCATACCAAACTATCATGAAACCCACTCAACCTAAAATAACTCAGCCACCCCTAGAAATCGATCCTCTAACCACATCATCTATCGTATGCATCGTAGCTCCACTACATCCTCTGGCCATCCTCTGTAATCTCGGTATGGCCTCCATATCACGGCCTCTGGCCCCATCCGATCTATCATCACTCTATAGGTGTCTATATCCATATTCCTCCCATGCACACCTACCCATCTCCCAAAAATATTTCGGCCTCACCACTCTCCCCGAGGTCCACCAACTAGCCTCAATACTGCAATATGTTCATAGGCCCATACATGCAACAATGTAGTAGCTCCAATACCACCCTCATGCTCCTCATGTGTAAATCTGTATAGATCCCTATACAGTGGGCCAACACACATCATGCCCAAGCATACCTAGTGCTCTCCTCCTCTATCTCGATGACATATATCATGCATCTTATATAATATGCCTACACCACCACCCTCCACTGCAATCGATGACGCTATCACCACGGAAATAAACTTCCAATCGCAGAACCCTTGATCTCATAATAACATCTAGGCTAATATGCGCCTCGGTCAAAACTTGAGTCCCCATAAAATACTGCCTAGAGCCCTCATCTTTCTCTACATATCATCCACTTATAACCTTGTACCCTCTCACTAACAATAGGTGATCGCAGTATGCGATACACATCCTCCAATGTGACTATCATCTCCCATGTAGGTAACCAAAAGGTGTAAGTATTTTCACACCACCTATCACTTAAAGTTGTAAGCATAATCATATTATGGGGCACATCCCACATCCTCGCTATGTGTCACACGCCGAATGGTCCAGAACATCTCACTCATCATCTGATAACCCCAAAGCCAAGTAATGTACTAAAATGGTGGCCACCATAAACTCTCTCGAATGGATGTCCCTCTACACACCACAAAACAACAATAAACACGACATTAGAACATCATACATATATAAAACTAACCACCTACAACATCAACACACATCAATTTTTACATCTAAAGTACTCTGACTCAACGTAGTGCTTTAGGCATGGGCGCCACATATAGGGGCTCCAGGGGTCACCCAGAGCAGACACTAGTGCCCATGTTTGGGTACTCCTATCCCGAAGGTCATTAGCACCTTCACCGCTCTTGTCCAAGTCCAAAACGCCTAGAAATTCAAAAACGAAAATTCATAATGTCAACACATTTTCAAAAAGAATCACGCTTACTAGCTCTCAGCATGTCGCACACGATGCCACGTCTGTCACTACCATCTCGAATCAACTCGGTTGAGGTGATCTAACTTGCGGCATCCTCACACACTCAAAGCTCACTATCAAACTCACGCAAAAGACAAATGAGTTGCCTAATCACTTTATCACATTACTATTTATAGTAATTTTCCATTATTCACTTTACTATAGTCATTCTTCGCACTCATTTTCTCAACTAATACACATCGCACGATTTCCCTCATATCTTGAGCATCCTTACTCCAATTTCAATCTTGTCATTTGCATTATTCTTTTTAGAATTCCTCCTACTATTGTATCATACACATTACACACACAATATTTCTCCTTGACATTGTTTTATACTCAATATACACACACTTTTTCCATATCTCTCATACATTATCCATTACATCATTATGCACTTACTTTCAGCTCAGCATTTGTTCTCATTATCACTTCCCCTTTCTCCGAAAGGGGGGGCATACAATTGGGGTCATCCTATAATTCCCCTTACACCATTATGTGATCAAGCTACATTTCTAATTCATCATTATCAAAAAATCATACACCATGTGACATTTCACATCACTTTCTAGCGATTCCCCCTAATGACCTAACTTGGGGGAAACAACCATAAAATCTCTCCATGAGTAACCAATCAATCAATCACATACACTCCAATCTCTACAACAATCAAAATTACATCAACCAATCAACATGAACACAACACATTTATTCTCCTAGATGACCTAACTTGGGAGTTATATCACCACTTTCCCAAATGACCTAACATGGGAAGTTATTCTACATTTTGTGACTGCTTCCAGATGACCTAACATGGAATCCAACACATACACATTGTGGCGACACCCATGAGTGGGGGCAATGAGACGTCATTTCCTTTCCTATACTGCTCCTATATGGGTTATCACGTTTGATCGAAAATTGGATCCAAAATCAACAAAATTTAATCTTTGTCCATCTGCAATAGCTAGATCTTTTGAGGATGTAGTTAAATTTGGAGAGTAAAACTAGACCTCTCTCCCTACACTCTTCCTTTGGCGGAAGGACGCCCAAATCCTCATTTTTTTAAACATGCAATTAGGTTGGGAACATACTCCCTTCCCCATCACATCTTCATCAACAAAAAAAAATTGAAATCTCCAATCATTCAACATCACAATCATCAATCTTGCTTAGTGCTCCTCATAATGGTCCCACGTCTCTCATTATGTCACACATGGATCAACACGTTGATCCATGGTTCTCCACGCTATATGTTCTCACTCAAAGTACTTCTACTACAATCTTCGCATACTTCAAAGGAAATGGACTTCTTCGACTTCTCATGTATGCATCTTTATCTACTTTATGTTACTCGAGCTTTCGCTCACCAACATAAAGTGGGGGCAAATGCATAGACACAAAATCATGCACTTACTACTATTATTATACCACCAAGTATGTTGTTTTATATATGGATCTTGCGTAAGAAAAGTATTCAATGATGACCCATTCCATAGTCCATCTGCTTGTCTTGTTAGTTTTCAATATTTTTTTATCTTTCATACTTCTCACTCATACACTTCCGAGTTTTGGTCAGTCTAAGGGATCCTTATCTGTCAGTTCTCACTCATTTGTCATTATTGGTCTCTAGAAACTAGCGCCCGAGTGTTATACGGTAGCACCAGTGTGCTCCCATCCATCATGGGCACCCTTGTCCTCTTTGTATTTTATCTTATTTTTTGACATTTGAGGTCGGTATTTTAGATTTTCCTCTCATCTCTCGAGGTACTAGTTGGCATGTCAGGTCATTAGTGTTGAAATTCGAACAAGAGATCCTTATATAAACACAACATACATACCATTATATGGGTGGAATATTCTTATCAAGGGATAGTTATCTACATAGAGCAAGGGACTGCATTTGGGCTATTACTCTGCATACACACTACATAGGAAGGGGAGTTCATTCTATTCCATCCACACATTTACATTTTTATCTAGTTATTTCTTGCTATCTTGGCGTCATTGGCGTGAGGGAGACCTAGGAGCACTATTGCACACACAAGCACATAGAACTACATTGGGTCTGAGATGTAGTGCAACACTCAATTATAAGTCCACCATTGTGGTGTTGAGGACAATCTGACCCCTCATTATGCATCTTTCTTTTTAAGTATTTGATGTCATTTTGAGGGTTTTGCAGGAGGATCTTTGTGTGCAGGTTTACAGTACCTCGGCGATCCAAGTGTGACATACACTTAAAAAAGGTGAACAAGTGTGAATCCCTAGTGACCATATCGAAACTAGGTTCCTACCTTTTCTAGACCCATGCGCCCAAAAACAAGACCAATGTGCCCACGAGCGCCCCAATCCCTCTCCAAGCGCTCTAATCCAACCGGTTTCACCTCTACTGCATTTTTCTATGGTTCGTTGCAATGGTCTGTTCTTTTATTTCCTCACACTGTTTAGTCCCATTTCACTACGAGGTAAGCAAAATCAAGGTAAGTGCCTTATCCCTCTTATTTCCTTTCATTAATAAAATTAAATAATTGTTTAGCATTCATATTTTATTTTATATCATTTATATCATAGCCATGCATTCGATTTTAATCAAATAATCGATTTTATTGAATCACTTACTATTTCAAGGAAACATTTTAGATTCTTTTGTTGTGAACAAGGATGCATCGGCCAATCAAGTTTGTAATGAAAAATACATGATCTAACCTACAAGGGAATGTGAGCACTAAGTGACATGTATGTGTAGAAGCATGGGCAAGAGGAAAGAAAACCATTTAAGTGACCCAAATATGTGGCGATAACATTCCTACGAGGTTGGTATAAACCCAATGTGATGTCCAATTCATCATGAAAGAAGCAAAGACCATGGCATGAAACAATGACAGGGAGCTAGAGCTTGAGAAACAAAAACATCAAACTTGGTATTATGTGGCGTGTAATCAACTTGAGGCTTGCCCCCTTTGGTGTGGGTTATCATGTTTGTCCTTGGTAAGGTACTAAGCCTCTCCTCGTAATGTAAGTAGGAGCCTGGATTTGTTTAATTTTCACTAGTCCTCTGCATAAACATTCTTGTCATGACATTTTTGTTGCCCTTGCAATCTATAGTGTTGTTGGAGGTATGCTAACATGAATAGGCTTCCACTAGTTGTTACGACAACCTCAACTACTTTTACGCAATAAGCAAAGTTTGTAACATGATGCAATGGCAAGGAGCCAACGCTCAAGCAAAGGTACATTGAAATTTGTGCATTGTGTTTTGTAATTAACTTGAGGCTTGCCCCCTTCGGTGCGGGTTGTCATGTTTCCCACAGAAAGACACTTGCCCTCTCCACCATTCGCCTTTGGATGGCCAAGATGTTGCATCATTTCCACTAGCTACCTCATCCATAACATCTCGTCAACCTATGTGATAGGCATGCATAAAAGCTTGAATGAAATGAAATCAATCTATTCGATATAGAAAATATGTATATATAAATGTTAAGAATCTAGAATGTTGAGGAGGATGTGTCAAATACACATCCATAAGGAAAACTCTAGCACTTATATTTGTTATTAGCTACACGAGTGTGGAGAATGGCCTATAAAGATAACATAAGATTACTTAGCCTACCTTGTTTTGTTATTATCAAATTCAACTACTATAATGGCTCGAGATGGAATGTCAAGTTTCCTGTACATTTCCATGTCTCTAAAATATCCTCCAACACACACAACTAAATCCCCACAGAAATTGCCATGTGCTCGACTATCCACAAAATACAAGGGTCGAAATTGCAAAAAAAAAAAAAAACATGATGAGTATTGATCAATAAGGCCTTACGATCCGAGATGTCCCAATAGTACATTGCCTCAACGATTTGTGCACCACACATTGTTTCCCCTTTAAACGATTGACATAAATGACACGAGGTTCATATGTGTCTTCTCATAAAAAGAAGAATTACACATGTATTCCCTAAACATTTTTCGACTCCAATATTTCAATCCTTTAATTTTACTTCTTCAACACATCCCCTTCAACATCTCTATTACACCATTCACCTAAGATTGTTAGTTTATTTTTAAAATTTGAGTGACTCGGATCCTTCCTTGCCCACGCAAGTTCACATCTTAATGGACACTTTAATACATGAAATATTGAGCCGTCCAAAGAGATTTCGGAAATATAATATAAGAAACAATTAAAAACAACTAAGAAAGCAAATATATAATACAAAGGTCACGAATTTTTATGTTCTTTGAAGATAATGTAATACAATTGTTAATGTTATCACTTAGCATGGGATAAATATAATTTAAAACCCGGAATGGAGATCGATATAATATTTTACCTTGATATGCCTATTTTACTTGTTTATTGTTTCATATCTAACATGTAAATGGCATTGTTTTTTTTTTAAATTATTGTTCTGTGTTGGGCATAATTTCGTTTTAGTAATGTACTTAAATAAATTTTATAAAGGTTTTAGCAATTTACTTATTGAGGATTTAGTTCTCTCAAGGTTAACATACTTAACTCGTTACCTCATTCACAATTCTTCTAATAAATATTGTGCTTTATAAACGATTCTTACAGAATTACAGAATCCTTTAATTCATTTATTTATATGAGTAATGGTTTTTATATGAATTGAATTATCATATATTTTAATGAATTAATTGTGTAAGTTACATTGACTGAATTGTGTTGGACAAAATATTTGTGAAAAATAAATAGGTTCTACATTCTACCGAACCTAAATTTTATTATATGGTTATAATACTATGATTTTTTTTTAACTTCTCAAAACTTTAAAAAAAAAAATTAAGTAGTAATCAAATAAATGTTAAATTAGAAATTACAATCTGATATTCAAATAAATATAAAATTAATTATTAACAACTTATGGATATTACAATCTTCCACCATTCCTCATGACTGTCATAAATTAATTATTAACTCATGGATATTACAATCCTCCATCACTATTCATGATTGTCATCGTAAAACACCTCGGATGTAATTAACTCAAAACTATACAATATAATCATAGATTTTATGCTTTCACAATCAATAAAATCAAATAATTTTTTGACTAAAAATTATATATGAATTTTTCTGTCGACGTTTCATATCATCTCCCATGATCCATAATCAGAATGAAAAGAGTAATCAAAATAAAAAAATAATCTTATAAACCAATTCAAATTAAAAACACTTATAATATGAAAGATCTAATAATCCCACCAACATTTTTAATTACCAACATTTTTTCTTTTTAAATATTTTTGACTGAAACTATGAATCGACATAGACACAAATGAGACCAATACAAAAATACAAGGGAAAAAAATCATTATCTCATGAAATTTTGTGTCATTTTATATTATTCTAGCGCCCCCAAACCCAAAGTAGCCTCTGATCAGTTTTTTCAATTGACCATGAATTCTTTTTAGTGGTGGAAAATGTGTTGGGAATGGATATTGGAATGCCAGACTGTCCATGCCTATGCAAACTTAAGAATATTTATTAAAAAAACTTGGTGAGCATATATATATAATTCAAATGCATTGAATGGAGAAAAGTGGGACAGTGTGCTTTCCTTGGTATACACCCTCTGCTCGAAAAGGTATTTGATGCGAATGGACTTTGAGGCGTGCACGTGCACCTCGTACCTATACACGTTTAGCATATTGTACTAGTTTCTAGTATCTACACGTTTGGTTTCCCAACTACTTATTCCCTACAACTTACTTGCTTGTTTCCATAAAGAAGACATTGTTTGGAATTATAAATACATTCCTACGTTATATATATGTATATATGTGAATAATTGGTATTAAATTTGAAATATCAAAAAAAAAAAAATTGTGAATGTGGACACCTAATTTTATTATAGGATCTGTTAATTGTTGCGATGTTAGTGTATTTGGGTGTTATTAATTATTGGTTGAAGTTAGGCTTTTATGGGTTTGTATATATTTGTGTCATTGTTCTTTTTATTAAGGATCTCATTAATTGTTGCGGTGTTAGTGTATTTGGGTGTTAATAATTAATGGTTAAAGTTAGATTTTTATGGGTTTGTATATATTTGTGTCATTGTTCTTTTTATTAAGTTTCATTGACGGTTTCCTCTTATGTTGAGCTTCTTTATGTGTGTTTTTATCATTTTATATCTCATGCGATTGTAGTTTTGCTGATACTCTCTGGTTTTCTCCCCTCTAATTTCGATTTTTAGGAGCTTATACCATTTTTAACAAATAATGATCATTTTCACACCATGCAAAATTGGTCGCTTCTACCACAATTGGTTCATTTGCTCTTTTAGTCACCTTTCATGTTGACCCTATTTTGTTGCGATTTGTATCTTTATTGATCGACTTTCTCCCCTATTCCATGTTGGCTTACGTGACAATAGGACCCTAATTTGATATAAATCTATAAATACAAAGGTGCACTCGTACATCTAAGGACAAGGAATCAACAAAATATAAGAGGTAAATGTACATTGAGTTATTTCCTTTGCACTAGAGAGACATTCAAGAGAATAATCTATATTTCTATTTTGGAAGCATCTACATAGCAAAAGACTAGGTCAAACATTTAGAGATGCATCCTAGTTGATACAAATTGTTGCACACATGCAAAGATAAGGGATTGAGATATATGACTTGGTTGAATTTGCATGAGTGTTGGTTACGATTTTGTTCAAATAGATGGTGATAATAATAATTTAGAGGGATAAAAAGTTCCCCTTTATATCCCTTGATTTTTATAAAGAGTTGAGCACAAATTACGATTTTTACAAAGGAAACCGATTTCTACTTGATTCACACATGATCTAAATATCCTAAGACACTCTTTCACATATTAGGGCACACCAAATGCAATCATCAACTATTGAAGTTACCTTCTATATTACATGCACAAATCCTGATTTAACAAGAGACACCCATTTGTTCATAGTGCAAAAATAGTCATAGAATTTTCACAATTTGATATTTCTAGGAGACATTCATGTTGAGTCTTGAATATGTTTTCATCAATTTTACTCTAATAGAAAATCATAGAATACCAAAAAAATCGATTACCTTACGAAGCCTAAAATCCTCTAAAGAATATACTCTTTTATCATTTTACATTATTATGATTATTAAATATGATTTTTTAAGTTTTATCTTAAACACTTTATTTCATGAAATTAAGTTTAATTTACTACATTATTTTGAGATTACTTAATTGCACAATTTAGGTGTGGTTAGTTTAGTGTAACTGTTAGCTAAGACCAATTTTCACACCTAAATTTTGATGAACCTGCACTCATTGAGCACCCAACTAAGGGTTTTATAGTTAAACCCTACTTAACTAGTATTTAGCTTTGGTTTTCACCTTTTGTATATCCTTCTAATTTTCGGTTACATCCACTACAACATTTCAACTAATTCAATCAATCTAAATTTGTAAATAATAAGGCACATTAGAGTCTCCATTATTTTTGCACAAAAATTGAAAATGTGAATCATGATTAAGTAACATTAACATCATACGACATTAAGGTTGTTCAAATGTTGGTTGATGGGTTTTAAACAATATGTGCAGTGAACTGCCTAACGTGTGCTAGATCCGGAAGTGTGATACTTCCTAGATGGTTGTCAGTCCACTGTTTAAGACAATTTAATGTGGGAAATAAAGTAAATCCTATCGTAGTTTGAAATGATTTAGGTATCTCACTTAAAACACAATAAGAAAGATCTAATCTAACAGGCTAGGTTAAAATAAGATCCAAAGGTCAAGTAACTAGTTCTAGGTCTCTGCAGGTCTGACAGAAGTCTCAGGTAGATCACAGGTGAATGAGGGTGATGTAGAATTAGGTGGATAGGTCATTGTTTTGGGTTGTATGGGAAAATACAGAAATGATGCCGGTTAAGGGTGACCGACGGCTGGTTGGGTGTAACCGGCGCGATTCCTGTGGAAAACTTGGGAATGCCACAGAATGAGTTTTGGGTCTCCTTTGTGATTACAAAGGACTTTGGTTGGTCGAATGAGGTATTTGGTAGCTTGGGTGGGATTTAGCGAGGTTTTAATGGGTATATGGAGGGGGAGTGTTGAAGGAGGTCAATGGGTGGCTAGGTAAACAATAGGTGATAATATAATAATGAAATGAAATGAACCAGAGAAGTATAACATTTTACTTACTTGGATTCTAGTCTGATGCTGTGAATGAGGGATGGAGGTGTTGGTAAGAGGTTGAAGGCTGCAGGTGATCACCAATCATAGGAGAGCTTCTGCATGGGCTGCATGGGCATTCCTTTTGCTTGGTTAGATCGATCATTATTGGGGTGAGTGTTGGATGGTTGTGTAGAAAAAAATGCTTGATCTCCTTCCTTGCATGCGTGTTCTCACTGAAATTCACTCTCAGAAGATGTGATATCTCTCTGGAATGTGCTAATGTTTGCCAACTTTTTCCAATCTTTTCCAACCTTGAAAATAAGGTTGTTTTGGGGTTAAAAGGGTAACAATGGTGGTTCTGCCAGCCTAACCGGTGATGGTTAGGGGTAACCGGCGTCGGTCAAGGTGGGATTTCCTAGGTTTACTAAACTAAGGAGATCCTCTTGATTTTCTCGGATCTCATGTCATTAACCCATGGATTAAACTGGAAGCTTCTTGTAAGCATGCGGGAATGTGGTTAGAGAGAATGTAGGCATTGATTTTTAGGGTTTTGGTAAGTCTTAGTTAGTTATGGCAACTTACTAAGAATAGGTCTTAGGGTGAGTTGGCTTGATGAGGTGTCTAGGTGAGGTGTATATGTGGATATTATCTAAATTAAGATATTTAAATAATAAATATGGTGAGGATAATGAATTAATTTAATTAAATTAATTAAATTAATATTAGTGAGGTGAAGGGGGCTATGGCTAGGTTAATGTGATGAAGGGTGTTTATTTGTCGAGGGACCAAAGGGGAGTGTGACCTAATTTTAGTGTCTACATTTTGCCCCTTTTTGTTGCATAGCTTGTATTGGTAAGTGATGCTAACAAAAATAAGATGTGGTTGCCCCATGTGTGGGTGAAGGTGATCCCCTCAAACCAGGAACTGATGAGGGCGAAGGAAAAAGTGGTGAGTGGTTTGATAAAAGGTAAATGTGAGAAAGGGAAGGTGGGGAATGGGGAAAAAGGGTTAAAGGTCTACTCGGGAAATCGAGGTAATGGGTCAGGGTCAAAGGTAGCAACAATCAAACACACACACATGTATAAACTACAGCACGCTACTACTAGGTTGAAGAGTAGGAAAACTCTACATTGTCTAAGGTCGATAGGTTTATCCAAATGAGGTTGAAGTGATTCCGGTATCCAAGGTATAGGATATGGTCAGGAAACACAACATAGGTTAGGTGCAGGAATGTTTAGGTATGTTCGGTACACCAAAGGTAGGGTCAGGATAAATGGTCATGGAAATAGGCTAGGTAAGGTCATTAGGTCAACAACACAGGTAATAGTGCCACAAGGTATAGCGAACACATGAGGTCAAAGGTCACTAGCGATGGTCCAGGTCCAAATATCTAGGTCACGACATGGGTAAGGCCAAGGTAGGGGTAAAATAATGAGTCCCCAAAGGAGGAAAAAGGGAGGTAGTAAATGATGAGGTCGGAAGGTGAGGTAAATGGTTTGGGTAAAGGTGGGGTGGGGTAAATGATCAGGGTGAAGGTTGGGTGAGGTAAAAAAAAGGAGGTAGGGGTAGGGTAAAAGGGTAAAATTTAGGGCAATGTGCAGGTGATGGTGAGGTGATGCCGTCGAAATGGATAGATAAGCGATGTCGGTATAGGTCAGGTCGAATGATGGGTAAGGTAGGGTAGACATGTGACGTGTTGGGTCAAGGGTAACCGACGTCGGTTAGGTCGGGTTTGTTATAAAAACAAAAAAATCCATGTTTTTTTTATTCATTTGTCATTTAGCTAAGTGAGAAAATGACAAAAAAGAGAAAAGAGAGAAAAGTGTCTAGATGGAGCGAGCATTGAGTTGGTGGTGTGAATGATGGGTGATTGGGTGGTGAGAAGCGGGTCCACAGGATCAGTGAGAGGATTTGATTGGGTAGAGGTTGTGGGTAGTGATTTGGTTATGGCGGAGGCCAGAGAGGGATCGGGGGGCCACCGGTGTAGTGGCCAGACATGCCACCGAGATGACGGCAAGTGTGATGAGAGGTAAGCACCCTACTCTAGGTGTATTTGATTAGATAGATTAGGGGAGTAGTAAATTGTTTTTGTAGTTTTGGTTTTTTTTTTTTTTTTTGTGGGTGGGAAAAGATTAAATTTGGGAATGGGGGAAAAGTGGGTAAAAAGAGGAATGGGGAGGGTAATAAATGGGATAGGGGGTGGGTGGAGGTGCAAGGGTAGTTTAGGTCATTGTAGGTGGGTAAAAGGGGCAAGGGGAGGTTTTTTTTAGAAAGGGGGTTTGGGGAATCACGAGTTGTTACCATATATGACAAAGTGACCGTCGTCGTCGTTGAATTTGGCGCGTCGGTAAGTTTGAACCGGTATCGGTCACCAAACCAAATAGGTGACCGATGCTGGTTAAAGGGTGACCGGGGTCGGTTAGGTTGAACCGTATCGGTCACCAAATAGGTGACCGATGCCGGTTAAAGGGTGATGGGTCGGTTAGGGGCAACCGACACCAGTCGGGTTTTGGGGACACGGGTCAAAAAGTGATGTGGGCTAGGTGGTTGAGATGGGTAGGGTGAAAATAGGTTGTGGGAAAATGATAGTAGGTGAGTATGGGTATGGTAAATGTAGATTAATGTTTTGTTTGTATTGGATGCAGGGGAGAGATCAGCTATGCATATGCGGGATAGGGTTCCACCTCTATTGGTGATAGTACGTGGTGCAGCGACCCCGGAGGAGGAGCTGCAACATGTGGAGGTAGTTGGCTTGAGTGGAGTTCGATGATATCGACATGTAGTCTAGGAAGCCCTAGTTTTGATGGTCACGCTCATCGATAGATGGGATTCCATGACCAACACGTTCCACCTGCCGATGGGTGAGATTACTATCACCCTGGAGGACATGTTCAGATTCTACGGTTACCCATATTGGGTACACAGGTCTACTCTGTCTCCTCTGAGGCCTCAGAGGAGCTGATTGTGACTATTTTTGGAGAGGGGATGGCCGAGCTGAGATTCCATAGTGCCAGCTTGAGCTATGGAGAGATGTACCTAGCCCATCCGAGGAGACGAGGCTAGTCATTCTTTTGATGGAGGCAGTGTGTTGCTTTGCACTGCCAGATGCAGAGGGTGGATTTTTCCCAATCATTGATGGGGTACTCCATGATATGATGATAGAGGAGACCCACTTTTCCTGGGCACCAACATTCTTGGTGCAGTTATATAGGGAGTTGTGGGCATATGGGTGGTACGCAAGTTCAACTATGTTGTACATTTTTACTGCACTCTTTGGGCATATGAGCACATAGTTTGTGTGTAGCCTATAGGGATGCCCCGAGTAGATGCATTCCCACCAAGATTTGTGTGGGTGGGGTATAGGAGATGGGTGTTGGCTATTGGAGAGTGGAGATCTGAGAGGCCCACACATGATGTGGCCTATTTCCGGTAGTTACTGGAGGGTTTGTCAGAGTGGACATTATCTGGAGGCCATATGTGGGATTCCCCTCATATAGGCATATGCACGAGGAGCTAGCTGAGCTCCAGCTGGTGAGATGGATACAGGGTCACCATGTCGGGAGTACGAGATGATCCCGGTGGATAGAGTCGGTGGCAGTTTGGGATTTTACAGGACGTACCTCTACCCTTCCCATAATACTGGAGAGATGACGTGGAGAGGCCCTTACCTCTACCACAGCTACAGTGCCCACAGGGTAGGAGGAGCAGGTAGTGGACCGGATGATAGATGATGTCGGGGTCACAGATAGGTACAGATAGTGGTGGGTGGCTCACTTATGAGCCATACCACCCAGACCGGGGCAGCCGGATCTAGCCACCATCACGGTGTAGAGAGACATGCCCTACAGGGGCAGGTGGCTACTCTCATTACCCAGTTGGGTATACTACGACACACAGTGAGAGCTCGAGGTAGAGTAGCTACGTGTGTAGTGGCTGGTCTGCAGGCCCGAGATGGGCTGGTGGAGGAGATGGAGATGGAGAGGAGGGTGATGGTCGGTGGTGGCCTTACGGCTCAGGTGGCAGGTTTACAGGGCTAGTTGGCCATAGCCCAGGCACATATTGGGGTCTTACGAGCCCGAGATACGAGCACAAGGGCAGTAGGGGGCACCACCACGAGCACACGGGACGGGTCCCGGTTCACAGGAGGGGGGAGGGGGTCCCGTGGATAGGTAGGGGGAGGCCTGAGACCTATGGGACCACCACAGACCATGCCTATATCCAGGTTACGGGATGCCCTAGGTGAGGCTAGATATTATCAAGACCAGCTGATGGCGGTGGGATAGACTTCATATCCTATGCCAGTAGTACGAGCACACACAAGGCATCTAGTGAGAGGATGAGATCCCACTCACTCACAAAGTGTGGAGAGCACGAGGTCGGCGAGCTCGAGGCCGAGATCGGGCGAGAGGCTACCAGCACACGGAGACCAGCTCCAGTTGAGGTGCAGCAGGGGACCCAGGAGGCCAAGGGTATAGGTGATACAGAGATGGAGGACATCCACCGAGATGCCTGATATGTGGCACCTAGTTTTTGATGTATGATAGTCTTTTTTGTGATATATACCGGCCTGCGTGTTGAGAGATAGTTGTATTTTTTATCACATACCGGCTTGCGTGCTAAAGATAGTGAGGATGTATGAGAGGTTTTGTATATTTTGAGCATATACCAGCCTACGTGCTGCGAAGAGATTTTGTATTGATTCATTATTTTATTGTATATATGAGACCGGCCTGCGTGCCGATGACATTTTGTATTGTGTATCGGCCTGCGTGCGATGATTTGAGATGATGGACATGAGGAGATAGCCATGTATATTGTATGGAGATACACATTTATTTATATGATGAGATACATGATATTTTTTTTTGATTTGTTGATGTGGTGATGAGATTTTGATTTATTGGTGCATTGATGAGATTTTGATTTGTTGTTTTGATATAGATGGAAATTAGGTGAGTTAGGCATGATGGAGTTAGGTTGGTTTAGGCATGGATCGAGTCAGGTCTTAGGCATGGATCGAGTCAGGTCATAGTTATGGTTGAGTTAGGTTTAGGCATGGTGGAGTTAGGTTTATTTAGGCATGGATCGAGTCGGGTTTAGGGTGGATCGAGTTAGGTTTAGGCATGGATGGAGTTAGGTTTTAGGCATGGATCAGTTAGGTTTTATTAGGCATGGTTGAGTCGGGGTTTTTAGGCATGGATCGAGTTAGGTTTAGGCATGGTTGGAGTCGAGGTTTTTTAGGCATGGTTGAGTTAGGTTTATTAGGCATGGTGAGTTAGGTGCGTATGGTGGAGTGATTGGTTGTGATTCATTATTTTATGCAATGAATGATAATATGGGTCATATGTGAGATGTGGTATAATCTATGCATAGTGATGATAAAGAAATGGTAGGTGTAATAAATGTATGTTGTGATAAGGATTAAAATATGAAGCAACTTGTTATGTATGTGGTTTAATTTCCAATGTTGGGTATAAAAGGGAAACTAAGTGAGGTGTGATGTAATGTGAGGAACATGGAAGATGAATTGTTTAGGGTAGAGAATGGCCGAGCTAACCTCCAAGGGCCCCATGCCCTCGGAGTGTTGCCTACATAGTCCCGTGAAAAGGGACCTCAGGCCGATGTAGTTCTCCCATGAGCTAGGGAAGAAGATGAGGAGGTATGAAAATGAGTTAGTAGGTTTTAGGCATGGTGTGGGTTTAGGTTTGTTAGGTGTGGGTGGGTTATAGGAAAATTAGTGTAAGTGATGTCAATGGTGATTTTGAATGTGGGAAAAGAAGAAGATAGATTACCCCAAAAGTAAGAATCGAGGACCAAGTCCTGTATAAGGTAATCAAAATGTAAACAAGGATGGCTAAAAGAGAAGAGGGGGCAATAAAGCCACCTGATTGGTGAGGATCATACCGAGTAGATCACACCTTGAAAGAGGTGATGAACGTAAGACCCTAAAGACATTGCATGATTGATTGTTCTACGGTGAAAAGTAGTCACATGATCACCAAATGTCATGGTTTCCGAGAGGTCCCTTGAGGCAGTAGGAAATGGGAATGGGAATGGTAAGAAGGGTGAAAGGTAGTTAATTTTTATATGGTGTAGGTAGCATGCGCTTGGGCAAGAGAACCTAGGTCACAATGGGCAAGTCCATGACTAAAAGGTTTGTTGTTTTGACTTATAGTTGAGATAGACTGATCGATGTGGGAAGTCTATATGGGATGAAGAAAATGTAACTCCTTGAGGTCTTCGTGAAGTTGATCGATGCGGGAAGCTTCGGTTGCTCTCGTCATTTTTTTAAAGAGCTTTACATAGTTGTCCTTCGAGGGAGCAGTCTATTTATAGGAGCCATTGTCGAGAGGAAGATGTCCTTTTGAGGGAGTCATCTTTTGAGTGGAAGTTTGACTCAAGGAGTTATATCCCATGTGAGGGCTTTGAAGTCATGGACAAGACCAAGGTGAGGATAGGACTCTCATGTAAAAGGCAAGGTGAAATGACCATGGGATCTCATCTAAAGGTAGATGAAAAGTATCCATGAGAATCATGCTATGTGCAGTGTCATGGTACACATATTCAAGAGAAGATAACAAGTGATGGGTACTCACATGATTCTTGTTTAATCATTGGTGAGGTGTATGAAGTGGATAGCACTCAAGGGATGAGCATGGAAAGAGACAAAGGGTGAGGTAGGACTTAAAAGTCAACAATAGAATGGTCAAAGATGCAAGGCATTAAGGGGCTCAGGTTCGGGTTTACCATCAGTGAAGATAAATGATAAGCACCTGATCCATAAGTATGAGTCACGATGTATGGTCCAAGCCAATTAGGAGAAAATTTTCCCGTTTTTTTTTTTCTTTAGTTACATGTTGATTTTCTTTTAGGACAAGGTCACCGACTTGGAAGGTTCGTGCATGGACACATTTTTCATAGGCACGTTTGATACGTTTTTGTAAACTTGAAGGTGATCCAGAGCATTAAGATGACATTCATCTAATAACTCTAGCTGTGCTAAATGGTCTTGATGAAAAAGTCATCATCATTGAGCATGTCATGGAGAGAAATGTGGAGTGAGGAATCTTGGACTTCGAGAGGTAGAACACCTCTTTACCATAGACCCAGAGAAAAGGGTGTGGCCGCAGTGGAAGTGTGAATACTAGTGCGGTATGCCCACAGGGAAAAAGGAATGTGTATGCCAATCCTTCCCAGTATCATTAACCACTTTCATAAGAATTTTGTTTAGGGTTTTGTTAGTGGATTCGGCTTGGCCATTGGTTTGTGGGTAATAAGGTGATGAGAAACTAAGTTGAATGCGAAGGCGTCACATAGTTTTTGCAATGTTTTGTTTTTGAATTGTTTTCCATTGTCAGTGATGAGGTGATGAGGAACACCAAAGTGAAAAATGATGTGATGATTGATAAACTCACATATTTTCTCAGCTTTCATGGAGATGAGTGGTATGGCTTCCACCCATTTTGTATAGTATTCGGTAGCAGTGATGATCCATTGATGGCATTGGGAAGAATGGGGGTTGATCTCTCTCGACAAGATCCAAACCCCATTGAGAGAAGGGCCAAAGGTCACGGGTGACCTGTAAGGCATGATTGGGTGTATGATGAAGATTGGCATGTTGTTGGCATTTTACACAATGTTTGACATAGTCACAACAATCATGGTTAAGGGTCGGCCAGTAATAGCCTAGGTGAAGAATACGCTTAGCAATAGCAAGGCCACTGAAGTGACCTCCACATATGCCATCATGAACTTCCTTAATGGTATAAGGAATTTCAGAACTTGTGAGGCATCGTAAGAGAATACCATCAAAGCCACACTTATAGAGTCCCCCAGGATGACGTAATGAGAGACCTTTTTAAGGAAGGTGTTGTCCATTATGGGTGAGATCAAGAGGTAAGATGGAGAGAGAAAGGTAGTCGGAGTATTGTTTGTACCAAAGGTCACTCGGGTCGGAGGTGATGGTTCCGATGGAGTAAACATCATGAGGTAAATAAGAAGGTGATTGGAGGCATTGTATGGTGACAAATATTTTAGAATCGGTGGGTGAAGCGGGTATTTGGGAAGCTAAGCAGGCCATGGTATCTAAATTTGTTGGTTGAACGTGGGATGGTTTGAAGGGTGTAACGGTCAAAGGTGGTCAAAAGTACATCTACATGATGTTTATACTTTTGAAGTATCTCGTTACGACATTGGTATATACCATTGACTTGGTTTATGACCAATTGAGAATCACCAAAGATGTTGATTGATTTGACATCTAGGGCATAGGTGGCTTGAAGACCTAATACGAGTGCTTCATATTCGGTGATATTGTTTGTGCATTCAAAATCTAGTTTGAAAGACAAAGGCATGGGTTCACCATCAAGAGGAATGAGGATAATACCAGCCCCACCCCCACGCTTGACACTTTGAACCATCGAAGAAGAGTGTCATTTGGTAAGGGGTTCATCCAAGGAAAGGGTAGCAATTGACTCATCTGAAAGTCAAAATTAGAGGGTTGATCCCGAAAATAGGTGTGTCGGCCAATTGGTCGGTGATAGCTTGGCCCTTGATGGACTTTTGATGAATGAATTTGAGGTCAAGATCAGCTAAAAGCATAAGCCATCATGTGGCACATGCTGATTTTGATAAGGTTTGGCATACATGAAGTGTAAGGGGGTCGGTGTTGGTCACAACATAGGTTTTGTGGTTAAGTAGGTAATGAATGGAGTTTGGTGGCAATGAAAACTAAGGCTAAGAAAAATTTTTTGGGATGGGTGTATCGGGTTTCATAGTCCAAAAGAGTATGGCTTATGTAATAAACCACCTGCTCCCTATGTTGTTCATCGCGATGAGCGAGCATGGCTCCCAAGGAATGATCGGTAGCTGAGATGTATAGGTAAAAAGGTTGATCGTCTTTAGGTGGAATGAGTATGGGTGGTTGGAGAAGGTATTGTTTTAAGGCCTCAAAATCTTTGTGGTAGTCATCATCCCATTTAAAGGAGACATCCTTCTTGAGCAGATGATGAAATGGTTGGCACCGATCCGATAATTGTGAAATGAAATGGTGAATAGAATGCAATTTACCTTGCAGGCTACGGAGTTGTCTAAGGTTAGTAGGTGGAGGCATTTCGAGAATGGCCTTGACTTTAGCAGGGTCAACTTCTATACCACGTAGGGAAATGATAAATCCCAGGAGCTTTCCTGAGAGAACCATGAAGACACACTTCTTTGGCTGAAGGTGAACACAATATTTAATGAGGCGGTCAAAAATGGTTTTTAGGATGGTAAGGTGCTCGGCGGCACTTTAGATTTGGCCAAGAGATCATCCACGTAATCTTCCAATATGTGATGCATGATGTCATGGAAGATGTAAGTCATAGCCCGCTGATATGTGGCACCAGTTTTTAAGGCCAAAGGCATGACTCGATAGTAGAAGGTCCCCCAAGGGGTGATGAATGAGGTTTTGTGTTGATCCTCTAGGGCAAGCAAGATTTGGTTGTAACCCGAGAAGCCATCCATGAGTGATAGCATCTCATGGCCAGCGGTAAGGTCAACCAGCTGGTCAATACTAGGTAAGGGAAAGTCATCTTTCGGACATGCTAGGTTGAGGTCACGGAAGTCCATGCAAATACGGAGTCCCCTGTCACCTTAGTGATAGGGACAATGTTAGAAATCCAATGAGGATAATCAATGGGTAAGATGAAGGAAATGGAAAGAAGGCACTTGAAGTTCTTCTTTGATGAGAAGGGCAATGCGAGGGTGCATTTTCCTCAGCTTTTGTTTGATGGGTTTGGCATCGGGAATGCAGTTATGATATTGTGGACCACTATGGTGGGGTCAATACTGGGCATGTCTATGTAAGACCAAGTGAAAGCATGGTTATGATCTCTGAGAAAAGAAGTGATGGCTTCCTGTTCAGTAACATCTAAAGATTGACCGATCTTTAGGATGTGCGGGTCATCCTGAGTATGAATGTTGATCTCGATAGTCGATTCATTCAACATGGTTTGCATCTCAAAAGGTAACGACCGATGAATATATGAGTCTTCTACACCAAGGTAGGTGAGTATAGATTCATCATCCTGACATTGAATGATGTTAATTGAAGGTGTATCATCATCGATCATTTTAGGATACAGGAAGGGAAGAGTGGAAGGGGCCTCGCCCTCACGTTGATAAGTCAGAGGCCCCAAGGAAATGGTGTTTATGAAAAAAAAAAATTAGGAGGGATAGATTCAGGATCCATCGACTCTGTCGGTGAGGG
Organism: Taxus wallichiana var. yunnanensis; assembly: GCA_018340775.1. Taxonomy (NCBI): domain Eukaryota; kingdom Viridiplantae; phylum Streptophyta; class Pinopsida; order Cupressales; family Taxaceae; genus Taxus; species Taxus wallichiana. Next base: position 644,180,290 of record CM031244.1, read on the forward strand.
TGGTGATGAAGGTGGAGCGGGTGAAGAAGGTGGAGAAGGGCTAGTGTCCTTGATGAGTTCAATGCGGGCTTGTTTGGTAGGTGGTTCGGAAATCCGATACCACTACGGTCGTTATGTTTGTGGGTGGTACATGGAATAATAGGTATGGTGGCCTTGCTCATAAAATCCAAAACCAAAACCCTTCCATGCACATCGGTGCAGGAAGGTGTGGGAAAAATGGTGATTGGTAAGTGATTGGAAGTCAATGGAAAATGGGTGAGTTTGTGATGGTGGTTCGGTGTATAAGTGGTAGTATCAAGTCCCCCATAGGTGAGACTAGTACGAAGATGAGGAGGACCATAAAGGAGGTTCTCTTATGTGGTGATCATAATGGGTGTTGGTGAAGACTTCCATACTCTTGTGGAGTAAGGAATGTGTTGACACTATATAGGTGGTATTCCCCCAGAGTGAGGCATTGAAAAATGCCTTCCAATGGATCGGTGGTTGGTATGTAGGTAGCTGGAATAGATGATGTGTCAGAGGTCGATGCGGAGGTAGAGCTGATGGATTGGGAGGCTAATGGGTCAGCCATGGAGGTTGTGGCGGTTGGAATGGAGGATGCATGTGTGGTAGAAGCAGTGGTTGTACTGGTAAGTGGAGGTGTAGGTGAAGTGGTGGTGGTCGTGGAGGTAGACGCTTTAATGGTATGAGCACATCATTGGGTCGGTAAAGCATGTTGCATGTTTTGAAAGGTGATGGGTCAGCTAGGAATGGTATAGGTGTGTCCTTCATGTTCAAACTTTACACAATGATGCAAAGTGGAAGGAACACACCCCATGACATGAATCCAGGGTCTTCCAAGCAACAAGTTATATTGAAACTCCCCCTCCAAGACGTAGAATAATTTTGGGATAGTGCGGGGGCCCACGTGAATGTGGAGGATGACAATGCCTAGTGTAGAGGTAATAGCATCATTGAATGAATGCAACATGACAGGATGTTTATGCATGTAATTATCAGGTATGCACATTTGAGTGAATGCATGGGATGAAATGATATTAATGCTAATGCTAGCCCCCCATCAATCATCACACAGTGTACCCATATGTCATCGATGTGGATAGAGATGAAGAGGGCTGGGTCCAGGTCATCATTTTGGTGTGGCGTGATCTCTTCCTCTGAGAAGCTAAGGGAGGCTACTTGGTGAATAGGGTGGGGTGAAGATGAAGGTGGTAATTTAGTGAGAGAGGCTACATGATGGGGTGTGATAATGGAGGCTACGGGTGTAGGGTCATTGGGTAAAACCTCAATAGATTGAAGAACCTCCATGAGAGCTTGATGATGGGATTCTGAGGTTTGGATGAGGTCATATAAGGACATTTTGAGGGGAGACTGGTGTAATTGTTTGAGCATGGTGCGATGTGTGACCCCATTGGAAATAGGATATGTGGGGCCGTGAGATAGTGATTTTAGGTATGGGTGTAGATGGTATGTTGGGTATGGGATTAGTTGGTGGGTCGGTTGCCTTTTCTTTTCCCTTATCCTTCTGAGCACGTGTAGTGATGTGTATCATGTTGATCTGAGGGGAGTTGGAAAATGGAGAAGGTGTAGGGTGAGTGGTATAATGACATGATGGGAAAAAACCTACTGGAGGAGAAAAACCTTGTGAGGTGAGTTGGGCACAATGACATTTGGGTGGTGGCGTGGCAAGTTCTCTGATGTGAACCATGTTAATTTCAAATCTTGGGGTGGTTCGAGGAGTTGTGGGGGTGGAGGTTGTGGTTGTTGAGTGGGTAGTGTGGGAATGGGTGTCGGTGAAGTAGGGTCCTCATCGAGAAGGTCGTCATCATCAAAGTTGGCTTCTGGAGGACACAACTGGATAAGGATGGTTTTTAAGGCCTTACAGTTCTCCACATCGTGCCCTGGCACACGATGGTAGGCACAAATTTTAGTATCATCAAACCCTTTTGGCTTGGGTTTGAGAGGATCATAAGGTCTGAGTGGTGGTAATGTGATGACAAAAGTCTCAAGGAGGTTGGTTAAAATTTTGGCATAAGACCCTGCTAGTGGATCGCAATGGGAAGTGAACATGGGTTTGGGTGTAGGTGTAGTTGATTGTTGAGGAATGGTCCTTGTAGGAGGGGGAGTAGGTCGAGTCATGATTTTGGGTGTTGGCGTGGTCTTGGGTGTTGGTCATGTCTGTTTGGGTAGGGGTATGGTGGATGAACTGGCAGGAGGGTGTGTGGTTGTTTTGATTACCTTGTTGTGGGGTAGTGGAGTTTTGTCTTTGGGTTGCACCTTCTTGGGTAAAGGTGATATGGGTGTATGAGGTCTAGAAGGAAAGGTAGATGGGGGAAGAGGATGAGTTACCCATGGGGATAATGGAGGTGCTATGAAGGTAGAGGATGCGGGTCATGCAGGTGTAGGGGACAGAGATTGAAGTGTAGTGGGTAGTGAAGGAATTGCTGAAGATATTGGAGGTATGGGTGGTAAAGATGTTGTGGGTGTGGGTGTAAGTCATGTTGGGCACCTGGGTACATTAGAGGTTTGCGAGGAAGGAATGGGCTGTTGTGTTTTTGGTTTATTGATGGGTGGAGGTTTCTTGGCCATGTTGGGAAGTTGAGGTCCTAAGACAGATGGGACAGGTGCAGTGTGATTGGCGCAGCCGGGGTATGAGGTCGATGGGTTTGGTTCTTATGTTTGGGTGTCGGAGTAGGTGTGGTGTTGACTTTGGAGGATGTAGCTAAATCCAGTTTGATAGGTGGATGAGTAAGGCTTGGTGGTTGGGGTGACCCCTAAAGTGGTAATAGGTTTAGTCGAGGAAGATGCCATAGGTGTGGGTTTGGGTTTAGATATAGGTTGGGTTATGGGTAAGGTGTGGTTTGAGCTATGATAGGTGTCATGGAAGGAGTTGTGATAGAGGTGGTTGTGTTTGGTTTGATTGGTCGAAATATTTTTGGGTAGATAGTGGAGGTATCAGTAAGTGACATCTGCATCTCGTGTGAGATGGGAAGTAAAAGGTGCCCCCATAGTAAGGCCCTATCCACATAATCTAAGTGATCGGCCAAACATGAGAATGGCATGGCCATAGGTGGAGTTGATGAGGACCTAATGGAAATTCCCATAAAATGTGTCTTAGAGATGGGAATTGGCTAGCTTCAGCTTCCGTGGGTAAGAGAGTGGAAAGTAGGTCTGCAGGATTTTGGGTAGCTGATGGAGAATGCTCACCAAGAGGCAAAGGTATATCAACTGGGTCTGTGATGGGTGGAGGAGATGATGGGTGCTCCTCTGTATAGGTGGAGGAATGGATAGGTGCTCCTCTGTGGGTGGAGGAGGTAATGGGTGTTCCTCATGGATAGTGGTTCTCTAAGTGGAGAAGCCAAAGGTGAAATGGTCTCGATGTTAGTGGAAGACTCCTCCATAGGTGATGAAGGAGATGAAAGGTGTTCCTCTGTGGGTGGAGGAATAGGTGTGGTGGGTTCCAATGTGGAAGGAGGATTTTGGGCTAGAATCTCCTCTATGGAAGGAATATGGGGTAATTGGGAGGTGACAGGTATGTCATTAAAAATAGCATGAACCTCGCGAGTATGAGTATCATGAGTTGAGGTCTCACCGGTTTGATCAGATGAAGGGGCATGATTAGGAAATGGTTTCTTGAAGATGTGTAGGTTTTGGTTGGTAGGTGTGTTAGGATTATCCATGGTTAACTCACCTTTCTCAAGCATTTCTTGGACAATATTTTTGAAAGTGATGCAATTTCCATCACTATGACCCTTTACTCGATGATAGTTATAGAAGTCATGTTCTTTATACCATGCGGGCATGGGCATGGGGCGAGCAAGGTCAAAACTAGTGTGTGGTTTTATAGGTGGAAGGGTGATGGCTCCACTTTGATAAGCTTTTCTAAGACAGAAGAGTAAGGTTCCCCAATTGGGGTGTATTTCCATTGTTCTCATCTAAATTGAAAAGTCTGAATGGGTGAGAGATTAGATGAGGGGGTAGCTTGATTTGATGGATGAGTGGGCCGCCTTGAGTACCACTGTGCATTAGTGGTGCCCTTAGCTTTTGAATAATTGTTTTGTGGTTTGGAAGAAGAAGAGGTATCATTCGACTTGAATGCCAAATTCTTATTGCGTAATTGGATTTTCTTCTCTTCGATGGCCCGAATCTCTAACTTTCGTGCCATAGTGAATGCTTCATCGAATGTTTGGAAGGTTTGGACCTGCAAGGTTGGTGAGATATGTCTAGCACAAGCCCATGTGAAAATCGATGAGCTCCATTTGTGGCAGTTGGAAGGTGAGTTGATTGATCAAGCTACGCCAATGAGTGACAAAATCTATGATAGATTCATCCTCATATTGACGCGTGGAGTATAGGTCGGTCATGGTAACCTTCTTGATGATATTGATAGAGAAATGATCCAAGAAGGCTTGGGCTACTTGATTGAATGAGAATATAGAGTGTCTAGGTAACCCACTATACCAATCTAATGCAGGTCTAGTCAGAGACATGGGAAAGGTTCTCAATAGCAAAGCATCATCATGAGTGATCAGATAACACCCATGTTTGAATGACCACAAATGTTGTTGGTCTTCTTTGCTATTGAAATGATTGAATTTAGGCATTTCCCAATGCATGGGGTATGGGTGGATAGGAATGGATGGGTGGATGGGCTCATTGCAAATCTCATCATAGGTGAGAGTGTTGCGGGAGCTGAAACCGATGCCTCCAATGTCTGCATCTTGTCCAACATTAATTTGATTAGGTCATTGGTAGGTTGCGATGATTGGGTGCCTCCTGTAGTGTGAGAGGGTTGGTTTTGGGCATATAATGGGGTGGCACTCCAGTGTATGGTGTTGCCATGTAGGTTGATTGAGAAGAAGGTAGTGAAACAGGGGTACGTACCCAGAGTGAATAATAGATGAAACGGGAGGCTCATTGATAGTATGTATATGGAGGTGGAAGGGTCATGGTGACCCTAGTGGCAATGGGGGCTAATGATTGTGGAATGGAAAGTACCACATTCTAAAAGGGGTAGGGGTCACCGACAGGAGGTGGTAGTGTAGCTACGGGTATGTGTGAGACATTAGGGGTGGATGAGGTTGCATTTTGGGTAGTTGTCGAAGGTATGGTGGATGTGGCGGGTGCCACGGAGGTGGTAGATGTGGCAGTCATAGCGGGTATAGGACCTAGCTGTGAAACAATTGGGGGTAAAGTAGATGTGGGAGCACAGAGCCAGATGGGGCCGATGCAGGAGTGGGAGTGAGAGTCGAGGGGGGGGATAGATATGGGCATGTCATATATCAACTGACCCAGAGGCATCTCGAGTGGATGAGTGGGAAAGGTAAAACTACAAAGCGGTAGGGTTTTGGTCAAGGAGTCATGTGAACTCCTCATCTCCTATAGCGATAGTGATAGGTTGGATGGGATCCATGGCTGGTGATAAAATGGAAGGTGGTGAAGGACTAGGTGGGAGTGGTTGACAACTAGGTGAAATACGAGTGCACTTGCTTGTCTTTGGTTCGCACCATGTGAACCAGTACTGATCAGGTAGGGTTGCTTCTCTGTAAATGACACGAAAAAAAGCAGGAATAGGTGAATCTAGCGGTAAAAAAGTGTATGAGGTACCAAATGTTGGTGGGAAAGTGAAATAGGCTAACTGATGCGGTTAGGGAAAACCAACGCCGGTTAGGGGTAACCACTACCGGTCACTGTAGAAAATGGACAGTGAGTGAAAAACAAGGTATAAGGTCAAATCTGATAGGTATGCCAAATCTGATGAGGTTTACAACATCAATGGGAATGATAGCAATGATAGGGACTATGTGAAAAGTGGAAGAAGATGAATAAATAACAAGGATGAAGATGAATAAATGTCCCTTTGAGTAGGTTAACAAAAGGACTGGAAACCGAACGCCTTGTTAGGTTGGGTATAACCGATGACGATGTAGAGAGGTAACGATGATGATCATTTGGACCGACACCGATCACTGTGAAATTGAAATAGTGATGAAAGAATAGTGGTTGTGAATTAAAATCTGATGTGGAATCAGACCCAAAATTCTTGAGAATGATGAGAATATGGTCCAGGCACACTCAGGTGAAGCCGAAATACACCAGCTGTGATGAGGAGTGTGCAAGGATGAACAAGAAAAATGAAGAACGTGATCTTTCACCTCAAAATGCAAGCCAAGTAGAAACACTAAGAAAAATGTGATCCTAGGAGTGCCTTTTCTATTATGTTTGTTTAGCTTATGCTATTTAAGGACTGACACATGAACTGTGAAATAGAGTTTTTTTGGTGAGGATGGCTTCCTACGAAGAAGGAGATCTAAAAGGTGAGGTTTTAGGTATGTTATGGTGGGGGTGGGCTTCACTCTGAAGTATGACTCGATAGAGCAGCAAGTGGAGTACCTAATCCTCCTGATCATGTGATCACCTACAGCATTCTTCCCAGGAAAGATGTTGTTTAAGAATATGTATTTATTTTGAATTTTGTGAGGTTTGGTAAGACTCAGAGAGAGAGAAAGAGAAAGAAAGTGCTTTCTATGGTTCATTTTTCAACCATCAGTTGGTCATGACTTCCAGCGTATAGGTTGCCCTTCAATTAATGTGAGCTAATGTGATAAATCAGAATGCAATGCACTTATTTTTAAGCCCAAATCAAAGTGTGAAGTTGGATGACACAAAAATATGAAGAGGAAGAGGGATGCTCTTTCACTACAATGAACGAAAAACATGAAGAAATGGTTCTTTTTAATTACACCAAAAGAAAGGTTTCTTTAGAGCAAATAGAAAGAAAAGGTAGGTTACCAAGGAAGAAAATTAATGTGTATGCTTTTCAGAAGGGAAACAAACACACAACTTTTCCTAGGAATGAATAAAATGCAAGGAACCCCGATGGGTCCCACTAGGCGTGCCAAAATGTTTCACCTGATTCTTAGATGTTTCTTTGAAGTATTGATGAAACAGATAGGGTAACAGGCATAGGAGGAATACCTGTTCAAATGTTGGTTGATGGGTTGTTGCACGTATGACTTCTGAATCCACAACTGATTGTGAGAGCTTCCTTTTGGCTAGGAGGAACTACCTATAATAAAACAAGACCACCAGAAAGAATTAAACAATATGTGCAGTGAACTACCTAGCGTGTGCTAGATCCGGGAAGTGTGATACTTCCTAGATGGTTGTCAGTCCACTATTTAAACAATTTAATGTGGGAAATAAAGTAAATCCTATTGTAATTTGAAATGATTTAGGTATCTCACTTAAAACACAATAAGAAAGATCTAATCTAACAGGCTAGGTTAAAATAAGATCCAAAGGTCAAGTAACTGGTTCTGGGTCTCTGCAGAGTCTGACAGAGTCTCAGGTAGATCACAGGTGAATGAGGGTGATGTAGAATTAGGTGGATAGGTCATTGTTCTAGGTTGTATGGGAAAATACAGAAACCGATGCCGGTTAAGGGTGACCAATGGTGGTTGGGTGTAACTGGCGCCGATTACTGTGGAAAACTTGGGAATGCCACAAAATGAGTTTTGGGTCTCCTTTGTGATTGCACAAAGGACTTTGGTTGGTCGAAATGAGGTATTTGGTAGCTTGGGTGGGATTTAGCGAGGTTTTAATGGGTATATGGAGGGGGAGTGTTGAAGGAGGTCAATGGGTGGCTAGGTAAACAATAGGTGATAATATAATAATGAAATGAAATGAACCAGAGAAGTATAACATTTTACTTACTTGGATTCTAGTCCTGGATGCCTGTGAATGAGGGATGGAGGTGCTGGTAAGAGGTTGAAGGCTGCAGGTGATCACCAATCATAGGAGAGCTTCTGCATGGGCTGCATGGGCATTCCTTTTGCTTGGTTAGATCAGATCATTATTGGGGTGAGTGTTGGATGGTTGTGTAGAAGAAAATGCTTGATCTCCTTCCTTGCATGTGTGTTCTCACTGAAATTCATCTCAGAAGATGTGATATCTCTCTGGAATGTGCTAATGTTTGCCAACCTTTTCCAATCTTTTCCAACCTTGAAAATAAGGTTGTTTTGGGGTTAAAAGGTAACCGACGGTGGTTCCGGCCTAACCGGTGATGGTTAGGGGTAACCGGCGTCGGTCAAGGTGGGATTTCCTAGGTTTACTAAACTAAGGAGATCCTCTTGATTTTCTCGGATCTCATGTCATTAACCCACGGATTAAACTGGAAGCTTCTTGTAAGCATGCATGGGAATGTGGTTAGAGAGAATGTAGGCATTGATTTTTAGGGTTTTGGTAAGTCTTAGTTAGTTATGGCAACTTACTAAGAATAGGTCTTAGGGTGAGTTGGCTTGATGAGGTGTCTAGGTGAGGTGTATGTGTGGATATTATCTAAATTAAGATATTAAATGTTTGCATAAGTTTTTATATATCTAGGAGAACATTCATTCTTAAATCATTAGGTGATAAGAGACCAAGATCAAACAACTACAATAGAGATTATTGACTTGCAAAACATGAGAAGAATTTGATCAAGGGTTCACTAGAAGCTTGGAATCAAACCATGATGTGGAGTTTGAATGAGTTGTATGTAATAGTGAATGGAGAATTGGAATGAAATATGAATGAATTGGGAAGAAGTGATTGGACATGAAAACCATGTACAGGCGTCGATTATTGTAATTTTGATATATATATATATATATAATAATATATATATATATATATATTTATATATTTGTAGTGTGTATGTTTATATTTGTGTGTGTGTGTGTGTGAATAATGATAGAGTAGAATGTGTGGACAATCGGGATGTATATCAAATCCTAGATGAATGAATAAGAGAAAAATGTATAAAGAGATAAGAGCTAGATAATGGAGACAAGTGAAAGTCCCCTAGTCATAGTAGGAACTAAATCAAGGAGATACATAATGTATAGAAAAATGAGAAGATTAATGACATAGATAAAGGGATTATGTGAGGTGATGTTGATGAAGAGTGAAGCAAGAATTCAAAATAAGAAAAATAAAATGGAAGTGACATGGGGACATGACGATGGAGATAGATATTAAGACACTAAAATACGCACCGATAAAAGTGGATACATGCCAAATGTCTAGAAAATGAGGACTTGAGAATATATTCATGGTAAAATACATAGTGATATGAATCTTTTTGTGAGGAATTATGTTGGGTGGAAAAGAGTGTGATAATAAATTGATGTCTAGAGGAATTGTGATAGACAATGATTTAAGTTTATAATTAGTTGTTGTGATAGAAGGATGAATGCATGTAATAGGATGAGGAATGTAAAAAGTGATGTCAAGTGGATGAGTATTTTTCAAGTAAAACCTAGTGATGTGGAGATGGAATATCAAATGTAATTGAATTGTGAGGAGGATGCGTGATAAGTGGGATGCGCAAATTTAATAGAAGATGTAAGAGGACAAGGTAACAAAAATGGTGTGATTAAACTAAAATGGAAATATATAGGGGTCTAATTTAGTCTAATCTAATGTTATGCGAAGCGATAAATAACAACTAAATAAATGAAAGAACTAACCCAAGAATCTAAGTAAATGAAAATGTGGAACCCTAATGAGTAAAGAGGGTTAGAAAGGACTTAGATAATTCAAGAATTTTAGGACCGTGTTGTATTGAAGACCATATCAAAAGAATGAAGAAACAACCACACAAGAGCTCCGAGAAAATGTAGATCTGAGCTAACTAAGTAGATTGAGGTGCACGGAGAGGGATGTGGGTTCCCCTGGTCTAAAATTTGGGCACCGGTCTACAAAAATGACCAAGGAACCCCTTGAGGTGTTTTGAGTGGTTTCCTGCATTCATTTGTCACTAAAATACATCGGATGTCACTATAAATAAGAGATAGAGGAAACACCCGCAAACCCTGACAAAACATAAAACCTAAAAATAATATGCATATGAAGGGGTTAGAATGTCCTCAACAACCACAATGGTGGACTTACTAATTAAGTGTTTCACTACATCTCAGACCAAATGTAGTTATAGGTTTGTGTGTGTGTGTGTGTGTGTGTGTGTGTGTGTGTGTGTGTGTGTGTGTGTGTGTGTAAATCGTGCCCTAGGTGCTCTTGTGTCAATCACACTTTGTGAATAGCAAGAAATAACTAGATGTAGAAATGTAAATAGATGGTGGATGGAATAGAATAAACTCCCCTCCTATGTAGGGTGATACAATGAACCAGCCTTGTCCCTTATGTTGGAGCTAGATGGATGAAAATGGAGCTTTAGATTCCTTGGATGAATGCAACCTTAGGTGGAGATACTTTAGTGTTTAGTGTTTGTCCCTTATTATGTTGTCATAACTTTATCTTTATATGGTTCTCTTGTTCTAATTTCATAATTAGCCTCTGAAGAGGCCTAATATTAAAAATATGGAAAGCTCAAATGCATGTAAAAGTGCCCAAAAGATAAGAGTAAAGCTGCAAAAAGGATCGGGGTACCCGGAGGGAACCAGGGGCACTGGGGTGCCTCGGTCATGTCTAAGCACCCGAGTTAAGAGTATAATAACCCATAATGACAAAAACAGACTAGGCAAATATGGTTGAAGGATCGGAAGTGATGACAGAGAGAAAATCAAATGGCCAAATGACATGGGTTGATTAATACTTTCTTCACTCAAAAACCATATGAATAGTAGTATGAGTCCGAGAATACATAATACCCAAAGTGCGTGATTTAGTGACTACAAGGTGTTTAAATAAGTGGGGATGGGGGTAATAAGGTGCATGCGTAATATGCTCAAAATGAACAAAGTAATGAATGGCTCAAGACATGGTAAAGATTTTGATGCAGAGCATCTATCTAATTCAAGCATACAATTCACTCTTGTCCATAAACAAACCCAATTATACTTGTAGTGCATCTTAATCATGTCATCTCTCAAGTTAGATCATACAAACAACACCTTTCTTCTATTTACATATTCAACTTTTGATCTTGACTCTTGACCTCCACCTGGTTATCCAATGATCTGGTTCAACTATCTCTATCACAAACTATGATCCATCCAAATGAGCACTAATAAGACTAAATACAAGTGTTCTCACCTTTGATGTATACCGCCTCAATTGCCTTTGGATGGCCAACTCACTAGTGTGAAACAACATGAACTTTCAAGCAAATATTTGAAGATAATCAATCCGATAAACTAATAAACAAGAATATATATTGAACAAAATATTAAATGTAATCAAAGAAAACAAATGGAAAAACACAAGATTTAACCTAGGAAATCCTTTCGGAAAAAACCCAACACAATAACTTCTCTCTTTATTGCATTAACTTAACCGTTTACAATACAATAATGTACTTCCAAGTTCTACTTTACCCTACTACATCTCTATCTATTTGTAAGAAAAACAGTAAGAAACCATCAAAGCGGTTTTACAATACAATGGGTACAAAAACCATGGGCTAATAAACACCCATAACAGTTCCCCATAATTCATGGATTATGACACCACCCATATATACGTATAGATAAAAATTCATATCTATACTCCCGGAAAAATAGGGATTCCAAAAAAATTTCTTGGGGGCCACCTGACCCCTACTAACGCTCATGGAAGAGGTGTATAGTACTCTTGGGTATAAAGTATACAAAATATACAACACATTCTAACATTCATCCACTTGTTGTATACTTTGCAAAAGGGGGTTACACTGCTATATAGTCAGAAGCTCAGGGCATTCAAGCCCATCAATTTTCTGCACCAAGAAAATTTCTCAAAGACTCACAAATTAGTTAAAGAGTCGCAACATTATCCTTTGTGTCCACCTTACTTAGTAGTATCTTCTTCTCCTCGACCATTTCTCTTAAAAATGGTATTAAAAATCAATTTTTTTCATTCTTGAATGATGATACTCGGGTTCTTTGCTAGAAAAATTACACTTTAACTCATCACAATCTTTCCTTACAACATTTTGAGTGAACCAAACAAAGGAGATCAGTCACCTAATCCAAACCGCTTCTTTACTTGCATGAGTAGTTTTCATGTACTCAGCCTTTGTGGTGGATATCACAACACTTTCTTTACATTTACTCATCCAACTTACCACTCCACCAAACAAGTTGAACACATAACCACTGGTAGACCTGCGCATATCCAAGTCTCCACCTAGTCAAAATCCACAAAACCATGTAGATCTAATGTTTTACTTTCACCAGGTTTTCTGTGATAATAAATTGCATAATTAGATGTCCCACACAAGTACCTAAAGATTCTCTTTGCCACAGTCCAATTTTCCTTTCCAATATTTGACATGAATATTCTCACTACTCCCATTGCATGTGCAATATCAAGTCTAGTACAAACCATTGCATACATCAAACTACCAACTACACTAGCATATGGTACCTGAGACATGTCCTCTATTTCTTCTTTAGTTTTAGGACATTGTTCAGAAGACAAATTTTGACCAACAGGAAAAGGAATACTAACATGTTTACTTTCATGCATTTGAAACCTTTGTAATATCACCTCAAGATACTTTATTTGATTTAACACTAGTTTCCTATTTACACAATCTCTTTTTATTTCCATGCCCAAAATAAATTTTGCAGCACTAGATCCTTCATATCAAAATGAGATGAGAGTTGAGATTTAACATGGCTAACCAATTTCTTACTATTACCAATTAACAACATGTCATCAACATACAATATAATGATAACATAATATTCACCTTCATGTTTAAAATAAACACAAGGGTCAACTTTACTTCTTTCGAGCCCAAGTCTAAACACATACCTGTCAAATTTATGGTTCCACATTCTTGGTGATTTCTTCAAGCCATATAATGACTTTTTCAGCCTACACACTAAATCTTCCTTTCCTTTGATCTTAAATCTTTCTGGCTGCGTCATGTAGATTTCCTCCTCAAGCTCACCATGTAAAAATGTTGTCTTAACAACCAAATGTGCTCTATTTCCAAATCAAAAGTAAGCAAAGAATAGCTAAAATAAATCTAATAGAATGTAACTTAGCAATAGGAGAAAATATCTCACCAAAATCGAGTCCCTCCACTTGAGAGAAACCCTTTGCCACAAGGTGAGCTTTATACTTTTATATTTTCCCATCTGCATTATGCTTCTTCTTAAACACCCATTTACAACCAACATTTTTTCTTCCAAGAGGTAATTTCACCAAGTCCCATGTATTATTCTTATATAAGGACTCCATTTCTTCCTCCATAGCCTTTTTCCAAAAATTCCTTTCATTAGATCCAATTCCTCCTTCACAGTGTTAGGTTCATCATCGATATGAGATATAAACTGAAAAAATAGAAGTAGAATGGAAATCAGGAGGACTATACCTCTCAAGTGCCCTTCTCGGGCAATATGATCTTCTTAAGATAAGATTTTCCGGTTCAACATCTTATGGTTCCTCATCTGCTTCATCTAAATCTTCCCCTTGCAACTCTCTTTGTGGTTCATCTTCTGTAGTTGCATCAAATTTAGACACAAATTCATCTTCCTCAATTTTAACATGATCTTCCTCTGGTTTTGCTTCTTTCTCTGGAATTTCCTTAAGCTCTCTAAAAATTACATTATAGCTAAAAACAACCTTCTGTGATTCTAGATTCCAAAGCTTGTATCCTTTTATGCCATTAGAGTATCCAATAAATATGCACTTAGAATATTTATTATCTAACTTGGTTCTTTTCTCTTTTGGAATATACATATAAGCAATACAACCAAATACACATAAATGTCTAACAAAGGGTTTCTTACCATCCATGCAACCTTTAGATTTTTCCCTTCAAGTGCGATGTCGGTGATCTATTAACCAAATAGCATGCATTTTACTTTCTACCCAAAATTTTCTATCCAAATTGGCACCACTGAGCATACTTCTACACTTATCCATCATCGTTTTGTTCATCCTTTTTGCAACTCCATTCAGTTGTGGCGTATATGGAGTTCTCTTCTACCTTTCTATTCCAAACTCTTTACAAAATTTCTCAAATCCATTAGAGTGATATTCCTTGCCATTGTCACTTCTCAAATCCTTTATCTTCCTTTCTATCTGATTTTCCACAAAAGCCTTAAACTCTTTGAATTTATTAAAAACCTTAGAATCATTCTGAATAAAGTATACCCATGTCTTTCTTGAGAAATCATCTATGAAACTAACATAGAACATGGCTTTTCCTAATGATGGAACTTTTACAGGTCCAAAAACATCACTATGTATCAAATGTAGAATTCCTTCTGATCTTGTAGCATTCATAGGAAACTTTACTCTAGTTTTCTTTCCAAACACACAATGCTCACAAAAATCAAAATCTAAAGGACACTCAAAAATTCCTTCAACCATACCTTTTTACTTTTAAAGTATGAAGTCATTTCTCTCTCGATGTGTCCCATCCTTTGATGCCATAACATCGTCTTCATTGCAGCATATGTAGGAGTTGGATCTAAATATTTCTTCTCCTCTAGAACCATAGAGCTATTGCACTCATCAGTAATAATGCTTGCCTCAAGCTTAAATAGTGTTCCAGTACGGATGCCTCTTGCCAATACCATTGCACCCCAAACCATCTTGCAACTGTCTTTACTAAATTCTACCTGAACAATTGCATCATTCATCTTACTTACAGATATTAGGTTTTTGGTCAAACATGGAATGTGCAAAACACCTGGGAGGGTTTTAATTCTTCCATCTTTAAACCTCATCTTGATTCTCCCATGACCAATGATCTTACAGTTCAATTTTTTCCCAAATATACATCACCTCCATTACACTTTTCATATTCATAGAACCACTCCTTATGTGGTGTCATATGAAAAGAGGCACCCAATTCAATCAACCATGCACTATCACATGCATGCAAGCTTGAAGCTGCCAAAAAAATATCGAGTCTTCATTAGAGGGTTTTGTATCTGAAGATCCACCATCATCATAGGACTTACCCTTTTCTACCTTCTTAGATCTACAATATTTCTTGAAATTCCTGTTTTACCACAGTTCCAACATTTCCTCTTATCTTTTTTTGTAGTCTTCAATTTACTTCTGGACTTTGATTGTCCTTGCCTCTTCTTTCTTTTCTCTTGGGTACGGCCTCTTACATATAAGGCATCCTTGGATTGATAATCCTCAATGGATTTTTCCTCATTTCTTCTATAGTAAGGTCACAACTACATCCTCAACTAATAATTTTGTCATAGTACTAGTAATAGCCATAACTAGATTATCCCAAGACTCGGGTAAAGAACACAAAAGAGTAATACACTTATCCTCTTCTTCCATTTTAATATCAACAAAATCAACTGACTTACCATAATATTAAAGACATTCAAATGTTCTGTGCAATAGAGTCTCGTAATTCATTCTCAATGAATATAGCTTCTTTTGGAGAAACAATTTGTTCACCAAAGACTTTGTCTGATACAAAGTCCCTAACTTCTCCCATAAAACCTAAGTGGATTTCTCATTTGACACATTCAAAAAAAAGCTGAATCTGAACGATGGACATAATCTGATTAAACTCCTTGCCTTCCTATTGATATTTTCCCGAGTCATCTACCTTCATACCCATAGGCATGACTCCAGACACAACAATCCACTTATCTCTATCCACAAGAAGATCTTCCATCTTGAGCTTCCATAACTCATAATTTTGGCCATTAAATTTTTTGATTTCGACCCTTATGCTTCCCATCATTTTCTTATACTTGAAAAATTCACCCGCAGAGCTCCCACTCAAAAAAAATTATCACAAGTTTTAGAAACCCTAACTCTTCACATAAAGCTAAAACCTTGCTCTGATACCAAATGAAGAGAATCAATCCGATAAACTAATAAACAAGAAGTTATACTTAACACAATATTCAAGATAGTCAAAGAAAACAAATGACAAAACACAAGATTTAACCTGGGAAACCCTTTTGGGAAAAAACTCAGCACAATAAATTATCTCCTTATTGCATTAACTTAACCATTTACAATACAATAATGTACTTCCAAGTTCTGCTTTACCCTACTGCATCTCCAGCTATTTGTAAGAAAAATAGTAAGAAACCGTCATAGCATTATTATAATACAATGGGTACCAAAACCATGGGCTAATAAACACCCATAATGGTTCCCCATAATTCATGGATTATGACACCACCCATATATACGTATAGATAAAAATAGCATATCTATACTCTCGGACCCATGCTAATGCTCATGGAAGAGGTGTACAGTACTCCTGGGTATACAATATACAAAATATACAACACATTCTAACAATATTTTCATCATTTCCCTTCTTCTTTCAATTCATTCTTCTCTGGTGAAATCCTTCTTCATTATGCTCCATCATTTGTCAATGGTTTCATTACTTTGTTTACCTTCCCACTATTCCAAATGACCTAGTCTAGCTTCTTTCTCCTTTAAGGATAGACTCATCAAACAAGTGACATTTTGAGTTAGACCTTAATGGACATGATACATGGGTTCCCCATTCCTTGGGCCTCTTAATCACCTTGTTGCAGTCCTTAAGTAATCACCAACCTTCAAAATTCCAACTTCACTAACCCGTTCTAAAATTGTCCCTTTATCATGCCCAAAATAAAGCTAATTGTTTAATTCAAGAATTAGACATTCCCTAAGTCACTCATGCAAATTGTGAGCACCTTTTAATACCCTTTACTCCTTCTTCAGTGTATCCCAAATTTGATTTTCCCATCCACTATTTAATTACCTCTCCCACATTGATCTTTCCTTGATTATGTTACTATTCTACCCACCCAATCCTAATACACTCAAGCCTAAATTCCTCTACCTTTGGGGTTAGGGTAAAACTAAATCATTTTCAACTACCTAGTTGTGTCTTCATACTATGCATCAAGTTTCAGGTTTGGACTTTGATTGCAACCTCTACTTCATTTGTAAATGTTCCCATATAATTAGGCAATGGACTGTGTTTACCACCTTTTCCTTGGACTATCATCCACAACTTGACATGCACCCGCTAAACTTTCAAAATCCATTTTGAATCACTAAGTAGAAATCCTTAGCAACATATCTACCAAATCTTAGGACTAAACTCATTGAATGGAGCCCTCAAAACTTGAGCCCTATCTTCACTTAAGTAAGGGTTTCCTAACCAACCCATGTAGATGAATTTCTTTACATCATGATTTATATTTTCACTCAAGTCTCCAAACTGATACTTTGTAGGATTATATGACCATTACCTTCTTGATTATTTTACCAATAAAAGAAGATTGGGCCTTTCAAGGTTTTAATGCAATGGATTTCTCATTTTCTCTTTGTAGATGTAAAGTAAGTGCGGGGTTACTTTCTTTCAAGGGTTTTATTAAATTAGTCACGCTTCTAGATAACATCCCACGTCTCTAAGGAGTCTATGAGGTTCCATGCACTCTTCCATAATATTCTATCCTTCTCCACTCAACTTGTATTTGTTATACTCTCCCGTAATCCTTTTACACAATCTATACACTAACATGCCCTATCTCTAGATTGTTAACAACCCTATCAAAAATAATGATCAAATACAACCTAATACATATGCAAGAAATTGTTATGAGAAAGGATCATTCACATTATAACTTATCAAATCATGCTTTCATCATTGTACATAGGTTGTGCTTCATAGTAAACAATCATAGTTTTCTCAAGACTTTGATACAACTCATAAATGTGAAACCAAACATATGCATGCAATGAATATAAAGGAAGGAACAATACTTATCTTCTCATAAATCTAATAATACCATCTGAATCAATATTCGCCATCAACAATTTCATCATACAAACACTACACACAAATTTCACTATCACACATAGTTTTACAAACTGGAATTTCTTCAATTCTTGGAGCCTCAACTCTCCCAAGCCTTGGATAATTTGAATGATACCTAAATCATTTACAATAATGAGTTTTATACATCTTACATGATAGTTACAATTCAATCTTGTGACCGTTCAACTTCCTTTAATTTTGTGACCTTTCAATTCCTTGAAGACAACATTATAGCTTAAGGATGGTGACTCCAAGACCCATACTCCTAAATTCATTCACATGACTACTTTTAAGGACCCTTATAAGCATGAAAAAACCTATAACTCTAACCTATAACAGTAAACCATATCATCTACATAGTCAAGTAAAAATAGGCCTTCAAGACTCCAAATTGTACTTGGAGGGAAAGTGTATAATTTAAATTTTAAAAGGCCAAGAAACTAACCTGACACTCCAAATAACACCTAATGATTTCTAAGACCTTATTAACATACCTTCAAGCTAAAAATTATATGTTTCCATCCTTATACCCTCTTGGAGTTGATGCTCTGCATCATACTCGGGGTAGAAACATTTGAGCCCACTATTTGCTTTTCTTCTTCTTTTTCCAATTTCTTTGTGTCTTCATCCTTTCTTTGATATGACCTTTACGATCAACTTCCTCTATCCACATTGCTTTTATATTTTTTTCATGTTATTCATGGTTCTCTTCATCTTCATTATTGAGGTAGGTACTTCATGGGTTTCTTATTCCTCTTCAATCATCACATCTTCATTTTTATTTTTTTTTGTTGCTTAACTATGACTTGTTCATCTTTGACTTCATTCTCTTCATCATGCACCTATTCCTCGGCTGCTACACCTTTGCTTATTTTCTCTTGCTTCTCTATCTCTTTAATCCCTTCTTCCATCTTCTTTCTTTGAGCTTCTAGTTGTTTCTCTTTGTCCACCCTAGAACTAATTTCCAACTCTTTTTCACATGGCTTCACTATGTTTATAGCATGCTCCAAAGTTGTTATCTCTACTTGCAATTGCTCCCAACTCTCATAAACAAATACACTCTCTTGTTCACTTATCTCTTCTTGTTCTTGGTTTATGTTCTTCTTTATTTCATCCTCTATCTCAAGATCACTCTTCATACCTGTAAACTCACACTCCGCACACATTTTTAGATTAAAAAACTTGAGGCTTTGTTGCCTATAAGTTCTTCCCTTCTTACCATCAATTCATTTTGTTCTCTCTTGAACACCGCTTTTTTATCTCTACATACCGACTACTCTCATGACGTTCATCCATCTTAAGAGAAGCTAGAAATTCTTCTATCACTTCCTATTCTTCACTCATATCCTTTACCAACACCATCTCTTTAATCACCTTTGTTTTTTGTTTACTCATTCTCTCTTCCATCTATCTCATTCTTATTTCCTCTTTTTTATCCTTGTCCTTGGCTACTTTCTTTTCCTTTTCTCTACAAGTTGTCTAACTAGCCACTTGGATTTCTTTCTCATCACTATTCATGTCTCTTGTATTTATTCTTCTCTCCTTCTTTCAATGAGAATTATTAGTTTCTCTACATCTTGTTTCAAATTTACGACCTCTACTTTGAAACCACTTTCTCTTTTCTTCATCCTTTCCTCTTTCTTTTTCCTCTCTCTCCTCTTTCTCTCTCTCTCTCTTTCTCTCTTTACGCATCTTAGTAACTATGAATCCATGAACCATCTCTACTACTGCTTCTCCCTCATCTTCATCATCTGTCTAATTTGATTTCCAAGGCCTAACAACCCTCAACTCTCTATCTCTTCTTGTTTTCCTTTTTCTACCAAGTCTCTTCTTTCGACATCATCTTTTCCAATCTTCTCTACTGCTCTTGTTCCCTTATCCTCTTATGCACTTTATTTTACTTATCCTCTTCTCTCTCTGCTACTGATTTCTTCATCCACCGTGGCATCTTGTACACATGATCAATGCCTAGTTTCAAACTCATTTTTCACTCATCTTCTTATCCATCTCTTTACTTCTCTTCTTTTCACTGTATCAACCCTTTTCTCCACTCTTTCAACTTATTTTCCTACTATGATACCAAATGATGTAGAGCATCTATCTAATTCAAGCATAAAATTCACTCTAATCCATAAAAACCTAATTCTACTTCTCGTGCATCTTAATCATGTCATCTCTTAAGTTGGATCATACAAACAACACCTTTCTTCTATTTACATATTCAACTTTTGATCATGAATCTTAACCTATACCTACCTATCTAATGATCTGGTTCAACTATATCTATCACAAGATATGAATCCATCAAAATGGACACTAATAAGACTAAATACAAGTATTATCACCTTTGATGTATACATCCTTGAATTGCCTTTGAATGGCCAAGTCACTAGTGTATAACAACATGAACCTTAAAGAAAGTATTTTCATCATTGTCCTTCCTCTTTCAATCAACTCTTCTCTAGTTGAAATCCTTCTTCATTATACTCCATCATTTGTAAATGGTTTCATTTACTTTGTTTACCTTTCCTCTTGTTCCAAATGGCTTGGTCTAGCTTCTTTCTCCTTCAAGGATTGACTCGTCAAACGTGTGAATTTTTAAGTCAAACCTTAATGGACATAATGCACTAGTTCCCCATGCCTTGGGCCTCTTAATCACCTTTTCTCAATCCTTAGGTAATCACAAACCTTCAAAATTCCAACTTCACTAACTTGTTCTAAAATTGTCCCTTTATCATGCCCAAAACAAAGCTAATTGTTCAATGCATGAATCGGACATTCCCAGAGTTACTCATGCAAACTGTGAGAATCTTCTAATACCCTTTACTCCTTTTTTGGTGCATCCAAAATTTTAGTTTCTCATACCTTTGTTTAAGTACCTCTCCCATTGATCTTTCCTTGATTGTGTTACTATCGTACCAACCCAATTTTAGTACATTGTCGGACCTAAATTCCTCTACCTTTGGAGTTAGGGTAAACTAAATCATTTTAAACTACCCATTTGTCTCTTCATGCTATGCATTAAGTTTTAGGCTTGGACTTTGATTGCAACCTCTACTTTCTTTGTAAATTTTCCCATACAATTAGGCAATGGACTATGTTTACCACCTTTTCCTTGGACTATCATCCACAACTTGACATGCACCCGCTGAACTTTAAAAATCCATTTTGAATCACTAAGTAGAAATACTTAGCAACATATCTACCAAATATTAGGACTAAACTCATTAAATGGAGCCCTCAAAACTTGATCCCTAGCTTCACCCAATGAGGGTTTCCTAACCAAATCGTGAATATGAATTTCTTTACATCATGATTTATATTTTTCACTCAAGTCTCCAAACAAATACTATAGGTTTATATGACCATTCCCTTCTTGATTATTTTACCAATAAAATAAGGATGAGCCTTTCAAGGTTTTAATGCAATGGATTTCTCCTTTTCTGCTTTGTAGATGTAAATTAAGTGTAGGGTTACTTGATTTCAAGGGTTTTATTAAACTAGTCACAATTCCAACTAACATCCCATGTATTTGAGGAGTTTGTAAGGTGCCATGCACTCTTCCATAACATTCTAGCCTTCTCCCACTCAACTTGTCTTCGTGATACTGTCCCTAATATGCCTGTCTCTAGATTATTAACAACACTATAAACCATAATGATCGAATGCAACCTAATACATGTGAAATAATTTTTTATGAGCAAGGCTTGGTCACAATATAACTCTTCAACTCATTCTTTCATCATTGTACATAGGTTGTGCTTCATAGTAAACAAACACAATTTTCTCAAGACTTTGATATAACTCATAAATGTGAAACCAAACATATGCATTCAAAGAATATAAAGTAAGGAAGGACATTACTTATCTTCTCATAAATATAAGAATACCATCTAAATCAAGATTCACCATCAATAATTTCATCGTACAAATACTACACACAGATTTCAACACACACACATAGTTTTATAAACTAAAATGTCTTCAATTCTTGGAGCCTCGTCTCTCCCAAGCCTTGGATCATTCAAATGATACCTTAATCAGTTACAAGAATGAGGTTTATACCTCTTACATGACAGATTACAATTCAAATTGTGACCCTTCAACTTCCTTTAATTTTGTGACCTTTCAAGTCCTTCAAAACAACATCATAGCTTAAGGATGGTGACTCCAAGACCCATACTCCCTAAATTCACTCACATTGACTCCTTGTAAGGACCCTTATAAGCATGAAAACACATCTAGATATAACCTATAACACTAAACCATATCATCTACATATTCAAGACAAAATAGGCCTTTAAGACTCCAAATTGCGCTTTTGGAGGGAAAGTGTACAATTTAAATTTTGAAAGGCCAAGGAACCAACGGACACTCCTAATAACACCTAATGAGTTATAAGACCTTACTAACATACCTTCAAGCCAAAATTTGGATGTTTCCATCGTTATACACCTCCTAGAATGATGCTCCTACATCAATTGTAACGTATATGTAGTGAGTGGATGCATGACAAGAGGTTTCTCCACAAATAATGAAAATGATGAAGGAGATAGTGAAACAAATGATGTAGGTGATGAAAATGAGGATTTAAATCTAGGTAGTATGAGGAATAAGGTGAAATTGATTTTTAAGGGTAGTGGGAGATGAAGAGTCAATGGAGACACATGGAAAATGGGTGATAGAAACAAAATTGTAGAGAACATTGGGTGAATAAGGTGGGAGGTTGAAGCACTCTAAGAGATATGAGTAGTGGAAGTTGGTGTAGTGAGTTTATTAGTATTAGAAGGTATAGAAAGAGAAGATGGAGGTGGAAAAATGATTTCACCATCATCAAGTAGGTTTGGAATGCTATTTTGGAGTTGGAGACATGAGTTAGTGGAATGGCCATCAATGAGATGATAGGTACATTACTAATGATAGACATATCACAATGGTGGGGTGGATTGGGTGGGAGAGTGATTAACATGACATTGATTAAATTATATAGAATGTAGGGGGTGATTTAATCAATGGAGTTAATTTATGATTGGAGTGGAGAAAATGAAAAGTTTGAGGAGGATGCAATAGATGTTAGTGTTTGGACAGGGGAGATAAGGAGGTGGGATGAGGCTCTCAAAGGATGACATTATGAGCATGAAGGTATAGTGGTGATTGAGAAAAATTAGGTGATAAAGTGATAAGATGCCCAAATTGGACATCCTTCATCACTTTGAGCCATGTATATAGTATCATCAAAAGTGCGTAGTGGGTGTATTTGTAAGTGATATAAGATAGGGGGACGTGAATTTTGGAAAAGTAGTAAATGTGGTCTAATTATGTAAGTAGAAAGGATAAGGAGTGCATAAATGGGCATAAAAAGTGACAATGGACTTGTCATCGAATGTCAAAACATGTAAATGTCAACTAATGTTGTTTTAGTTATTATGTGGATGGAGAAGTGAGTGAAAAAGGTGTTAACAAGTGTGAAAGAATGAATGTTATGTGGTGGGAGTTGCAGTGTCAGTTGAGTGTATATATAATTATTTAAAGGTATAAATTTTACAATAGAAGGGCATCATAATTTTGGATGAGGTGACATGCGTAGAAGAATAAGTGTAAGTTATGTTGGGGTTCTACATTTTGGACAGATAATTTATCAAAAGTAGTTATTTTGAAGTGTGGGGGATAGGGGTGACATGACACCATAGGGTGAATAGGCTCATCAAAATTTTGGTGATATGGCATGTTAGGTGCCCATCTCCTAGTGTTGGGACTCAAACTTGGTGATATAACTAATGAGGTGTGGGTGGAACATGTAAGGGTGAGAATGAGCAAGTGGGTGAATGAACTCCATGTGGTGTGACTAACGAGATGGGGGAATATACCATACATAGGGTAGACTAGTGTGTATGTAGGTGAGACAAAATTGTGCAATGGTGAGTGGATCATAGAGGTGTGACTAAATTCTGAAGGTGAAACTAGGGCATAAAGGGAAACTAGAGCATGAAGGTGAAACTAGATCATATAGGTGTTATTGAAGAATGTACGGGTGATTATAGCATTTAGGGGAATGGAGCACATAATGGGGACTAGAGAAAATAAGGGGACCAAAAATATAGGGAAGATTAGAGTACATGTGGAGGAATATAGTGTGTAGGGTGGACTAGATCATGCAAGTGGGATCCATAGTTCATAGGGTGACTAAATCATGTAGGCATAAATGGGGTGCGAGAGGGGTGACCAGGGGCATGTAGGGATGACCAATGAGTGCATGTGTTAGATGTTATGAATATGATTATAATTTACATACGACATCAAAAATGAGGTGTAGGTGGTAGTTGGATTATGAAAAATTCATATTATAATCACGACCAGTCGCATCGTAGTCATTCCTGTGACTAGAGCGATTGAGTGTGTGATTTGGTTGATCTTATAGTGCTCGAGATAATAACACATAATATGAGTCACGTGAGTGAATAATAGTCACACCGGTGACTAGGTTATGAATTTATAAGTCAAGTGGGTAAGCTAACTACTTGAGTGGATTTGAGAATGCACTTGTGAGTCACATATATTACTTGAGTGAGATAAATAGTGGAAAATATGGTGGAAATCAATCATAACACATTGTAAGCTGCATTATTGACTCAAAATGGTTAATGAAAGATATTTATTAAAGTATGATGTGGGAGTGTGGTTTGGCAAAATATGTTTGATTCATTAGTGAAGTGGAGAAAATGGCTAAGTCATTGAGGGGTCACAATTGTGACCAACATGTAGTGAGGTAATGTGAGTGGTAGCATTGGTGAAGTATGAGTTAGGTATGAAAGGATGATCTTGGATTTAAATTATGGGGGTTTGTAAAAATGCATAAGGATCTAAAAAGGTAAAAATATAGGCCAAGTAAAAATTATATGAAATTTTGGAGGCTATGGAAAAATTATAACATCAAAACCAAACCAAAACATGTAGTGAAAGCATGAAGAGTGATACTTTAGAATAAGCATGATAGCTCAAGTTTTAGAGTGTAATAAAAGTTGTAACTATGAATAATGTTAATGGTGATAGTGTGTGTATGTGGAGTGTGGAGTGGGAGGTAAAGATGGTAGTTATAGTCATGATCAAGTGGAAAAAGAGGTCACGAGTGCAATCAAACATGGGGCAAGCAACAAGAGAACGTTGGGGGTAGGTGGGAACAAATGTATAATGAGTTAAAAATGTGACTCGAGATAAATAGTTGAAGAGGAGAGAAGATTGATATTATGATCTAGTTAACAATGGAAAAATATCAAGATAAGCATAAGTTGGGATAGGATATGACACGATGTAGTAGGGTAAGTTTTAATGGGGTCACAACTATGATGTGTAATATTTATGGTGGGTATACAAATGATACAAGTGTAAATAGAATTTTTTTAGGCATGATGGACATATATGGAGTCAATTGTGAGGACAAAATAAATAAGAGGAGGAGATAAAAACTCACCAACATGACCTCACAAGGTATATGGGAGATCCATACAAATAGTGTTATCCTTGTTAAGTATGTAAGATGGAAATTGGGTTTGACTACAAAATTTTAAATATCCCAAATGTGGCTATTATGAACATGAATTCTAAAGTGAGGTAATGAGTGGAGTCTCTAGTGAGACTCAATTTAGGGAGTGTAATGTGTAGGCCGAGTTATAGGGGAAATGAGTGAAGAGGAGAGTGAATATGTTACCCGAGATGACTTGCAAGTGTCAATACATGAACAAGATGTGTGCACTAGTCATAATAATGACTATCACACATAATGAAAATGTGTTTATTGAGCATATTGTTTTGAGGCCAAGTAATGCTTCAAGATTAAAAAAGTCAATTTTTTTATGCAAGTCATACCTAAGACCAAATGGAGGATGGGTAGGTTTTCACCATGACAAAGCGACACGAAGCATAAATATTAAAGCTAGGGAAACATGTTGAGGGGGATTAAGTATTTTAAGTCACAAGTGATGAAGATATAATATATGATGTGTGTGAATTTGATAGGGAATAATGAGTGAGGAATTTGATTGAGGGATGGTATGCGAGATCCAAGGCCTAGTCATAGGTATAATGACTTGAGGCTAAATTTGATAGGGAGGGAAAATTTCCTACTTGGAGATGTGACTATCCTAAAGCTAGATGCAATTAATAGAAGGTGAACTGGATATTGTAATAATTAGAGTGCATGTGGGGGTATACCGAGAGAGCAAAAAGTGTGAAGCGTGCATAAGGGTGGACCAGAGAGAAAAAGTGGAATAACACATAGAAGGGTGGAATGCAGAGTGCAAGGGAAATGGACACATAAGGGTATACCTAAGAGCGAAGAGGCAGAGTGCACACAAGTTATATATATGAATGAAGATAGGAACAAAGGGATAAATCATGAATATTAAATGGAGACCTAGATGTGAATGCAAGTAGAAATGGATAATGGAGACTATAAGTGATGTAGGAAAATCATAGGACAATCATAGTGGTACTGTGCTAAGGATAAACTATAATAAACAAGGAATACATAAAGAGGAATGATAACAAAGTGAATAATCAAAGGATGATATGGACTTGAAAAATTCATATAAAGTTATAAGGTGAATGCAGTAGTGATTATCTCTAAACTAGGAAAAAATATGCAAATATTAGAAAATGAGGTTAGCTAGAAAATATAACTTAATTGCACTTGTGATTGATGCTATGAAAAATTAGCTTTGTATTTTTGATGAATTTTGAGATTTTTGGATTTTTGGACAAGTATATAAACATAGAAAATATAAAATTAGAACCCTAATATTAGTAAAGAGGTTGTGTGAATTACTTAACAACATGTCAATATACCTTGAAGGCATGAAGTGAGTACAATGGGAATTTTTTTGTTCCTTATAATGTAAAGAAAAACACAACCAACATAGGATCTTGATTTAGGGTTGGAACATGGGTTACTATAGGGTGTCCTCAATAGACCTTGTGGTATGCAAGCCCAACTCCATGATATAAGGGTGTTGTCTAAGGCATGGGTATTGGTGGCATCACCACCTTACTTCATAGGAGCCATGGAAAACTAAACTCCTTAGAAAAAAAAACACCTTCTCAAGAATTATTTTAAGTCCACCAAAAAAAAGACTCTAAAATATATGGACTCTCAACAAGGAAATCCGAGTAGTTTCCTAAGGACAATGATGGTTTTCAATTCCCAAAATCACCTTATAGTGTGAGGGAAGAGAATATACCAATCTTATATGGGTAAATGATATAAAATTAATGTGGGAGAATCACTAAATAGGTTACTTTATAATTCTAAAGTTATTTTCCTTTTCGATGGAAAAAATGTATGGCAAGAGTGCATTATTGTCATGCAACCAAAATTTTCAATTATTTTATACATTGGTAATTATACAAGAAAAAATGATAGACTTGTAAAAAAATAAGTTTTAGAAGACTAAAAGTGAAATAAAATAAGTGTAAACACTAATGTAAAAAATGATGTTATATTTAGAAATAGAAGCTTAACCTACTGACCAAAATTAAGCCTACCATGGTCACCAAAATATACATCTAGATATTGAGCCACCCTACAAAAATTGTAGATATATCACATAAAGAAAATCAAATAAGCTATAAAATAAAATGGGCTTATTGTCACCATTGAATATGTGAGGGACATTACAAGGTTATTTCCATGAATAAAGTGGGTTGAATATTTGAATTTGAATCTATAATCATAACACCAGTGGTAAAATGTATGTTTGTTTTTTTGGCTAGGGTACTTGTCTTGGTTAGATCCCTAGCCATTTCAAGGTTGATAAAATAACATGTAAGACATGCGGTGATAAGTGAAATGTTGAGAGTAAATGGAAAACCTATTCGGGGGCCCGAGGGTACCAAGCCATGGTGCAAGGTTTATTAGTGGTATAATACTAATTGTTGATGGTGTGTTGACTTATTGAATGTTGTCACTAATTATATCTTAGTTGATCATATCATAGAAAAATACAAAGCATTCACAAGCTAGTTGCAATTGTGAATAAAACTATGTTGAAAATCTAAAATCTAGTTGTGTTGCAAGCTTCGTATCTCCAAGATGGTCTTCTTTCTCCTTTGGTAGAAACTATGAATAAAGCATATGCAAACAAGATCTCCAATTGTACCAAGAGTCAAGTGATAAAGGGAATTAAAGGGAAGAGGTGAGTGGGATTTTATAGAATTGGGGTACATTGAATATTGGGATAGATATGGATGGAAAGTGCATAGAAAGTTAAAATGATAAGGTTCTATTGTGCATTTGATATGCATATGGGTGGATGGAGTGTATAGAGGGACGTGACAAGATAAAATGTGAGTATATGGAGATCATTAAATGGTAAATTGAGGAGAGATTAATGAGGAGGTGGAATAACCTTTACCAGTAAGTTAAGTAAGATGCAATATTTAGAGAATTTGTTAGGATTAAAAATAAATATTTTTATATTCTATCATTTTTGTAAGTGTTTAAGGAGTAAATTGAAACATAAGTTGTAACCAAGATAAATGTTTGCAACACACATATGTATGGGTAAATTGAACTCTTATTTAGAAAATACATTCGTGAAAGAGAAGAAAGAAAGTGAAAAAGGGTAATTTTTGGTAATTTTATTGATTTTATGGATTAATTTTGTGAATTAATTTCATTATTTCCCATAGTATTCATCTAGATTAGAAAACATTGATGGGATTTTCAAATATTATTAGAAGTTTTCATTATTGGATAAACACATATTAGTGTGTGAAGTGAGGTGGGGTAAGACTGACCAATACCCAAGAATTAAACAACATTTACTTACATAATTGAGTTTCGATGTAACTTTGGCATATGGGGAATACCTTTTAGGGTTTAGGAAAAACCTAGCCATAAGAAGTAATTTGTTTTCTATAATATGTGGTACATTGGAAAACAATTATCCTCTAGAAGTTATTCTTTGTGTAAATCAGGATAGTATGACTATAGGTATTATATAACCATCCATAGTTAGTTCCTTAAAACATTGGGTTATGCTCATTATTTACAAACATTATAGGTAATTTAGAAAACTTAAAAACTAGATATTCTCTAAAGTAGTTATCCCTTGATATGGTGCTAGAGTATTTATGTGTTTTTAAACTTATCGATTAAAGTTAGGTTGTTATTAGTAGATGGTGTTTCCTTTTTTCCTCATCCTTTATCTTGTTTATTTATGAGATTAATATTTATCAACCTTACTTTGTGTCCCTCGTCACATTTTATTCATGTCAACCTCTTTTTCCCATAGTTTTCCATGTATTTTCATTATTATCATTTATGGCCATGTTTATGATCTTTCTCATAGTTTTGTCTCCCCTTTACAATATGTATTTTGATTTAGGGAAAAGACTAATTTCATAGGGTTTATTTTAGATATGTTTATACAGTTATAGTATTATTATTTTCTCGGCCATTTTGACCCCAAACTTGGTTTTTTGAGTGTTATGAATTTTTAACCATTTCAAGCCTAGTGTGTATCAAATTGTGCATGAATTTAATTTCTCTCTAGTTTCCTTAGGTTTTGAAATATATATATGGATATATTTTACTATAATCTCTTTCAAATTCCTTATGTTTTTTCATCATCATTTTTCTTTTTCCTTATGTCACAATCCTCTATCTTATTTTCTTGTTGTTGATCCTTTTTGACCTTTCTTCATGTCCTTTGTCACCTTTTCCTCTGTTTGTCCTTGTTTTCCATATATTATTATTTTCTCATATTTAGTGACCTCGATTCCCTTCTTCACCTTGGTTTTATCTTTCCTCCCATGTTCCTTACCCATTCTATAATCATGACCCATTTCATAGGTCTTGTGCCATAAATGTACTTATTTTTACATGTATTTTTCAATTTTATCATTGGTGAAAGTTTTACCATTCTTCCTCCCATTTTTATTTATTCCCATATTTTTATTATGATATAGTATTGTGACTAGTTTGTAGGTTTTGTCTTATAAGTAAACCTATGTTTCTAGTTTTTCACTTTTGTGGCAACCCCAAATTTGGTTTTTTTGAGTTTTATGCCTCTTTGTCAAATGTTTCCACCTAGGTGTGTGAAAATATGAATCCTAATATGAACTCAAGAACTATGTAATTATTTTAGTTTTTAAACACATACATGACTATTTTACCATAATTTATCTATAATTTACCTAGGTTTTTGAAATAAATATAGATAGTTTCACTCTTATGTCTTTCTAATCTCCCTATTTTTTTATAGATATGGTTAGTGATTTAGATGAAAATGCACATTATATGAGTGGTCTATGTGATTAAGATGTAGTTTCTCCTCCAATGCATCACTCATGTTATTATTTATGGAGTTCTCTTGATGGTGGTTGTGAATCCCATCATGTATGTTTTTATTTTAAATTTTAGGAAACATAATATAGTTTATCTAACTTAAATCATCTTTTGTTTAGTTAGATACTTTAATAATAATAAAAATCTTGGATAATGATGGTGATCTAATTTAACCATTGCGAGACACAAAATCATGCACTTACTATTTACATCACACCTCTAAGTATGTTATTATATGCATGATTCATAAGCAAGAAAACTAGACATTAACAACACTTATTTTTTCTTTTACATTGCTTTACCCTTTTAATAATCTTATCATTTACTTTTCTCGAATGGTTACTTTACTTTTAGACATTGGACAACATGTGACCCATCTCTATATTTTTTTTATGTTATGTGCTTCGAGCATCACAGATGCAAGTACCACCCATTAGGGACAAGAGTGCTCAGCGCTACTGTCCCCTTTGGGTGCTTCTATCCTTTTCTCAAATTTTAAATGCCATATAATTTGTTATATTTTCTAACCCATCACTTTGGTTCAGCATTTTGGTTGTTAATTATATTCAAACAAGGGAATAATATATATATATATATATATATATATATATATATATATATATATATATATATATATATATATATATATAGACACACACACACGCACATGACTTACTCACCATTATTAGGGGCTGGACAATATGGGCTATTACTTACTATAAACTACTTGGGAAAAGAGCAACATTTAAGGACTACATTTTGGGATGCATTATTCACTTTGCATATGAGGGTTATTTCTGATTCCATCCCACATTGGTGGAAAATTAGTTTTAGGACATTATCTTGGTTTGACTAGAACAAGAGAAACCTATCTTCAAGGGACATGATTCAATCACAACACACGCACACACACACACACACACACACACACACACACACACACACACACACACACACACACACACACACACACACACACACACACTAGAACTACATCTAAAATGTAGTTCAATGCTCAATTATAATCACATTAGGGTGACCACCGAGGTCACGATAATATGTATTATTTGTTTCATCTAATATTTTCTTGATCATTAAGGTAGCTAGGGTTTTTTTTGTAGGTTTAGGTGCGATAGTAAAACCCTATGTCTAAGCTAGAATTTTAAAGAGAGAAAGGAAGAAGATGATTTCAGAACCTAAAAGATCGAAATAAAGCATTTACTAGGACACTAGTGCCCAATTTAGACACTAGTACCCATGTAGTCATGTCCTTCTATTGGTGGTTATTTCTGAAGGATTTTCAGATTCTAGTTTTCCAAATGAAGCTTACTTAGTCTAGATCTAGCTTGTTTCACCCAATTTTCATCCCAAAATTGGCCCATATCTCTTAATACAAGATAAGTCACTCTTATCTCGTATTTTTTTATGCTTTCTTGTATCTTGCATGATATACCTATCTCATTATTGTTATATGAACTTGATCTCAGTCCTCTAATTAATATTTAATTATGTTAAATCATTTGGTGAACCTATTTATTTGATCGAACCCTTAGTTTTCATAGGGTCGGGTAAGTGCAGGAAGTTGATGGACAAATATAGGGTCATCCGTGGACGTCATATTGTAAAAAACAGTGAAATCTCAACTTGTAGGGATTATTAGCTATACATGCACTCTAAATTAGAAAAATTTATATAAATATGAATCGTAGAATTCGAATCTAGTTTCTAAAATACTAATTTTTGTAAAAAACGGACAAGTTTAGCTATATTAAACACTTAAAATTATATGAATTTTTTTTTTTTTTGAAAAAACTTATAAGATTGTAGTCCGTTTGCCCGCATTTTGGATGACCAAATCTTGTTTTTTTTTTTTTTTTCCTTTGGTGAAACGTTAGATGTAGTTGTCTATCTTGGGATGGATTTTATTTTGTATTTTTTTTAGCAATATTTTTTTTTTATGATTTTTTCCGTGAAAGTGGTCTGAAAATATTTAGAAAATGGAGCGCTTTCCGTTTTCCCGCCATAACTATATCAAAAAATATCGAAATCAAATTTTTTTTTTTAAGGTGTATAGAATTTGTCCACGCTTGGGATGGTATAAGTTTTATCATATTTTGATAAGCGAAACAAAAGTTACAGTCTTAAATGTAGACATGAACATTCACGGGAAAAAATGTCTTAAAGACCTATTGTTAGTAAGAAATTATAAAATGATATTTATCTTATTCTATTCACTTTAAAAACAATATTTCTACAAAGCTAAGAGTCTACCCTACGTGATGGCACCATTTTTGTGAAATGTTTTCAGTTTTTTAGCATGGTTCAAGTCTTTGGAAGAGCAGATTTGAGGTTTTTTGACCTTTTGCACTTCATAATGACCTTCCATAGCTTTGGTTGGGGAAAAACAAAGATTTTCCGAGGCTTAGGTTCGGCAGATAGATCCGCGATCGCGGTTTTTTTAACAATACCGCGCTCACGGTTTATAAAGCGCGCTCGCGGTTTATAAAGCGCGCTTGTTTATAAATCATATTTACACACATCCCAATGTCTGAATTACCATGTGATTTTTACTCTCTGACTTTACCGTACGAATTACTGTGAAATTCTGTCTTTTTCCAGGCATGTTTTTCTTATCACCGAAAGCAAAACATCATGGGAGACAAAAACGAAGTCAAAAAAGGAAGTCATTAAGTAAAAAAACACCAAATGAATTAGAGGCCAACAAAATTGAAAATGCTGAGCGAATGCGGAAACTTCGTGAATCTAGAAGAGGTTCATCTTCAATCCCAACTACTGTAAGCAATGAAGAACTAGGTAATGTTTCTACTGTCAATGTTGAAGTTGAATTAAATACTCGTGATGAAGAAGTTTTTATCACAATGTTGAAGAAGAATTAAATACTCATGATGTAGCAAATGTTGAAATTGAAGGAGACAATGAAAATGTGAATAAGGAAATTCATGTTGAAACTGTAGACAAGCAAAATTTGACAAAAACACCTCCTAGGATTTTACATAAGAAACCTAATTTTTTATTGAAATTGATGAAAACATTTTGAAACCAATGTCTTGCAAACTTTACGAACGACAAATCAAGAAAAAGCCATTTGAAATTTGGGATGATCATTTTGAAATTTTAAATGATTCCCAAAGATGTCAGTTGTTGGTTAGTTTGATGAAATTGATTAAAATGAGACCTACATTAAACACCTTAGGATTGACAACATCTAACATACGTGGTCAAACCTCTACAATTGTTGAAAACCTTCATGATGCATATCACATTGTTGGTGTCAAGAGATGCACTAGGGATAGTAATATTGTGCGTCGTGTACTTGCTACTAGTGTTGTAAGTGAATCAATAAAAAAACAACGTTTGATTACGCAAACAAGTCGAATGTTGCAAGTTAATCGAAAAACTCTAATGAAAGCAATTGAAAGACGTAATATCCTTCAATCACTCAATAATGTCAATTTTTGGGCATTTTCTGCTAGAGCACCGCGTAAGGACAAAAATAATTCTGATGCTATAAGAGAAGTTGTTATTAAATTTTGGCATGATAACACTAGAGTTTCACCTAATACAAGAGATGTTATAAAACAGAGTTGGTTCTACTAATCGTGAACCACATCCAAAGCATTTCTTAGATATGACTCAAACTCAATTTTTTCGTAAGTTTGAACAAGAGAATCTGGAAATTAAAATTAGTCAACGTTTTTTTGAAATGTTGAAACCATTCTATGTGAAAATCAACCATGCTCGCACCACTTGTTGTTGTAGGCAACATGTTGAATTTGCGATGCATTATGCTAAATTTTTACGTATTCATTCTATTTTTCATTCTGAAACTATGTTATCTGAATGTGGTGTTCAAGTTCCACCAATATCTTCTAGGGATTTCATTCCTACTATATTTTGTGAAAAAGAAGTTGGACAATTTTTTTATAGTCAGGATTGTTTAGATGGAAGTTGTAGTACATGCGGCGGATTACCTAAATTGGAAAGTTGCATCCATGAGCAAATTGAAGGTACAATAGGACATAATTTAGTTGAATTTGATAAATATAAATCAGTTGCATACCAGTTGAAAGATGGAAAAGAGTCGAAACGGTGTGAGCTAGTTACAGAACAAATGCCCATTTTTCAATTTATGACAAAATTTAAGGATGAAATTGTTTATGAGTATGCGAGGCATACACATAGAGCTCGATGGTTGGATGAACAATTCAAGCTATGCAAAGACACATTTCCTATTGGTACTATTGTTTCAGTGGTCGATTTTGCAGAGAATTACACATTGCAACCACAAATGGAGGTTCAATCGCAATATTACAACTCAGTACAAGTTGCCATTTTTGTGCATATAGCATTTCTACATTCTCCTGACAGTACAGAGAATGATCAAAAAATTTTAAGAGAGTACCACTTTTATATCAGTGATGATCGTACTCATTCTACTGAATTTGTGCAAGGGTGTTTCCAGTTATTTTATGGAAACTTGTCTGATAGGGACATCCACTTCAAACAACATTATATATGGTCAGATAATTACACGTCTCAATTTAAGAATGCACGAATGTTTTATTGGATGAGTAGAATGCATGTCAAGATGGGTGTGCAACATATTTGGAGTTTCACTGAGGCTGGACATGGAAAAGGAGAGCATGACGGTGCAGGGGCATGTGTGAAAAGAGCTCTTGCAAGAGAAGAGTTGAAGTACAAAGATGGTGCTAAATTAAAAGATGCAAAGAGCATAGTGGAATGGTGTACTGACAACATGGCCCGAGGTTCTCAAGAAAATTCCACAGTTTGCAGATATTTTTGGTTGATAGAGGAAAAACATATTGCTAACTATGAGGATTGTATGACACTCACTGGGTCCAGTGATATGCACTCATTTTGTAGCTCAGACGCTACTTCGTGGGCCGTATGGACAAGAAAGTTGACATGTTTTTGTGCATCTTGTATCGAATTTGTCACTGCTGAGTGTGATTCACAAGAATGGGTGGAAGGATGGATTTGTAGGCCTCTAACTCCGCTTCCTAGTTATCAACCTCCACAAGCATTACAACTTGTTTTTGCAGATGAAGTTACAACATCCAAGGACTTTGACGAAATTTTGATTTTGGTGCGACAAGGTATTTATGGTTATTTATTTAATTTTTGTATTGAGTTATGTCCATTGAAATTTTAATATGTAATTTAAATTTGAGTTGTTCAACCTTGGTTATTTTTTTGTAGGACATGTGTTTGCAATAATTACGACAAAAGACAATGAAGAAGGAACAGACTATTTCTTATGTCGTTACATCGAGGAAAGAAAGAAGTTGACTTCTCCTATTATAGATGGCGAAGAGATTGAGTATCCTACAAGGTCAGTGGTAGTTACTGGAACTTGGCTTCGACGGTATCCATTAAAAAACTCCTCTGTTTGGGTGTTTGAAGACTTTGAGACACACAGGAAAATACTCTTATATTCACATCTAGTTCTAGCGACAAATATTCAGTTGTATAGATATCGAGGAAGACCTAATAACAAGATTCTTTGGAAGGTTCGAGAGTCAGATCATGAAGCAATCTTGTTTGCTATTCAGAGTAGATCCGATCCTGATGGTTCATTGGAATGAATTTACAACATGCTCATGTCTGGTATATATTTAATTTCAAGTTTCAATTTATATAGCGTATATATATATATATTTTTTTTAGTTTAAAGATCTATATTTAAGTTTGAATATATTTTATTTTAAATTTGTGTATTTTGTGTGTCATGTATATAGATCTAGTATATATGGTTATGATTTGAAACTTAAATTTCTTTGACTAACAATTTTATGTTTAGGTTAGTGGTGCCAGAAAAGCTTCCACCTTCACGTGGTTGGCATCGTTAGTAGAGAATTTTAAATTCTCGAAGCTAAGAGAAGCTTGAACATTGTTTGAAAAAGTTGTAAATTTTGAAAAAGTCAAGTTTGTAAATTTTGAAAATAAATTTTGAAAATGTTGTAAATTTTGAAAAAGTCTAATGAAGTTAAAAGCAAACCCTTTTGCACCAAAAACCACCTCCTCTAATTCACCACCGCCACCCGGACATGCACGTAGGCGGTTCGGTGCCACGACCCACTTTTTGCAAAAATATAGCATTTGACAACCTTACACTGCTCCAACTACACTATTTCGTGCGTTTGCAAAACAAAAGAGGGACAGCGAGAGCACCGAAATGAGAAGGAAAAAAATGAGAGAGGCTATTGTAGAGGGTCCATACGCCAAAGTGCCGGATCGGACGGGGCCTCTTTAGGTGCCACTTGAGTCCGAGTAAGTAGTCACCCATCAAAGTTGAACGATATTTTGGTCTCAGGGCTCTTAAGGGACTACGCCCAACAAGTAGCCCTAAGCAACGACCCTTTCGCACACCGAAACACCACCTCCTCTAGCATTCACCTGGCCACTCGGATGTGTCGGCGTAGGCGGTTTGGTGCCACGACCCACCGTTTGCAAAATATAGCATTTGACAACCTTACACTGGCTCCAACTGCACTATTTCGCGCGTTTGCAAACAAGTAGGACAGCGAGAGCACCAAAATGAGAAGGAAAAAAATG
Source organism: Taxus wallichiana var. yunnanensis (assembly GCA_018340775.1). Taxonomy (NCBI): domain Eukaryota; kingdom Viridiplantae; phylum Streptophyta; class Pinopsida; order Cupressales; family Taxaceae; genus Taxus; species Taxus wallichiana. The sequence continues at coordinate 644,216,979 of CM031244.1, forward strand.
AGAGAGGCTATTGTAGAGGGTCCATACACCGAGGTGTCGGATTAGATGAGGCCTCTCTAGGTGCCACGGAGTCCGAGTAGTCACCCGTCAAAGTTGAACGATATTTTGGTCTCAGGGCTCTTAAGGGACTACGCCCGAACGAAGTAGCCCGGAAGCAACGACCCTTTTGTGCACCAAAACACCACCTCCTCTAGCGTTCACCTGGCCACCCGACGTGTCGGCGTAGGTGGTTCAGTGCCACGACCCACCGTTTGCAAAATATAGCATTTGACAACCTTACACTGGCTCCAACTACACTATTTCGCGCGTTTGCAAACAGTAGGACAGCGAGAGCACCGAAATGAGAAGGAAAAAAATGAGAGAGGCTATTGTAGAGGGTCCGTACGCCGAGGTGTTGGATCAGACGAGGCCTCTCTAGGTGCCACGAGTCCGAGTAGTCACCCGTCAAAGTTGAACGATATTTTGGTCTTAGGGCTCTTAAGGGACTACGCCCGAACGAAGTAGCCCGGAAGCAACGACCCTTTCGCGCACCGAAACACCACCTCCTCTAGCATTCACCTAGCCACCGGATGTGTCGACATAGCGCGGGTGATTCGGTGCCACGACCCACCGTTTGTAAAATATAGCATTTGACAACCTTACACTGGCTCCAACTACACTATTTCACGCGTTTGCAAATAGTAGGACAGCGAGAGCACCGAAATGAGAAGGAAAAAAATGAGAGAGGCTATTGTAGAGGGTCTATACGCCGAGGTTCTGGATCAGATAGGGCCTCTCTAGGTGCCACGGAGTCCGAGTAGTCACCCGTCAAAGTTGAACGATATTTTGGTCTCAGGGCTCTTAAGGGACTACGCCCGAACGAAGTAGCCCGGAAGCAACGACCCTTTTCGCGCACCAAAACACCACCTCCTCTAGCATTCACCTAGCCACCCGGACATGTCACGGCATAGGTGGTTCGGTGCCACGACCCACCGTTTGCAAAATATAGCATTTGACAACCTTACACTGGCTCCAACTGCACTATTTCACGCGTTTGCAAACAATAGGACAACTGAGAGCACCAAATGAGAAGGAAAAAAATGAGAGAGGCTATTGTAGAGGGTCCATACACCGAGGTGTTAGATTAGATGCAGCCTCTCTAGGTGCCACGAGTCCGAGTAGTCACCCGTCAAAGTTGAACGATATTTTGGTCTCAGGGCTCTTAAGGGACTACGCCGAACGAAGTAGCCCGGAAGCAATGACCCTTTCGCGCACCGAAACACCACCTCCTCTAGTGTTCACCTGGCCACCTGGACGTGTCGGCACAGGCGGTTTGGTGCCACGACCCACCGTTTGCAAAATATAGCATTTGACAACCTTACACTGGCTCCAACCGCACTATTTCACGCATTTGCAAAAAAGAGACAAAGAGAGCACCGAAATGAGAAGGAAAAAAATGAGAGAGGCTATTATAGAGGGTCTATACACCGAGGTGCCGGATCGACGAGGCCTCTCTAGGTGCCACGAGTCCGAGTAGTCACCCACAAAGTTGAATGATATTTTGGTCTCGTGGCTCTTAAGGGACTACGCCCAAAACGAAGTAGCCGGAAGCAACGACCCTTTCACGCACCAAACACCACCTCCTCTAGCATTCACCTGCCACCCGGACGTGTCAAGCAGTTTTGCCACGACCCACCGTTTGCAAAATATAGCATTTGACAACCTTACACTGGCTCCAACTGCACTATTTCACGCGTTTGCAAACAATAGGATAGCGAGAGCACCGAAATGAGAAGGAAAAAATGAGAGAGGCTATTGTAGAGAGGGTCCGTACACCGAGGTGACGGATCGATCGAGGCCTCCTCTAGGTGCCACGGAGTCCGAGTAGTCACCCGTCAAAGTTGAACGATATTTTGGTCTCAGGGCTCTTAAGGGACTACGCCCGAACGAAGTAGCCCGGAAGCAACGACCCTTTCGCGCACCAAACACTGCTTCCTCTAGTGTTCACCTGGCCACCCGGACATGTCGGCGTAGGCGGTTTGGTGCCACGACCCACCGTTTGCAAAATATAGCATTTGACAACCTTACACTCCATAGTCTCATGGTTATTTCTTTCTTCTTGAAAAATAAAACTTAAGCACTCCATGAAGAAATAAGAAATCTTATCCTTACTTGTTTTAACAATTCATCCAATTATACTTTAAACTCATATAATTGTGGGATAGATTACATATAAGGTGTATGTTGGAAGAAAAACGCTGAGGGTTGGGTGAATAGGTGTGCAATAAAAATTTTCATCCAATTATATAATTTCATCCATTAACCATCCAATTATCTATTAAGCATGCATCCACAAGAAAATAAGCATAAATGAGAAAAAGAGAGAACATAAACATAAGAACGCACTTGATGTAAGTGGGAAACCGTCTAGGAGAAGAAAACCCACTAAAACACATATTTATTAGAGAAATGAATCAAATTTAGTTTATAACTAACTCAACAAGGAGTGCCAACCCCTAGATTTAGTAAAGCACCAACCTTAAACAAGAAGGCAAAACCCAAGATGAATCTCTACCAACCAAATCCACCTGATATGTTTTCCACCTCTAAAATATTTCTACAAAAAATGATGATGACACAATGAACCTCTCTTTCCTTCCTTCTTCAAATTTTCTCTTTAGGTCAACTCGTCTAAATATTCTTCACCAAGTTGATTAGGTCTAATGACCAATCTCTGCAACACATGAAAAGACTCAAGAACATATGCACACACTCTTTTCCCCCTCTTGATGGTCACAAATACATATTTCACCTTCTTTATTCTTCTCTCTTACTCGCACTTTACATCATTTCTCTAAACTAACTCAAATTATCTTTATAACTTACTTTTATATGACTCTTGATAATAATACCATAGGTCAGCCATCATAAGGAAAATGTCAGATATTCAACTTACAAATATCATAATTAAATAATAAAAACATCACTCAAGTAACCAGATAGGTTGGTAATACCATCAAGAACCATCTAGAACTCCATTAGGAATTAAGAACCCTTAATGCACAACAAGAGCCTACTCGCCAATACCAAATTACTAGCACCATCAACAGCTTCACCAAACCACATACACCACTTATAAAAATTATCTAAGACTTGAAAAAAACTTTATAAATCTAGAAAAACATAAAACCATAAACTCACTTCATTAAGCTAATTGAAAATAACGACAATCAACATGCCCCAAAACTAGTCTTCAGAAATGAAGCTAAAACCCCCATGAAATGACCTCATTCATGAAACTGTAATTTATAAATGGAATTATCATGAACTTAGTGTAATCAAAAAGTGCATAGTATTCCATAAATTAGACTTTAGAGCCACCAAAACACATTTGCAACCAAACCAGTAGATACTTCCAAAAAATTCCATAAACTTGTCTTGCAAAATGAGCTTGTACATGTACCTCCTTAGGGAAAAAATGATATGAAACCACATAATTTAACATGAGTAAATAATCCCATGATTCCTCAAAAAAACAATTAGTTAACATGTCCAATGGACAACTTTTGAGAAAATGGAAAATCTTTAGAAACTTGCCTTTTTGAGTGGGGTCCACACATAGCTAAAATACCTAACTTGCACATCCAGAGAAACCTGAGAGAGTCCTCCGTAACCTTCAATCATCATTCTATAAAAAACAATCCATTCTAGGCCATTGGGAAAATAACTTCCCCATTTCTTTAGAACTAGGGTTTTAAGAGGGTTTAAAACCAGTTTGGCTTCTTAATGATTATTCATAAATTAATGGGCCTCAATGTTTAAATAATTCCAAAATAAACAATGTAGGAACCTTCCCCCACTACCTTGGAGATGTTGGAATACCATGCAAATATTTCACGTGCCAATGAGCATCAGAAAGACAAATTCGACCTTGGTTTTTCATTTCTACAAACACTGTATGAGTAAAACTACAACTACTCGTAAAATATTCAATAATAGGAATTTAAATTTGGACCACACCCCTATATAAACATTAAAATAAATATCCAATTGTCACCTTTTTTGAAATAAACTCATTTTAGACAAAAAAATAATCCACCGAACAGAGATCAAAACCACCGAACAGAGATCAAATCCACCGAACAGAGATCAAAACCCACTTTCTCAGAGTTAGCAATAATACCAAAATAACCAAAATAAATATGATTTAACCAACACACATGGATATATATATATATATATATATATATATATATATATATATATATATATATATATAAGAATCAAACAAAGTGTGCTCCAGACGCGCACGTCTCTGAAAATATATATGTACATAAGTTCATAATGTATACATCTCGAACTAAGCACGTGTCATAATGTACATATATGGGACCACATGCGGTCGCAAAAGGCTATATATATATATATATATATATATATATACAATGGACTGTGAATCTACTCATGACCACATATATGTGTCATCCAAGTGGACTATAAATCTACTCATGAAACATCTTCCCTCTCTTCGCCCTGCTAGAAGTAGCACGTCCACGACCTGGGGATGTAGTGGAGGGAGATGCCACTACGGATTTCATCCGTGTGGTCCTAGGTGTCTCTAAGCATGCCTGCAACCTAACCTGCACATTCATAAACAACAAGTTTTTAACACACAAAATTTTAAAATACACTCAAAATTTAGAAACTTGTACAATTTAGTTAAAATGTATGTGAAATCTTACCACAATGTCATGATCCCTATCAATTTGTTGTTGACGCGTCGCAGGGACAACAATAGACTCACGAGGGGTAAGCTACATACAAATAATTAATTTTCAAATTAAATATTTGACATGTATATACCTACAAAATTTGATATTGTAGATTTAAGTTTAATAAGAAATAATGAACCTCCAAAATTTAACAAATTTAAAAAATTGTGTACCTCAGTTAGTGGATCTGCAGATGCTATGGCAGTATCTACAGCAGCCTCCACAGTCTGCATATATGGAGGAGTCTCTCTAGCAGTCATAAGCTATACAAAAAACATGTACAAATTGAAATATTAAAATCTACTTAAGAGCTATACAAAAAACATGTACAAATCAATATTTAGTTACTCAAGAAAGAATAAAAATGTTATTATTTTATCTTCTATTTAGGCTAAATACATAGGATCTATAAATGTTAGCACGAAGGCCATCTATCTTCATAAGATTTTGACAAAGTTTTGTATTTAATCAAGGTAACCCATAGTCATCTTCTATGACAATTAGAGCATCATTCAAATTTGAAGGACTTTTAAATCTAACATCACCAGACCAAACACATATCTAGATTCACAGAATTTCATCAAGGAGTTGATCCATGGATAGGTCAAGTGTAAAGTTTGAGGTGGAGAAGTTTAATGATAAGAAAAACTTTGATATGTGGAAACTCAAAGCACGTGTTGCACTGGTGCAATAGGGGCTTCACAAATACATGGATTGAAAGGTAAAGAAACCTGTAGGGATGGATGAAAATGAATGGGAAGATCTGGATATGAAATCACTCAGTGCAATATGATTACATGTTTAGCATATGAGGTTCTCTTCAATATAGTTGGAGAAAAGACATCAACATGTTCATGGACCAGATCAGAAAGTCTTTACATGACGAAATCTATAAGAAATTATATTTTCCTGAAAAGGAATTTGCATGAATTGCAGATGAAAGAAGGTATGAAAATTGTTTTTCATTTAAATATTTTTAATATTTTATTATGTCAGTTGACTAGTATTTATATGAAAGTGGAGAATGAAAACAAGGTAGTCACCTTTTTATGTACTTTACAAGATTAATGGGATAATATAGTAACTTCTTTTAGTTTTCATATTGTTGATGACCTTGACTATGCTTATGTTGTTGGAGCATTTTTGGCTCGGAAATGAAAGAAATTTTGTTGGAAATATCTCTACACTTGAAGCCATGTGTGCTAGAGCCAGATCTAAAGAAAGAGGTCAAATTTAAAGCGGTACATCTAGATCTAAGTCACAAAGGAGGAAGATTAATGCAAGGTGTCAGGACTACGAAAAATCAGAGCATCTTAAAAAGCATTATTGGATGACGAAAGAATTAGAAAAGAAGTAAGATGTCACAAAGGAAGGAAATCAAGTATAAACAAGTGAAGGTATGACTGATGAAGTTTTATCGGTTTGTAACGTTTCCTATTATCAACATGAATGGTTGTTAAATTCTGGTGTTACAAAAATTACATTTTTCCGCATAGAGGTTAGTTTTCTTCTTACTAACCCCTTGATGGTAGTTACATTCTATTGGTAAGTTCAATGTTTCATATAAAATAGAAGGGATTGGTAGCATCAAGATAAATATCTTTGATGGTATAGTAAGGACGTAAAAGAAGTAAAACATGTACCATAACTACAAAGAAATTTAATTTCCTTGAGTGAATTAGACACTAGTGGTTATAAGTTCACAAGTCAAGGTAGAGTTGTAAAGGTGTCTAAATGTTCCTTAGTTATAATGAAGGATCTAAAAGTAGGAAATGTTTACATATTACAGGGAAGAACAAATATCAATCAAATAGTTGTTGTATGTATTTTATATAGGTTGAGTATAAGAAAGTGAAACTCATGTACAGAGGTCCAAGAATTAGAAACAAAGTGTAAAGAGATTTGTAACTAACCTGCGTAAAACTCATGTGAGGCGTGCCAGTAGCCTCAGTTCCCTGAGCAGATGATGACCCACCAGGCTCCTGTGTATAAAAGAGAAAAATATTAATACATGTACAACATACACGTGAAACAAATTATAATAATAATCTAAAGCAATTAAATGATTTATTAAAAATGTAAGTTTGTACAACTTGAAACTTACGTTTGAAACACGCCCAACCGCAGTAGCTAGCATGTCGACACCGGATGTTTCCTTCACCGGCTCTTGCTATTTAAAATAAAATAAAAAATTAGTTTTTTACATGTATGTACATGACGTACAATCAAATATATATATATTATTTAAATTTATTTAAAATTTACCTGTGAAAGACCAATATCAGTGGCTCCAGTTCCAAAAACATTCCCCAGCATCTCATCTATAGAAAAGAAATCCTGTGAACCAGCAAATGATGTCTCGCCTGCAGTGCATACGGCACCACATGATCCACAGTGGTGTGGTGCACTAGAACTGGCGCCTCCACCAACATCACCGGATGCAATCTGGGTGCTATGCTGGGTGAGAGTGTCAGTGAGCTCCCTCAATGCATGCAATGTATCAATCTCCACAACCTCCTTCACTGTAGGAGGGATAACTGAAGGCAAGTGGGGGTTTTGGGGCATGGGGGATCCTAGGCTGACCTACGCGTGCACCAGGTCTGCTCTGTGCAGAGCCACCTCCTCGACCAAAAAAGTCTGAAAAGTCAAAATAATTCGGGACCTCATTGAGCACGAACTCACAATATAATTTCTTCAAAAAATAAAGAGGAACCTCATTGTTGTTGCATGGTGGATAATCAAAAACCATCCACCATCGGTCCCAAAAATTGTTTTTGATTCTATCATCATGGCACCAATGGATTGGGAACCGTTTGCAAGTAACTGCAGGGGGCATTGGTTCTAGGGTCGGTAAATAATGCACAAATGAGGTCTTTTCCAATTTTTTTGTCTTTGATGGCCGCATGGGATAGTTTATCCGCATACCACCGCCTACAGTCACTTCTAAAGGTGTTCCATCTATGTATTTGATTGGTTACAGACTCGACTTCACCAATCAATGTTTGCAATGTATTGGCTAAAGTCATGCGGGATGGATTTGTAGCATGATTTTGTCTTATAGTTTGAATTAGGTTCTCAATGACAATTTTATTTTCTTGGATTCTTCCAATGATATTATCTTACATTCCTGTTGGCTCAGTGGGGACAGAAGGAGCCACAGGGGCGATCTATGTTTGGAGGAGGAGGGTTTTGAGGAATGTTCGAGAGGGTTTTGAGGAATGTTCGGTGCGTTTTGAGGAATGTTTTGACGGTTTGCATGATTTCGAGCTTGCCGACCAACTGATAAAACAAGAAAATTGTATACATAAACAAACATTTCACAAAACCCATGAAAATGCAAAAAAAAACCTAAAATGCAAAAAAAAAAACCTAAAATGCAAAAAAATGATTACAATCGGGACTTACCTCCTCGTCTTGGCGGCATGGTTGAATCTATCGCTATCTAGAAGTCCGATGAGCAATTTTGAGATAGTATTGAAAGCGCGAGACGTTTAGGAAAAGTCGCGGTTCGAAATGAAAAATGAGGAAAATAATGAGTCATGGATCATAAATTTTGTCTCAAAGTTCCGTGATCGCGGTTTTTAACACCATGGCTCATGATATGATCACGGTTTAGGTTCGGTAATTACCGAACCTAGAATTCAAGAACCGCGATTGCAGTACCTTTATTTCGGTTTTTATGTCCACGGAATTGTCCACCAACTTCATGCACTTACCCGGTCCCTATAGTGGTCACATCTTGTTCTTGCTTGTTCTTCTTTCAAATTTATATCTATATGACTGAATTTTATAAATCCCATCTTGAATGTCTACATGCTTTATTACACATTATGGATCATATTATCATCCACTCTGGTACTTCCCTATTTACATTAACAATTGAGTTTCCAATGCTCTAGAACTTAATAATGAACATATTACTTTTACTCTAGCTGATATCCCTTCCAAAACAACTATTGATAATTCACCTCTATTGTATATTCAAGTTCACAATCGCAATATATCCATTAAGTGTGTCTTGATTTATAATGGGTCTAGTCTTAATGTATGAAACATTTCCTTTCTCCATTAAATATGGCTTTTAGCTATTGATCTAACTCCACCTACTCTATGTATTTGTGGCTTTGATAACCCACCTAGGGGAGTATTGGGTGAAATATATTTACCCACTACTGTAGGACTATGCATTCTTAATGATTTATGTCATGTTATATCTAATAATCTCAATTATAATATACTTCTAGGTCGTCCTTGGTTACATACTATGCATGCAACTCTTTTTACCCATGCCATAACACACAATTCCTTTCCACACCTTCCATGGATAATGCTACAATAGATTCCACACCTCATATTGCTAATATTTGTTATATCCTCCCATACATGATAATGAAGTTATTACTTACATTGCACATCATTCTTCTCTTGTGATGGACTACAGTGCTACTGGTTTACATGATGAACTTTCTATTGACACCCATGATACTCCTCCCACTATGTCTCATTCTCATCCACATGATGCTTGATCCCTAATACATATTTTTGCACACTTACCTATATCTAGAAATTTGTCCCTTATGATGGTTGTTACATCTACAATACCTAAGGTGTTGGGAGACACTCATATCCCCCTTCACAATGTCACCATGACCATGGCTTTCAAATATGTTGCTTAGCATAACTCTCAATGCACTTCTAATGATCATATGCTTACTAATTCCAATGTTACATCACTCTCACACATTCCTTATCACAAGTTAGAACCAATTTGTTGATTTGATAATGATTCTTAATGCTCTCACTTTCTAAGATTTTATGCATGACTCATTTACTATGGATACACCTCATCTTATTACATCCATGGGGGAAATCAATTCCCCTCTTTCCACATTTATGTCTATGGTCATAGGGGCTAGTTCATATAACTTTAATGCTTCCAATATTTCCAAATTGCACCCATTTCTTATGATGAGTCTTGTGTCTTTCCTCCCTTATTTTTGGTTGATAATGTGAGCCTCGTAGGAATATATATTTTACACATCTCTTGACTCAAAAATTATCTTTATGTTTGCACTTACTTTTTCCATTATTTCCAACATGCCCAATGTTCCACCTATTCTAGTTTCTCTTACTAGAAACACTCTTATTGTTTATATACTTCATACTCATGTAGTTGGGATCTTGGACTCTATAGGGTTTTCCCCTCACCATGTTGACAATGTTCTTTGGTAGCTCTTGTGTTATCCCCCTTGCTTCTCGATGATGATGCTTATTGAATTAATGTTCATCCTCACATTATTAATTAAGGTGAATGCATTAATTAATTTAATTTTTCTCTAAGTTAATTTACACCAAATCACCTAGCCACATCATGTAACGTATTCACCTCACCATGGACTTATTCCTAGAATTAATGTTCCTATTAATTAACTTAAGACTTGAGTCTCTACTTATCTTAAAAATTGATTGGACTTATCTTTAGGACTCTTTCAAACCCTAAAATTAAAGTCATATTCCTTCTCCAACAACACTCCCACTTATCTAAGCACCAACCCTCACTTGAGACCCAGATTAGCAATCAAGATCACGCCAAACATAGTAAAGATCAAGCTATTTTTGGTAACTTTGACTAATTCACCCTAACCGACATGCATTTTCATCCTCTCGGCCACGTCGGTCACCTAAACCGCCATCGGTTCCTTTATATACAATTTTACAACTCTTTACACGGGTTGGTCATTCAGTTTTGGGAGTTCTATTGCAATCAAGCGTGAATCTCAAAGCCATTCCTTCATCCAAATGATGTCTACACACCACCAGAGGGCAACACAAGAAACATGTTCTCTTCTAGAGCATTGGAGTATCCATGGGAACACATAGGTTGCATTACGTGGCACTAAATCGGCCATCACCTTGCCTATCAACCACTAACCACCTTCATTCATGAGATCTTCATAAAACAAGTAAGTAACGTGGTTTTCATCATTTGTGCTTACTTTACTATAGATCTTTTACTTCTTTTAGTATTTCCATTTTTTTATTACCTAGATATCTCCATCTTCCCACCAATCCACCTACCCAACCATTTCAAGTCTTTCCACCTTTCCTAACCTCTTCCTCTTGCATTCCTGAGTCTTCTCAGCCATATTACGAGCCTAACCACACCTTCCTCACTCTATGTAATCACAAAGAGGCCTAAAAATCCATTTTTATTAAGTTATTACCCATTGCCCCTACCGACGTCGGTTTACCTACCATCATCGGTTTCACCCCTATATCGGTGTCGATCACCTAACTGATATCGATTTTGTGTCATTTTATACCCTCTGACCAACAAGCCTTCAATTCAACCAAAACCAACCCAAACCTCACCTAATCAGTCCTAGACCCTTTATCAGACCTCTGTCATTAGACTTGCAAAACCTATAACAACCTACCAAACCTCTGGATCTAATCATAAATTTTCTTGTTAGATTAGATTTACTTATTGTATTAGCACGAGATACCTAAATCATACAACTACAGTAGGATTTCCTTATTTCATGGTATTTGTTGCATTAAATTGTATTTGAAAGTGGATTGAACAACCTTCTAGGAAGCACCTCACTTCTCGGATCTAGCACTCACTAGGAAGTCCACTAACCTATATTATTAATGCTTATTTTGTGGTCTTGTTGTGTTTCTTACAGGTCATTCCTCCTAGCCAAAGGAAGCTCTCCATGATCACTCGATCAAAATTCAACAACGCACATTCTACCTTTGACCTTCAATTTTACAGTATTCCTCCTAACCTCTTACCTTATTTATTTTACGCAAACTATTTGGTGAAACATTTTGGCATGCCTAGTGGGACCCTTGTTGGGTTTCATTGCATTTGTTCATTTTTAGGGAAAAATCTTGTGTGTCTATTTCATTCAAACAAGTTCACATTAAGCTTCTTCTCTAGAAACATTCTCTTCTTCTAATTGTCTCAGTGACATTTGTCTTTTGGGATTAAAAAGAACTCTTCTTTTATTTCTTGCATTTCATCTAGTGAAAGTCATACTCTTTACCCCTTCATAATTTGTTCTCATCGAATATAATTTGTGGATTTGGGTTTAAAATCTTTGCATCTCATTTATGTATGCTGCATTGTAGCTCATTTAAATTGTGGGAAACCTATATGTTGAAGTCATGACCAGCTGATGGTTGAAAATTGAACCGTAGCTCACATTTTTCACACTCTCTCTATACCAAACCACTAAAAACAAACTACACATTTCTTAAACAACATCTTTCCCGAAAGAAGTTGTCAATGATCACATGATCAGAGGATTGACAATGGGCTCCAACTAGTTTTCTGAGCTAGTCATCATATCAGTAGGGCCTCAGTACTACAAAGTATATATTGGGGACACCACGCCAAAACTTACTTGAAACCAGCCATAGTTGTCAGTTTCCGTAGGGCACCTTTGGTAACCAAAAACTCTATTCTATTCACAAGTCAGTCCTAAATGGCATAAGCCACAACATAAAATCTACATCATAGGATTTCATGTTGTTTTGCTAGCTTTTGCTTGATTTGTGTTTTGAGGTGTGAGTTTTTTTCTTCATTTTTTTCTCCCTACATACTCCACAATCATATTTGGTGTATTCCGACTATTTTGAGTGTGTTAGGACTAATCATTTCCATACTCGGTCTCTGAGTTGGTATTTTTATTTGACCTAAATCACCAAAAATTCACTTTTCCATTTTTCATAGATTTCATAATAACTTGGTGTTGGTCCAATGACCACCATCGGTTTCATCATCTCACCATGTCATCGGTTCATTGACCGCCATCAATTTTATGTTGTTTTGGTCATTTCTACCAAAGTAGCGTTCAATCTATATTTATTTTCTTTCTATGACTTCCTCTGTCACTTTACTATATCTCGAATCCTTGATATTACCTTCAGAGTCCAGTTCTACTTCATCTTCATCATTTATTGCCAGATTTGCAAATATTTCATTTCTCCATAAGAATCGAACATTCGGTCTAGACGACCGTGGAAGTTACCCTCTCATACCAGCATCGCTACCTTACCTAACCGGCATCGAGTCTCTTGTGTTCTAATTTTTCAATCAGAACAATGATCAAATCACACCTTTTAGACCCATTTTCTCCATTCTTTCTATGTTTCTACATCATCAACAAGGCTTAGATCACCCATTCTATTGTCAGTCACATGGTTTTGACTCATAAACAAGCCAACACTCTCATGTTTCATGCTAGCTACCAACCTCTTCCACCTAGCCCATCACCCCCTTCCATCTCATCACCTATGGACCCCAATCAGTCTCTTACCATACCCACTAGTGATGAGGAGTTTGTGAGACTCCTTGATCAAAACCCCGCTACTTTGTAGTATTACCTTGCTCATTCATCTACCTATGATTCATCAGGGTAAACTTGTATATGGCATGCCTATGTCCATTCCTCCTACTCTCACACCCACTTCTACATCAACTACTACCAAGCGTAGCCTTAGCCTCTTCCACCTTACCACCTATGGTTTCCCATCTTGACCCTACATCATCGATATCTACTGCACCTACGACATCTATCACACCTTTGACATCTATAGTCCCTACAATGTCACCATGCCTTCATCAACCACCCTTAGTATAGGTCTATCTACATCCTCCACTTCTCATATACCTATTGCATCTCAGCCACCACTGGTGTCGGAAACCCATACTCCCTTCCAAAACCTTGTCCTCTCCATCCCATGAGTCTCTTCCTCCATTTCTACGAGAGTCTTTACATCCACCCCACCTACCTACACCTATCACCAACAACCCCTATTTCATCTACCACTTATTTAGGTACTTTCCCTCTACATCTATTCCATATGTTCCTTCATCACAATTTTCATACTCACCACCACATACTGGGATGTCATCCATGTCATACCCACCTTATCTACCCCCTTATACTTAGGGGTGCCCCATCATCACAACCTACCAATGATCTTATCAAAATGATGATGGAAAAGATGCAGACATTAGAAGCATCTATCTCAATCACATAACTCACTGACATACAATGATATTTGTAATGATGAGCCCATTCACCCATCCATTCCAATTCATCCATACCCTGCCCATTGGGAAATGCCTAAATTCAACCAATTCAACAAAAAGAAGACCCATAATAACACTTGCGGTCTTTTAAACATGTGTGTTATCTAATCGCTCACGATGACGCTTTTCTCTTGCGAACATTCCCAATGTCCTTGATGGGACCGAATTTATATTTTATAGTGCTCTACCCAGCACTCCATATTTTCATTTAATCAGGTAGCTTTCAAGGATTTTCTAGACCACTTTTCTATCAACATTGTCAAGAAGGTCACCATGACCGACTTATACATGACACACCAATATGAAGACAAATCTATCATAGATTTTTCACTCATTGGTGAGCTTGATCAACTAACTCACATTCCAATTACCTCAGACAAAGTTGATAGAGTTGTTCACTAGAGCTTGTGCTAGAAACATCTCACTAACTCTCTAAGTTCAAACCTTCTACACATGTTTGACGAGGCATTCACCATGGCCCGAAAACTTGAAATCCATGCCATTGAAGAGAAGAAGATATAATTACATAACAAGAACGTTGTGTTTAAATCAAATGATACCTCTTCTTCTTCCAAACCAAAAATAATTATTCTAAAGAAAAAGGATCTACCAACATATTAGTTTTGAAAGTTGGCCCATCTCATCCATCCAACCAATCAAAACCTTCTTCCAACCTTTCTCCTGTTCAGGATTTTTAGTTCAAGCGGAGCAACAAAATATACTCCCATAGGAGAACCCTACTCTTCAGTTTTAGAAAAACTTCTAAAATCTAGAGAAATCACTCTTCCACCCATCAAACCACATACTGGTTTTGACCCTTCTCATCTTGTGCCTGCATGGTACAAAGAAAATGATTACTACAACTATCATCATCGTTAGAGGTCATAAAATGATGTAATTGTATAACTTTAAAAACATCATCCAAGAAATGTTAGATAATGGAGATCTCATCTTGGATAACCCTAACGCACTGCTAATCAGAACCTTCACATCTTTAAGAAGTCATTCCCAAATCACACCCCATTGTCTAACCAAACTAGTGAAAATTTGACTAGTGATAGTAATGTTCATGAGGTTCATGTCATTTTCGACATCATACCAGCTCCTTCTACTCAATTTCCTCCCATTCCATCTATCAAGGAGATTCTTGCACAAGCTCCTTCATCCATGAGGGACATGTTTCATCTACTCCTCTACCCATGAGGAGTCTCCTTATCTTCTCCTCCACCCATGGAGGAGTCCACCATATCTGCACGATGTAGTTTCCCACTCACCTCTCAACCTGATGAACAACCCGCAATACTTACTCTTCTACCCATGGGAGAGTCATGTTTACCTTCTTCTTCACCAAAAGAAGAACCTACCTCATCCAAATTTCCTTCTCCCCTACCCACAGGGGGTCCATTAGTAGTGTCCCTTCCTATTGGTGACAATTCTCCATTGGCTTTCAAGGATCCTATTGATCTGCTCTCGTCTCTTCTACCCATAGAGTCTGAAGCCAACCATTTCCCTATCTCACATACATTATTTACAGGATTACTACCAAATCAACATCATCCTCCCCTACATCAATTCCATTCTCATGTTTGGCCAACCACTTGGATTATGTTGACAATTCCATGCTTTAGGGATGCCTTCGACTTCCTGTCTCAACTCAAATGCAGATGTTTTCCATTGACACTTCCAAATCTATCCAAAGGTGTTTCAGATAACCAAACCCACCATGCCCATGCTAGTTGTAGCTACCCCTTCTTCATCACCCTCACCCACACCTAAACCTTTACCATCAAAATGAAATTTTTCCTATGCCTAAAACCCTACCTACACCTATATCTCCTCACCACGTCCAGACCCATTACCACATTGGGAGTCATGCCGACATCAAGCCTAGTCCATCCTCCTATCAAACTAGATTTAGCCATGTCTCACAAGTCATCACAAAGACTATTCCCCACCTAAGAGGAAGACCCAACCTCTTAGGCCACACACACCGCTTTTCCCACTACCCCTTTGTCACCTTCACCACTTCCATCTATCCTAGGTCCCCACCCATCAACCTTGATCAAGCAGCCTCCTACCCAAGGTAAACCAAAAACACAACAGCCCACCTCCTCATCATGATCCTCTGTTCCACCCAAATTACCTACACAACCTACACCTTCACCGTCACCTACATCCTTTCTACCTCTTATACCTACACCACTTCTTGTATCCTCATCATTACCCATGCCATCCCTTCTCCTCAACCAGTCCCTTCCACATTTCCTCTTACCACCACCTTCACCGCACCTCCATTATCACCTTGGCTAACCCATCCCCTCCACCATCTTCCTTCCTTCTACATCACGCACTCCTTCTTCACCTTTACCCAAGAAGGTGAAACCCAATCCCAAAACCCCACTACCTTCCAAAGAGGTAGTTAAACCTACACCACCTCCAACAACTAGTTCACCTGCTACACCTTTACCCAAGAAGGTGTAACCCAAACCCAAAACCGTACTATCTACCAAACAAGTAGTCAAACTTACTCAACCTCTGATTCCACCTCCAGTGATGCCTCTCCCACCAAATTCACCCACACTTCCATCCAGACCCACACTTACTTCACATTGTGATCCATTGGCAGGGTCTTACACCAACATCTTAGCTAACCTTTTGGAAACCTCTGTCATCACATTGCCACCACTTAGACCTTACGACCCACTCAAACCTAAACTAGAAGGGTTTGATGATACCAAAATTTGTGCTTACCATCGTGTGTCAGGGCATGATGTGGAAAACTGTAAGGCTCTTAAGACTATTCTTCTCCAACTATGTCCTCTCGAAGAAAACTTTGATGATGATGATATTTTAGATGAGGACCCTATTCCACCTACACCTATCACCACACATCCTCATCCCATACCTATTCAATGACCTCCATCTCTCCACCTCCACAACCCTTTTATCCTCCTCCAACATTTGAGATCAATATGGTCCACATCAGAGAGCTATCCAAACCTCCACCAAAATGCCAATGCATTACATTACTTTCACAAAACCATTATATTCCCTCACCATATTTTTTTCCCATCATGTCACTACACCTTTCACGACTCACCTTCTCCTTCACCGCAGATCAATATGGTTCAAGTTTCCACTTGAGCCTAGAAGGAAAAAGGAAAGGAGAAAACAACTAGCTCATCCACTACTCCTTTACCCAAATTTCATCTCGCACTGGACCCAAAATCACCATTTTTGGACCCGCATACCCTATTTCTGACAGGGTTGCCCATCATACAATGATTAAATAATTACATCGGTCTCCTCTCAAAATGTCTTTGTATAACCTTGTCTAAACCTTTAAGTCTCATTATCAGACCCTCATTGAGGTCATGCAATCTATTGAGGTTCTACCTAATGACCCTATGCCTATTGCATCCATTATTAATCCTCACCATGTTTCCTCTCTCACCACTTTGCCCCCTTCCTCTGTTCCCACTACCACTCATCAAGTAGTCACTCTCAGTTTCTCTGACAACGATATTGTACCTCTCCAATCAGATGATCCTGACCCCACCCTAGACATTTCCATCTATTTTGATAATATACACATTCGATGCGTTATAATTGATGGAGGTGCCAATATCAACATCATTTCCTCCCATGCGTACAACCAAATGTGCATCCTCGATAATTACATGCATAATAACCCAGTTATGTTACGTTCATTTAATGATGCCATGACTTCCACCCTCGACACCATCATTCTCCACATTCACGTGGGCCCCCATGCCATTCCTGAATTATTTTGTCTTAGAGGGGGAATTCCAAAGACAACCTACTACTTGGCCGACCTAGGAATCATTTCATGGGTTTTGTTCCTTCAACCTTACACCATTTATTTAAAATTTGAACATGAAGGACACAACTACACCATCTCTAGTTGATCCTTCACCATTTAAAACCTATAACATGCTCTACCAACCTAATGATTTCCTTATCCCAGTTAAGGCATCTACCACCATTATCGTTCCTTCTTCAGATGTTATCCCATCTATCGTCGTTGATGCCTCTTCTTCAACCACTACATCATCCACCACTTCTTCCTATACATCTTCCACAACTAACTCCTCTATTCCCACTACTACTATCAGTAACTTCTACATCTGACCCATCAGCCAACCCATCTCCTTCTCAAACATCTAATGCTTCTTCTTCCCAACCATGCAAAGTGATTCGTCCATTCCCACCGCCACATACCAACTACCGATCCCTTAGAAGGTGTTTTTCAATGCCTCACTCTGGGGGAGTACCGACTTTATAACATTAAGACATTCCTTACTCCACAAGAGTATGGTAACCTTCACCAACATCCCCGCTATGATCACCACTTAGGAAAATTTTTTCCCTATTGTCCTCCCCACCTTTACGCCCAACTTAACGTATGGGGGACATTATGTTTCTACCTACTCACTTTTTCGAGCCACCTTCCCAAATTTAACCATTTTCCTTCAACCTTGAATCTCTCACCAACCGCCACTTCACCCACACCTTCCTCCATCATTACACTTGGAAGGGCTTTGACTTTGGTTTCTATGAACAAGGTCACCATACTTGTCATTCCTTGCACCACCCATAAGTATAAAGACCGCATTAGTATCAGATTTTCCAAACCACCTCCCAAGGTGCGAGTCTAAATCATTGAGGAAGATAAACCTTCCCCACCACCTTCACCTATAGATTCTATAGATCCGTAATCCATTCCTCCTAAAAAACAATTTTATGAACACCATTTCCCGGGACCTCTCATTTATTAGCACAATGGTGAGGCTCCTCTTCTCTTCCTTCTTATATCCCGACATGATCGATGACAACACGCCTTCTATTAACGTCATTCAATGTCATGACTATGAGTCTATTCTCACCTACCTTGTGCGGAAGATTCTTAATTCCCTAATCGTTACCTTCAATCCGAGACATAAACCATGTTGAATGAATCGTCCATCGAAATCAACATTCACACTCGGATGACCCACACACTCTAAAAATAGGCCACTCTTTAGATTTTTTGAACATGAAGCTTTCACTTATTTCCTCCGGATCATAACAATGATTTTTCTTGGTCCTACGCTGATATGTCCTATATTTTAACCCAAACATTGTGGTCCACATTATCGTAATCATACTCGATGCCAAACCCGTGAAACATAAGCTACGAAAAATACATCCTTGGATTTCCCTTCTTGTCAAGAAGAACTCCAACGCCTCCTTTCGTTACCTTCATTCTACCCATTGATTATCCCCAATGGATCTCTAACATTGTTCCTATCACAAAAACGATAGGGGACTCATTTACATGGATTTCCATGGCCTTAACCTAGCTTGCCCTAAAGAAAATTTCCTCTACATAGTATTGACCAACTAGTTGATCTCACCACTAGCCATGAGATGTTATCACTCATGGACGGTTTCTTGGGTTATAACCAAATATTACATGCCCCGGAAGATAAACACAAAACCACCTTAATCACTCCTTGGGGACCTTTTGTTATCGTGTCATGCCCTTTGGCCTTAAAAACATTTGTGCTACATATTAGTGGGCTATGAATTATATCTTTCACGACATCATGCATAGCATATTGGAAGATTATGTTGACAATCTTCTTGCCAAATTCAAACATTGGGCCAACACCTTACGATCTTTAATATTGTCTTTGATCGTCTCATCAAATATTGTGTTCGCCATCAACCTAAGAAATTTGTCTTCGTTGTTCTCTCAGGAAATCTCCTTGGTTTTATTGTTTCTTTACGTGGCATTGAAGTTGATCCCACTAAAATCAAGGCTATTCTCGAGATGCCTCCACCTACTAACCTTCGTCAACTTCATAGTTTGCAAGGAAAGTTGCAATCTATTCATCACTTTATTTCTCATCTTTCTGACCACTACCATCCATTTCATCATCTTCTCAAAAATGATGTCTCCTTCAAATGGGATGATGAATTCCACAAAGCCTTCGATGACTTAAAAAATACCTCCTCCAACCACATGTGCTCATTCCACCTAAGGATGACCAACAATTTTACCTTTATATTTCTGCCACTGATCATTCCACTGGTTCCATTCTCGCTCATCGTGATGAACAACATAGGAGACAACGGATTATTATATAATTCATATGCTTTTAGAATACGAGACTAGATATACTCATGATGAAATTTTTTTCCTAGCCTTAGTCTTTGTCACCACTAAACTTCGCCATTACCTACTCAACCAAAAAACCTTTGTTGTCACCAATACTGACCCCTTACATTACATGTATGTTAAGCCTTACCAACATCAATGTGTTACACATTGGCTCATGCTTCTTGCAGACCTAAATCTCAAATTCATCCATCAAAATTCTATCAAAGGAAAAACCATTGTTGACTAACTCGTAGATGCACCTCTCTCTGAAACTAATCTTCTAACTTTGACTTCTTTTATGAATCCATTGCTACCCTCTCTGGATGACACCGTTTACTAGATGACCCTATTCTTCGATGGTTCCAAATGTTAGCATGAGGATGGTGTAGGAATTATCCTCATTCCTCTTGATGGTGAGCCTAATATGAGAGGGATTGTCTTAACAATATCATCGAATATGAAGCCTTGAGTTAGGTCTTCAGCTAGCCTTAGATGTTAAATCAATTCCTTTGGAGACTCTTAACTGGTTGTGAACCAAGTCAATGGTATATACCAATGTCAAAGGAAAATTCAAAGTTCGCACATAAACCGAGTCGAGCAAACCAAATGTCATAAGGAGATATTGTTATCCCAGTGGGGAAGATCGGAGGAAAGGTGAAAATTTTCCTTTCATTCAAAATTCGCAAAAAGGAAAAGATGGAAGTGCACCTCCCCAAACCAACAAAAGGGTGAAACTGTTTCAAGCAGAGCTAAAGATGGTTTCCAAGGGCCACGAGAGTTTTCTCGATTTTGTGATTCTCTTGCGAAAAAGGGTAAAAGATAAATTTTGAACCCACAGGCCCGATTTTTTGTTCCGAATCTAGATCCCACGTGTCCCATATCAAAAGGGGACCCATTTTTCAAGTTGTTTTCCCACCCCCCTGTACAGACCCGATACAAACTTCAAGGGGCATATCTTTCAACTCAGGGCTCAAAATATTGCAAATTTGACATCGTTAAAAAGATCTCAGCCTCACCTACGCCATGGAGGTCTGAAACTTTAATTTTGAGGAGGTTAGGTGAAGAAAATGGAGGAAACATCTTCGGGCCTTCAATGCAGGATCCATCTATCTCAACAACCAGATCGGATTCGATCTGTTTCCGCTGTTTCCTCTTCCTTCAAGGTGCCAAATCAAGGATCGATGCAGTAAAGACATGGATTTGGGGGCAGATTTTATCATAAGCATTAACAATGTGGTTGAGATTTAACCTTATTTTTCCCCGCTTCTCTCTCTCTTTCTTCTCTCCGATCAAATCTATAAATACAGGGGCATGATTCATTGTAAAATTTGTTGTTCATTCTTCTTCTTCTTCCCCTCTCTTATTTTCTTCTTCCCATGGTCAAAATGGAGTTTAAACCTCCTTTCACTGGCTTTGTAATGGCATTCTCTTGCCTCTTGCCCACTAACGATGTACTGTGTGAAATTTTGGAGCAATAAAATTTTTTTGTGATGCATCTTGTCCATCCTTTGCTTATTTTATTGTCTCTCCTCACCTCTCATCATCATAGGTATATTGTGCATATTCTCGATGTTTTTTACAGGTCCTGGGAGTTGTTATGTTTAATGGGTTTTGAAGTGGTGTTCTGTGTGAAATCTATCTCTGGTCTGTGGTGCATCTTGTCCACCCTCTCCTCTACTCACCTCTCTCCACTTCAGTAGCTTGAGATTGTGATCAACACTTCCCTTTTCTTGGTGCTATCACCTCTGTAGTGTAGGATTTCTTTATTTTCATGCTCTCTCTCTCTCTCCTTGGTCCCTTGGAATTGTTAGATTAGGAGTAGATAGTCACATTTCCTTCCTTAGAAGTAGTTTAGCATTAGGATCAGGAAGAAGAAGCCGACTTTCTCTGGAGGGCCATCTCAAGTCCGCAAGTCCCACAACTTGAGAGATGGTCCCATGTTATGCAAATCACACCAAATGACCCTGCCTTAGAAAAGTAGATCCATAACTCATTTGGGGGTGTTGTGATTTTCACACTTAACAGTTTTGGCATGCCTAGTGGGACAGGTCTGAAGCACCTTACCACTTCACTTCATCAGGTTCGATGTGCTCTTGGTGAAGATTTCAACCTTTGGAGGCACTTTCAAGCACATCTGGCGACTCCATCTAGGTCAAAACCCATTCTCTGAGTTGCAGACCTTTTCCATCCATTTCCACTCATTTCATCCATTTTCTTCTTCCATCTCTTTCATTTTCTCCCATTCCATGAGGTTGTGCAATCATGACTTCATTCCTTCATGGAACTCACACTTACAAAGAATACATTCCACCTCCAATGTATTTCCCAACTCCTCCATATCAACATTATAATCAGATCCAAGACCATTATGCTTACCCATATGAGCAGAGTCAAAACCAGTTTGGCCATGGAGCTTATCAAGAACAAGGGGATGCATATGATGGCGATAATTATGAGAGATGCTGGTCTACTGGAGAAGATTCAAAAAATGGAGGCTGACATGGTTCAATTAAGGGCAACAACTCAAATGTGGGCTTTCAGAATTGGTTGCAGGGCACCTTGTCCATGGGAAGGCCCTTTTCCAAGACACTACAACCCTCAGAGAAGCTTGACTTCATGGTTGAAGTGTTGCCTCAACTTACACAATGGATGGGCTGAGGAGATCGGGGCTTATGAGCAAAGTGCAGACAACCTTGTCAATGGGTAAGTCAATCACCAGCTCCCTACCTTTCATTTTCTCTCCCTCAATCTTTATCATTTCGAGCAGAGGCAAGAGTCAAGCCCCTCACTTGCTGCCCCAAGTGTTGATTTCATTTCTCCATCTCCTAGTCTTCCATCCCACCTCAGTTTCTCTACCCTTTTCCCTTCCAAATCCAATCCCCCTCTACAAGAGCCAAAAGAAACACCTTCCCCTACACCACAAAACAATTGCAAAGTCTGTTGTAAATCAACCCATCCTTCCTCCTACTTTCCCAAACCCATGTTGGGAAGAAACAATCAAAAAACCAGCCAAGGAGAACATCAAACAGAGGAACCCAACAAAGAAGAAATGATAGAAAATCTGAAGAGTTGGGCTACTAAATTTGAGTTTTCAAAGGTTCCCTTGTTGGTTAAGCCTATGGAGGAGGCTGAGGTCAAGCCGCAAGTGGTGGAAGCTCCAACTACAACACAAGCAGGGGAAGAAGGAGCTACTCCTAATCCAAAAGAAGAGGAGTACATTCTAGCTGTGGAGGAGGACCATACAGTTTCAGAGGCTCCAAGTGTGGAGCAAGCCATAAGAACCTTCAGTTCTTCCTCCCACTTCATCCCCTTCAAGCTCTAATGTCAAGAAGAGTTTGAGCTTTCAAACTTCATGTTTGAAGATGAGGGGAACCATGGTGAGAAAATTATGTAGATTTGAAGGACACCATGGAGGAGGTCGAGCACACGCAGCAGGACAACAAGGAGGTAGATTATCTGTCTGACTTGGAGGATTGTCTTGATGGAGAGGAGCCCATGGAGATCACATCATTTTTCCTCCATCTCTCACATCCCAAGCACATGAGCCTAGCTACCATGGAGGAGAACATTCAGGAACAACAACCTGCACTTCATAATAGCCCTCTGGAACCAAGGTTGGAAGATCTTGATCTTCCATGTTCTTCAAAGGAGGAGGAAGAGAAAAGGCAGGAAGATGTCATCATCTCTCTCACACCATCCACCCAAGAAGGTCCACAAGAAGACTCCATTTTTGGAGTTGAATTTCAGAGAAATGGGCACATCCAAAGGATCAGACCATGCCCAATCAGGTACTTGGCTTCATTGAGCCAAAGGAGAAACCAAAACCAGTCATGCCTACTTCAGGGCATGAGGATGAGCATCAAAGTACCAAGGGTCACCATCAATACCTCCAGAAGTCCAATGCAAGTCAGCTTGAGGAGGTATTTTCCATTAATGTTGATACCTTGATGATTTGGGTGGAGGACCGACTTATTGTCATTTTTTCACTCATCCAACCAGCCATGTTCAGTGCCAAATCAGTTGCATGGCTGCCATTTTTGAGGAAGGGAAGCTATTTCTCCCTGCCAGTTGTAGGTTTTGTTTGAGTTCCCTTTGCTCTTGGTTAGAGTAGAGTAGGTAGGTTTGTTTTCAGCAGAAGAAGTGCTTTTACACACTCTACATGTTCCATTTGGAGCATGTATGATTTTTAGTTTGTACATAGTTTTTGGTGTTGTTGTTTTTCTCTTGCACAATGCATTCAGTTGGCTTTTGGTGAAGTCAACTTCAAGTTTCAGTGGGTTTCCAAGAGGCTCAAGGTCAGAATTTCAAAGTTCAGATCAATTTCATGTTTATCAGGTAGACTCCATGCCCAATGGATGCTTCAAGGCCACTGGTCTCTTCATCTAAAGCAGGGATGTCCCCGTGAGTCACCAAATTGTTATCCCAAATTCCCCCCGAAAATTTGGTCAAGACAACCCCGCACATAGAGAAAATATGAAGGGAAAATGTTTCGACCTACGAGCTCACATTCCAGAATGAGGCAAAGGAAAAATTCAAAGTTTGAACCCGAGTCAAAGCAAAGTGGGAATCGGAGGAAAGGGTGAAAATTTTCCTTTCGTCTCAAAAGGCACAAAGGAAAGATGGAAGTGCATCCCAACCAACAAAGGGTGCCACGTGTCCAAGCAGAGCAACGGGGCCATAGGAGTTTTCTAGATTTTTGATTCTCGCGGAAAAAGGGGAAAAGATAAATTCTGAACCCGCAAGCCCGATTTTTTTCCAATCTAGCCAGCCACGTGTCCCATATCAAAAGGGGACCCATTTTTCAAGTTGTTTTCCCACCCTCCTATACGGACTGATACAAACTTCAAGGGGCATATCTTTCGACTCAGGGCTCAAAATATTGCAAATCTGATGCCGTTGAAAAGATCTCAGCCTCACCCATGCCACGGAGGTCTAAAACTTTAATTTTGAGGAGGTTAGGTGAAGGAAAATGGAGGAAACATCTTCAGGCCTTCAATGCAGGATCCATCTATCTCAACAACCAGATCGATTCGATTTGATTTTTCGCTGCTTTCCTCTTCCTTCAAGGCACCGAACCAAGGATCGATGCAATAAAGACATATTTGGGGGCAGATTTTATCAGAAGCATTAACAACAGTGGTTGAGCTTCAACCTACTTTTCCCGCTTCTCTCTCTCTCTTTCTCTCTCGATCAAATCTATAAATACAAGGGCAGGATTCATTGTAAAAGTTGTTGTTCATTCTTCTTCCCTTCCCCTCTTCTTTTCTTCCCCAGGGTCAAAAATGGAGTCTGAACCTCCTTTCATGGCTTTATAATGGCATTCTCTTGCCTCTTGCCCACTAACGATGTACTGTGTGAACTTTTGGAGCAATAAAATCTATTTTTGTGATGCATCTGTCCATCCTTTGCTTATTTTATTGTCTCTCCTCACCTCTCATCATTACAGGGTATACTGTGCATATTTTGATGTTTGTTGTAGGTCCCGGGAGTTGTGTTTAATGGGTTTTGAAGTGGTGTTCTGTGTGAAATCTATCTCTGGTCTGTGGTGCATCTTGTCCACCCTCTCCTCTACTCACCTCTCTCCACTTCAGTAGTTTGAGATTGTGATCAACACTTCCCTTTTCTTGGTGTCATCACCTTTGTAGTGTAGGATTTCTTTATTTTCATGCCCTCTCTCTCTCCTTGGTCCCTTGGAATTGTTAGATTAGGAGTAGATAGTCGCATTTCCTTCCTTAGAAGTAGTTTAGCATTAGGATTAGGAAGAATAATCTGGCTTTCTCTGTAGGGCCATCTCAAGTCCACAAGTCCCACAGCTTGAGAGATGGTCCCATGTTATGCAAATCACACCAAATGACCCTGCCTTAGAAAAGTAGATCCATAACTCATTTGGGGGTGCTGTGATTTCACGTTAAAAGATACTTCAAAAGTATAAAAATCATGTTGACATGGTTTTGAATACCTTTGACCATTATGAACTTCAAACCACCCCACGCGTTCAATAGAAAATTTGCATACACCATGGCTGTCTCGTTTCTCAAATACCGCTTCATCCTTTGACACAAAAATCTTTGTCACATCTGAAAGATTGCAATCACCTTCTTATCTATTATGAGATGATAAATTTGTAAGAAACATTGAAACTAACCCATGTGACCTTTGGTATAAACAGTTTGATAACTACCTTTCCCTTTCAATTCTTCCTCCAGATCTTACTCGCAATGGAAAACGATCCTTCCTCAAAAGTGTCTCTCACTATGTCATCATGGGTGGTCTTCTCTATACACATGGCTTTGATGGTATCATCATGCACCATCAAGGAAGTTTACGACAAGATTTACAAAGATCATTTCGGTGGCTTCGTTTTGGCGCTAAGTGCATCCTTCGCCTCGCTATTACAGAGGGATAAATATTTAAGTGTGTATTCATCAACTTAAATTCCTTAGGATAGAGCGAGTTTAGTTCAAAGGCTTAACCACATGAGGAGTCCAAGAAGTAATATCAAGGTATTCCAAGAATATATATAAGGATTTTTGAACAAGTGAAAGCTAAAGAGGAAATATATGCAAGACTATAGGAATGCAGAAAGAGATATACAACCAAACAAGAGGAAGGACAATAATGAATCAAGAGTACATTCCTAGCAAGTAAGGTGAACAATATAGTTATTGGTGAGTACAATTGTGAGGAAAAAGTTTCATGAAGGAGGGTTAGGGATCCTAGGGACCAAGTTAATAGAAAGAGAAACCTAAGAAATTTTAGGGGAGTAAGGAAGGACTTAAGAAGGCTATGGAAGCCTCAAGACTAGCTTGAAGACCAAGAAGTCAATATAGTGTGAAGGAAGGAAGTAATAAGGGTAAAGTTAAAACAAAGGAAAAAGGGACTTATCAAGAATGGAAGGTGTATTTTGGGATGTTATAAAGAGTTGAAGGAGAAAAGGATGGGTAAGAGAAATGTATGAAACAAGGGCAAGTGGATTGTGGTTTGAGCAAAGTTAGAAGATCAAGAAATTACTAAATTGGATTAAGGTGAAAAGAGAAGTTAAGAGGAAAGGAGTATGTCAAGGAGGCTAAGAAGAAGTAAGGTAATGATTGAAAGAACAGAGAGGAAGTTAATAAAATCAAGGTCGAGAGATAAGGAGGCTAGAACAGCAGTATCAAGGGTTAAAAAGGCTTAAGGGCTAGGTAAGCTCTAAGAGCAAAAATTTACAAATCTAACAAGTGAAGGTCAAGAAATCATAGAACCTTGAAATGGCATGGAAAAAGTTAGAAATAGGTGTGGGAAGGATTTTCATAGATTTAAGATAGCGAAAGCCCACCAAACCCTAAAGAAGTTATTTGAAACCTTAGCTTAGACCTTAAACAAGCTTAAAAGTGAAGATTCGGAGTTAGGTGAAGAGATTAGAGAATTGAGAGAAAAGTAATGGAAAAAGGCAAGAACACCAAAATGGGTATCTAAAAGTTTAAATATCTTCTTGGGATGGTTTGTGTATAGTTCTCAGTTTTGAGATTTGTCTTGTAGGAGGGTTAATTGCCAAGACTAGCCAAAAGACTAAAAGGGGAATTAAAATGAATGGGTAAGGAGTTAGGTCTTAAAATGTCTTAGACATATTAATGGGGAAAACGGGTATTGAAAAGTCTTACCAATCAAGATTTAAGATGAAAAATGAGTGAATTTTGTTAAGAAAATAGTGTTTACAGGGCTATAATGCAAGTAAGATGTTTACAAGGCAAATAGGTAAAAATGAAGAGGTGGCACTTGTTTGATGGTTTGAATATGTTAGTATGATAAAGTTAAGCATGTCTACAATGATTTTGAGCTTGGACTCAGTGTTAGATGCATTTTGGTGTGTTAAAGAAAGATTTTCCTTCTTGAGAAGAGTTTGAATTCCTTGAATTTGATGTTTTACAAGTGAACTAATTGACTCCTAAAGTAAAAAAATTAGGGATTTTGAAGTTGAATGTAGGGCTCTGCATCACAAAACTACTTAATCATGACCATACCTAATCTTCCATCTTTGAAAGCATACCAAGAACTCATCATACATGGAAGCAATGGTTGGAAACATCAACAAAAATGGAACATCAAACTTGACATGTTCCCCTATCATCATGCATTCTTTCACAAATGAACTCACCTTGTCACTACATAACGGATATGAATACCACTTCTCAATACAAATCAAGTGCTTCTCATCTCATAATAGCTTAACTTACCATATTCTT
This sequence comes from Taxus wallichiana var. yunnanensis, assembly GCA_018340775.1. Lineage (NCBI taxonomy): Eukaryota > Viridiplantae > Streptophyta > Pinopsida > Cupressales > Taxaceae > Taxus > Taxus wallichiana. The sequence goes on from CM031244.1 coordinate 644,245,224, forward strand.
GACATCAATTGAAATCAAAACCAATAGTTCATGCTCTACCAATCGCTACCAAATGATTAGATACAAAGGACACCTTTTACTTACCTTTCATATGCAACAACTCTTCCAACTCACGTAAATCATGTCTTCAAACATGTCTTGATGACCTTGCATGCTTTCTTGGCACAATATTCTTGCTTATGGAGCTAATAAATTATTTGTTTTCCTCTCATGCCTTCTTAATCGCTAACCTACTCATGGAGCTCAAAAATAAGTTGCTTAGCTCCCCTAACTTCTTAACTCCTTATGATTGCATGATAAATACCAATTGTGATAATGCAACCTTTTCATACTTGTTAGCTCTTGACATGGCTGAGACAGAACTTCTCAACCAAAACTAGGACACCTCCATCTTTTTTGTCATAAAATATTCTCACTAAATGTACAAACTCAGACCTATGTACAAATTTTGATTATGATCACATAAACAAAAATTTTCATACCTTGATTCTTCAATTCTTTATGGCCAACAAGCTCTCCCTAATATCATACACTCCATTTTGAGTCAATCAAATGATAACATGCTCCATCTAAATTATTAGGCCTTCAAGCTACAAAATGGACAATCATGCATTGCTCAAGTCAATCTTCCTTTGACAAGTCACCAAAACACAAACCTTGACTTCTTCCTTGCATTATAAAATCATGTCAACTAGGTCTCCACCATGACAAACCTATGTCATACCTTTAATCATTCATGAAACGCAAACTGAGCCTCGAACATATACCTTGAACATAGATGTAACACTTACCACTTCATGTTAGATCTCAAAGAACAAATATTACCTAATTTGATCTTTGTGTTCATCATATTGGTTTTTATATCACTTATCGGTCATACCCAGTTCGACTTTCAAGCTTTCTAACCTACCTTCAACTTCCCGATCATATATGACCTCAAAAATCACTTTTATGCATACCATGTTATTCAAGTTAATACCTCAATTAGAAACTGATGCAAACTAGTTTTCACGTGTAAACCCATATTTTTCATGATATCTTACCTTTCAAGACTGATTATGACCCAACAAAACTCTTCAACTTCTCATTCTTAGACTCAAGAGTAATCACTCAGTAGCAACCCAACCACTAGTTTCTTAAGAGGCCAAACTTGCTCCAATACCAAGATTGTACTAAAATAGTGCACTCAGAGTTAGAAACATTTTAAACATGCTTAAATATGCCAATTCATCATGACCATGCTTTTTGCAAAGTTTCAATCCTTCATTTCTCTCTACTTTCCTTTTTGACTTCTTTAGGCTAGTAGCCCTACTATTTAGCACTTTTATTTGAAAATGACCAAATATGAAGAATGATGCTTGACTGGTAAAGTTTTTAAATACCCTTTTAGGCCTTTTAAGTGACTACAAATTTTTAAGGCTTCACCATTTACCCATTTCTTTGTGTTCTCTTTTCACCATTTTTGCTCAAACTAGCAATTAACCCTCTAGAATGACAAATCAGCATGTACAAGACAACTGGTAAACATTCAAGAAAATCACATACCTTTTCTAGCACCCATTTGGCCATATTTTCTTTAGGGAAAGTTTCATTCTTCAACTCTTGACCCAATTTTCCCAACTCACTCTTTGACTATTCTTGCCTAGCTCATTAAGCTTGTCTAGGGTTTAAGTAGCTCTTTAGGTTTGAATTGCTTGACACTGCTTTTTATCCACTGTGAACACTTTTTTTTGGGCTAACACTTTATTCATGCTCTCATCTTCATTTAATCACTTACCAACTTCATACAAGACACTTAGCAAATTTTGCTCCTTAGTAAGTACTCTAGTTCTTGCTCTCTCTCATTCCTTCTATACTCTGTTCCACCTCTTCTCCTTGTTCTCTGATCTTGTTAGGTTTCTTAGCATCATTTAATATTTGTCTCACCTCTTCTTATTCCCATCTCTTACCTATTTCATTACCATATATCCCATTCACTACTTGAAGCAACAACCTAGTTTCTTGGCTTCCAATGTTGCTCAAGATAATGACACATTTAACACTGTTCCACACTTCTCCAACCTTCTCAAGGTCTCTTCCACATGTTCTAGAATCCACAAAAATATCTTCACCCACTTCTCCTACCATACTCCTTAGCTTTGATTTTCTTTACTTGTTCTTACTCTTCATTGTCCTTCCTAGCCTACAACAGGGTACAAAGGACTCAGAATTTTAAGTGTCCGTACAACACTTGGAGACTCCAAACTTTGGAATTAGTTAGAATACCCTTCAAACCTCTTCTCCACCAAATTTTAGCCAATTCCTATGGTTCATTTTCAAGAAATGGTCAAATTTGAAAGAAACCCTAGGTTAGGGCTTTTCCAGACAGAACAAGGAAGAAATGAGGCTAACTTGAAAATTTAAGCTCTCCAAGACCTCTAAATCATTCCTCCAAGACTGTATTCACATTATCCACATTTCTTGTTTAGATTACACCTTCTCAAATGGCTTAGAAGTTTTTCCACCATGAATCTTAGGACTTACTTTGACTCAAAATATTGTTATTACAGTCCTTTTAAATTCAATAAGACATTAAGAACTTTGGGAAAGATTAAGAATTTATCTCAATTCCTTCTACCATATTCATTCACAGGGAATTTAGCCTCAATCTCTTCAATCCTTCTAGATTCTAACATGTAATTGTTAGTGCTTTTGATTCCTACATACATAGTCTCCTTTGCATCCACAAAAAGTCTATAGTATGCAAGAGCAACATATGTATCTGATGATTCAAACTACTCCTCCTTAGTCATCCTTGTACCATTCCATATTTCACAATAGTACACAGAGTTAAGATTCAAACATTTTCATAAAAGAGTAGTATTCCAAACCTCTATACATGTGATAGTTACATAAACTAACTCACCATCTCCTTTCTTCATGAGACCTTATAGCTCTCTTTTTCTATGCAAATAAATACAAATCCTAATTAATTTACAAGAACAATAGACTTAAGGAGGAAGGATGATTTTTAAAGAAAGATCAAATGTATGTAAACCTCTCAACAGAGTACTCAAAACAATATACACCTGAAATGATTTCATTTAACACCTTAAAAACTTATTAATCACCTTTTTCAAAGTTCTGCTACTAGGTAGAAACCTTCCTACACCTCTTTCATACTTTTGACACCAAAAGAATCAAGAATTGTGATGCTTATATAAATGATCAAAATATACTTTTATTTCTAAGATAAAACCCTAACTCTTGTATCTTACTCGAGAGCTTGAATCTTGCTTTAAAATTTCATTCATTTTTGCATCTAGTAGGTTTGTCTTTGTCTCAAGGATCATAATCTTTCAAAATCATTCACAAGGTTTTCCACCTTTTCAACAACAATAAACTCCCTTATCTCACAAATTTGATTTCAAACCATCAATAAATTGCTTCATTTCCTATTAAACCCTTATTTACCCTCGTTAAATTATCACAAGTCATGTATCAAAAAAGTTAAATCCTTCCTAAACCCATCTTGTGCAAGAAAATACTCATTATTTGTAAACAATCCAATGTGGCACAGATACAAACAACACAAATAACTCAATCAACCATAAAGAACAACTCAAAATATGCATGTTAAGGAGCATTCAAGAAGAAATTCTGTTCATTACTCTTTATCGTCAAAATTACAGACTTTTGATCCTTTTGGGCTCTCTTTCACATATCCTCTCACCAAATTCCTCTTCTAACATTCATAACTACTTTTATAACTCATAACTTAGATTTCTCTTTTCATATGCTTGACCAAAGGTGGTTTCTCAAGTTTTACCTAACTTACTAAGGTTATGGATGAGTTTGACTCATGGTTTCTTACACAAGAGTGTATCTACCTTCTCCACTCTCCTAAGGTCTCAAAATGATCCTCTATAGCCATTAATGACATCATTTTTACACATTACAACTTTCAAGCACACCTTTTACATTCAAATTTTAAATTGTCTCTTTTGGAGGGAAACTTGAAATTTCTTATCTAACACACTAGGAAGGTCTTAAAAGACCATGGAGGAGATAATAACACCTATCTAGACCACTACAACCTCATTCAACCCTTTTAGCTCAAGATGAAAAAATGAATGCCTTTAAATGCTCTTATATCATCTTTACTATCATGCATATTGATACCCTAATTTTGGTAACTCGACATGATCATGACCTCAAAAAGCATTTCATGGATCTTTATATCCTCCTTAACCATATAGGCTCTATGGCTAACAAAACATATTGTTCTTACAAACCAATCACTTTGCTCTAAGTGCATTATAGACCTAAATTAGGCCATAAACACTAACCTCTTCCCAATCCTGCACATTTCGAATCTTCCAAGCCGTCAAACAACTTGTTGAGTCTACAAACACCTTCTTGAAGTACATAGAACACTTTGCAACATAGTTCCATGTATTAGAATAAGACAAAAAACACATACCTCAATCATCTTGATGACCTTTGTTAAGCCTAGAAAAATTACTAAGTCCCAAAGAGGTCGGTGCGCCCGGAAGATGTTGTAGAAGAAAGGTGCATGAGGAAGCACGCGTGAGGGTGATAGGGTTTGTGCGCATAGACAGGGAGAAGGTGGCGCCAACACATTAATAATTATCCATTTTGGAATGAAGAGCTAAATATAGACATGGAGTGCGGAGTACATCTTCTAGAAGACTTAAAGAACACACAAAGGCTATTTTGGGAAAACAAAAGATCAATCAACATGCATGGCTCCAAGCTAATAATAGGATCTAAACTAAGAGATAACTGAAGTAGATCTATTGTTAGAAAGCTTACATGCTTTTTGTACTTAGCTTATAGCAACGCATGGCTATTATTAGCATACATCCTATTTTTGAGAGATGCATGGGAAATGAAGGGAAAGTCCACACCCCTATAACTATGTATTGATTTACATGGTTTAGGGGATTGTTGTTGCTGACTCACAAAGGCACCCGGATGTAGATCGGGCTTCTAGGTTGATGTTCTAGCATCCAGGTGTGATTGCACAACATGGAATCCTTTCTCCAAGTGTGGGACTTGTAAAGATGAGAAAGGATTCTCTAGAGAGAGGCTAGTTCCTATTCCTCTGTTAGATGCACACAAAATGCAGAGGGTTTACTAAAACCTAATCTAACTCTGTCAAGGAGACAGGGTGATAGAAAATGCATAGAATAAAACCTAACTACGAGAGGTGATGCACCAAGGAATGTTAGACACTCGTTTTGCAAATCTAACACAGACCACATAGATGCAATCATAAAACACATGCACGCAGTAGTAACCAAATGCGATAAGAGATCAAAATAACGACAATGAATACATGAGAGGGTTGAGAATCAATCACAAACATATATATATTGCTCAAGAGTCGATATAGTACATTGCATGGCAAAGAGGTAAAAACGGCATTACAATCCATATGGGAGGTTTGAAAAGCTCCACAAATTCTCTTCTTACGGGGAAGAAGGAGGATAAAAACAAGAAAGAAATGTCCCCCTTTAAAGGACTCCTCTTTTCATATATGAAGAAATGAGGGAAGAGAGAGGAAATATAGAATCTACCCCAACCACTTCTTGGTAGCATTTAAAATCATCTCATTATGATCCAATGGCGGATCTTACAAAACCCATACCCTATCATTTTGACCTAACAGGAGAATGCGACCCGTATCTGCTTTGCATTGAAGTTAGTTGTTGAAGCATTACACGCGTCGAAGACGTTTTCTTAATTTTCTCCCCCAAACTGCATCAAAACAAGATTGACCCTAGAATCATGTAGATAATTTCATACACTTTCCGTTGATATAAAGAACGTGTCTGAATCGAGCTCTGGATCGAAAGATATGAGGTCCAAGATTTAGGGCACAAAATAGGCGAAAGCGGATTTTTAAATTTCTTTTCGCTCGCTACGCCATCTGGACGACACGTGGCGGGTTGATTGATTCGTGTAATTCCCTCTCTCACCTTTTCACGGGTTTTCTTATGGGCCCCTTAAACTTGGACACGTGTCACTATTTCATTGGTTTGGATCGGTGCTTGAAAACTTCGCCCCTTTGACTTTTGGACCTTTTTCCTTGTGACACGTGTCGCGATCTCTGATTGTTGGTCCACGGGTCTGCGCGGCTTTTCGCGCCCCACCATCTCTTTTGTCCCGATGTCCCACTTTTCCTTGTCTTGAAGTTTCTTGTTTATCTTCCGGTGAACGTGGCGCATCTATTGGCTTCGCGCTCCATTTGTCCCTTATGTCCCGATTAGCTTGCTTTTGGGGCAAATTCTTCGATTCGCCGATCCAGATAGGCTGATCTGCGCCTTTACGGCCCAAATGTCCCAATTTTTGGTGCAAAAGTTCTCCTTTTCGGCTGCCGGCTTCCGGCAAATTCTTCGTTCACTCACGGCCTTTGAATGTCCCAAACTTTGGTTAGTCGATTTTTCTTCCCTTTCCCACCACGTACTTTTGAACCCGGCTTTCGGCGTCCCCACGCGTCCTTCCGGCTCGACTATCCTGGTGCTACACTGATTCCTTCGTTCCGTACCGATTGGCTTCGGTTCACGCCCTTCGCACTCTTGTCCCACTTGTCCCTTTGTTGTTTGGGCCGCTGTAGGCTTTTGGCCGATCCACGCCTTTGCGTCCCAAATGTCCCGACTGTCTGAGACGAGGACTTAGCCATTTTCACAATTTTTTTCTAGCCCGAGCTTATTTTACGACTTCTCGCATTCTCTCGAGCTCGTTCTTTTTCAACACAGGACTTGGGAATCTGATGTATGTTATCAATTCAACCACAGGGCTTGAGGTGAAATTGGATAACAATTTGGTGACTTCAGTGGGGAATCATCACTGCTTAGATGAAAAGACCGTTGCCTTTTAGCGATCCATTGGGCATGGAGTCATAAGCAACACGAAATGAGCCCGATACTACAACTCCTTCTACGAGAGGAACACGCTGAACTGTAAAAACTCGATCCGGGAACATCAAAACACGTGCCCAAAGCACTTAGGGAAAATAAAACCTAACTACAACAAGACAATGTGCATACGCACTTGGAGGAATTGAAATCTAGGCTAATATTTACAAGGGTGAACCTTTTACTTTCGAAGTAGATGTTTGAGATAGATTCCATTTTTGGAATCTCTGAGTTCTTCACCATCCAATGAGGCCAATTGGAAAGCATTGCAGCTCTTGCACTTTGTGACCATGTATGGGCCACTCCAAATAGCATCAAATTTTGAATGCCTTCTCGGTTTTGCTCTGTCCATCCCATTTCAACACTAGATCTCCAACTTGAAAAGATCTATCCTTGGCCTTTCTATCAAAGGTCTTCTTGATCAAAGCTTGATCCTTTTCCATTACTTGGGATGCCTGATTTTGATCTCTTGTAGCTCCATCAACTCTGCGCATACCTCACCTCCATGGGCTCAAATTCAAGTAACTCCAGTGCTTCATGAGTTCCAATGTTGGCAACTCAAGTGACATGGGCAAGATTGCCTCTCTTCCATAGACAAGCTGAATGGAGAGTTACTGTGGATCTTTTGGGAGTGATCCTATCAGCCCATAAGGCTGATTTCAGCTTTGGTGTGCCAAGACCTTTGATTCTCATCAAGAGTTTTCCTAATGATCCTCAACAAGTTTTGTTTGTAGACTCGGCACGGCCATTACCACGAGGGTAATAGTTCGATGAAGTGCTTAGGTAAATACCATTCTTGATGCCCACTCACTCACCTTAGATCCAATGAATGCCAATGCATTATCGAGATTATTGTGGCGGGTACACCAAATCTGGTTGTTATTCCCTCATAAAAGTCTAGGATGCTAGACTCATTTGCCTCTTTGAGTGCTACTACTTGCTTACATCCATTTGGTGAAGTAGTATGTGGTCATCAAAATCCATTTATGCCCTTGGCTTGAATTGGGATTAATGACTCGATGAAGTCAAAACCCCATTGCATGAATGGCTGGTCAACTGAGATTGGATGCAATGGAAGGGCAGCAAGTCTTTCTTTTCCTGTGAAGAATGCACAATTCTTACACCTCTTGATCCATGCATAGCAATCACTGAAAATTTTAGGCCAATAATAACTAGCCTTCATGATTTTTAGAGTTGTCACTCTTGGTGCAAAATGGCCACCAGTTGGTCCACCATGAAACTCTTCCAACATTCTTTGAATCGACTGTGCTAATTCATCTCAAGAAGATACTCCATTTACATCTTTCTTGAACAAAACTCCATCAACAATGGCATACGGAACAGCTGCTGAATCTGAAGTGTCTCCTTTGGGTCTTGTTCATCTCTGGGGGCATAGGCCTGTCCTTGGAAGTGCATAATACCTTGGGTCCAGCGAGGAGTCGGGCAGCATTGTCTTCTTCTTGATTGCCACTTGGCTCATGGCTGTCTTGGGTATCAAAACAACCTCTTCTTCATTGCATACTTCCTTTGCTTCCCCCAAAACAGCTGCTCACACGCATCCTTTCCCTCTTACCAGCTTGGTGATCTTGATCATCAATGTCATACTCCATGACACGGGTGATCCAACCTACCCTTTTCTCATTCAAATCTTTGTTGAGGAGGAAGTCCTTAACTCCAAGATGTGAGACCAGCAATTGAACCTTGTTGTTTGAGACTAAATGCTTGAATTTCTTCAAGCTTACGATTCTTTTCGCAAGTACATGTTTTTCATAAAAGAGTACCTCACCTCATTTCGATCATCTAAGCTCTACGGCTGAAGAAAGCTATGGCTACTCATCATTATCTTTGTTCTGCTTTGTGCAGAATGGCGAGAGATAGTGTCATTGCCTCCAAATGCATAGAGGATGAAATCCTTGGAGAAGTCTGGGTTGATGAGGTTGGTGCACAGAGATAGCTTCTTTGATTGCTTTGAAAACTCTCCTTGCCTTCTCTTGTCCACTTAAAAGCCATGCTCTTCTTTAACATTTTGGTGATGGGCTTGACAAGGGTGCAAAATCTAGGAATAAACTCTGGGATGAAATTAATCCTTCCCAAGAAACTTTGAAGAGCCTTCTTGTGACTTGGCAATGGCGAGTGCTCTTATGGCTTCAACCCTCTCGGATCAATTGCAGTCCCTCTTTCGAGACAATATGGCTAAGGAGCTTTCCTTCATGTGCGAGAAAGATGCACTTCTTGGGATTGAAGACACTCAAACTTTCTACACCTCTGAAACACTTGCCTGAGGTGAAAGAGATGGTCTGCTGCATTCTTTGAGAAGATAGTGATATCATCTAGATATATCAGCACTATCTTGTTGATCAAGCCTTTGAATGCCATGTCCATTGCCCTTTGGAAGGTAGCACCAGCGTTGGACAGCCAGAATGGCATCTTCTTGTAAGCATACGTGCCCCATTTAGTTGTGAAGGTTGTCTTGAATTGGTCTTCTTCTTTCACCATCACTGATTATACCACGAGTAGCCATCTAGGAGAGAGAATCTCTACGAACTGGATACTACTTGCAATATTTGCTCCATGGAAGGGAGTGGATAATGATCCTTGAGAGATGCCCTATTGAGGTCTCGAAGTCCACACACAACCTGATTTCTCCATCTTCTTCTTGACCACCAAGTTAGAACCCGGCTTGAGTGCTTGATGGGAATATAATGCTTGCCTCTATTAGCTTATTTAGCTCTTTCTTCATCGGAGAGGCTCAATGTGAGGGTTGGCTTGGTCTCTGCTTACTGATGGGCTTAGCATCACGGATCGATTCCATGGTATGTTGTGCCAAATTTGGATTGAATCCTCTCAAGTCTTCATAGCTCCAAGCGAAGACATCTGGAAATTCTTGGCAAAGCTGAACAAAATCAGATTTCTCTTGTGAGGTACTTACTTTGCCAATCTGCAATGTTTTGCCTTCTTCCACTAAAATAGGCTCTGAATCCTCACCCTTTACTTGAATGTTTGCCTTCTCCTTCCGGAACTGATCATTCGGGTTGAAGATTGACTCCAAGGTTATGAGGCCTTTTGGTAATTTGTTAGTTCTCAACTGCACCACTTGGTCACCATACTGCTGATGTAACTTGTCTTGATTCCTGGCAGAGAACTCAGCTTCTTCTTGTAGGAAATTGATGATTTGCTGGTCATTCTCAAACACTTGCCAACTGACATTGTTATCCGGCACTGAAGGCCTCACAATCACGTGGATGTTTGGTTGTACCTTGTCTTGTTGAATGCTTTTCGTAATGTCAAAGGCTTCCCCTCTTGCTTGCTGTGAGCTGTTAGGCTTGATTCTCTTTCCTGGGAATGGATTCGATGCCAAAACCTTCAAAATCTTCCATGAGGTCCCACACCCTGTTCTTGTAGCACCTGAGTAGATCATTCTTGGCAGCATGCCGTCCCTTGACCTGATTTACAATCAATTCACTATCCCCAAAGACTTGCAGATTCTTTATTTTTCTCTTGATTGCCCAATGCATCCCTTGCACCAAGGCTTCATATTCAGCAGTGTTATTGGAGCATGCAAATTGAAATCTAAAAGCTGAATAGTACTTTATTCCTTGAGGTGAAACAAGCATGGCTCCACCTCCTGCACCTTGCCTACTCCTTGATCCGTCAAAAAACAACTGCCATACCTCATTGTCATCATTATGGCTTGGCTTGGTGATGCTAGGAACAGGTTGATTTTCTTCATGTATACAATAGACTCCTAGCTCAGATTCTTCTACTTCTTGATAGGGATCAAAAGCATGTATCTTGTTTGCCCATTCATCAAGAGTTAGGTCTGGGATACTTCCAACCTTGGTGTCAGCCTCATCAGTACTAGGGTGATCTTCTTGATCAAATGCTAAGCAATTGGCATTAATCTTACTTGGGGTGTAAGGCTCAATATGGAAGTTTGCAATGGGTTCGGACCTGATTGTGCCTTAGTTCCATACCTTGTTCTAAACAACATGTGGACCAATCGTGAGACAAATACCCTCCAATCTTGGCTGTATGAAGTCCTTGACAAGCAAAGGGCAAAGAGTGGTGGAAGGCCTATGATTGATATATCTTGTAAGACAACAACATTTGGACATGCATGCAAGGTAAGACTCAAGTTTTTAATCACTCCAACCTGTTGCTATTGCTGTCCCATCCAATTGCACTACCCCTTTAGATATTACTTCATATTGGAGACCAGGTGATCATTATTTGCTTGGGCATCAGCCAGCTACTTGCCCCGGAATCAATCATGCAATTGTGTACCAGTTTATCCCCATGATTAATGAAACATAGAAAGGAGGGGCTTCAACATTTTACCTTGTTGTCCTCCATGATTTCCTTGAAATTTGGCAGCATTTGTAAGCACTTTGTCTTGCATCTTGAACCTTGCTGATTCGAAGTTGTCCAATCCTTCATGGCGGCTTACGTGAGAATCTCTTTGGCCTAGGATAGATAGGGATTCCCACATTGATATGTTAACGTTTGTCTTCTTCATCTGATCAATGATACTGAATGGTGATGAAGAATCTCTCTGTTGTCCTTTGGTTTGCACGTTTACTCCCTGCACATGGGCAGCAACAGCTGGCATTTGAGTTGGCCTAGGGGTTGTTCTTGGCTGCCCTTGTGTATTTGAAACTGGACTCTGCTTGCCAATCATTTGTGGAGCTGTGGAAGGTTGTGGATTGGCTGGGGCTAATGGTTGTTCTTCACCCAGATTCCTCCTTTTTGACCTTGTGTTGGCTGCAACACCTTGAGAAACTACTTGATTCATGCCACGAAATCTTCTGCTTGCCAGTTCACGATGTAGTGTCATTTGGGGCTGATTCTTTGTTGGAATGTTTCTTCCTAGTTGTTGGCTATTTCCTTGACTGCCTTTGCCCTCCACACCGGTAGTTGTCACCATTAGTGCTTGATTGAGAGCACCATTGAAGCACATGGATTGGTTGTGAGGCTCGTTGCATGGAAAGCACCAATCATATTCCTGAGCAATGTTGTTCTGTGTTGGCACTAATGCCTTAGAGGCAGATATGGCATTTGGATTATAGGGCTGGAATGGTCTATTGGTAGGAGGCCTTACTTGGCTTTGATTTTGATTCATATTTGCAGTTGGATTAGGTGGTCTTTGTGGTTGGTATGGCTGCCTATTAGGCTGAGCTTGAGGTTGATAAGAAGGTCTGAAACCTTGGGCTTCTTGCCTCTTAATAGTAACCAGCTCATTTCCCAAATTTTGCAACTATTTCATGACCTCTTGGAGTTCATTTGAAGCACTTGGAGATGAAGTGGAAGCTTCATTTGAACTCTGATTTCTAGGAGTGGGAATAGGAGCCAAAGTGGGTGCTTGACTAGTGCTTGGATTTTCTAAGTTTGGATACAAGGGCATGGGAGGCCTAGGAGCCGGTTTACCGGCTTGAATAAGACAGTTTCAGCCTAATGGCAATGCTATAAGCCATAGGGATTGTTGTGCCTCCCATGGACTGAATTAACATAGAAATATCAGAATTCAAAGCTTTAAGGTAATATAGAAAAGCACCTCCTGCTGTTGGCTTGACTGCCACTGGAATCCTATCCCAAGACCTTTGAAATCTGAAGTTGAAGTCGGTCAGCTGCTCGTTGGGAGCCCTCTTGATGGTTGTCAACTGCTCCAAAAGAGACAAGTTGTCTCCCTTCTCTCCAAATTGCTCGTGAAGTGCAATGCACAGCTGATTCCAGTTTGTAATAGAACCAGCTCCAAGGCTCCTAAACCATTGTAATGCTTTACCCTTGAATGAAGATGCCCGATAATTTGACCACTTGCATTTCATCATTTCATGGATTGCACTGAGGTTAGCAATATCTTTAACATGATCACAGAGTAGTCGATTTTCTCCAGGTGAAGTAGGGAATGTTCTTGAGGCTGCAATAGGAAGCTGGATGTTGTGCATTGAGAGCGAAGTGGGCTCTTTGCACGTGTGAAGTTGGTGTAGGGGTTGTTACGAGCCATTCTAATCGGTCTTAAAGCCCTTGTATATTGAATGAAAGGCACATCGGTGGAGGAGTTGAGAGAGTTCTGTTTGGTGGAGATGGAGACCTTTGAATCCTTCTTCCTCTTTGCCTTCTTCTTGGAGATAGCTGCAGGTATTCAAACGGTACTTCTTCTTCTCCAGCTCTTGACCTTGTGGTGATTCTTCTCATGAGTTTTCAAGCTGTGCACTTCTTGAAACCAATTGATTCTTCCCCTTGGAGTCGCGGATATGTAAATAATAGCTCTTATAAGCAAGAAAACTGCAGCGGATGCATATCAACTTTCTTTGCGATAAAAATGAGACCTCTAGTGTCCCACCGGTCGTGCCAAAAGCTGTTGTTGCGAGACTCACACACCCCTGGATGCGGAGATCGGGCTTCTAGGTTGATGTTTAGGCATCCAGGTGTGATTGCACAACATGGAATCCTTTCTCCAAGTGTGGGACTTGTAAAGATGAGAAAGGATTCTCCGAGAGAAGGCTAGTTCTATTCCTCTATTCGGATGCACACAAAAATGTAGAGGTTTACTAAAACCTAATCTAACTTGTCAAGAGAGACGGGGGTGAGAAAATGCATAGAATAAAACCTAACTACGGAGGTGATGCACCAGGAATGTTAGACACTCGTTTTGCAAATCTAACATAGACCACATAGATGCAATCTGAAACACTACGCATAGGTAACCAAAGCTGATAAGAGATCAAAATAACAACAATGAATACATGAGAGGGTTGAGAATCAATCACAAACATATATATATTGCTCAAGAGTCGATACTGATTACATTACGGTGGCCAAGAAGAGGCAAAAACGGCATTCTGATCCATATGGGAGGTTTGAAAAGCTCCACAAATTCTCTTGCGAGCGGGGAAGAAGGAGGATGCAAAACAAGAATGTCAGACCTCTTAAAGGACTCTCTCTTTACAATATATATGAAGAAATGAGGGGAAGAGAGAGGAAATATAGAATCTACCCCAACCACTTCTTGGTAGCATTTAAAATCATCTCATTATGATCAAGCGGGATCTGGCAAAACGGTGGGCTGCTCTAACAGGAGCGGCGAGTATCTGCTTTGCATTAAGTTAGTAGTTGAAGCATTACATGCGTCGAGACGTTTTCTTAATTTTCTCCCCAAAAATACATCAAAATGCAATATTGACCCTAGAATCATGTAGAGAATTTCAACAGCTTTCCGTTGATATAAAGAACGTGCAAATCTGAGCTCTGGATCGAAAGATATGATGATCTGAAGATTTAGGGCACAAAACAGTGAAAACGGATTTTTAAATTTCTTTTCCCGCGCTCTGCCATCTGGATGACACGTGGCGGGTTCTGATTCACTGGGCAATTCCCTCTCTCCACCTTTTCATGGGTTTTTCTTGTGGGCCCCTTAAACTTGGACACGTGGCACTATTTCATTGGTTTGGATCAGTGCTCGAAAACTCGCCCCTTTGACTTTTGGACCTTTTTCCTTGTGACACGTGTCATCTCTGGTTGGTCCAGTGAGTGCTGCCACTTTTCACGTCCACTGCGTCTTTTTGTCCCGAATGTCCCACTTTTCCTTGTGCTGAAGTTTCTTGTTTAATTTGACACGGCTGGTTCGCGTCCATTTGTCCCTTATGTCCCGATGCTTGGCAGGGGCAAATTCTTCCGGTTTGCCGATCCGTGATCCGCACTTTACGGCCCAAATGTCTCAAATTTTTGGTGCAAAATTTCTCCTTTTTCGGTTGATTCGGGGCGGTTCGCGTACTCACCCGAATGTCCCAAGCTTGTTGGTTGATTTTCTTCCTTCTTTGGTGAGGCCGGCTTTCCGCGTCCCACGCGTCCTTCTGATCCGACTGTCCTGGTGCTACAATTCCCCGTTCCGGCCGAACCGGCTAGTTCGCGTCCTTTGCGCACTCTTGTCCCACTTGTCCCTTTGCTATTTGGGCTGCCTGTAGGCTTTTCGGCCGATCTGCGCCTTTGCGTCCCAAATGTCCCGACTGTTCTAGAACAAGGACTTAGCCGATTTTCACAATTTTTTCAGCCGAGTTTATTTTACGCAACTTCTCACATTCTCTCGAGCTCGTTCTTTTTCAGCACAGGACTTGGGAATCTGATGTATGTTATCAATTCAACCACAGGGGTGAGGGGTGGATAACAGGATCACTTTTGAAGTAGAGTTATGTTGTTGGATTATGTGTGCGCATGACTATGGTGGTTATACTTTGTATGATGAAGCTTTTGTGTTTTACAATAATTAATATAATGGATCTTTATGGATGGATATTTATTGTAGGCACATCATGAATAGATATTGCATGGTAAAGTTAATTTTAGCTCTTGTTTGAGTATTCATGCTTAATGGTTAAAAATCTAGATCTAGGTTATGTTATGAAAAATATTTAATTATCTGTTATGGATATGTATTATATGTATAATCATGATAACTCACTGGAACAAGTGACATAAAAGAGAACTTTGTACCCTTGCGTGCCTTGGGTTGTTGGTTTTGGTAAAATCTAGGCTACATTTTGGTTTCATTGTTAGGACCTCTTTTTTAGTTGTTTTCTAGGATGTTACATGATCAAGAGCGTGTACCCGGTTGACCTTAGCCTATGTTGAAGAGTGGTTAGATGATTTGGATGAAGAGTATGCTCATAGATTTATCACTAGAACTAAATTTAATACACACACGTGGATTAAACATAATCATTGTATCAAGTTGTATGATACATTCTTCGCCATCTTTCCTATGTATAGAAATTGGGTTGGTTGCTTATGCATCAAAGAGGAATTGGAGGTTTTGTACACTTGTTCGGACATAGGAAGAATTTCATGATTTGTATGATGTAGATCGACTTGGACACGTGTAGTAGATCATTGGTTCCGTGGTGTTTTGAATAGATATATCTTGAAGTACACAATTTCACACTTATTCTTGTCAGAGAGGTTGTTGAGTTCCGTTCTTGTGCAAACCTAGAGGATCTTATTTTTGTGGTATACAGTTGGTGATTAAGATCTTGATTGTGACCCTAGATTTGAAAGAAAACATGTGGCTAGCTAAACTCCACCACGTGTAGGGGAAGGAGCGAGGTGTGGTGAAATGGTGGTAGATTTAGCTCGAAAGATAGAGAGAAGAAAGGTGGCTTAAGTTTAATGAGGCATGTGAGAGGGATTTAGAGAAGCAACATGAAGTTACATAATTAATGACGTTGTGGAGAGAGATGGCTCGTGAAGGATTTGGAGCTCATGCAGAGGATGTGGAGCTAGAGCATCTGGAACTCCCCCATTTGGGAAAGCATGGAAGAGATAACCCTCTTGACCTCATATGAGAGCACATCGGTTGAAGCTACATGGGCCGCATGCGCACATTTTATCCCTCATGCGACCTAGCCCTTGTGCCTTGTTTTCTAGTTTATATGATAGTTATCAATAAGAAGGCTAGTGTGGGCGATGTAGAGTAGTGATAGATAGAGTTGATTTATAGTCAAGTTCGGAATTAATCGGTGTATCTTATTCATCATGGTGGTGCGATCATCATCGTCTATGTTATTCAAAGGTCTAGTTGGAGGTATGTTTTCTAGTGCATCATTAGCATAGAACTTGGGTGCGCGAACATTGGCATCACTTATGGAAGTAACATAACCCGCGATGTGAGAGTTCAATTTAGCACAATCATTAGGACACGAGGCAATGCATCCTCAGTGCGATTACCTACTACATGAGGAGGATCAGGTGGCTTGGGATCTTGTGGATCTTGTGGTTCTTACAGGGCGAAGGAAAAATAGGAGGAAATAAAAGTTACTGGATTTGTTGGGCGCACTGTGTACACCCCAGAATATTTATATGGAGATGTCTCTTCATCTTCCAAAATATAGAGGGATAGAAGATACAGCTGGTTGAGCATGTGCATATGTTTGAGATACTTGGGCATGCAAAGGGATTACTGACTCCGAGCACAAGGCAGCAAGTCATTTTGCAACTACACTGCAAGGGCGCACGCATAGTTGGTACAAGAAATTTGATCCGACCAAACTTGTGTAGATTATATTGTGTTGCGGGATGCTTTCTTGAAATAGTTCTATATTCTGAATTTGAATATAAGAGCATCAACACGTTGAAAGACATCAAACAAGGTACAACTAAGAGTGTTCAAGAGTATGATGCACATTTTAAAACCCTTTTGTCGAAGTTATCTTATGACATTCACACAGAGCCAACATGCTCATGACTTTTTGGAGGACTGCTCACACCTCTCGAAGGGCACTCTCAATAAGACTTATACAGATCCACACAATGCACTTGAAGAAGCTTTGCACGCTAAGGTAGTTGGGAGTGTAGACACTAGTGTTAGCCCATTTTTGGAGGCCTAGATTGCAGTGATGGTGAAACAGTAGAAATTTTCAACTAATTCATTGCGTATGAGATGCGCAGTGGAATTTGGTGCACAGATTATGAAGTAGAAGGGAATACTAAGGATAGTTTCCCTTGTAAATCGAGTGCATGCCATGTTGTTGGACTATGAGATTTGTCACTTGGATCATGATTCAAGTAGGTTCCCATTGCTTCTAACACATGATAAGAAAGAACATGTCTTGTTATTGCAAGATTTTAGGTCTACCACTCATGATACTTTGAAAATTACAGGTTGATTGATCATATTCATGATGTCATTGATATTGGTGTACATCATACTAGTGTTGCAAATAATTTAAAGGAAAAGGTGAGCATCATGATCATGATCACAATGAAGGGTGCTCTAATGGAGGCCGAGGTAGAGGTCGAGGATACCGTGGAGGATTCGAGGCCGAGGTTGCGGAAGTGGAAGGAGTGAGTTTCCTTGTGGAACATGTTATACATGTGGATCCCCACGATAATTACAAGTGTGAATGCCCTCGAACATTATTTTTCTTTTTACTTGAAAGAACCACAACTATGAAGAATGTTCAGAATTGTATGAACACTTGAGTAAAAATCACAAGCAGGACAAGGGTGTGGGAATGGTTAGAGTGCGGTGTGTTGTGGATGACCAGGTGAGATGCCAAAGCTAGCGTTTGATCACGATTTGGTACCTATGTTAGTCACTACACGCGTTGAGGTTTGCACGCGCCAGAGAATTTCTAAAGCGAAGCTTGTTATCACAAAGGAGGAGGTACTACATGCAAAGTATCTAGACCTTTGCATCAGAAGGAGGTTTATCAAGAAACTATGGAAGTTATTAGGAATTTATAGGGTGAGATATAATGTTTGAAGGAACAGTCGTGGAAGTTAGAGCAAAATAAATTCAGTTGAGCTCCATCAGACAAATGTTGATGATTTAAAGGAATTTTGCAAGATGTTGCGACACGAGAACATCATTCCTTTATTGGGGGAGTGGTTAAAGGGAACACCCGCGCACTTTGAGAATAGAGCATGAAAGACAAATTTTGCATGCTAACCTTCCTCCTCATAGTTTGGATTATGATAAAGAGATCACTCGAATGCTATTGTTGATGGTTGGATTTTAAGTAACATTCTAATTGACACAGGTGCAAAAGTGAATGTACTCACTTTGGACACATGGATTCAGATGGGTAGACCACCATTACCATCTTCAAATGTGTTTTTATGGCAAATAGGACTAAAGCCATGCCTATTGGGGTTTTAAAGATGCTTCTATTACTATATAAGGGGCCAAGTTTACTTGAGGACTTTGAGGTATTGGCACTTGCGAAAGCAATGACAACTTTCCGGCCCTACTTGGGTGCCCTTTGTGTTATGAAAACAATGCTAATTTGCGCTTCAATAAGGGTTATATCAGTTTTGAGAAAAAAAATAAGAGTGTGTCATCATTACTTTGGTAGATGGGAAATTTGCACCTTATGTAGATCCCTTAAGTGAAGAGTATTTGAACATAATTTATGTGCACACCATTAGAGATCTAGAAGTGCTTGAGCCATCAAAGGAAGGAGTTCTCTAGTGGGATGATGCACAGTCCATGAGTGATACTACAAGTGTTGCATGTGATAACTAGGCACATGGCACTTATGAAATGGTTGGGTGTGAAGTAATAAGTGCAGCTACACACGTAAGAAGACCCACATTATTTTAGGCATTTGGGTAAGCACTAGGTACCAAGGTACACTGTGAAGGAAATCTGAAGTATTCTTGTGCGCTATGGAAGTTCAATGGATAGATCAATTAGAAAGAATGAATATGCTAGTATATACTTTATGCGGGACAATGGCATGTTGGTGGATGGTTCATAGGGATAATATTTTGGAATGGCGAGAAGTGAGAATCGCCTTCTCTGCTATATTTCTTTAGAGAAATGTGCCTACTCAGATCTATGAATTTCATGGTAAGGATCATGTTCAGCACCACATTCAACAGTGTGAGAGACTTTGGACAGAGGAGCAGGAAGCTTTACCACCTTCATTGTGGGTGCACAAGCTCTACTACACCTTGCAAGGTTACGTGCATACATGGTATGTCTATGTAAAGTTGAATAGAGAGACTGGAAATTGGCAAGAAATGACTACAGTATGATTCAGACCTTTGACTATTTTTCCACTAAACCTTTGGTGAATGAGGCGTTATAGGTTATGAATCACTTGACTATGGGAGATAGTGCAAAGGCGAGAAACTTATTCGGAATTACTAGATGATTGGACAAGGATGCGCACTTTGAAGAAGAAAGAGACAGATGTGGAAAAACTTGGGCATGCCTGCCTAGAAAAAGAAAAGGGAAATATGGTCTATGTCATTGATGATGAAGAAGTGGAGAATCTGGATGTTGAGCATACTAAGGGTACGCGTGAGGTCTTAGAAAGTGTAGATGAGAGGGCGTGCACCTACCATGAGCTTATGAAAACTAAAAAGGTCAACATTGGGCCGGATGTTGAACCTAAGGAGGCCATCATTGGTGATTATTGGTCTGACTCTGAGGTTGTTAAGATAATTAAGTTGTGCGTGACTTCTAGGACTTATTCTCTAAGGGCTATCATGAATTGAAAGGAGTACATGAATATTTGGGTGAGATGAGAATAAAACTAAAGGAAGGTACATGCCCGATTAGGAAGAAGAGGCCTTATAGGATGAATCCTAACATGCACATCAAGGTGAAAGAAGAAATTGACAAGATGTTGAATTCTAGAATCATTGAGCCCATCGAGGATTTAGAATGGGTTAGCTCTATGGTGATCAGTATCAAGAAAAATGAAAGAATCAAAATTTGTGTGGATTACAGGGAGTTAAATGTTACATGTGTAATTGATCCTTTTCCCACACCATTTACTGAAGAAATATTGAAAGGCATTGCAGGGCACAAGATCTACTCCTTCACTATGGGTTTTCTAGATATCAAGTGAGGATATCTAAAGAGGATCAAGAGAAGATGAATTTCACCACTGAATGGGGAAGTTTTGCATACATGGTTAACCCTTTTGGATTAAAGAATGTCACACATTGTCGTGTAGGTATTCCAAGACTTTATTTATAAGTTCTTACAAGTTTATCTGGATGATTGGACAGTGTATGGGTTTTTGAAATATCAATGTGATAATTTGAGGCTTATGTTTGAGATATGTCGATAGTTAAACATCTCTTTAAACATTAATAAGTGTGTGTTTGCTACACCCTTTAGGACTTTGTTGAGGCATATTATTTGTAAAGAAGGATTGTTAGTGGATCCTGTTAAGGTTATTGTTATTTTGGGATTAGAAGAACCTACTAGCCAGAGTGAGGTGCGTGGATTCTTGGGGCACATAGGATATTACAGGAAGTTCATCAAAGGTTATGCCAAGATTGTGTACCCTTGGAGGAATTACTAAAAAGTAAAGGTAAGTTCCATTGGGGTGAGGTGCAACAACACGTGTTTGAGACATTGAAGGAAAGGCTTACTACAATGCCTATTTTACACTTTCCTTCATGGACCAAACCTTTTCATGTGCATGTGGACACTTTTGGCATGGCCATTGGCACAATATTATCCCATCCTAGAGAAGGGATTGTTGATCATCTTATTTTATTTACAAGTAGGAAGTTAACTCCAGTAGAACAAAATTACACTACTACGAGCATGAGGCCTTTTCCATGATCTACGCGATGCATAAATTTTAATAGTACTTGTTGGCAACACCTTTCATTTTCTATACTGAGATCATGGCATTTAAGTACTTAGTGAATAAGCCCATTTTACAGGGGTGCATTTGTCATTGGATTATGTTATTTTAGGAATTTGATTTTATTATGGTGGTTAAGCTAGGCAAGAGTAATTCTAGAAGATCATTTATCAAGGATTAATTCAGGTGAGGACGCGTAGAGCATTTACGACACAATGTCGGATGCATAGCTGGTCGATTGAACCACGCACCCTCTAACTTAGAGGATATTATTATCTTTTTGAGAATTAGTGTGGCGACTAAAGGGATGAAGGCTTTAGAGAAGAAGCAACTTGCCATTCATGTCACACCTTACATGTTGATTAGTGGAGATTTATAAAAACTAGGTTGGGATGAAGTTTTGTGTCATTGTGTGTACTTGAGCATGAGCATGAAGCCATTATGGAAGATCTCATGGGGTGATTGCAGTGACAATATGCGAGGAGATGCCATTGCGCAAGATTTTATTGGTTGATTTGTGGTGGGAAACATTGTATAAGGATTGCAAAGAATATTGTAAGGCATATGACCATTGTTAGCACCTTGGAAAGCCTAGGCATAGAGATGAGATACCTTAAGGCCTATTACTAGCGCAAAACCTTTTGAAAAGTGGGCAATTGACTTTGTGGGTCCTATTCCTCCACCTAGGCGCAAGACTAGATCATGCTACATCATAACTTATATAGATTATATTAAAGGTGGGGTGGAAGTAGCGTGTACAAAGGTTTACACAATACTTACAACAACATGGTTTCTGTGGGAAAACATTATCAGCCGGTATGGGTGCCCTTTGAGTTTGACAAGTGATAGGGGTACTCATTTTCTTAATGAGACTATTAGAATACTATTGGCAGAATTTATGGTTGCACATCATAAAACAACACCCTATCACCCTCAGGAAAATGGAACTATTGAGGCCTTCAACAAGATATTGAGCCATACCTTGACTAAAATTTGTGATGTTGGAAGAAAGGACTGGGATGATAAAGTCTCGATGTACTTTTGGCATATAAGACAACCTACAAGAGGTTGAATAAGGACACACCTTTTTAATTGGTGTTTGGCATAGAGGTTGTTCTACCAATGGAATTCATGTTACCATCCCTACATATTGCATGTGTGGATGTTTAGCTCGATGAGAAATCACTTGAAGAGTGCATTGATAAACCGGGTGCATTGGATGAAAGGCGCACTTTAGCACGATGGAGTCAGAAGATAGAAAATTCTAGGAAGAAGGCATGACATGATAGACATATTAAGGATAAGAAGCTTGAATTTGGACAAATGGTTCTTCTTTATGACTCAAAGTTTTTACGCCACCATAGAAAACTTAAATTGCATTGGTTGGGACCGTATGTTATAACTTATATACTTGATTCGGTGTTTTCTAGTTAGAGGTGCTAGATGGAAAATGGTTACCGGTTACTTCAACGGGAGTAGTGAAGCCCTACTATAAATAATTCTTTTTGGTGTTTGTAATAAGGCAATATTGCCATTAGATTAGGTTTCCTTAATGCATTTACCTTATATGTGTTTCCTTTCATCATTATTATGCTTTGTCAATTTAGTTCAGTGTTTTGTGAAATAAGCACGCTTGTGTGTCGGATGCTGATTACTATCTAAGTGTTTTCATGCACAGAGGACCATGCATACCCTTAGTGTGGGGTAGAGAGAGTATGCAGGGGCAAGTGTGTAAAGTTTAACAATTGCCCAGAAAACCAAAAGCACGTGATGGAATTATTATCCGAGGGATGCGCGTATAGAAGGGGTGATAATGGTTGTCGAGAAAATGATAAGGTGTCGAGGAAGATGATGATCATGGGTGATGCCAAAATAAAAATCCACATAGAGTGATGAATACGCATAACATCATGAGGGAGGTAGCGGCGAGGAGAACTACTTAATATTTGATGTAGTGGTTGATGTATTTGGCGGTGTTAGAAGTGCACGTAAGAAGGTCAACGGTCGAGTGTAGTATTGTGTGCACAGAATGTTACGGAGGTTACACGTGATTGGGAGTGTAGAGGAAATTCCTTGGAAAATATAAATTTATTGTGGGTAGTACGGTGATAGGTGGCATGGTAATTAATGCGATAAAAAGTGAAAAACTATAAATAGATAGTCGGGTAAGTTATTTTTACCTTGTGATAACTTGTGAAAGATCTCTTCTAAACTAGGGCATTATTATGAATTAGTGCAAAAATCAGCTACGAAGAATGAAATTTGTGAATCGGATAGTGAAGAAGTACATGGTTATATGGAAAGAAAGTTTTGAAAGAACTATGTGGGTTTGGATGGTGTGGCATGAGGAAACACAAGTTCTCTGGTTAGGGTTTGAAGAACTAGGGCATGGATTACAGAGTTGTGCATGAGTAGGGTTATAAGTTTGAGGCATTGTAAGAAGAAAGCACAAGGTAGAAGTAATCAAGTACTCAACCAAAGGAGAATGGCACCAAGGAGAGGAACAACTATTTCACCCAAGAAGAAGGGAAAGGGAAAACCAATTATGGCGGTAAGTTTCAACGAGGAATGGTATTCGAGAGATGCAATACCCAGATGGGGTATTGATGGGAATAGAGTGGGTGTCCCATCTACGAAAATTTTTATAAGTGATTATAACCATTGAACCGATACGACCGAGAAGGAAATGGATTTAGAGTCGATTCACCCCACATGTGAAAGAATAGAAGATGACAAATTGGTATATGATGACTCAGTGCAGAAGACATTGAAGAAGGCTGGACTTTTGTAACTTTATGAACTACCATATTTTAGAAAACTCGAGCAATTATACCAATGGCTTATGTCGCACGTACATGAAGCCAATTTTTACTTCGTAGGAAGGAGGATACACATAACTCCAAAATTAATCTCATAGTTCACCGGACTCATCTTTTCTGATGAGAGTCAACTAATGATGATTTGGGTGACAATGAGGCTTATCAAAGAAACAACTAAGGAGTATGAGTACAAGAAAGGAGAGTGTGCCTTTGATATTGCAAAGATCAATGACCCAGTCATGAAGATGATGGCAGCGTGCTATTTACCAAATTGAGCGGGCAAGAAACGATGGACCCAAGTTAAGAAAAGGTGGTTGAACGTATGTAGAAATATTTACGGGGGACCATCCAAACATCTCAACCTTCATTGCAGATGATATAATTGATGCCGTGCAAGATGGAGACAAGATAATGTACGGTAATATTTTCTCACCATTGTTTTCTTTGAGATTAGAGTGCCCAATGGGCCAAACAACAACATTTGGGAGTATCCTAAGGAAGATGCCTCCCTAACTAAGAGATTTGTAGCATATACTTGTGATACTATGACACCTGCGTATAAGGCGTGCTTGGATAAATGGTGTAAGGATGCACGATGCCTTTGGCTCAAAATGGAGGATCCTTAAGCAATCGCCAACTTTGGTAGGGGATGAGGTTGATTTTGCATTTACCAACAATTTTGTATTGGTAGGTTTACATTGATTGATGGCACAAAGAGCCCATGGTGCAAATTACCTTTTTCCTTCACATGCAATATTTCTAGAGCGCAGTTAACATATTTAAGGAGGCTAAGAAATTGAGGTTTGATTTAAGTGAAGTAGATCAAGAGCATCGTGCACTGCGTTGAACACTTGTTTATCCAAAGAAGTTCACATACGTAGAAAAGTATGTCTCTCACGACATAAATTTGCTCGATCCCATTACATTACAATTGCGAGACAAGCTGCAATAAGGGTTTACATGCATTTACAGCCAAAGTTTGAGAAGGGCGTGTATGTAGAAGATGATGTTTCTATCCTCGTGGACCCCGTACGGAGAAGAAAGAAGGTATAGATAAAGAAGAGAGATATATAGGAAACACCTCAATGAGTAAGGCACCAAGTGCGGGTGTGGACCAACCACGGAACGGAAGAAATAGGTGTGCGTGTGGAACAAACCTATGCCTCATGAATGATCGAATGATATATCTACCTTGAATCCGAGATGCTTTTTCTTTTTTATATGTTGTTTAATCATTTCTTTTGATTCTCACCAAACTAGATCTGGAAGTAGATGACTATGATTTTCTTGTGGTGTTTTCCTCGGCTTGTTTTCCCTCTTATCCTTGAAGATTTTGTAGTTCTTCTCTAGTACGTGCACCAGTAAAATTCTTGTCGTAAACCATTCAGACAAAACTCATCATCTTTTATTTTTAATTGCATATGAGCAATTTTAAATTCTGGACAGCACCTCGGGTGAAGGAAAATACAAGTAAATTCAATGAAGGCTTCAACTGGAAGATTGGGAGCACATGCACAAGCCCCTAAAATGAATTTTCCATGTAATTACTTCCACATGGGCTGCATTAGAAACAAGAGAATGATTTTTTTCTAGAAGCCTTTGCAATTATGAGATCTAGATCTATTTCTTCCTCTGATTCTGAAGATATATTCAATGTATCAGACATTGACTTCTGCTTTCTTCACCAATATGGGCATAAATGAAGTATTCTTGTAAATAATTTATATAATTATACAATCCATAGCATGAATATCTAATTTCTTCACCGAGATCTGATTATAAATCATGTTGCCTTCTATTTTTAGACTTTGTTTGCATGCCAAGAAAGCTAAAAATATTATTTTATTCACTCATGCACTCACATCAACATGCAGATGCTTTGAATAATAAAAAGAAATCTTCCCCAACCCTAGGCACCAAATATGGATGCTTCCCAGAAATTAATTTAAAAAATCAGCTTTTAGGCATTTAGCTATGCCAGAATGGGTTGCACTTTTTGGCTAGAAGTCATGTTAAAAATAATAAGTCAAAGCAATGGGAATTTTTACCCTGCAAGGCACGCAAGAAATTCCCGCTTTTCACTTAAGTGACTTGTCTTTCATAATGGGAATTTTTACCTGTGAAGGAAATTAAGAAATTCTCGCTTTTCATTTAAGTGACTTGTCTTTCATAATGGAAATTTTTACCCTGCAAGGCAGCTAAGAAATTCCCGCTTTTCACTTAAGTGACTTGACTTTCATAATGGGAATTTTCACCCTACTTTAATGAGGCAAAGTAGAAATTTTTCCGCCTTCCACCTCCTGAAATTCCCTTTGGAAGCTTAAGTGATTCCTTCCAAAAAAATGTGACTTGCATGAAAGATAGCTCTTTTCCAAAAGTGTGACTTGCATTATGACTTCCACCTTTAAAATTGCGTGAAAATTCATCACTTAAGGAAGCATGGAATTTGGATGCAAAAGGTAGCCTTGAAATTTGTGGTAGCATAAAGACAACATTTCTTTCCTTTTTTGGGATTTTTGGTGAAGAAAACACAAGGACAGAATAAAATTTGTCATTTTTGGAAAGGGTCCAAGAAGATGTAGCAAAAAAACTTACATGTGCCACAACTTTCATTATGTGGCTCCGTTTTAGATGTCATTTTCTCTAAAAGTGCATATTTTCTTGAGATCTACACATTGATGGCAATATTTTTCTTATTTTCATAAAATCCATTTTTGCACCTTTTTGGACCAAACAACTTCTTGCAATCTTCTAAAAGAATCCTGAGCTCTGATCACCTTTAGACATATTAGTAATTAAAAATACTAGATATATTTTCAAAACCCTAGTTCTAGGGAAAGATCTAGTAGGAAGAATGAATAGGATACGGGAATTGTCGGAAAACAAACCAAAACATAGACAAAAAGAAATAAAACAAGATAAAAGAAGTTGCGAATTGCTCGAAAATTTCTCCAATTAGTTGATCTACAAAATTCTTCCCCAGGTGAATGTTCTATGGTAATAATGATGGGGTGAAGTGCTTTATATAACCTAAATCCTCTAATTTTAGCTCAATCTATTTTTAAAATAACTTTATTTATTTAATAAATAAATAAATAAAATTCTCTCAAACAAAACCTGGCGAAGGGATAGAGTGAGTTTTAGCATGTGGGTACTTGGGGAATTTGGATTTTATGACTCTTTGGGGATACCTTAAAGCAATGCAAACAATCTATGAGCAAAACAAACACAAAATGACCCATTACATTGAAAAGAATGATTTTTTAAAAGGTAGTCCCATATTTCAGGTGAAATCTCGAGGACACCAGATGGTTTTATCTCGTGGACATCTTTACCTCTATCAAAATGAAAGGAGTGAATATGAGATCCCAACATCTTTGGTTTTGTGTCTTGTCCACTGGGTTCACGATCGGGACACAAAAACAAAAGAAAAGAAAAATAAAATAAAAGAAAACAACAAAAGTTTTATTTATATACAAATAGGTTTTACCCTATATCTCAGTTCTGAAACAACTTCACATGTTGCCCATTGAAAGGAAGTGGTAACTCAATTCCATCCTTTTAGTAGGAAGGAAAAAGCATCCATTCCGAAGCTCTCTTGATCATAAAGGTCCCTTTCAGAGTGAATTAGATTCGCCATGCACGCCCTTCGGTCCATTTCTCTTGTCCCACAAGAGTACCCGATATCGATTTTAAATCTCCTTTTCTTGGCCTTCTTGTCAAATAACTTGGGAAAGTCCTCATCAACTTCATCTTGTGGTGTCTCATAATTTCTTCTCTATATGGTGGATGAGTCTTCATCAACTTCCTTTGTACCCAAATTTACCTGTTGCATTCCTGAGGAAGAACTATCACCATGTTCTTTGTTCTTCTTTAGGAACTGATTATGTCTGTCGAAATTCTCCACTGAGGAAACTAAACCATTGTGGATTTTGTTACCTTTCAGTTAGATTACTTCAATATTCTCACCATAATCTAGATCAGTTATGCATGTGATTCTTTTTCGTGGTGGTGATTTACTACCTTGAACACACAACTGTCAAATTTATCTTGTTCCAGACATGTGAATGTTTATTTGTCATCATTTAAAGTCTGCCAGTGTTCAACATTATCAGGGACTTTGGGGTGGTATACCATCTCCACTTTATAGTTTCCTTGTCTAAATATGGATGGTGGTCTATCCGAATTCAATAGTGTAGTTGTGGTTATCAAAGATTACGCTTGGAATTCTGATTTATTGGAATGAAGTCAATAGAGAAGGCTACAAAATCGAGTGTGGCAAAAATCACTCTATCTCTGTAATGCTTCATCTTATCTCCTTTGACTTGATTTTTCCTCGAACCTACTTTACTATAATTTCAACATCTCTTTAGGCTTTGGGGAGTTTTACTCATTTATTTTTAGCTTGATCCATTCCTAGCAGCAATGCTTCATACTCCATCGTATGATTGGTGTTCTCGAACATCAGCTTGTGGGAGCATGAGAATATCTCATGATCTAGAGATATTAGTAGAATGTCGGCTCCTAATCCAAAAGAACAAAAAAATTCCTTTAAACTCTAGAGTCCAAACTTTTTCTTCTTATTTTGTTAGCTCTAGCTCCGGGTGAAGTTCCGGTTCTAGTACATTTTATCCATTTCTAAGAAATAGACCCCATGGTCAGATTCTTGAAAAATAATCTGAGATCTAGGATCCTCATATTTTGTAACCATGTACTTGGAATTCTTTTCTGGCTCCAGCTTCTAATTTATTCCTTTGATAGGAATATGAGCACATGACCAATCCATATTTACTTCTCCTCCCAACTCTTTGCAGAAGTTTCTACTCAACAACATCCCATAGGAGACAGGAATATCTGTAACTAAGATTGTCATCTTTAATCTTTTATCAAGTAAAGTTTCCAAAACAACTTGTGCATCTTTGATTTGTCGATTAAAGGGACTTGTCTCTCCATGGAATAACACCTTTTTATGGTCTTTGTCAAGGTAAGCCCAAGAGAATCAACAGTAACTTGGCTGGCATGACATTATCAGAAGCACCTGAATCTAGAATGCAATTGCTTAAATTGAAACCATTAAGCAATAAGGAGACATAGAAAGGTTCTACTCTTTCAGAAGATAATGAGGGTTTAACAACTACAACGTTATTCTGGGGAGGAGTATCTTTGGGCTTAGGAAAAAGGCCTTTTGATGTATTGGATTGTCTTGGTGATTG
The DNA here is from genome assembly GCA_018340775.1 of Taxus wallichiana var. yunnanensis. Taxonomy (NCBI): domain Eukaryota; kingdom Viridiplantae; phylum Streptophyta; class Pinopsida; order Cupressales; family Taxaceae; genus Taxus; species Taxus wallichiana. The sequence goes on from CM031244.1 coordinate 644,274,284, forward strand.
TACATATTTGACTAGCCTATTTAACTACTTAGGAAAGGCTCTCAAGTATTCAGCTTTTGATATTTGAACTCTAGTTTTCTTGGCATGATCAATAATGTCAAAAGAAGGTATAGATTTAGATACCTAAGCTGCTTTCTGTGGTTGAGATGAAGAACTCGCATTCTTATTTTTGGAGCTAAAGAAGAAGGTAAAGGGTTGCCCCTTCTTTGTTCATCAGCTAATGCCTCATCTTGGCGAGTTTTTGATTGTGTAAATACTGCATATGCATGACCATGATCGTCTTCAAGAAGCTCCTCATAGTCATGTTCATATTTGTAGTTCAGGTAATTAATGTTGGAATCACCAACAAGACCTACAAAATCATCATTCTCAAGTTGATCAGTGAAACTTCCTGGTCTTCTTCATTCATCTCCATGTTGTTTCTTAGAGCAGCTTCAATTTCTAATCTTTGGGAGCCAACAATGTGGTTTTGGTTGTTGTTGTTGAAATTAGAGCAAGGGATTGTCATTTCCACTGAGCCATTTGATCATTTGTTTCATTCATCTGCGACATCTCATTTGCTAAATTTTGCAATGGTGAATCGGATGTAGTAGCAAAAGATGAACTTTCAACTCTATAAGTGTTGCTCTTTATCTTTCCAGCCATGATGAGGTCATCTTCAATTTCAACCACCATGTTTTGAGATGCTAACAAGTCAGTAGGACTTGCTCTTCATGATTGATAGCTTACATTGAGGAATTAAAGCATTGATGAAGAATACCTTTTGATTCTCATCATTGAAAGCAGCATAAGCTAGAATTTTTAAAGTAATCTTTGGAATTTTGCAATAAAATCCTGCATGTGCTTTTGTGGCTCCTTCTTTAGCTAAGTCAATTGAGTTATCAATGTCGTTGAAATCTTCATCTACCTTGAACCTTTTCAAGAATGCATCTCCTATAGTAGCCCATTGGTTATGGTGCCAAAGCTAGCCGATAGAACCATTCTCCATCAAGTCATGCAAGAGTCTCTATGAAAAATCAATGAGATATGTCATCATGTTCATTGCAAGAAATCCACAGATATAAAGAATGCAGCCAAGTGGTCATCTAGATTATGCTTTCCATCTCTAAATAATTTTGGAAAAAAATCTCATCCCTTTAGGTAGATCATGCATAAGAGGAGTCGATTGGTGTCCCAGTGTCCCTAGATTTCACCACGAAATCGAGACTACCCCATGTTAAAAAAATTTGTTCTTTTAAAATAATGGGTCGTTTTGTGTGTTAATTGTCGGAAAGTGTTTCGTATTATGTCAAGATATTCCCAAAGAGTCATATTAGCCAATTTCACCAAATACCCAAGGCCCAAAATCGTTATATTCTCAGTCATTTGGGGTTTACATGAAAAATTTGTATTTAATTATTTTGAGCCTCATTTGAGGCAATTTGTGCTCTAGGTTTAACCTTGTTGTGATCTTACATGTCATTATTCCCATATACCATTAGGGTTTTAACCAGGAATGAATCACGAGCTTTATTTGTGACTTCTGGCAATGTTTTGTGTTTTTGTGTTTTCCCATTTCGTTTTCTGTGAAATTTCTCTGGATCAATTTCTTTGCCAGTTTGGCTTGATTCTTGGCCTAGAGTATCTGGAGATCACCTATGCACATTGTGCCAGAAGGAATTCACCATCGGAGGTCTGGTTCTCTCAGAAAAGACAAATTCGTGCACCAAAAAGCTTCTTCTGGTTGGCCGCATTTTTGGAAAAAGAGGGTTTTAAGTGAATCATGGGATTTTTGGAAGCAACAGGCAGTTGGAAATTTTGTACCTGCCTAGCAGGATACCTTTTCCCATGGAAGTAATGCAACTTAAGTCACAATGGGAAAATTAGAGGCGGGGAGGCGGGCGGGAATTTCTTACCGCCTTACAGGGGTAAAAATTCCCATTGTGAGATAAAAAAAATCACTTAAGGTATTAATGGGATTTTATTACACTTACAGGTAAATAATCCCATTATGAAATTCAAACGACTTAAGTGAATCATGGGATTTTCAAAGCTACCTTGCAGGTAAATAATCTCATTGCCAAATGACTTTTAAAAATAGAAATTCCTTATTCCAAAAGTGCACCCACCTTGGGTGAATAATAATGCATTAAATAAATATTTGTTAATATTTATTCACCCAATTTTAGCGCCCGGGTTGTGAAAAATTCAAAAAAGGAAGTGGACAAAATGAAGTTGAAATAGATAGTTCTAAAATTAAATAAATATATTTATTTAATGCAACCCCTTCATGTCAAAAAGTGTGCCCCATTTGGGAGAGAAATAATATTTTTTAAGTATTAAATGAATTAATTAATTCCTATTTTCAATGGCTAAGGTCAAAGCATACTTGTGAGGCTTGAGTTAATCTGAAGGCAAGTCTAAAATTAAATAAATTTAATTTATTTAATGGCAGCCATGAGCATGCACAAAATAGGCGCCCCATTTGAAGAGTAAAGCTTATTAATTAATTAATTAATTGCTAGGAATAGGAAAGGCATTAATTAATTATAGAATCATGAGGATTATATAAGCAGGGGCTGCCATAAGGATGAATTAATTAATTCAAAAGTAGAGAAGTGCAGCCCAGACAAAAAGTGTGCCCCATTTGGAGAGGATTTTTGCTCAAAAGAAGGTGTAATTAATGTTAAAAGCTTCCAGAATTGGCGCACAGGTTGAAGGAGGTTGATTTGTGTAATTGGATAATTGTTAAAGGAGGTCTCGATTTGTGTTTGGATAATTGTTTGCAGATAAGTGATACATGTGATTTTATAAGAGAAAGGGAGCTTAAATCAATGTCCAATACATTGAACATATCCTCTGAATCAAGAATTATCTAGATCTACATCTTGCACTTGTTGAAGAATTCCTACTTAATAAAGAGGAAAATAATTGTTCACAAAGATTGATCCAACCATGGCAAAGCGGGATGAAAGAGAAAGCTCAATGGAATCATGCGTAGCTTCTAGATTTTTGAAGTCAATAGGCCCATATCTAGATCTAGATCTCATAATTTCAAAAGCTTCCAAAAAAATTCATCCTCTTGTTTCGATGCGCACTGTGTAGAAGTCAGTGCATGGAAAATTTCTTCCAGGATCTTGTGCATGTGCTCCCAATCTTCCAGTTGAAGCCTTCATTGAAGTTGCATTCACCTGAGTGCTTTCAAATTTTTAATTGCTCATATGCAATTAAAAATAAAAATGATGAGTTATTTACTTAGCGAACATTGCATTGATGCATGTACTGGAGAAGAACTGCAAAAGCTTCAAGGATAAGAAGGAAGACATGTCAAAGGCAATACCCACAAGCAAATCATAGTCACTTGCTTCCAAATTTAGCCGCTTCATTCCGATCCAACGCTTCCAATCAAAAAGAATTAGCTGCATGCAGAATATGAAAAAGGACAAGACTGCAGCTTTCCTCTTTCTTCTTCTTTCTCTTATTTCCTCCGACAAAATAATTGAGCAATCAATTAAATTATACAACTTAAGTGATTGGTTTAAAAGTCATTACTTGAAGAAGTCAACTACTTGGAGATAGGTGGCAGACGTGCAAAATAGAAGGTTCTATTTTCAGTTGCAAATCATGCATGTCATGCAAAGAGGAATTCCAGGAGGGAGATTGCAGTTGTTTCCTTTCCCACTTCCACATGTGCCAGTTCAACTAAAAGCTTCCGACTTGTAATTGCCCCTCTACATTCTATAAGTAGAGGAAGAACCTTCGGGTTAAAAGATCATAATTTGTAAGCAGCATTCTTGTGTTCCAGACTTTGTGCTGAAACCCCTGATAGCCACTTGAAGCAAAGGAATATAAAGGAGCAGGTTTCCGGAGAACTTTGTGTCACGGTGCATTTTGTTTCTAAGCTTTCTATCTTAGATCTTTTAATAAACTTTGTGTTATTTTAGATCTAGATCTTAAGTTCCTTTGCTTATAATTTTGTGTGTTGATATCTATTGGTTTCTTCTATGTGCATGCAATCAACTCTATTATCTATTGATTGGGTTGCACATCTTCCCCATTTCTTCCCTGTGTTTTATTACTTCTTTCTTCTATAAATATTTCCTTTCTTAAAAACAGTTGCTTACTTGTTGCAGAGCTATACAACTATGGTTCATGAGCTGAATAGTTAAAGTAAAACCCCATATAGATACTAGCATATTTTTATTGACAAATCTGACACGGAGCCTCACCGGTAAATGAGGGAGATTTATCTCATGACTACCTAGGTTTTCAGCTATGCAGAAAATCTAGCCAACAATTTTTGGCGACTCCACTGGGGAAACAACTATCTTTGCAAATCAAAGCTTATCTTTTGAAGATCGGAGTGTTTTCCATACAAATCTCAACCTGGCTGAACATCCATTCACCCGATCCGTGAAGGCGCAAGGAAGGACTGATCATTTCTTCAGATTGTAGGAGCAATTCAATTTCAATCATCCTCCTCAAGTTAGAAGTTGTAGATCTAGTCTCTCACCAGGAAGGAGAGTGCATGCTCATCCAAATCCGGATCATCTTCATTATAATCTAGTGGCTAGAATTATTCATCAAGTCTACACAAGGAGAAGACGTGCCCCATTCATCATGGTGAATCGAACCGGATAGTACTTATCCCATGGGAGCAGCTTTTGGGCCACTGAACTTGGCTCCACCTATGCATGATCTACCTAAAGGGACGAGAAAGAATTTTCCAAAATTCTTTGGAGATGGCAAGCAGAATCCAGATGACCACTTGGCTGCATTCTTTATATCCTATGGAGTGCTTGCAGTCGAACATGAAGATGTATCTGTCAGACTTTTCATAGAGACTCTGCATGACTTGGCTGGAGAATGGTTCTACCGGCTAGCTCCTGGTACCATAACCAACTGGGCTACTATGCGGGATGCATTCCTGAAAAGATTCAAGGCAGCCAAAGATTCTAGTACATTGATTACTCAGCTCACTCAGTTGAAGAAGGAGCCACATGAGCACATGCGGGATTTTATTGCAAAATTCCAAAGATTACTATACAAAATTCTAGCTTCTACTTCTCTGAATGATGAGAATCAAAAGGTGTTCTTCATCAATGCTTTGCTTCCTGAAGTAAGCTATCAACTACGAAGAGCACGTCCTGTTGATTTGTTAGTAGCCCAAAACATGGCGGTTGAAATTGAAGACGACCTCATCATGGCTGGAAAGATAAAGAGCAACACTTCTAGAGCTGAAAGTTCATCCTCTTCTACTACTTCTGATTCATTACTATAAAAATTGCAAATGAGATGTTGTAGATGAAGAAACAAATGGCTCAAATGGCTCAAGGCAACAATATTGCCCCTACTTGAATTTCAACAACAACAACAACCGAACCGCATTGTTGGTTCCCAAAGATTAGCAATTGAAGTTGCTCCCAAAAATAATGTGGAAATGAATGAAGAAGACCAGGAAGTTGATTGCTGATCAGCTCGAGGATGATGATTTTATAGGTCTTGCTGGTGACTCCAACATTAATTACCTAAACTACAAATTTGAATATGATGAGAAACTTCATGAAGATGATCATGGTCATACATATGTAGTACTTACAAGATCACAAACTTGCCAAGCTGAAGCATTAGCAGACGAGAAAAGAAGGGGCATCCCTTTTCCTTCTTCCTTAGCTCCTAGAAGTAAGCATGCGAGTTCTTCATCTCAACCACAGAAAGCAGCTCAGGTATCTGAATCTATTTCTTCTTTTGACATTATTGATCATGCCAAGAAAACTAAAGTTCAAATGTCAAAAGTTGAATACCTGAGAGCTTTTCCTGAGCAGTTAAATAGGCTAGTCAAATATGTACAATCACCAGGACAATCCAATACATCAAAAGGCCTTTTGCCTAAGCCCAAAGATACTCCTCCACAAAACAACACTGCAGTTGTTAAACCCTCACCATCTTCTGAAAGAGTGGAACCTTTCTATGTCTCCTTATTGCTTAATGGTTTCAAGTTAAGCAATTGCATTCTAGATTCAGGTGCTTCTGATAATGTCATGCCAACTAAAGTTGCAGATGCTCTTGGGCTTACCTTGACAAAGACCATAAAAAGGTGTTACTCCATGGAGAGACAAGTCCCTTTAATCGACAAATCAAAGATGCACAAGTTGTTCTAGCAGCTTTTCCTGACAAAAGATTAAAGATGACAATCTAGTTGCAGATATTCATGTCTCCTACGGGATGTTGCTGAGCAGAAACTTCTGCAAAGAGCTAGGGAGGAGAAGTAAAGATGGATTGGTCCTATGCTCATATTCCTATCAAAGGGATTAACCATAAGCTGGAGCCGGAAAAGAAGTCCAAGTACACGGTTACAAAATCTGAGGATCCTAGATCTCATATTCTTTTTCAGGAATCTAACCGTGGGGTCTATTTCTTGGAAATGGATAAAGACATTCCAGAGCTAGAACTTCAACCAGCCAGAGCCTAGCAAAAGAAGAAGAAAAAAGTTTGGACTTTGGAGTTTAAAGGCACATGTTGTTCTTTTGGATCAGAGTCGACATGCTCTACTAATATCTCCAGATCATGAGATATTTCCATACTCCCACAAGTTGATGTTCGAGAACACCAATAATACGATGATTATGAAGCATTGCTGCTAGGAATGGAGCAAGCTAGAAAGAAAGGAGTAAAACTCCTCAAAGCCCAAGGAGATGTTGAACTTCTAGTAAAGCAAGTTCGAGGGAAAAAAAAGTCAAAAGAGATGAGCTGAAGCATTACAGAGATAAAGTGCTTTCTACCACACTCGATTTTGCAGCCTTCTCTATCGACTTCATTCCAACCAATCAGAACTCCAAGGCAAATTCTTTGGCAATCACAGCTACACTATTGAATCCAAATAGACCACCATCCATATTAAGACAAGGAAACTATAAAGTGGAGATGGTCTACCGCCCCAAAGTCCCTGATAATGTTGAACAATGGCAGACTTTCAATGAGGACAAACAAACATCTTGCATTTCTGGAACAAGGAAACTTTGACAAGTTGTATGTTGAAGGGAGTAAATCACCACCACAAAAAACAATCACAGAAAATTGATCCAAGTTATGATGACAATAGTGGAAGTAATCCAACCAAAAGGTAACAAAATCCCCAAGGGTTTAGTTTCCTTAGTGAAGACTTTCAACAAGCATGATCGATGACTACGAAGAAGAACAAAGAATATGGTGATAGTTCTTCCTCGAATGCAACCAATAAATCTAGGGAACAGAGAGAAGTTGATGCAGACTTACCCACCACAGAGAGAAGAAAGGATGAGCCACCACCAGATGAAGTTAATAAGGACTTGCCCAAGGTATTTGACAAGAAGGCCAGAGAAAGGAAGTTCGAGATCGGAGATTGGGTACTCTGGTGGGACAAGAGATATGAACCGAAGGGCATGCACGAAAAATTTGATTCACTCTAGAAAGGGCCCTTCATGATCAAAAGAGTTGCGGAATGGATACTTTCTTCCTTTCCTACCGGGATGGAATTGAGTTACCATTGCCTTTCAACGGGCAGCATTTGAAGCTTTTCAGGACATAAAAAAGCAAGGTAAAATCTGTATATGTATATAAATAAAACTTTTTTTTTTTTCCTTTTTTTTTTTTGTGTTGTGTTTTTTTTTTCTTGACCTCGTGCCCAAAAGACAAGACACGAAACCAGAGATGATTGGGATCTCATCTTCACTTCTTTCATTTTGAAAGAGGTAAAGATGTCCACAGACGGAGCGCGAAAAGCTCGGTGTCCCCAGGATTTCACCCATAAAATCTAGACTACCCCATGTTAAAAAAATTGTTCTTTTAAAATAATGGGTCGCTTTTGTGTGTTTAATTTATTCTTCAAAGTTTCAGGGCATGTGTCAAGATATTCTTGGGAGTCATATTAGCCAATTTCACTTTTCAAATACCCGAAGCCCAAAATCGTTATATTTCACATATTTTACATTTTTAATTTCATGGGAAATTTGTATTTAATTATTTTGAGCCTGCTTGAGGTAATTTGTGCTCCGTTTAACCTTGTTGTGATCATACATGTCATTCTTCCCATATACCAAATAGGGAACTAGGAATGAATCCTGGGCTTTATTTGTGACTTAAACAACGTTTTGTGTTTTTGTGTTTTCCAAGTTTCATTTTCTATGAAATTTCTCTGATCAATTCTTTTTGGTTTGGCTTTGATTATTATCCTAGAGTATTTGGAGATCACTATGCATTTGTGCCTTAAAGGAATTCGCCATCGAGGTCTAGTTCTCTCGAAAAGACGAAGTCGTGCACCAAAAAGCTTCTTCATAACATCCATCATTTTTTCCAAAAAGAGGGTTTTAAGTGAATCATGGGATTTTGGAAGTAAAGCAGTGATCTAATGGGAATTTTGTACCTACTAGCAATAACAAATACTTTTTCCCATGGAAGCAATGCCACTTAAGTCACAATGGGAAAATTAGAGCATACAAAGTGGGGGAATTTCTTACCCGCCTTATAGGGTAAAAATTCTTCCATTGTGAGATAAAAGAAAAATCACTTAAGGTATTAATGGATTTTATTACTTCCTCCATAGGTAAATAATCTCATTATGAAAGTCAAAAGCTTAAGTGAATCATGAAATTTTCAAGCTCCTTGCAGGGGTAAATAATCCCATTGCCAATTGACTTTTAAAAATAGAAATTCCTTATTCCAAAAATTGAACCCACCTTGGAACTGGTGAATAATAATGCATTAAATAAATATTTGTTAATATTTATTCACCCAATTTTGGCAACCCATAAAAATTGTGGAAAAGTCAACAAAGGAAGTGGACAAAAGAAGTTGAAATAGATGGTTCTAAAATTAAATAAATATTATTTATTTAATGCACCCCTTCATGTCAAAAAGTGTGCCCCATTTGGGAGAGAAATAATACTTTTTAAGTATTAAATGAATTAATTAATTCCTATTTTCAATGTGCTAAGGTCAAAGCATACACAATACATATATCATGAGGCTTGAGTTAACTCTAAATGTAAGTCTAAAATTAAATAAATTTAATTTATTTAATGGCAGCCATGAGCATGTACAAAATAGGCGCCCCATTTGAAGAGTAAAGCTTATTAATTAATTAATTAATTAATTGCCGCTAGAAATAGGAAAGACATTAATTAATTATAGAATCATGAGGATTATATAAGCGAGGGGCTCCATAAGGATGAATAAATTAATTCAAAAGGTAGAAGTGCAAACCTGCAGACAAAAAGTGTGCCCCATTTGAAGAGGATTTTTGCTCGGAAGAAGGTGTAATTAATGTTAAAAGCTTCCAAAATTGGTGCCAGGTCAAGGAGGTTGATTTGTGTCCTGGATAATTGTTTGCATAAGTGATACATGTGCTTTTATAAGAGAAAGGGGAGCTTAAATCAATGTCCAATACATTGAACATATCCTCCGAATCAAGAATTATCTAGATATGCATCGGTTGTGAAGAATTCTAGCCGAATAAAGAGGAAAATAATTGTTCGACAAAGATTGCTCCAACCATGGCAAAGCGGGATGAAATAGAAAGCTCAGAATCGAAAGTTTGACTCCGAATCAATCACAAACTTTCAGAGCACCGAAGTCAATAAATGATCACCATCTAGATCCAAATCTCATAATATAAATGCTTAAAATTCATCCTCTGTTTAAAAAACAAAAGTAAAAATTAAAAGTAAAAAATTTCTTCCAGGATCTTGTGCATGTGCAAATCCCAATCTTCCAGTTAAGCCTTCTTGAAGTTGCGCGATTCACCTTTAATGTGTTTCGGTGTGTTTTTAATTGCTCATATGCAATTAAAAATAAAAATGATGAGTTATTTACTTTCAAACACTACACTAATGCATGTTTGGAGAAGAAATGTAAAATATTCAAGGATAAGAAGGAAGACATGTCAAAGGTAATACCTCATGCAAATCACAATCCCATTTTTCCAAGCTTCTTCCGATCCAATTAGCTTCAGATCATTCGAGATCCAATTTGAATCAAATCAATCAATTCCATGATAGAATATGAAAAAGGACAAGACTCGAAAATTAATTATTTCCTCTTTCTTTTTTTAATTATTTCCTCATAAAAAATAATTGAGTGATCAATTAAATTATACAACTTAAGTGATTGGTTTAAAAGCCATTACTTGAAGAAGTCAACTACTTGGAGATAGGTGGCAAACATGCAAAAAATAGAAGGTTCTATTTTCCATTTAAATCATGCATGTCATAATCAAAGAGAATTTTAAGGGAGATCTCAGCTTTTTTCCTTTTGACTTCCACATGTGCTAGTTAACTAAAAGCTTTTCGACTCTAATTGTTGTCTACATTCTATAAGTAGAGGAAGAACCTTCGGGTTAAAAGATCATAATTTGTAAGAAGCATTCTTGTGTTCCATACTTTGTGAGATGAAACCCCCTGATAGCCACTTGAAGCAAAGGAATATAAAGGAGAAGGTTTTGGAGAACTTTGTGTCACGGTGCATTTTGTTTCTAAAATTTCTATCTTAGATCTTTTAATAAACTTTGTGTTATTTTAGATCTAGATCTTAAGTCCTTTGCTTTATAATTATGTGCATTGATATCTATTGGTTTCTTCTATGTGCATGCAATCAACTCATTATCTATTGATTAGGATGCACATCTTCCCCATTGTTCTTACTTGTGTTTTATTACTTCTTTTTATAAATATTTCCTTTCTTAAAACATTCTTACTTTTTGCAATATCTGACTATGGTTCATGAGTCAATAGTTAAAGTAAAACCCTCATGTAGATACTAGCATATTTTTATTGACAAATCTGAAATGGTGTCTTTCCTATACTCTAGTTAACTAAATTTATCTCATATGCTAACTTTTCAGCTATGTAAAAATTTATCCCATGTTCCTAGCCAAAAGATACCCCATGAACAGGTGTAAACATCTCAATTGTTATTCTAAATCACTGAAAGGAGAACATCTTCTTTGAGAATAGATTGGGTGAATAATCCCAACTAAATTGGATTGTGTTGCACATGATTCCACATCCCTGGAGGATTTCACTCCCTTCTTGATGAAATGCTTGGATCTATGTAGCTTACAACTTTTAAGGATGATGTTTGAAATTAAATTGCTCATCACCAATCTATAACCCAAATGGTCCCATCTTCCTTAAAAAAAAAAAAATCTACTACAAATATTGAATGGGAGTTCCCTTGAGCTTATAATATAAAACAAAGTCCATATTGCTATCTTCCCACGGTTTCTACTAATTTGTGTTGTTGATATGATCCTATAAAACTTTTGGCTATATTTTCTGCATGACAACTTAAAACCTAGGTAGTCATGAGATAAATGTCCCTCATTTACCGGTGAGGCTCCTGTGTAAGATTTCTAGCAATTATGGATCTGCGTAACTTTTCGTGGGTTTTACTTTAATTGCAAATCTTATGAGCCATAGCTAAGCAATTATGTAGCAAGTAGCAGTGTAAATAAATATTTGTTAAAAATGGGAAATAATTGAATCTGAGAAGAAAGAAGTGAAGATGTGCAATCCAACCAATATTTCACAGAGTTGGTCTCATGCCCATAATAAAACAAATAGATCTCAAAATACGAATTTAAAGGAAAGAAAGCTTCAAATCTAGATCCGAGATAACACAAAGTTTTGCAAAGATATATACGTATAAGAAACACAAACACCATTGACACAAAGTTCTCCGGAAATCTCTCCTTTCAATTCCTCGGCTTTCAAAAGATATCAAGGGTTTTAGCTCAAAGTCTAGAACACAAGAATGTTGATTACAAATTATATTCTCCTTTTAACCCATAGGTTCTTCCTCTATTTATAGTGTATAGAGGGCAATTACAAATAGGAATCTTTTAGTGAATTTCCACATGGGGAAGCTATGAAAAAGGGAAGAAGTTGGCAATCTTCCTCCTGGAATTCCTCTTTGCATGACATGCATGATTAATAACTGAAAATAGAACCTTCTATTTTGCATGTACTGCCACTTATTTCCAAGTAATTAACTTCTTCAAGTAACTACTTTTAAACCAATCACTTAAGTTTTATAATTTAATTGATTGCTCAATCACTTTTTTAGAGAAATAAGAGAAAGAAGAAGAAAGAGGAAAAAAATAAGAAATTTTCACCCTCTCACTCTTGTTCTCCTTCCATACTATGCCATCTAACCTATATTGCACCTCTCGCCTCATGAATGATCCGAATGATATTTCTACCTTGAATCCGAGATGCTTTTTCTTTTTCATACGTTGTTGAATCATTTCCTTTGATTCTCACCAAACTGGATCTAGAAGCAGTTGACTGTGATTTTCTTGCGGGTGTTGCCTCTAACCTATTTTCCCTCTTATCCTTGAAGCTTTTGCAATTCTTCTCTAAGTATATGCACAAGTAAAATTTTGTTGTACAAAAATTCGAAAAAACTCTTCATCTTTTATTTTTAATTGCATATGAGCAATTTTAAATTCTCAAAGCACTTCGGTGAAAGAAAATACAAGTAAATTCAATGAAGGCTTCAACTGGAAGATTGGGAGCACATGCATAAGCTCCTAAAACTAATTTTCCATGCAATGACTTCCACATGGGCTGCATTAGAAAAGAATGAATTTTTCCGGAAGCCTTTGCAATTATGAGATCTGGATCTATTTCTTCCTCTAATTCTGAAGATATATTCAATGTATCAGACATTGACTTCTACTTTCTTCACCAATATGGGCATAAATGAAATATTCCTGTAAATAATTTAGACAAGTATGTAGTTCATAGCATGAATATCTAATTTCTTCACTGAGATCTGATTATAAATCTTGTTGCCTTCTATTTATAGACTTTGCTTGCATGTCAAGCAAGCTAAAAATATTATTTTATTCACCCATGCACTCACATCAACATGCAGATGATCTAAATAATAAAAATAAAGCTTCTCCAAACCTAGGTGCCAAATTTGGATGCTTCCCGCAATTAAAAAAATTAGCTTTTAGGCATTTAGCTATGCCAAATGGGTTGTGCTTTTGGCTAGAAGTCATGTTAAAAATAAGAAGTCAAAGCAATGTGAATTTTTACCCTACAAGGCACGTAAAAATTCCCACTTTTCACTTAAGTGACTTGTCTTTCATAATGGAAATTTTTACCTGCAAGGCAGCTAAGAAATTCCCACTTTCACTTAAGTGACTTGTCTTTCATAATGGGAATTTTCACCGCAAGGCAAGTAAGAAATTCCGCCGCCCGAAAAATTCTCATTTTCACTTAAGTGACTTGACTTTCATAATGGGAATTTTCATCCCTGCTAGGTAGGCGAGAAATTATCACCACGCCACACTCTACCAAATTCCCATTGGAAGCTTAAGTGATTCCTTCCAAAAAAATGCGACTTGCATGAAAGATATCTCTTTTCCAAAAGTGCAACTTGCATTATGAATTTCGCCTTAAAATTGCGTGAAAATTCATCACTTAAGGCAGCGTGGAAATTGGACATGGAAGGCAGCCTTGAAAATTGTGACTGGCATGAAGACAACATTTCTTTCCTTTTTGGATTTTTGGTGAAGAAAACACAAGAATAGAATAAAATTTGTCATTTTTGGAAAGGGTCCTAAAGATGTAGTAATGCAAAAACTTGCATGTGCCATAACTTTCATTTGTGGCTCTGCTTTAGGTGTCATTTTCTCTAAAGTGCATATTTTATCGAGCTCTACGTATTAATGGCAATATTTTTCTTATTTTCATAAAATTCCTTTTACACCTTTTTGGACCAAGTGACTTCTTGCATCTTCTCCAAAGAATCTTGAGCTCTGATCACCTTTAGACATATGAGTAATTAAAAATACTAGATAGCTTTTCAAAACCCTAGGCCTGGGGAAAGATCTGGCAAGAAGAATGAATAGGCTACAAGAATTGCCGGAGAAAACAAACCAAAACACAAACAAAAAGAAATAAAACAAAACAAAAACAAGTTGTAGGCAATTGCTCGAAAATTTCTCCATTAGTTGATCTGCAAAAATTCTTCCTCCAGGGTGAATTTTCTATGGTAATAATGATGGGGTGAAGTGCTTTATATAACCTAAATCCTCTAATTTTAGCTCAATCTAGTTTTAAAAGAAATTTATTCATTTAATAAATAAATAAATAAAATTCTCTCAGACAAAACCTGGTGAAGGGATAGAGTGAGTTTTAGCATGTGGGTACTTGGGGAATTTGGATTTTATGACTCTCTGGGGATACCTTAGAGAAATGCAAACAATCAGTAAAAACAAACACAAAACAACTCATTACATTGAAAAGAATGAATTTTGTTTAAAGGGGTAGTCCCATTTTAGGGTGAAATCTCGGGGGACACCAAGGAGAAGGCACAACTCGAGGTGACCATAACAAAGTACACTGAGCTTCTCACGTCGGTGAAAATCATGGCTCATATGGCAAAATTTGTCTATGAAAACTATAAAGACATAGATAGGGTGACAAGTGTGTTGGTTGCCACACATGAGGTAGATTTAAAAGAGTTCCAGACCAAAAACAAAGGAAATCAGGTGGAACATGATAAAATCCTCGAAAAAGTAGAAAAGAAGACTAGGCAATTGAATTCTTGAGGGCCTCTATAAAGAATAAAATAAAGAAATTGTATCCTCAGGTGACACACAAAATGGATGCATTGATGAGACTTAGAAATAGCTAGAAAATATTGTTGACACATTTAAAGCTAAGGGTGAAGAGATTACATTTGAGGAAGTTAATGCAATGATAGGGGATTTGTTTAAACAAGAACAAAGTGAGGTGAAGCATGGAATGAGATTGAGGCATCATTGAATAAGTATTTCCCAATCCTTGTACAAATAGTAGTAGAATTCTTTCATTCTTTGGCTGCAAGCCAGTACATGGTCATTATTCTTTCATTCTTTATTCTTTGTTGGAGGAGTAGACTATTTCGAGGATGGAACAACACTTTTAGTGTGGGGTAATGTTGAGCCTAGAAAAATGACTAAGTCCCATAATAGAGGTTAGCGCATGCGGAAGACATTGTAGAAGAAAGGCACATGAGGAAGTGCACGTGAGGATGACATGGTTTACATGTAGAGACAGGACAAGGTGGCACACAACATATTAACAGTTAGCTAGTTTTGGAATGAAGAGATAAAGATAGACATGGAGTGTAGATCACGTCTTCTAGAAGACTTGAAGAACACACAAAGGCTATTTCAGGCAAACATAAGATCAATTAACATGCATGGCTCCAAGCTAATAATAGGATCTAAACTAAGAGATAATTAAAGTAGATCTATTGTTAGAAAGCTTGCATGATTTTTGTACTTAGCTTATAGCAACGCATGGCTATTATTAGCATGCAACCTATTTTTGAGAGATACATGGGCGGTGAAGGAAAGTCCCACCCCTATAAATATGTATTGATTTGCATGCTTTAGGGATCACTTTTTAGTAGAGTTATGTTGTTGGATTATTTGCATGCATGACTATGGTGGTTATACTTTATATGTATGAAGCTTTGTGTTTTACAAAAATTAATATAATGGATCTTTTTGGATAGATATAGATTATAGACACATCTATGAATGGATCTTCCATGGTAAAGTTAATCTTAATTCGTTTGAGTATTCATGCTTAATGGTTAAAGATCTAGATCTGGTTTATGTTATGAAAAATACTTAATTATCTGTTATGGATCTGTATTATATGTACAATCATGCTAAATTTTTGAACAAGTGGCATAAAAGAGGAACCTCGGTACCCTTGCACGCCTTGGGTTGTTGGTGGTAAAATCTAGGCTACAAATTTTTCATAGTTCTACCAAGGTATTCAATAAAGAAGTAAAACACAACAAAACACACCCATGCTTCTACCAGGTTAATGAGTGTCTCCATGAAGCCTAATGATGACACCCCATGCTTCTTAGGGCACTTAGAACAACATAAAATTAGGAGATTCCTAGATCTCCATTAACTTTCGAGTCTTGAGATTGGTAGTTCTTCTTTAGAATCCTTTTGGTCTTGATTGGTACAAATGACTTGATAATTGTATCATCCTCATTCTTTTTCTCTATATGAATTTCTCTCAAGGACACTTGGCATTATTGAAACTCTTCAACTTCTAGTTCATGCTCTATCTTGGCAAACATACCTTTTTGGCTTATAGACAAATCAAGATTTGTCTTGATTATATCCTTTTCCTTCACTTTTTCTTCATGATTTGACTTCTTTACATACAACTTCTTGTCTTGTCTTCCTTCTTGAACACTAAGATCTACAAACTTATTTCCCTTTCTAGATGACTCGTGATGACAAAATATTGATATATGACTAGTATTTTGACAATTGTAACAAATAACATCACTCTTACATCTTGACTGATATGAACTAAGTTTTCTTCTACAATCCATAGCCCTGTGTCCATATTCATTGCATGATTAACAATGGCCTTTGAAAGAAATTTCATATTCCCAAAAATACTCATTCCTTTAGGGCCTTCTTCTACATTCTCTTACTTTATGACCAAATTCATTGCATGAGTAACAATAACCATTAAAATAACTAGCATACCTTATAAAATGTTGTTGTCTAACAAACCTTGTCTTCATATTTATCTTGAAGTTTTTCTTCTTGTTCATGTCATCATCCTTCATGTTATCCTTTTGATCTTCATGGAAACTAGGACCAGCATTGTCATTTCCATTTCTCTTCTTGGGGTCTCCATTGAATCTAAGACATGCCCTATCACCAACAAAACTTTTGACTACTCAACATATCATTTAGAGCCTCAGTGTTCTTCTCAAACTTCTCAAATGATTGCATCTTCTTGATGCTGATCATACTTTGTCTTCAAAGATTCCATTTTAATATTGAACTTGATGTGTTCTTCTTCTTTGGCCTTGAGACTAGTTTACATACCTTCAATATGAGATTCCATCTCCTTAATGATCTTATCATATTCATTATCCATGCAACTAATTTGATCCTCATACTCCTTTATCAGGGTCTTCAACTTCTTATTCTTCTTTCTTTTGCTCTTTAGCTCATCTAGGGAACTCATCAATTTTTCCTCTAAGTCTTCCTCAGTATCTTCATCTTCTGAATATTCCATGAAATCATTCAAACACTCATTACCTACTTCTTTGGCCATGAATATAAATTCATTGTTGTCTTCCTTGACATCTTCATCATCATTGTTGTCTTCTTTTCACTATCACTAACATCGAATTGTTATCACTGCAATATTCTTTGGAGTATAAATTCTTCTTGTTCTTGGATGATCTTCTCTTGCCATCACACTTTTTGGAACTCCTTTTTCATGCTTATGGGACTTCTTATCTCCATCTTCATGATCACCTTGCTCATCATGATCATCATGCTTATCTTTACTCTTGTTAGGAAATATATTTTCAAAATGACCAATATTATCACATTCAAAACAATTAAAGTGCAACTTACCTTTGTACCTACCTGATCCTCTCCTTAGCCTTCTAACAAACATGGCTTCTAGATTTTCATCATCAATATCTGAATCAAAATTATCTTTGACCTTCTTACCTCGTGCCTTTTTTCAACCTTGAAGGAAACATCCTTTTTCGGGGTTTTCCATCATTTGTTCTCATCTCATAGGATGTCAAGATCCCATGAATCTCATCCATATGCAATGTGCTCAAATCCTTTGCTTCTTCAACAACTGAGACCTTAGGATCAAACTTGGGTGTCAAGGAACTTATTACCTTTTGGAAAACTATTGATTCCTCCATATTTTCCTCTAAATCTCTTATGATATTACTTCATCAACTCTTAGCAAATAGGCTATAATGTTCTCATCTTCATTAATTCTTAGACTTTCAAATTTTCCTCTGTAGGTTTGTAGCTTTTCTAACTTGACCTTGGTGTATCCTTCATAAATGGTCTTCAACTTATCCCACATACCTTTGGTTGTATCACAATGCATGACCTTCACAAACTCAAATTCTGAAATACCACA